>CM064883.1:83339960-83428187 GCA_003313485.2 Penstemon barbatus
AAGAGCTGGTGGCGTTTTTGGACACGCCAATTCCAAGAAAAAGTGCCTCTTCAACCAGGCCTTCTGGTTCCAATCAGCCCTGAAGCTTAGATGGCTTTCCTTCTTTTTTTTTTTCCAGTAAGAGAAGCTTGTTGCTTATTGCTATGGAATATTATTTATCTAACCTTTTTTGTACAAACTCTTTGTTTTGGTGTAAATATATATATAAATATATATATATATATATATATATATATATATATTATATATATATATATATATATATATATATTTTTTTTTTTTTTTTTGCTGACTTCTATCTTTGTCGAAAAGTAATTTGAACTACTTAATCGCGTAGACATAAATTGTTAAGAATTCTGAAGGGATACTATTCCAATTTACTGCTAAGCAACGTTTTATCTTCTTGCCATTAATTCTTTCAAGCATAGAACTGTTATAAAAAGTTATCTTGCTGGAGTTGATGTGAATGATTGACCTAGCATTACTCCAAATTGAGTGATTGTTGTCGAGATAGGCATTAGACCTTCGTCGACTAGACATAAATCCTTTATACTAGGTCACGCAAACCTCTTTCCTTCATCGTTGAGTTGACTATCTTTTAATTGACGGGTCAATACTGCCTATTGCGAGTGAGTTCAGTGATGTGGGAAAGGGTTTAGCCTGACTTTGTGTAAATAGCTTCAGCCATTTCTGACATTGTTTTCCAAGTGTTTACTTTGTGTTGACCAGTGTTTACCGGTCGGAATAAGTATCATATTGCTATCGACTAGACATGAGTCTTTTTGGAACTTGAAAAGTTACTTGTAATGTATTCTGGTTTCAATAAATACGACGTTTCGTCTTTCCTCTGTGATAATGTTTTCTGTACTTATAAATACGCAGAGGGGCGTCACAAACTACCTCAAATGGATTCAAACATATTGATCCCCGTTCTTACTTCTGAAGAAATAGCTCATGAGATCTTTTGTCGAACCAAGTGGCGCATTAGGTTTCTAAAATATCTTCTCTACTTTGGTTTGGGTGGAATTGGAAAAATGGAGGACCCATCCTTCTCCGGGGAATCCATTGTATCTAAACCAGTTTTAACGGAAAGCTGGTCAATTCATTAAAAGGGCCAACACTTCCCTTCCTCGCTATTCAGATCGATGATGGCGGTTACTGTATGTGGGATAGGTGAAGTGTTGTTATTATTTTCTTCATCCGGCGGCCTTGCAAAAGCCCTTGTTGAAAATGTATGCTTCTTTGGTCGAAGGTGCATTACTGGGGGTAGTGTCCTTTTTTGATCAAGGTGGGTACTTCATCTTCAAGGCACCTGTCTCAAGAACTATAGCAGCAAGTTGAAGAATAGTCCATGGTAGTTGGAGAATAACACTAGTCCTTTGTAATGTAAAATTTGATGTAGTAGGAAAGCTTGTCCTGTAACACTGTTGAATGGAATTTCGTTAGAAAATTTTTCTTGATCTTGACATACTGTGTTCATTTCTCTTTGACGACTTGTCAACTTTGATTAATCTGTATTTGATATTTCACCTCGATACTGATAATTGTTGTCAGCTAATTACATGTCTATCATGCAACCCTGTCATGTAAGTTATTAGAACTCGATTGAAAACTCAATCTCGACATTTTATCCAAACAGTTCGTTTATGTGTTCGAACTTCAACTCTGTCGGGGATTATACCCATCGTCCTTGTCGGTAGTCGATCATCCAAAAATTTTAGACATTATTTTGTCATTTACGAAGATCTATATAAGGGTCCTCCTTTAATTCTTTTTAAGAAAAGGTCCCATAACAGAAATATATTCTTCAAGTATAGGAGCCTTTGTTTTCTCTATAATAAATGTATCTTTGTATAGACTGTGAATTTCATATCCCTCAAATAAAACAACCATTTTATGTATCTTGCCATTACGTCAGATACTTGGTAGGGGAGGAATTGGAAAATGTAGAACTATTTTTTAGATCCAGCATACCAAGACCTCCTTAAGAAATTATTTGTTATATGAGGTAGTGACAAGTTCATCTGTCTTAGCAAGAAAGACCGCTGTTCTTAATACTCTGTCAGATTTTTTGGACTCTTAGAGGAGAGCTGGATTCTATGTTGTTTTGTTTGCGTAAATTTTCAAAACGATCGCAATTTCATCATTCGTAACAGATCTCGTAGTTAAGGTATTATTGCATTATTCTTGGAACTAGCTGTCTTCATTTCCTGGCGGATTTCTTCTTAATGTGATTTGAGTATACCCTTCAGGCTGATAAAATGTTTTTAATCGACCAGGTGGCTTATCTAGGATAGACCTTGACATGTTTAATCATTCCGATCTCGTTTATTGCCAATCGTCGAGAGGTCCTGTCGACCCCCCATGCTGTCGTTCCAACTTACTTGCATTAAATAGGGGGAGTTGACAGGTCCACTTTTCCTCTGTTGATTTAACTATTTCCTATCCGTAGGATCAACTTAAATATTCCTATAAATAGGCAACAACTCATTTACCATTTCCATTCATTCCGTACTTATGGAAAATTCAGTTTCCTCCAGCTTCGTTTTGCCGAGTGATCACATAATCTTCAAAAAATCGCATTACCACGATTACTCATATCATGATTATTCATTTCTTATCCTGCCAAGTGCTGACAAGTCCCATTGACGCCCTACCTAGTACTAACAAGTCCCCTGTGGATCTCTGCCTTAGTCTTGACAAGGTTGTAGTCTGTGGTATTTGTTAGCACATGGAGGGTTCATATCTACCGGGCATTCTCGTTCTTGGATGTTACCTCCGGAGTGATTCCTCGACGGGGTGTGCTGGTAGATTTTAACTTTCACGATGGCCCATGCGGGATCTCGTTTCGGATGAACAACTGCAACAATCTTTCAAGCATGATCTCGTTTTGGTCGAATAACCGCTACAAGCTATCAGGCTTTTTAGAGGTTGTCTGACCACTAGGGGTATAGATCTTCCGAGCCTGGCCATCGAACCAAAGAAGTCGACCGTCCTGAGCAGCATGCTTCTTAGGTGGTTGAAAAAGAATGTCGAGGTACTACGTAG
Source organism: Penstemon barbatus (assembly GCA_003313485.2). NCBI lineage: Eukaryota > Viridiplantae > Streptophyta > Magnoliopsida > Lamiales > Plantaginaceae > Penstemon > Penstemon barbatus. Next base: position 83,343,009 of record CM064883.1, read on the forward strand.
GAGATTGATGTTTCCGTCGACATTTTCGTGAAAGGTTCCAACCTTTGGAGTAGGGTTTTCCATTTTTGTATTTGTAACAACCTGTAAAGAGAAAATATGTACTCGTATACGAATGAATTCAATAAAATCTTTATATTTCTTATATTTGTCGCATACGTTTACATTTATTTGTATAGCTTTTGATCATCATATCGACCATTCGGTTTGAGTATATTTCCCGACCTAACCGGTGTACTCAATTTGAAAGTAGGTTTTATACCAAAAGTTGGTTTTAACCCTTTGTAATAAGGATGTTGCTGAGTTCATCCCGACCCAATCGGTTTTACTCAATTTAGTACTTAGGTTTTTTACCAATTATTGGTTTTAACATTTTCTAACTCGTAATTTGGAGATCGCTGAGCGTTTACCGACCTACTCTGTTTTACTCAATTTAGTACTTAGGTTTTTTTACCAATTATTGGTTTTAACCTTTTCTAACTCGTAATTTGGAGATTGCTGAGCATTTACCGACCTAGTCGGTTTTACTCAATTTAGTACTTAGGCTTTTTTACCAATTATTGGTTTTAACCTTTTCTAACTCGTAATTTGGAGATCGCTGAGCATTTACCGACCTAGTCGGTTTTACTCAATTTAATACTTAAGTTTTTTACTAATTATTGGTTTCAACTTTTAATGTTCGATATTTGTAGATCAACGAGTGTCTACCGACATTATCGGTTTAACTAAGTCAATACTTAGGTTTTTTACCAATTATTGGTTTCAACCTTTATTGTTCGATATTTGTAGATCGACGAGTGTCTACCGACCCAATCGATTTTACTCAGTCAATACTTAGGTTTTTTACCAATTATTGGTTTCAACCTTTGTTGTTCGATATTTGTAGATCGCCGAGTGTCTACCGACCCAATCGTTTTTACTCAGTCAATACTTAGGTTTTTTACCAATTATTGGTTTCAACCTTTGTTGTTCGATATTTGTAGATTGACGAGTGTCTACCGACCCAATCGATTTTACTCAGTCAATACTTAGGTTTTTTACCAAGGTTCCAACCTTTATTGTTCGATATTTCTAGATCGACGAGTGTCTACCGACCCAATCGGTAAAACTCAGTCAATACTTAGGTTTTTTACCAATTATTGGTTTCAACCTTTATTGTTCAATATTTGTAGATCGACGAGTACATGTCTACCGAGCCAATCGGTTTTACTCAGTCAATTTTTAGGCCTTGGACCAATTATTGGTTTTTAACCTCTTCAACGTAAATGGCTATCATAATTTTGAAAGATACTTTCAAGAATCAAGCAAAAGCTTTCATTGCATTAAATTTTATTGAATAGTCGGTTGAATCAAAATAAAAGATAATTACTACGTAAATAAAAAATAAAAATTGAAAAATAACTCTCAGGAGTATCCCGTTAACGTCCATAGTATCTTCTTAGGTTGACTGCATTCCAAGTCCTAGGTAAGGGTGTTACATCCATGTGCGCAATTTTATATGAGCCCTTTTTTCCTACTCCAACAACGATATAAGGTCCGTCCCGATTATGTTGCAATTTACCCACATGTTTGGAGACCTCCACCTTATTTAGTACTAGGTCCCCTCCGTAAAGGATCGTATACGTACCCTTTGATTGTAGGCTTTTTCCATGTTGGATTTGGTAACTCGTAAGCGTACTGCAGCTTTTTCTCTTAATGATTCAGTTAGATCGACATCGTTTTTTCTAGTCATTTCATTTTCCTTGCTTTCATACATCTCAATCCTCGGGCTTGGGATCAAAGCTTCGACTGGAATAACAGCCTATGAGCCGTAAACTAAGCTGAAAGGGGTCTCGTCGGTTGAGGCTTTTACCGTTGTTCGATTTGCCCAAAGTACTCCAAGATGTTCATCCAACCATTTTCCCTTTGCTGCCCCCCAATCTTTTTTTTAGGGACTTAATTATCTCACGATTAGCCACCTCAGTTTGACCATTTGTTCTTGGGTGTCCTACCGAGGTAAAGTTCTGTTGAATTTCAAATTTCGAGCACCAGTCCAATACTTGTTTCCCCGCGAAATGAGTTCCATTATTGGATATTAAGACTCGAGGAATGCCGAATCGACATACTATAAATTTCCACAAAAAGTTAATAACTTGAAATTTTGTGATTCGTTCCAGAGCAACACATTCTATCCATTTGCTGAAATATTCCACCGCGACTAAAACATAGCTTTTCTTTGACCTGGCGACTGGGAAAGGTCCCACGATGTCGATTCCCCATTGATCAAAAGGCCAGCATACAGGTATGGGGTGCATCTTTTCAGCCAGTTGGTGAGTTATGTGTGCATGAATCTAGCAGTGGTGGCATTTCTTCACATAGTTGACAGCATCATTGTTCAGGTTTGGCCAATAGTATCCTGTTAGCAGACATTTTAAGGCCAACGCTCTGGCTCCACTATGATTCCCTGCTTCCCCTTCATGAATCTCTCGAAGTATCTCCTAGACTTGGGGTTCAGAAATGCATTTAGTAAGATTCCGGAGATCGATCTCCTGTAAAGCTTTCCGTCTAGGATCGTATACCTAGGTGCTCGGTACTTTATTTTCCGAGCTGTATTCTGATCTACGGGCAAGGTTCCTTCCAAAAGATATTCCATTATGGGAGTCATCCAACTTTCGTCTGCAACATCCACTTCCATCACCTTGGTGATAGGCGTGTTGTCGATATCAATCGCTGGGGTGTTAGAGATCAGCCAAGTGATTACCCTTTCTGTTCGACCATCTCTAGATCCCGTGAATCGAAAGAGCTGGTCCGCCCACTTGTTTTCCGAACGTGGGACATTCTGTATTTCGAACTTGTTGAATTTCTCCGCCAGTTATTTTACCCTAGCGAGGTACTTCACCATGTTGTACTCCTTTACCTCGTGATGGGGGCTATTTCGCACCCTACATACTGTACGGATCGACTAAAGAACATGAGATCGGTTCGACCAAATTAGACAGTTCGGGATCATCTTATCGACCCGGCCGAATACAGCTCTCTTCGACTAGAAGACTATATTCCGGACCCAAGAAGGATATTTGGGCCGAGTCCTATTAGGATTATGTTTCCTTGTAATGCTAGGTTTAGCATGATATAAATACCTAGTTAATCATTGTATTAAACAACTTCGAAAACTCTGAATCACAAGGCAAATACGCCATTGAATTCTGCATAAACTCCACAACTCTCTATTATTCAATAAAGAAAAGAGTTTTCTCTTCATATTTGTGTATTCTTTGCGTTGGTTTAAGTATTTACTTTTTTGTTCTTAAGATATTGCTTTTCCTTGAGATTGATCCATCCTGAATAAAGTAACAGAGCCCTATTCAATTTATATATATTGAAAACCCCCAATATCACAAATTCACTGATACCGTTAATCCGACGAAATCAGGCTAAATCAGTTGGCGCCCACCGTGGGGCTAGGTTAATTATTCGATCGACACGTGGCTCGCCCAAGGAAAAGCGCTCGTATCGGAGCAAGAAGTAACACAACCACCGGTCATAACACATCTGAAGACCTACAGGGCAACAATGATAATAACGCTCCCAACGTCAACGAGAATTTGCAGGATACCCACCCCCGTCAGCAGGAAACCCAAGGAGGTCTTCCCGGTACAATACGGGAAGAGCCGGAAGTCCCTGAGATCCCCGTCCCTCTTCCGGGCGCTTAGGAGAAACTGCGACAAATAGCGATGCTCTTTAAATCACTCTCTCCAGAAGAATTACTCTTACTTGATCAAATTCCGCAAAACGTTAGGGCTGCCAGGGCAACTCCTGCTAGAAGATCGCCAAGGCAAAACGATCAAGCATCTCAACAAGCTGACAGCCCGCCAAGCGAGCGGCGCTCCCTACACAGTCCGTAGCAGGGCAATTCCAAACCCTCCGATAACCATCCCCAAAGAAAATCAGGACAAAGAAAACCACAGGCGGGGCGCAGTGGGTCCAAGGAACGTACAATAATTCCTATCGAGGATGACATAGATGATGCAATCCCAGATCGACCACGACCGACTCGATTCTCGGAAAGAGAAATTGAAAGGATGGTGCAGGAGCGACTCGAACAACGCCTACGATCTGTTCAAAACCCGTGGACCCGAACCACGGAACTCCAGGAGAGCCTTGCGGCCTGTTCTCCCTTCTGCAGAGAAATAAAAGAGGCACAATCCATCGGACAGGTCCCTGGTAGACTACCCCGATATGATGGAACCACCGACCCAGATGATTATATCTTTAGCTTCACAAATATAATGAACTTGTACGCCCACTCTGCGGAATTCACCGCCAAATTAATGGTGACCACATTCGAAGGACTCGCATTGGACTGGTTCGCCAAACAACCTGCCAACTCCATATTCAGTTTCGGGGAATTATGCAATAAACTGACGCAGCAGTTTGCCAGTCAGAAGAGACAAAAACTCCCGATGAGCTACTTAGGAACCATACACCAACAAGAGGGAGAATCCCTAAGAAACTGGTTGGCGAGATTTAACGTGGAGTACTCAAAATCGATTCTCCAAATATCGATTACATAATTTCTATTCTCTTCGACCTCACGAAGAATAGACAATTCGGAAATGCCCTCAGTCGAAAACAACCAAGAACGTTTTCCGACATCATGAGCTTGGCGTCTAAATATATGACCCAAGAAGAGACGAATTCCTTTAAGGATAAAAACAAAAACAAAGCCACAACTTCAGGCTCCAAACGGCATGACAGGATTCCTGCCTAAAGATCCGTGGATTATGAGCGATCTTTTAGAAAATGCAACGTTTTCCAGCGATTGGAATACAACAAAGCCGACCAAGAAAGGCAACCTAATTTCTACCAAAGACCAACAAACCCCGAACTACCGATCAGAGGGAGGGTGAATCAAGTGGAACACCCAAGGTTAAATGCTCCGATGGAAGAAATATTGGAAGTTCTAGAAAGAAATAACTGGATCCCCGAAGCGAGGAAAATCACTCAGCCCAGACCAGGGTCCCGAAACTACGACCTATACTGTAAGTACCATAGGGCACACGGACATCGAACGGAAAATTGTTTTCACCTTAAAAGAGAAGTTGAAAAACTAATCGAACAAGGAAAACTAGACAAATACATAGATCGAGATAACCGCAAAAGGGAAATAAGTAGGAGCCCTCGGAGTAATAATCAGAGAAGGAGTTCTCGTCGAAGATCACCCGAGCATGGTCCTACACAGGAGTTGAACCACGACCAGATCAATGGGACTATCCATACAATATCCGGGGGACCCGCGGGCGGGGACAGTCATAACGCCCGACGAAGGACAGCCAGATGCATAATTGGAAACTCAAAATACCCAAAAGAAATATGGACTCTGGAAAACAAGCCATCAAACGACCAGCTGATCAGCTTTAACGAATGCGAAGTACCTAAAAACATCGTTTGGGACACAAAAGAGGATAACCCCGATTTCCCGAGGGTGGTGTCGCTAGAAATAGCAAATTATAATGTCAAAAGAATCCTAATCGATAATGGGAGCTCAGCAAATATCATCTCCCGAGAGGTTTTATCCCAAATGAACTTGGGACAGATAAATCTACAGAAAGTAGCTACGCCGTTAGTAGGGTTTGGAGGATCCGAAATCGTCCCCAGCGGAACAATAACCTTGAGTGTATCACTTGGGAAAACACCGCACCGGACTGTGAAGCTAGTGAAATTTTTAGTGGTAGAAACACCCTTCGCTTATAACGCAATATTGGGAAGACCGGCTCTCAACCTGTTCCGAGCCGTTGTCTCTACTTATCACCAGAAGATAAAGTTTCCGACCGATAGAGGTATCGGAGAAATAACGAATGATCATTGTATGGCGTGGGATTGCTACAGCACTTCGTTAACCTTGAAAGAACACCCCAAATCAATTACTCCGAGCAAAAGAAAGATCGAAGACGACCTCATTAGAAACAAGGTTGAGATCCCTAGTACTGATCGAATAGACAAAAAGGGAAAAGAACCGCTAGATTTAGCCTTAAAACCCCCAGAACATAAGGATGTAATTCTAGTGCAAGGGGACTCGTCCAAAACGACAAGAATAGGTACTGAATTGAGCAAAGAAGGGGAAGTAATGTTAATCAACTTCCTCAGAGATAATGTCGACGTCTTCGCCTGGAGCGCGAATGACATTGAAGGAATTGATCCTCGAGTAATCAAGCATTCCCTAAAAATTGATCATTTGGCAAAACCTGCCAGACAAAAGAAGAGAAATCATGGCCCAATAAAAGATAAAATTATCAAAGCCGAGGTAGAAAGACTACTTGAAGCAAAACAAATCCGAGAAATACACATCTCAGAATGGCTATGTAATGTTGTTCTAGTAGCAAAAGGGGATAAAAAGGACAACAAATGGAGGATGTGTAATGATTTCACCGACCTTAACAAATTATGCCCACGCGACCCGTATCCCCTCCCAAGGATCGACTTATTAGTTGACTCAACCGCTGGCTTCGCGATATTCAGCATGATGGACGCCTTTCAAGGGTTTTATCAAATATACATGGATGAGCGAGATCAAGAGAAGACTGCATTCATAACCGAGCAGGGAGTATATTGCTTTATAGTGATGCCATTCGGCTTAAGGAATGCCGGGGCTACTTACCAAAGGTTAGTGAACCTAATGTTCAAAGAGTTAATCGGAGAGATAATGGAAGTCTATGTAGACGACATGTTAGTCAAAAGTATGAACGAAGCGGATCACGTAAAACATCTTGATCGATGTTTCCAGATCTTGAGAAAATACCGCATGAAGTTAAATCCCGCGAAATGCACTTTCGGTGTTAAATCAGGAAAATTTTTGGGCTATTTGGTACACCAGCGAGGAATAGAAGCCAACCCAGAAAAAATTCGAGCCATAACTGAAATGAAACCTCCCAAAACCATCTCCCAAGTGCAAAGCTTGGTCGGGAAAATCGTAGCATTGAACAGATTCATATCAAAATCAGCAGACAAAAGTTTGCCCTTTTTCCAAACACTTCGAAAAGCAAAAAACTTTGTTTGGACTGAAGAATGCGATCGAGCCTTCGAACTACTCAAAGAATATTTGACAACACCCCCGATGTTGGCCAAACCAACGGAAGGAGAACCATTGTATATCTACATCTCGATATCCGACGCGGCCGTTAGTTCGGTACTAATTAAGATAGAAGGTTCAGAACATATGCCTGTCTATTATTTAAGCAAATTACTGCAAGGAGCGGAGAAAAATTATTTGGAGATTGAGAAATTCACTCTGGCCTTAGTAGTGGCTGCACGAAAACTTCGACCTTACTTTTTAACCTACAAAATAGTGGTTTTAACAAATCAACCACTAAGACAAGTCTTGGCAAAACCGGAAGCCTCCGGAAGACTAATCAAATGGGCAATCGAACTCGGTCAATTCGAAATCGATTACAAACTAAGAATCGCAATTAAGGCCCAAGTGTTAGCTGATTTTCTATTGGAAACACCGACACATGCAACTGAATCTTCGAGCAGCATCAACGACGATGTCTTGATCATAGAAGATCAAACTTAGTTAATGCATGTCGACGGTGCTTCATGCCGAGAGGGAGGAGGCACCGGAATCAACTTCACCGGACAAAATAAAGAAGATTTGAATTATGCGATAACGTTGGACTTCGTCGTAACAAACAATGAAGCAGAATATGAAGCGTTAATCGCAGGAATGGAAATGGCGATCAAAGCCAACATAAAAAGTCTTAAAGTATTGACCGATTCAGAGTTAGTACAAAGACAAATAGAAGGCCTATACGAGGCTAAAGAATTCAATATGGTTAAATACCTCGCCAAAGTAAAAACACTAGCTGAGAAATTTAAAAGTTTCGGCATACAGAACATTCCACGTTCGGAAAACAAATGGGCCGATCAACTATCTAAGTTCACAGGATCCCATGACAGAAAGACCGAAAGGGTGATCAACTGGTTGATCTCTAATACACCAGCGATCGATATCGATGAAACACCGGTAGTCGATATAATGGATATCGAAGAAGCTGAAGAAAACTGGATGACCCCAATGATAGACTATCTTCGAGAGGGAAAACTACCGCCTGACCAGAATCAAGCTCGGAAAATAAGATATCGAGCTCCAAAGTATACACTTGTAGAAGGAAAACTCTACCGGAGATCGGTATCGGGAATTCTTCTGAAATGCGTCTCTGAATCACAAAACATTGATATTCTACGAGAGGTACATGAAGGAGACGCAGGGAATCACAGCGGATCAAGGGCATTGGCTTTAAAATGCCTCATAACAGGTTATTATTGGCCTACCATCAATAAAGATGCCGCTCAGTATGTCCAAAAATGTCATCACTGCCAAGTCCATGCTAATATATGTCATCGACCAGCAGAAAACATGCACCCAATCCCGGTATGTTGGCCTTTCGATCAATGGGGAATGGACATCGTGGGACCATTCCCAGCGGCTAGATCCAAGAAAGCTTATGTCCTGGTCGCCGTAGAATACTTCAGCAAATGGATAGAATGCATCGCCCTAGCTCGAATAACTCAGTTCCAAGTGATCAACTTCCTATGGAAATTCATAGTTTGTCGATTTGGCATCCCAAGGATCCTAATTTCTGATAATGGAACCCAATTCGCGGGAAAACAAGTAATAGAATGGTGTTCAAAACTTGGGATTCAACAAAACTTCACTTCGGTCGGGCACCCTAGAGCGAACGGACAAACCGAAGAAGCAAACCGAGAAATAATAAAATCCTTGGAAAAAAGACTAGGAGCGGCCAAAGGAAAATGGCTTGACGAACTCCCAGGAGTACTGTGGGCTAATCGAACCACAGTGAGGAGCTCAACCGGGGAAACCCCATTTAGCTTGGTATATGGGTCGAAAGCTGTTATTCCTGTTGAAACTCTAATCCCAACTCCAAGAATCGAGATGTATGATGATCAGATAAATGAAAAGACAAGGGAAAGTGACGTCGATTTGACGGAAGCTTTGAGAGAAAAAGCCGATGTACGCCTCCAAGCCGCTAAAGCAAATATGGAAAAGGCATACAATCAAAAAGTACGCATCCGAACCTTCAAAGAAGGAGACCTGGTCTTGAAAAAGGTAGAAGTATCCAAGCATGTGGGAAAGTTACAACAAAATTGGGATGGACCTTACGTTGTCATTGGCGTAGGAAAGAAAGGTTCATACAAAATTGCACACTTGGATGGAACAGCCTTACCAAGAACTTGGAACGCAGTCAACCTTAGAAAATATTACGGTAAATAAAATTTTAGCAGATTATACTGCTTTGTTCTACTTTATTTTATAAAAGTTTTAATCTTTGTAATAAAGGCCTTAGCATACAGTTCAATTATTAAAGATTTTAGCAATTTCTATAAATCGATTGTTTCGGTAATCACTCCCTGGAATTATACTATCATATTAGTTGAGATTGGAACAAAAGGAGTTAAGTATACATTGATCCGCTCAATAAACACTCCTCGATCCGACTATACAAACGAGTCGAGTATACATTGATCCGCTCAATAAAAACTCCTCGTTCATTATTTACGAAGATTAAAAAAGACTTTTGGTATTAAAATCCTAAGTCAAAATAAAAACGAGTCGAGTATACATTGATCCGCTCAATAAAAACTCCTCATTCATTATTTACGAAGATTAAAAGACTTTTGGTATTGAAAACCTAAGTACAAATAAAAACGAGTCGAGTATACATTGATCCGCTCAATAAAAACTCCTCGTTCATTATTTACGAAGATTAAAAGACTTTTGGTATTGAAAACCTAAGTCCAAATAAAAACGAGTCGAGTATACATTGATCCGCTCAATAAAAACTCCTCGTTCATTATTTAAAAGGCTTTTGGTATTAAAAACCTAAGTCTAAGCAAAATCGAGTCGAGTATACATTGATCCGCTCAATAAACACTCCTCGATATATATTCGAAGATTAAAAAAGACTTTTGGTATTGAAAACCTAAGTCCAAATAAGAACGAGTCGAGTATACATTGATCCGCTCAATAAAAACTCCTCGTTCATTATTTACGAAGATTAAAAGGCTTTTGGTATTAAAAACCTAAGTCTAAGTAAAATCGAGTCAAGTGTACATTGATCCGCTCAATAAACACTCCTCGATATATATTCAACGATCAAAAAGACTTTTGGTATTAAAAACCTAAGTCTAAGTAAAATCGAGTTGAGTAAACATTGATCCGCTCAATAAACACTCCTCGATGAATTCACAACGAATAAAAGACTTCTAGGAATAAAACCTAAGTCTAAACACGACGAGTCGAGTATACATTGATCCGCTCAATAAACACTCCTCGATCTACTTATAACGATTACTAGACTCCTGGTATTAAAAACCTAAGTCTAAACAAGACGAGTCGAGTATACATTGATCCGCTCGATAAACGCTCCTCGATCTACTTATAACGATTAAACGGCTTTTGTTACAAAAAACTTAAGTCTAAATTATAAAAGAGTTGAGTATACATTGATCCGCTCAATAAACACTCCTCGAATCTATTTTCAAAAAAGACTTTTGGTATAGAAATTTAAGTCTAAATTATACAGAGTTGAGTATACATTGATCCGCTCAATAAACACTCCTCGACCTATTCCTAACGATCTAAAAATGATCTGCCAATACACATAAAGTCGTGAGTACGAGTTGAGTACGAATAGATCTGCTCGGAAAAGGCCCCTCGTAAATAAAATTATGACAACATCAACATAAAGGAGAATGCAAGGAATAAAAGTAATATTTTTATTCATCAAATCAATTACATACAAATGTCCTAAATTACGAAGGTTTACATACTACTTAAACATCGTTACAATGGTTTAGATAAAATGATCTTATAGATCAGCGATCTCCAGGACAATGTCCACGGAAACACCAATCTCCTCCCTAGTACCTCGTCGATTATGATAAACCACCTAAGAAGCATGCTGCTCAGGATGGTCGACTTCTTTAGCTCGATGGCCAGGGATGAAAGATCAAATGTTCCTCCAGATGAAATGAGCATTACCAGCCAGATAACTGGCAATACTCATTCACCCACAACAAGATACTGCTTTTACTTAAAATAAAACATTTCACTCTAGAGCAACATCTCTTCGGGGCGGTCGAGAATTATTAATATTTACCAGCCCACCCCGGTAGTCTATCACTCCGGAGGTGACATCGAAGAGCAGGGGTGACTGGCAAATATGAACCTTCCATGTGCAAACAGAAACCACGGACCTCAAATCTGTGAAAACAACGTTTGAGGCCTCATGAGACCCGTTAGTACAAGGTAGGGCTTCCATGAGACCCATCAGTACAAGGCAGAAGAACATCAAGCTATTATTGTGTGAATCACGATAATGTGACTTTTTGAATATTATGGGATCTGAAGGCAAAATAAAATCTAAGGAAACTGAGATCTCCATCCTTTTTGAGAAATTGCAAATGTAGAATGCAAACCACGCCCCTATTTATAGGGATAGATCTAAGCAATCAACGGCTGAAAAAGTATTTGATCAAGGGACAAAAATGCGACCTTTTGACTCCCCGTAATAAATGCATGTCAGTTGGAACGGCGCTATCTAGTCGACTCAACCAGTCGATAACAAGAAAGACGTAGATCGAAGCGATCACCGAAATAACACAAGCAGACCTAAAGGAGCTCCGGACCAAATAGACCAGCCACAAACGAAGGCATACGAGTTTAAGATCGTCGTGAAAAGATTACTTGCTCGATAAAAGATAAAAGATGAAACCCTCCACCATGCGAGGGCCGTCACTGCCTAATATATCATATGGGTAATCATTAACAAAGCCATACAGGAACTACTTTGGAGTCCAAGATATCTGACATAGAAATCAGGAGAATAGTCCTCCTTATTCGAAACTGCAAAGAAGTCACTGCCTAACATACCAAAGAATTGCTGAAGGAGGTCTGAACAGGTCAGATCTGACCAAGACTTCTACACTTTCCAATTTCTCCCATATCAAAGAAATGATGTGATGATACACCATTTGAGGAACACATAGTTCAAAATTAATGCTGGGATACATGAAGCTTTGAAGATACTGAAAGGGATATTTTCCCTTAATCTGATGTAAAGAAAAACAGAGTTCAACAAAAGGGACAATAGCCCCCTTATATAAGATTTAGATCACAAAAAGACAAAGTACAGGGCATGAATTGAACATCGACCAAGATGATGAGCGTTCCTTAACAGCTATTAAATCGATTATCGATACAAAAAAAGACCTACCATCTACATTTTAGATGTACTACACGGTTTTGAATATAATCCAAGGGACTATACTGGGTTGATCAACAAAAGCCTTGATTTGCAGAGCAAACATTATACCATTCATTTACTCAAATAGTGACCAAGCAAGATCAAGCTACCTTTTCTCTATCCTGACTATTCTCCACAAAGATCAATTTCAGATAAGTATGCTAATCTATACTGATTATTTCATGATGATTATATTTATGCATAAAGGCAAAATGTGCATAACAAAATATATCTACAGAAGAAAATTGATCAAGGCAAGAATCTGCCTACAAAAAGGTCATAATTTCCAATTTAGTACTTCTCCCATTACAAAAATTTCAGCCCGAACAAATACACAAAAGTTGGGCAGAGAAAATAAAATCAAAAAAAAAAAAAAAAAAAAAAAAAAAAAAAGAAGAGGAGGCAGTCCAAGGCCTGCCAAGTCGAACAAAGGTCACTGAGAAGAATTGTCAGCAGGTCGACTAGCAGAAACAGTCCTCCGAGGAGTCAAGTTGCCAGCAAACGCCATCAACTCCTCTTGACGCTTTAGATAACCAGCGTCATACCCTTCCTCATAGGACCGCCGTCGAGACTCCTCTGCTAGGGCAGCAGCCTGAACCAAGTCATTTTTCTCTTTCTCCCAGACATACTTTTCCTCTTGCAACTTTTTCAAATCATCATTGGCAAGCTGTAGCTGGAGAGTCTGCCCTGCAACCTTCGCCGACTCCGACTCCAAACGACGTTGGTAAGCATCCTTACCATTCCACAGATCGTCGTTTTGCACGCCCAGCTGGAGTGCAAAATATTTGGCCTAGAAAAGGAAGAGAATGAGAAAAACCCCTACATATCAACGCAGTAAAGGCAAGTAAAATAATGAAAAATATGTCTACCTGCTCGCATATCTTAACCAGCGACAGAACAAGGCGTACATTGGAAGTACCCTCAAGTTTTCTCAGCTCACCAGGCAAAATGGTGCTTAAACCCAGATCCCAGGACAAAGCATCAGGCTCAACTGAGCCAGGCAATTCACTATTAGAAGGGACACCGTCAGGGCGCGGAGTCTCTGACAACATAATGTCCTTGACCTGCTCGAGAATACAACGATCATCTAACAAATGGGGGGAACCTCTCTCGTTGGGGCTAACTGAGGTCTCATTGCCCGAAGCAGAAATAACGGTTCGACGACCAGACCTCGACCCAAACCGACCCCCAGAAGGTCCCCCAGATTCAAAAGAAGTAGTCATCACCGTGGTATCATGAAATAAATAGTCAGGACAATCCTGCAAAATAGATTGTGTTGTGGAAGGGTTGACAAAAAAGCCATCACCAACTTGCCCTTCGCTGGCGATCGGGGCAGTAGAAGTAGACAAAGGAAGGGAAATAGCAAAATCCCCTCCATGAAAAACATGCTCGAAGGAAGAAGCACCTGAAGTAACAGGTATATTATAAGTCGGTTCCTCATTGGACATATCGCCAAAAGCTACCCGACCAGGGGAAGGCATACTTCCCACTTGAGTGGAAGAAGAAAAGATTGGTTCTGAAAACGATGAGTTTACTACAGAAAAAGGTTCGGAAGGGATAACACGAGTATCTATCACCGACCTAATTATTGGGGACGAACGAGGAGGCTCCATCGACGGCCCATCTCTTCGAGATTTTTTGGATCTATTATCACTAGCGCTCTCACGAGAAGGTCGTTTCGAAGTATTGCCGAAAAGATTACTCATGATCGAATTGTTGAAAAGTATAAAGCAAGTAACGAGAAAGTTTATCGACTAGCCAAAGAAAAAAGGATTCTATTAGAAGAGACGAGTATAACGGTAAATAACAAGTCAAGTTTTTACCTTTAGTATTTATACTACACGAAAAGACGCTACAGACCTAAAGAAAGGGCGCGAAATAGAAAAACTGACCTTGGAACAAACACTAGAATTTGAAAAGACGCACGCATAATGATTATGGCGAACTTAATGACTTGTCTGAATTATTACGGCGAAGATGAAAAGACGTGACTGTCAGAATATGAAACGCTTAGCATACAAAGGGATGAAAAGGTAAAATTACAATTAAACCTACGGGTAAATAATTACAAAGATTATTTCAAAAGTCACTATATCAAGAAGCCTGGTCGCTATCTGGAATTCTCTGTTCACTACCAACGTTTTCAGTCGTGCCAATATCTTCTCCTTCTTCTTCTTCGTCTTCTGGATCGATAAAAGTATCATCAAGCTCATCGTTAACATCAGAAGGAGGAATCGGCAATGGTTTCCCAAATTCTTTGACAAGGTGAGCCAAAGGAAAACCTTGATATATGACATCTGGAAGCTCGGAAGGAGAATAAATTTCGCCATAACGATTCAACCGAATGTGCGCCGCCTTAAAATACTCCTTTCGACGGTCGTCGATCATCTCTAAGGCGACCAACTGATGAACCGCCTTCTTGAAAGTACTCTCCAGAAGGGGACCGACCATCTGATACACCAGCGCCGTATGAACAGGAGAGTTAAGGAATTCGCGAATCACTTTTTCATCAGGATTCCTACCATAGCGGTCCCTAAGTCCACTAAGAGGGACGTCCTTTTCATACTCTTCCAATGAAGCTTGGAGACTTGATACTTGAGATTCTAGCTCACTGATACGAGCAGTACTCTGAAACTGAAATTCCTCTAACTTATTAGCCATTTGATTGGCTTGCTCTTGAGCACGGGAAATCTCCATAATCCTATTTATGATCTCTTGATCTTCAGTGCCAGTAGCACGAGTCTCTACGACAGGAACGGAAGAAGATGTTGAGGGACCAACCTCTGAACCAGAAAACTTACGAAGTAGAGCTTTATTTTTCTCATCTAGAAACTCACATTGCTGTTTCCAGAGTGCAGTTTCATATGCGTACGAGGCTAAACAAATCTTGGTCTGAAAAAGCAAATGGGTAAAACAAGAAATAAGTTAGCAAGAATATCTTCGAAATATAGAATATCCTATAAAGCGAGCTTAAAAGAATTTACCTTTTCAGCATAAAGAGAAGCTCGCTGAAATTTCTCCAGAGGATCCTTACGGAAAAGTTTGTTCAAATCACGAGTAAAAACCCCGGATAAGAGAACGCGAGTCGCCTTATCGACTGCATTCTCGCTTTCATCATGGACAAAAGAATCTTTCTCAGAATAACCAGCGGCCCTTTTCCCCTCTAAATGATCTTCGATCATTTCAACCAGGGTAGGTTTCGGATGATTGTCTCCAAGTAAAGAAAGATCATTGCCAGAACGACCATAGTAGCTCCTTTTCCTCCCCACCGGGTTGTCGCTAGGATGAGGCATCGACCAACTACGACATCCACGAATTCCCAAGGATGTTCTAAGTTGAAGGGGGGGATAACCAGGTCCAGTTCCTTGACGAACAGGGGAATCTTGGGAAGAATCTGGAGACTCCTCCCCATTCTCCTCGGATTCATGACTCAACTCCAGTTTTCTCTTCTGAGAAGCTCTCTGCTCGATCGGGTTATTCTCTATAGATTTAGAGGATTTGGATAACACCATTTTTCCCTTTGAAGAATGTCGAGAATTTTCTACCATATGAGCTGAAAAAGAAGCAAAATAAAAGTTAGTTTCTCTATATAAGAAGATATTATCGTAACACTAAATTAAGATGAAATGCGTACCCAGTGATTCAAAGGATGAACTGATTGGAAAACTATGAGCACTCAATCCCGCTTTACGAAGGAAAGCTTCCCCAATCAGAAGAGCACTCTGATATTTGTTTGCACGCATATCGGGGATTTCAGCGATAAACTGAGCATCGTCAGGAATAAATTCACCAGTCGGCAAGCGACCTCCGTATACCCATTTGAAATCATGATCCCACGAGAAGGGTATAGTCGAACCATCCACCGAACGAAGATGAGGTGGGGGGCGAACAAAGAAAAAGTGAGATTTCCAAAAAGGGTTGCTAGAAACGGGGGCGTCGAATATCGCTCGACTAGGTCTCTGACTAGCGAAAAAATACCCGCGATTAGAAGAACTGGAAATGTTGAATCGGAAAAGTTGTGTAAAGTTACGAAAGGAAGGTTTAAACCCTTTCGCAATCATCAGGACAGAAAAGCAAACCAAGAAAGCCACGGAATTTGGAACTAATTGTGTCGAGGACACGCTAAATATTTTCAGGATATCAAGGAAGAGGGGGGACAACGGAAGACGGAGACCGCTATTAAAGTGAGCCGTGTAAAAGGCGCGACATCCTTCCGGTGGAGAAGTGACCCTATCAGAAGGGGAAGGAAGAATTATCTCGGAACCCTCTGGGAAATATTTGGCATAATTGTTCACGACCTCCGGAAAAGTATCCACCGTATAAGCACAAGCTAGGTCCTCAATTGGTTCAGAAATCTGAGGAGCAGTACCTTTGCCTTTTTTGGCTCGAGCAGCAACCTCTGTGTCAGAAAGGATCTGTACCTTAAAAGTATCTTCTATAGGAACAACGAATTCAGAAACTGCAGATTGTTCGCCCAAAAGATTAGAGCGCAACTCCTCCTCGTTATTAGGAGCAACATTCTCCCTTGAGGAAAAAGAAGATTTTCTCAAAGAAGCCATATTTTCGGACTCTCGAAGGATATAAGTCGATTAAAGGAAAACTTTATATGACGAACGACTAAGCAAGAAAATGACTACGAACTATAAGCAAGTATAAAGGAAAAATGACGAACTCAAAAGTCACCTATTTATACTAAGATGAGAAAAGACGTTTCGAACTCATCACAATTAATCACATTCCCGCCAAAAACGCAAGGAGATGAAAAGCCTCCAGAATAGACGCGTGGCGATTCCTAATCGGACAGAGAAAACGACTATCTATGATATGTAGCACTCTTTTCCTTACTTAAGATTTTTTCCCACAGGGTTTTTTCTTAAGAAAGGTTTTTAACGAGGCTCCATTCATAGAAAATAAACAGTCGTAAAGAATTATCTACTTCTACGAGCTTCTATTATCTATACGCTCGAAGAAGTGAGGGAGTACTGATGGGGGCTATTTCGCACCCTACATACTGTACGGATCGACTAAAGAACATGAGATCGGTTCGACCAAATTAGACAGTTCGGGATCATCTTATCGACCCGGCCGAATACAGCTCTCTTCGACTAGAAGACTATATTCCGGACCCAAGAAGGATATTTGGGCCGAGTCCTATTAGGATTATGTTTCCTTGTAACGCTAGGTTTAGCATGATATAAATACCAAGTTAATCATTGTATTAAACAACTTCGAAAACTCTAAATCACAAGGCAAATACGCCATTGAATTCTGCATAAACTCCACAACTCTCTATTATTCAATAAAGAAAAGAGTTTTCTCTTCATATTTGTGTATTCTTTGCGTTGGTTTAAGTATTTACTTTTTTGTTCTTAAGATATTGCTTTTCCTTGAGATTGATCCATCCTGAATAAAGTAACAGAGCCCTATTCAATTTATATATATTGAAAACCCCCAATATCACAAATTCACTGATACCTTTAATCCGACGAAATCAGGCTAAATCACAAGTCACCAAATCCAACATGGAAAAAGCCTACAATCAAAGGGTACGTATACGACCCTTTAAAGAAGGGGACTTAGTACTGAAAAAGCTGGAGGTCTCCAAACATGTGGGAAAATTGCAACAAAATTGGGACGGACCTTACATCGTCATTGCTGTAGGAAAAAAGGGTTCATACAAAATTGCGCACATGGATGGAACACCCTTACCTAGGACTTGGAATGCAGTCAACCTAAGAAGATACTATGGACGTTAACAGGATACTCCTGAGAGCTATTTTTTTGTTTTATTTTTATTTACGTAGTAATTATCTCTTATTTTGATTCAACCAACTATTCAATAAAACTTAATGCAATGAAAGCTTTTGCTTGAGTCTTCAATGTATCTTTCAAAATTATGATAGCCATTTACACTGAAGAGGCTAAAACCAATAATTGGTCCAAGGCCTAAAAATTGACTGAGTAAAACCGATTAGGTCGGTAAACACTCGTCGATCTACAAATATCGAACAATAAAGGTTGAAACAAATAATTGGTAAAAAACTTAAGTATTGACTGAGTAAAACCGATAGGGTCGGTAGACACTCGTCGATCTACAAATATCGAACCATAAAATTTGAAACCAATAATTGGTAAAAAAAACCTAAGTTTTGACTGAGTAAAACCGATTGGGTCGGTAGACACTTGACGATCTACAAATATCGAACAATAAAGGTTGAAACCAATAATTGGTAAAAAAAAAAAAAAAACCTAAGTACTAAATTGAGTAAAATCGACTAGGTCGATAAATGCTCAGCGATCTCTAAATTGCGAGTTACAAAAGGTTAAAACCAATAATTGGTAAAAGACTTAAGTACTAAATTGAGTAAAACCGACTAGGTCGGTAAACGCTCAGTGATCCCCAAATTACGAGTTAGAAAAGGTTAAAACCAATAATTGGTAAAAAAAACCTAAGTACTAAATTGAGTAAAACCGACCAGGTCGGTAAACGCTCAGCCGTCTCCAAATTACGAGTTAGAAAAGGTTAAAACCAATAATTGGTAAAAAACCTAAGTACTAAATTGAGTAAAACCGACTAGGTCGGTAAACGCTCAGCGATCTCCAAATTACGAGTTAGAAAAGGTTAAAACCAATAATTGGTAAAAAACCTAACTACTAAATTGAGTGAAAACCGGTTGGGTCTGGATGAACTCAGCGATATCCTAATTACAAATGGTTAAAACCATCTTTTGGTATAAAACCTACATTCGAATTGAGTACACCGGTTAGGTTGGGAAATATACTAAAACCGAATGGTCGATATGATGATCAAAAGCTATACAAATAAATGTAAACGTACGCGACAAATATAAGAAATATAAAGATTTTATTCATTCGTATATGAGTACATCTTTACGCTTTACAGGTTGTTACAAATACAAAAATGGAAAACCCTACTCGAAAGATTGGAACCTTTCACGGGAACCTTTCACGACAATGTCCATGTAAACATCAATCTCCTCCCTAGTACCTCGACATTCTTCTTCAACCACCTAAGAAGCATGCTGCTCAGGATGTTCGACTTCTTTGGTTCGATGGCCAGGCTCGGAAGATATATGCCCCTATTGGTCAGACAACCTCTAAAAATCCTGATAGCTTGAAGCGGTTATTCGACCGAAACGAGATCCCACTTGAGAAATTGCTGCAGTTGTTCGTCCAAAGCGAGATCCCGCACGGACCATCGTGAAAGTTAAAATCTACCAGCACATCCTGTCGAGGAATCACTCTGGAGGTAACATCCAAGAACGAGGATGCCCGGTAGATATGAACCCTCCATGTGCTAACAAATACCACGGACTCCAACCGTGTGAAGACTAAGGCAGAGATCCACATGGGACTTGTTAGTACTAGGTAGGGCGTTAATGGGACTTGTCAGCACTAGGCAAGATAAGGAATGAATAATCATGATATGAATAATCGTGGTAATTTGATTTTTTGAAGGTTATGGGATCACTCGGCAAAACGAAACCGGAGGAAACTAAATTTTCCATAAGTACGGAATGAATGGAAATGGTAAATGAGTTGTTGCCTATTTATAGGAATATTTAAGTTGATCCTACAGATATGAAATAGTTAAATCCACGGAGGAAAAGTGGACTGGTCAACTCCCCGTATTTAATGAAAGTAAGTTGGAACGGCAGCATAGGGGTCAACAGGACCCCTCGACGATTGGCAATAAATGAGATCGGAATGATTAAACATGTCAAGATCTATCCGAGATAAGTTACCTGGTCGATTAAAAACATTTTATCAACCTGTAGGGTATACTCACATTAGATTAAGAAGAAATTCGCTAGGAAATGAAGACAGCTAGTTCCAAGAATAACGCATTACTACCTTAACTACGAGATCTGTTACAAATGATGAAATTGCAAAATAGCTGATTGTTTTGAAAATTCACGCAAACAAAACAACATAGCATCCAACTCTCCTCTCAGAGTCCAAGAAATCTGTCAGAGTATTACGAACAATGGTCTTTCTTACTAAGACAGATGAATTTGTCACTACCTCATATAACAAAGAATTGCTTAAGGAGGTCTTGGCATGCTGGATCTAAAATACGGTTCTATATTTTCCAATTCCTCCCCTACCAAGTATTTGGCGTAATGGCGTGATACATAAAATGGTTGCTTTATATGAGGTATATGAAATTCACAGTCTGTACATAGATACATTTATTATGGAGAAAACAAAGGTTCATATACTTGAAGAATATATTTCTGTTATGGGACCTTTTTCTTAAAGGGAATTAAAGGGGGACCCTCCTTGATCAGAATAAGACACTACCCTTAGTAATGCACCTTCGACCAAAGGGGCATACATTTTCAACAAGGGCTTTTGCAAGGCCGCCGGATGAAGAAATTAATAACAACACTTCATCTATCCCACATACAGTAACCACTATCATCGATCGGAATACCGAGGAAGGGAAGTGCCGGCCCTTTTAATGAATTGACCAGCTTTCCGTTAAAACTTGTATGGATCCCCCGGAGAAGGATGGATCCTACATTTTTCCAATTCCACCCAAACCAAAGTAGAGAAGATATTTTGGAAACCTAAGAACGAGGATCAATATGTTTGAATCCATTTGAGGTAATTTGTGACGCCCCTATGCGTATTTATAAGTACAGAAAACATTATAACAGAGGAAAGACGAAACGTCGTATTTATTGAAACTAGAATGCATTACAAGTAACTTTTCTAGTTCCAAAAAAGACTCATGTCTAGTCGATAGCAAATATGATACTTATTCCGACCGGTAAACACTGGTCAACACAGAGTAAACACTTGGAAAACAATGCCGAAAATGGCTGAAGCTATTTACACAAGGTCAAGCAAAACTCTTTCCCACATCACTGAACTCACTCGGAATAAGGAGTATTGACCCATCAATTAAAAGATAGTCAACTCAACGATGAAGGAAAGAGGTTTGCGCGACCTAGTATAAAGGATTTATGTCTAGTCGACAAAGTTCACATCTACTCCAGCAGAGTCCTTTCATTCAAAATTTTGAGAATATATGGAAAATGTTCCTACAGGACTAATGATATTTTAAGTCCATGCAGATAACCTTTTCTAAAGCTTTATGCTTGAAGGACTTGATGACAAGAAGATAAAACGTTGCTTAGTAGCAAATTGGAATGTATCCCTTCAGATTCTCAACAACTTATGTCTACTCGATCAGATAATTCACATTATATTTCGACAAAGATGAAGTCAACAAGAACATATACACCAAAATATGGAGTTTTGTAAGTTTGTACAAAGAGTGGTGTGGAAAATAATTTTCCTTCCAATAACAGCAAGTCTTCTCCAACTGATGCCAAAAAAAAAATAATAAAAAATAAAAAATAAAAAGGGAAAAAGCCAGCTAAGCATTAGGGCTGTTCGGAACTAGAAGGCCTGGTCGAGGAGGCGCTTTTCCTTGGAGTTGCAGTACCCAAAAAAGTCATCAATTCTTCCTGGCGTTTCTGGTAACCCTCATCATAACCTTCATTGTAGGCACTAAGACGAGACTCCTCTCGTGCCTATTGAAGACGAGACTCTATTGCACTTTCCAGATTGGCATTTGACTGAGCAAGGTCATCCCTCTCCCTCTGAAGAGCCAAATATTCATCACGTGACTTCTTGATGTCATCATTAAGAAGCCCATTCTGAAGAGAGAGTCCCTTGGTCTTAGCCATCTCCTCATCCAGCCAGTTTCTCATGTTTTCTTTGCTAAACCATATCTCATCATTTTGAATGCCCAACTGCAAGGCAAGATATTTCACTGAAAAATAGAAGGTACAATCAATAAGCAATCTCGCTAAAAATATAAGGCAAAATTAAGCCATACCTGCTCAAAGGTTTTGAAAAGAGATTGAACGAGGCGAAGGTTTGAAACGTCCTCATATTTTTTCAACTCGCCAGGAAGAATGGTATTAAGACCAAGATTCCAGGACAGTGCATCGGGTTCGCATGAACCAGACAAAACAGAATCGAGTGGAATATTATCATGTCGAGGAGTCTCAGACCTGGTGATATCGTAAACTTTCTCTTTGATACAACATTCATCCAACACAAGCGGGGAATCTCTCGCGTTGGGACTCACAAGGACTTCCTTCCCCGAGGCAGAAAAACGAACTACTCGGCCAGACCCATGCTCGGTCCGACCCAGAGAAGAAGTCCCAACTTCAGCCGAAGTAGTTGTTGTATCAGTGAACAAGAAATCAGGGAAACTCTGAGTAACAGGCTGCACCCTAGAACTATCCAAAGGAGGATCTAAAAACAAGCTAGTGCTGACTGGCCCAACAGTGTTAACTACTTGACCCTGACTAATGATTAAGCCAACAGAAGGGTTATCAACAGTTGTGTTAATTCGAGCATAACCTTGAAGATCATGCTCGGAAGAAGGAACGGAAGTCGGGATAGGAATGTCCGAGGCTCGTTCGTCGAAAGACATATCCCCAAAAGCAACTCGCCCTGGAGAAGTTCTTCCCTGTAAATCTGCGGAAGAAGAAAGATTTTGTTGTAAAGAACGAGAGTGAGTAGTTGCATCTCCTGCGCCACTCACTCCACTCGGAGCAACGGTTGACACCTGCATTCCCGAGCCGGTAGAGACTCGGGGTTCTGAAGGTCAGATGAAGGCCCCTCAGTACGGGACCTTTTGGATCTGGTATTCCTAGGATGGTCGCGCAAAGAGCGTTTGGAAGTATTGCCAAAAAGTGAACTCATTCTCGAAAAATTAAGGAAATGATTTAAATATCGAGAAGAACGATCGAGCTATTGGGGAGAATATTTTATCTAAGTAGGGACGCAGTAAATAGCGAAGAAATTTTAACCTCAGTATATATATTATAGGAAAATGATCTTACGCGTTTTCGTGTGCTCGATCAAGGATGGATAAGCAATGCAGTAATAATGCTAGACAATAGAAAAGAAAGATCAATAGTATAGTATTCTGAATTATCGAGTACAGATTACAAGTGTTTAGAGTCCTATCCGAGCATTATAGGATGCCGTACAAGCTAGAGGGCGAAATACATATGAGAAGGCCTATACTACTATTCCCAAGTGTGTCCGAGCAGCAGTCTCAAAGCAAGTGCACCTGGGAAGTCGTGTCTGGCGTCATAAATGCAAGGGGTATTTATAGCTGAAATCGGGGTCTAGGTGATCCATCTGTAGGCATGCAATTCTCGGCCCATAAATTTGGATCAGTGCTCGGCCCAACAGTAACTTTTGACCCAGGACCGTCTGCATTTTGGGTATTTGGGCATTGGGGTCGAACTCGAGCTCCTGAGACAGATACTGTTCGATCTGTCCTGATTATAGAAAAGACCGAGCCCAAAATATCCCTCATCATTACTCCCCCACTTCTCGAGCGTAAGGTGGAGCTTAAGCTCGTAGAAGTACGCTTAATCTAGGACGATGAGGGGGAATGAATCAATTTCGGCACCAGGTTCGGGTATGCCTCGTTAAAAACCTAATTCGGAAAAACCCATTGGGATAAAAACCGAACTAGGGAAAAAGAGTGCATACTTTAGGAACTGTGTAATGATGCTGTCCAGATTTTATCCTTATCGTTCACTGTTGGGATAATCACCGTCATTCTACCGAAGCAGTCCGATTGAATCTCCTTATCTCGTGAGCTGGTGCGGAAATACGGAGCTAACATCTCTTTGATGCGTCGCTTGTTATGTGGATCTTCAATTTAGGAATCTCGAAAAGTATAGGGGCCTTAAGTGTAATTTTCAGGAATATGACTTTAAGTTTACCTTGAGGGAGTTTAACCGACGCGGTTACTCGGGGATCAGTTTGCAATTTCCCGTTTTGTCCCTGTATATATACTTTGACGGAGGGTAGCTGTTTATCATAGATTCTGAGGAGAAAATCCCAGATCGGAGCAAACATATCGATAAGTGAGTTATAGCAATCTTTCCCGAGCGACCTTCATATATTCATTATGTCGAGTTTAGTAGATTTGAAGGGAAAATCTCCTTTAGATGAAAATGAGGTCGTTAATCAGGAAGAGAGAGAGATTGTAAAAGCTCGACCATCTGAGATCGAGAATCGCCGAGATTCGAGTTCCACCTCTGAGTCCAGCGGGGAGGAGCGGGAATCGAATTCCGAACCAGAAGTTAGTGAAGATGAAAATTCGGGCGAAGCAACAGTCTCTGACGAGGAAGACGCAGAGGAGGAGGATCTTCCCTTGGGGAAAAACGAGCAGAAGAAATATAGATTGAATGGTGACGTTGTGGTCACGATTTTTGATTGGGAAGAACCCTCGACCAGCGCAGGTTTAAACATGACTGAGGAGAGGGCGGATGAGATCGTCTGTTTCTACAAGGAAAAAGATCTGGGCGAGTTGCAAAAAGAATTTGGCTCATATTTAGGCGCCGGTTTCTCGATAGTACTTCCTACTCCCGATCAACGGGTTACCGACCCTCCCGCGGGCTGTCAAGCCTTCTATTCCAAACATTTCCATTATGGCCTACGCATTCCCTTCCCTCCTCTGATAGAAAGCATTCTGGAAGCTTTCGAGTTGACTCCTTGCCAAATTTTACCAAACTCGATCGGTCTTATTATAGCCTTCTGCGTGCTGATGAAGGCCAAAGGGAAGAAGGCGGTTTTTCAGAACTTTTGGCGGATATTCCAGATGAGCGCTTCCACGTCTTCGAACGCGGGTTACGTGTACTTCTCTCAGAGACCAAAGATTTCGATCTTATCGGCTAACGTGAGCAGCAACCTGAAAGGATGGAAGCATGAGTTCTTCTTTGTCCGAGGACCAGACTCTCCGCCTTTCGAAGGCAATCCCGAGCCTACCCCGTACAACTGGCCTGGGGCAAAATCATGGATATATGGTAAACGTCGTCTTGTGGGAAGTATGAAAAGCGAGATATCAGATGCATTTCTACAATCCCTTTGTGTCGACCGTCATCAGACGGCATTGATGACTCAGGAGGCGGTCTTGCGATTGGCAGGGCTTAGTAGTTGCTCTTTTCCTGCCGATCCCATTGATTTTGGGAAGGCCCAGATAGATCCTGCTAAGGCTCCTTCCACGTTAGCTGAGGTTGTTGACAAATTCCGGACCTCAATAGCTGGTCGATACGTTGCTTCCTTTTCAAAGGGTAACAAAGGTCGGCCTCATCCTCAAGCATCGAAAACCTCTCAGAAGGTGATTAGGTCTAAGGCCGGGGTTGGGGTCATTGCAACTTCTGATGCTTTAGCGGTAATTCCTCGAATTACCGAGGTAGGAACTTCTCGATCTCGTGCTGATGTAGGGGGAACCTCTAATATTTGTGATACCGATATTCTCCGATCTGTTTTTCCGAGCGTTTCTTCCCGCCCTAGCGATGAGGGGTACAGTAACTATACTCTTCTGGAGAATCGAGCCAGAGAAATTTTGTAGAATAGGATGATTCGTAAAAGAAGTAGTGATGTTCCTGAGTCCTCCAGGAGAGTCAAACCCTTTGGTCGAGGACCGAATCCTATACAATGTCGTGCAGGCCACTCCGAGCCAGATTTGGCCGATTTCCTCGAGGACCACCTGCAAGGACCAAGGGCGGCTGGATACCCGGAGGGTGGGACTGTTGAATCTGACTTAGGCCCCGAGGGTGAGCACACGGTGGATAAATCTCTTCGGATGTTCCTGGCCGGGAGATTCAAAGATGACATCATCCAATCTTTTGTTAAGAAGGATTTTGAGATAGTAGGCGACTATGCTCACGCTCATCAAAGGGTATCAGCTGTTCTGAAAGTTTTAATCTTTTCCTTATGATTCTTGTTTTGTGTTTTATATATCTTTGGCCATTTTGAGCGAAGAATCTCAGGCAGCACAAAAGGCCCTATATAATGTTCTGAAGGACGAAGCTGCAAAAAACAGTCAGCTAGAGGATGCCAAAACTAGGTTGTCTGAGATCGTGATAGAACTCGAGGAGACTAAGAAGGAGCTGGAGGCGAAGAAAACCCTAGAGGGTGAAATGGAGAAATTAAAGCTGGAGCTTGAGCAAGCCAAAATGTCCGCCGAGCAATCTTATGAGCGAGGTCGAGCTGAGGCCAGGCTTCCTGCCATAAGGGAGTTTTTAGGGTCGCCTTTTCTTGATGCCTTGATTCGCTTGCGGTCAGGTGAAATTAATCAAGCCTTCTACTATAAAGGAGCTCAGCATCTCCTTACTGCTGCAAAGATCGAAGGCGCCCTTGATGACTACCTTCCTTTCATGGATCCTTATAAGAATATTTTCGGGAAAGATTATAAAGTTTCTTCCCTTCCTCCCAAGCTCGAAAACATGGCCGTTCATGAATTTGCTCCTTTTCTTGAGGAATTCGGAGTACCGATGCCAAATCCTGATGCGCTCGAAGCCCAATCTGAGGATGAAAATGTGGATATTGAAGGGGATTCCCGCGATCAGGGGGAACAAGGCACTCCTTCTTCTGGTTCGAGTAAATCTGCGACTGATGCGCAAAGTCATGACGGCGAAGGGAGTAGCTCGAGTAACGATGATTCTGATAGTTCGGAAAGCGGTTCTAGCGAGAAAAACGAACAAGGGAAATCGGACCATGATTCAGGTCGTGAATGAATCCAGCCAGTAACGATTATTATGTAATAGGATTTACTTATCGAACCATTGTTCTTGTATATTCATAATATTCTGCTTTTGTCTAGTCGGTGGATGCTCGAATTTAATTTTTCCTTAATGCCATGCTTAACCTTTTGCCTGTTTGACTATCTTGCTAAATTTTATAACGTCATTCTTGCATACATAGTTGCGTCATCGAATCTTTCTTGGGAGTAGCGACTCACCAATTATTGCAATTCGCATGATGTCGTGTCTTTATAAATACCCAGGTCTTTTTGCGTTGCTTTCACAATAATATTGCTCACGGCGATCGGAGCTTTAGAAAACCATCTTGGTTGAATCTTTACTTGGAAATCAAGAGATGAATAAAAATTCGAACGCCCTCGTGATTTCTCCCGCGCCTTTCTCCGGACCAAGTGACGGTAGAAAAACAAGGAAAAGATACCGATCCCCAGTTAAATCCATTAGTTCTGATCAGTTAAACTTTCATGGGGAAAGTAAATCTTCGACTATTGCCTTTTCTTCGTGCTTGAAATCTACGGGCTCAAATAAGAGAATTAAAAAGGTTTCTTTTGTGGATGAAGTAACTGGGCGTACTCCTTTCCAATCCGGACCTTCGTTGGTCGGAGAATCTTCATTTAAAAGGGGTGTGACTCCTTTTGATACAGTGTCACATGAGAAATCTGACTTGAGCCTTCTTCGGGCCAATGTTTCTATTTCTGAGGCGGTCTTCTCGACTGGAGAATATTCCTCGTTCCTGTTTCATTCTGGGTCGGAATCCCTTACCCGGGTAATTTTTCCTAACTTCTTTATTTCATGACTCTCTAATTTCTTTATCTCTGCTATGACATATATTCTTATAAGTTCAGGCTGGCAAAGACTTTTCTAGGCTTTATGCGTTGGCCAAACATGAGATCGAACGACGGGCTTCTATTTCGCTCGAGCTGATCGGTAAAAAGATCGAGCTGGAATGCGCGCTGGAAGCTAATAGATTTTTCAAGGAGAGATTGTCTCAGGATAGGTTAAGTTCAGAATTAGAGAGACTCAAAGATATCTACGAACGTGAGAAGAGAAACTTCGAGCTTCGCGAGAGGGAAGCTTACATCCGCGGGTATGCTGATCGTAGTGCTGAGGTTCGAAAGATCCTCTTCGAAAATAATTTCGTTTAGTAACACTATGGTTTTCCCTTGTAATATGAGCTTGCTAAGATTTTTCTTTTGTTGTATCACTATACTTATTGTAACGATTTCCCCTTCTTGTTGTAACACAATCCTTGTTGTAATGATAATATTTTCTGGAATGATGTTCTCCTTCTCTCTCTCTGTTGCTGCTCTCTCTTTTTTTTTTTTTTTTGGTCCCTCTTTCCTCGGGAAATGAAACGGTCTGAGCTTTTAATGCTCGTATCGTGGCCATTGATCCTGAGAAATCAACACCGTTAATACGGAACTCCTTCCCCTATATATTGTTCCGAAATTACCTTCACGTATCTGTAAATGTCTTGCCTCGGTACAATATGGTCGTGTTTTTACTCTCGTCGATCAACTATATGTTCCGTTTATTGTCAGTAATTAAAGCGTTCGAGATTTTTCTTCGAACCTTCATTTCTATCTTCCTTGGAATTCCATACGAAAGTCTTTCGGCTATGGTATCGACAGGCGAAAAGAACTGCGACTAGGGTACCGGCAGGCGATCTGCTCTCTCTGATTCCAAATCCTTGAGGCGGACTCGATTTCCTGTACCCTGTCCTCCATCCAGTTGGGATAGTGGGTCTACTGCTGGAGGGGTTTTCCTGCTCTCGATCTCCACGTCTTCGAGGCGGCCTCTTGAAGGATGTGGTCTTTGAATTTGCTAGGATTTCCTCCAACTGGAGTTGCTTCCTTGTCTCCCGACTTGGTCTTTTGTAGACCCTTTCTAAAGGGAGATCGGATGAAGGGTAGAAGTTTTCCGACTTTTCTTTTCTTCTTTGGGCATCGGTAGGAATAGTCATATGTAATAGGATCGTATCATTTGTAATATTTTCGGCTCATTTTGATTTTCTGATTGTAATCGATAGTTCTCATGTAATTTATTCGAAATTTGAGGAATGAAAAATCTTCTTTATACATTTTTGTCGATCTGATTTGGGGTCCCATTTTCGCAACATTTGAATTTTACAAGAGATATTTTCCATAGTTTAGGAATCAATAGCCGTCATGTAGAGATAATAGAACCTTGACTGATCTTGGACATGCTTTTGAAAAAGCCAATGGTTTCATCCCTAGTCGTATCAGAGCATTTTTTAGCTCGAGGGTCGATCTAAGGGGCATAGCAACGGCTTTCACCCTTAGTCGTATTAGAGCATTTTTAGCCCTCGGGTCATAGCAGAGGCTTTCACCCATTTATAATTTCGATCTAAGGGGCATAGCAACGGCTTTCACCCTTAGTCGTATTAGAGCATTTTTAGCCCTCGGGTCATAGCAGAGGCTTTCACCCATTTATAATTTCGATCTAAGGGGCATAGCAACGGCTTTCACCCTTAGTCGTATTAGAGCATTTTTAGCACTCGGGTCATAGCAGAGGCTTTCACCCATTTATAATTTCGATCTAAGGGGCATAGCAACGGCTTTCACCCTTAGTCGTATTAGAGCATTTTTAGCCCTCGGGTCATAGCAGAGGCTTTCACCCATTTATAATTTCGATCTAAGGGGCATAGCAACGGCTTTCACCCTTAGTCGTATTAGAGCATTTTTAGCCCTCGGGTCATAGCAGAGGCTTTCACCCATTTATAATTTCGATCTAAGGGGCATAGCAACGGCTTTCACCCTTAGTCGTATTAGAGCATTTTTAGCCCTCGGGTCATAGCAGAGGCTTTCACCCATTTACAAAGCAACGGCTTTCACCCTTAGTCGTATTAGAGCATTTTTAGCCCTCGGGTCATAGCAGAGGCTTTCACCCATTTATAATTTCGATCTAAGGGGCATAGCAACTGCTTTCACCCTTAGTCGTATTAGAGCATTTTTAGCCCTCGGGTCATAGCAGAGGCTTTCACCCATTTATAATTTCGATCTAAGGGGCATAGCAACGGCTTTCACCCTTAGTCGTATCAGAGCATTTTTAGCTCGAGGGTCGTCACCCATTTTTATTCTTTTCGATCCAAGGGGCATAGCAACGGCTTTCACCCTTGGTCGATTTTTGAGGATGGTAGCACCAGCTTTCTCCCAAGATAATCGATAAAGAAAAGATAGAGATTGATAATAGATGAATGTAGATCGAGAATATGACGAATAAATAAGAATTTAGGCGAAATAAACTTTCATTGAATAAATACTTAATCGGAATAAATATCCTTCGAACAACTTGGTCGAGAGCAGACCTTCATTGAATATGTAAATTACTAAATCACTAGGAACCAAGAGGACAAAAGAGGATGATTAAACAGCAGTAGTCTTGAATTCGGCTATCTTCCATAATATTTTCTCATATTAACGGTGTTCCAAGCTCGAGGTAGTACCTCTCCGCCAGGATGAGCAATATTGTAAGAACCTTTTCTTCCGACTTCGACGACCACGAAAGGGGCTTCCCAATTAGGTTGGAGTTTTCCAACGTGCCTCGATACTTCCACCTTCTTTAGCACCAGATCCCCCACCTTGAATGTTCGGATTCGAACATTTCGATTATAATATTTTTCCATGCTAGATTTTGTGGATTGGATTTTTAATTTTGCACGGTCCCTTCGACTATCCGCGTGATCAACTTCCACCTCCCTTAGAGATTGGTTTTTCTCGGGGTCGTAAAACTCGACCCTGGGGGAAGGTATGAGGTTTTCTACTGGGATAACGGCCTCTGACCCATAAACCAGACTAAATGGAGTTTCTCCTGTTGCAGCTTTAACAGTAGTCCTGTTGGCCCATAAAACTCCTGGAAGTTCATCGAGCCATTTTCCTTTTGCCTCAGATAGGCGTTTTTCCAAGGATCGAACGATTTCCCTGTTCACGACTTCCGTCTGCCCATTAGCTTGGGGATGCCCTACAAATGCAAAATTTTGTTGTATTCCGAACTTTTCGCACCATTCTGTGATCCTTTTTCCGGCGAACTGCGTTCCATTATCTGATATTAAGATCCTAGGAATCCCAAATCTGCAGATAATATTCTTCCATAAGAAATTAATAACTTGGAACTGAGTGATCTTGGTTAAAGCGACGCATTCCACCCATTTGCTGAAATATTCGACTGCAACCAACACATAATTTTTCCGAGTTCTTGCTGTTGGAAAGGGCTCGACAATATCGATGCCCCATTTATCAAAAGGCCAACAAATAGGAATTGAATGCATATGCTCAGCCGGTTGATGAATCAAGTTCGAATGAATTTGACAATGATGGCACTTTTTCACATAATCAACAGAATCATAGAAAAGAGTAGGCCAATAATATCCAGACCTCGAGCATTTAAGCGCTAAGGCCCGAGCTCCACAATGGTTTCCCGCTTCCCCCTCATGAACTTCTTTTAAAATAGCATCGTAGTGAATTTCAGGGACACATTTTAATAGAATTCTTGAGGAGGATCGTTTATAGAGTTGATCCTCGATCAGAGTAAACGACGGCGCTCTGTATTTTATCCTCCGAGCCTTGTTTGGGTTTTCCGGAAGTTTTCCTTCCTTAAGATAGGCAAATAGAGGGTTACACCAAGAGTTACTTGCTTCATCGATTTCCATGATATCGATGGCAGGGGCCGCATCCAAGTCGATAGCAGATGTATTTGATAGCAACCACGTGATTATTCTTTCATTTTTTCCGTCGGCCATACCTGAGAATTTTGACAATATATCTGCCCATAAATTTTCCTCTCTCGGTACAGGTTGAATATCGAACTTGTCAAATTGAGAGATCAATTTCTTCGTTCTGCTCAAGTATTTGATCATATTGAACTCCCTGGCCTCGTACGTGCCTTTCACCTGTCTATGAACAAGCTCTGAATCTGTTAGTACAACAATTGATTTTACCTTTGCTTTAAGAGTCATCTCTAATCCTGCGATTAATGCTTCGTACTCTGCCTCATTGTTGGTCACGATGAAATCCAATGTTATAGCATAACTCAAATCCTCACCATTGGGTCCTTGGAAATGAATTCCTGCTCCACCTCCATCCTTGGTTGAGGATCCGTCCACATGCATCAGCCAGATTTGATTCTTGACTTGTTCGACCATACTCAACTCGGAAAAGACTCATTCCGTGTTCGATATTCCTGTTGATTCGAGCACGAAGTCAGCTAACACCTGGGCTTTTATGGCGACTCGCGGTTGATACTCGATTTCGAACTGACCAAGCTCGACTGCCCATTTGATCAATCTGCCTGATGCTTCTGGTTTTGATAGGACTTGTCTCAAAGGTTGATTTGTTAGAACAATGATCTTGTACATTTGAAAGTAAGGCCTTAGCCTTCGGGTAGCTACCACCAATGCTAGTGCGAATTTTTCGATTTCCATGTAGTTTTTCTCAGCACCCTGCAATAACTTACTTAAATAATAAACTGGTTTGTGCTCAGTTTTATCAAGTTTTACCAAAACCGAACTAATGGCCTCTTCCGACACAGCTATGTATAGATATAGAGGTTCTCCTTCAGATGGTTTGGCCAGCATGGGTGGCGAGGTCAGGTACACTTTCAATTCTTCGAATGCCTTATCACATTCTGCATTCCATTCAAAGTTCTTGGATTTTCGCAGGAGCTTGAAGAATGGTAAACTTTTGTCGGCAGATCGGGAAATGAATCTATTTAAAGAAATAATATTTCCAATTAAACTTTGGACATCCGAGAGCTTCCGCGGCGGCTGGAGATCGGTGATTGCTCGAATTTTTTCCGGGTTTGCCTCGATTCCTCTTTCGTGGACTAAGTATCCGAGGAATTTTCCCGATCGCACACCAAAGGTACATTTGCCTGGGTTCAGCTTCATCCCATATTTTCTCAAGATTCCGAAACATCTATCCAGATGGCCAATGTGATCCTTCTCCGTCATACTCTTTACGAGCATGTCGTCTACATAGACTTCCATTATCTCGCCTATCAGTTCTTTGAACATCATGTTAACTAGCCTCTGATAGGTTGCGCCTGCATTCCTTAAGCCAAAAGGCATAACAATGAAACAGTACACTCCCCTCTCAGTGATGAACGCTGTTTTATCCTGGTCTCTTTCGTTCATGAAAATCTGGTAAAAACCTTGGAACGCATCCATCATACTAAATAACACAAACCCTGTAGTGGAATCTACTAGCATATCGATCCGGGGCAATGGAAAAGGGTCTCTTGGGCATAATTTGTTTAGGTCGGTGAAATCATTGCACATTCTCCATTTGTTTTCAGCCTTTTCACCTTTAGAGACCAGGACCACATTACAAAGCCATTCTATGAACTTGATTTCCCTGATCTGTCCTGCTGCCAATAACCTATCGACTTCTGCATTGATTATCTTGTCCTTTTCGCGACCATGATTGCGCTTCTTCTGCCTTACAGGCTTTGCATTCGGATCGATGTTTAGTGAATGTGTTATCACTCGTGGGTCGATTCCCACGATATCATCCGAGCACCAGGCAAAAACATCTACATTTCTCTGTAAAAATTCTATGAGCATGTTTTCCATGCCTTCGCTTAACTCCGTTCCGATTTTAGTGAACTTTTCAGGGGATCCCGGAACTAGAGTCACCTTCTTGTGGTCGGTCGCTTGTACACTCATGTCAACATTTTTGCCTTTCTTTCCTTGAAATTTTTCGCAGTCGGGAATTGGTGTTTTTAACTCAGACGCTAAATCACTTATTTTTCTCTTGGTCGGGAGTTCGGGTTCCAGTTTCTTTTTAATACTCAAAGACGAGTTGTAACACTCCCATGCCATGTACTGATCGTTCCTCATTTCTCCCACTCCTCCCACGGTAGGAAACTTTATTTTTTGATGGTACGTAGACACGACTGCCTTGAAGATATTCAGTGCTGGTCTCCCTAATATAGCATTATAAGCGAATGTTGTATCCACTACCAAAAATTTGATCATTCTTGTTACATTTTTTGGTTTACTTCCTAGAGTCGTACTTAAGAGAATGGTCCCGAGCGGAACGATTTCTGATCCGCCAAATCCTACCAAAGGAGTGGTTACTTTATCTAGACGTAGGTGACAAAGATTCATCCTTGTGAGAGCTTCAGACGAAATAATGTTCGCTGAACTCCCGTTGTCGACTAGCACCCTCTTAACTTCAAAGTTAGCAATCCTCAAAGTCAACACCATGGAAAAATCTGGATCGTCTTCACTTGTGTCCCAATTGACATCTGAGGGTCGGTCGGCCTCACTGAAGCTTATAACTTGATTTTCCATGGAGGGAGATTCTAAGGATAGAATCTCTCTCTTAGCAGAGACTCCAGCTTTTATCGATCTCAAAGTTCTTTTTCTAGCGTTTCTGCTATCACCTCCTGCTGGTCCGCCTGCAATCATGTTTATCACTCCATTCGAACGCTCTTCTGCTTGAGTTCGAATTTGCCTTTGCTGGTAATTAAATTTCCGCGGACTTCGTGATCTATAACGACTGTTGTAGTTGCTACCTTTGATAAACTCTTTCAGTTTTCCTTGGGCAATTAATTTTTCTATCTCGACTTTCAATTGATAACAATTTTCAGTACTATGTCCCCGAGCCCGGTGATATCGACAATATTGTTCATAGCCAGGTGCACCTTCTCTAGCCTGGGTGATCCTTTGAGCTTCAGGGATCAGATTTCCTTCTTCTAACACGGTTAGCACTTCTTCCTTTGGGGTGTTAAGCTCAGTAAACTGCACTTTACCTAGTCTCGGAGCTCGAACCCGATCATAAGGAGGTCCGTATGAATTTGGGGCTTGGGGCGGCACATGCGGCTTATAAGTATTAACTCGTTGCCAAACCGATCCTTTGTTTGATCCCCCGTAATCACCAGGTTTTGGGATCGGGGCCCGATCTTGTTTTTTGTTGAGATGAGACTTGTCAATATGTGAACTCTTCAATCTGTTCATCTCCTCCTGTATCATGTACTTCTCAGCTATTTCCATTATGCGTTCGAAGGACTTAGGTTGCTTTCTACACAATGCATTTCCAAACTGGGTGCTTTTGGTTAGCTCGAACATTAGGGAGGACAGATACTCGATCTGCGGGGTATCTACTTTCAAGAGCTCAATACTAAATCTTGCTAGCCATTGCCTCAATGTCTCTCCTTCCAATTGTTTTACAGTGCCCAGGTGATTCGCTGGCAGTCTTGGCTTCCTCTGGCTAGCAAATTGATGTTTCAGTTTATCACAGAATTCTTCGAAGGAAAATATGGAATTCGGAGGTAACTTCCCGATCCAATCGAGAGCAATCCCTTCAAAAGTAGTGACCATAATCTTGCAACAGAAATCCTCCGAATGTCCGTACAAGTTCATTACATTAATAAAGCTGTTGATATGTTCCCCGGGGTCGGTAGTCCCGTTATACCGCGGTAGCCTTGTGGCACCGTTTCTGAGTTTCGAGATTCTCGTATCTCTCTACAGAATGGTGAGCAGCGCATGATACTGTTCGAAACATCCCTATCTCGTAGGTTCCCTCTAGTTAGAGTGTTTTCCCCTCGCCTGACGGCCTGATTGTTATGGGGAATCTCTACCATCGTATCTTCCTTTTCCAATTCCTTGGCTACTCTTTCCCGTACTATCTTTTCTAATTCTGATTCGGTAATTCTTTTGTAGGTCGATTTTCCGCCTCCAAGCGCGCCAGCTGTATGGCTCTCTCCTACCACTGAATCCTCCACATTATGTACCGATCTTGGTGGGTTTTCCGAACGGACGTTGATTTTCGAGGGTATCGCTCGAGGAAAGTTTGTTGCTGGGGCATGCGATATAGATCTCAGTATACTGTTTTCCTTCTGGATGTTCGAAGAAGGTATTTCAGGTCTGCCATGATTTCCTGGTTGGTCTACGGGTGATTGATCAGCCCTTCCGCTATTCAGGAATTCCCTGCACATAGTGCCTATGATGGATCTTAGATCACCAATGGTTGTGTGGATTGGAACATTATCCTGAGGAACTGTTGGTGGAATCTCTGGTTGCTGAGCTGCACGAGACAGATTATCGGGCTCATTATTGACCGAATTCTGCGCTCCTGCTGCATGGGAGGGTTCTCCTCTGTTGTATGTATTTCTCCTCGTGGTAGGCATATTTCGATCTAATACTCGAATAAGGCCCCACGGTGGGCGCCAATTGATCTTACGCGTTTTCGTGTGCTCGATCAAGGATGGATAAGCAATGCAGTAATAATGCTAGACAATAGAAAAGAAAGATCAATAGTATAGTATTCTGAATTATCGAGTACAGATTACAAGTGTTTAGAGTCCTATCCGAGCATTATAGGATGCCGTACAAGCTAGAGGGCGAAATACATATGAGAAGGCCTATACTACTATTCCCAAGTGTGTCCGAGCAGCAGTCTCAAAGCAAGTGCACCTGGGAAGTCGTGTCTGGCGTCATAAATGCAAGGGGTATTTATAGCTGAAATCGGGGTCTAGGTGATCCATTTGCAGGCATGCAATTCTCGGCCCATAAATTTGGATCAGTGCTCGGCCCAACAGTAACTTTTGACCCAGGACCGTCTGCATTTTGGGTATTTGGGCATTGGGGTCGAACTCGAGCTCCTGAGACAGATACTGTTCGATCTGTCCTGATTATAGAAAAGATCGAGCCCAAAATATCCCTCATCAGAAAAGACGCGAAGCACCCTGGAAGAAGCGCGAAATAAATTGTCCTAAATTTTAAACAGTTGCTCACATTTGAATGTATATAACAAAATAAAACTGCTATGATAAAGACTTATGTCTAAACATGTCAAGTAAAAGATAAAGTAAAACCGTAAGAACGGAATGTGAATTGTCTCAAGTACAAAGGATAAAATTGTAAAATTACAAGTCATAGAGTGACGGTTAATTTCCTAAATCTACTGGTCACCTTCACCTTGGTTTTGCTGGCCGCCTTCGCCTTAAGTCTGCTCGTCGGCATTATTCACTGGCTCAGAATCGTCTTCGTCTTCCTCCTAGTCGTTCAAATTATCATCCTATGCAGGATCAACGTCATGAGGAGGTACGGGCAAGGGAACTCCGAACTCCTTAACCAAATGTGCCAACGGAAGATGCTTAAAATTCCCCGTCGGGACATCATCAGGAGAATAATTCTGACCATTATGATCAAGACAAACGTGGATGGCCCTGAAATACTCCCTCCTGCGATCCTCGATCAAACCCAAGGCAACCATCTGATGAACTGCTTTCTTGAAGGTACTCTCTAAAAGAGGACCCACATTTTGATAAACTGAAGCAGTATGGACCGGAGAGCTGAGGAATTCTCGAATAACCTTCTCCCTGAGGCTCCTGCCAGAACAATCGACCAAACCTTCAAGGTCGAGGTCTTCTTCCTGCTCTTCTAAAGAAGCTTGAAGACGATTGCCTTGAGACTCGAGATCGCTGATACGAGTAGCGTTTTGAACTTGATGATCCTCTAGATCCTTGGCTAATGTTCAACTCGCTCTTGAGCACGGGTTACCTCCAAAACACTACTTATTATATGGGGGTTGTCCGTCCCCAAATCATGATCACCATCGACCAGAGAAGGACGAGAAGTAGAAGTAGAAGGACCAGCAACAGTTAAACCTTGGTCTAAATCAGCCACCTCCTGAAGAAGAACTTTATTCTTCTCTTCCAAGAAATCACATTGCTGCCTTAGAAGGTCCGATTCATAGATAGAAGACAACATACAAGTACCAGCCTGAAAATGTAAATAAGCAGAACATTAAAAGCTTTCTCAGATAAAGGAGGAAAAGAAGAATGATGAAGGAATGATTTGTCTATTCTTACTCTGACATAAGAAAGAGAGGCTTTCTCCAACTTCTCCAACGGATCATTCCCAAACATCCTCTGGATATCACGCCTAAAAACAGAAGAGAGGAGAATTCTTGCAGCTTTATCTGCAGCATTCTCCTTCTCGTCGTTGACCAGAGAATCACGGTTGGATAACCTGCTGCTCTCTTCCCTACAAGATGATCTTTAATCATCTCAACCAGCGTAGCCTTGTGATGCGACTCACCCAGCAAGGTGAGCTCTTCGTCTGAACGATTATAAACGTGTTTCCTTCTCTTCGCTTCGCCACGGGGCCATATGAATTATGTAACGACAATGATCGACAGCCACGAATTCCAAGAGAGGATCTAAGCTGTAGGGGAGGGTATCCTTGACCGGTCCTAGTAGTGGAGGTAGACGCCGGAATTTGAGAAGAAGAGGGTTCGTTTAGGACTTCATGGGAAAGTTCTGGGGTCTCTTCTCTGTTATCGTTAGAGTCAAGATCTTGATCTAATTTTCTTTTTCGAGAAACCCATTGCTCTATGGGATGGTTCTCTGCCGTTTTAGTAAATTTGGACAGAACCATCTTACCCTTCTTGGAACGCCTGGAATTCTCGACCATAGATGCTACAGGAGAAACAAAAGTTGGTTACATATAATAATTAATTGAAAGTAGAAAAAACATATGACAAGTCCGAAAGAAACTTACTAAGTGATTGGGAAGAACTGGGAATTGGGAATGTGTGTGAACTTAGGCCATCTTTGCGGAGAAAGGCCTCCCCAATAAGGACATCGCATTGATATTTGTCCAAACGCATCTCCTTTATCTTAGTCAGCAAGTTGGGATCGTCAGGAATCAATTGGCCATCGACGGAGCGACCACCAAAAGTCCATTTGGAATCGTGGTTCCATGTGAAAGGTCCTGTCGACCCGTCAGCCAAAGTCCTATGAGTTGGAGGACGAACGAAGAGAAAATGGAATTTCCAATTGGAATTACTGGAGATGGGTGAGTCGAATATAGAAAGACCATATCTTTGGCTCGCGAAAAAGTAGCCATGGTTCGAGGAACTAGAAATATTAAAACGAAATAATTGATAAAATTTGCGAAAGGAAGGCTGAAGACCTTTCGCGACCATCAGAACAAAAGAAGAGACAACGAACGCTACAAAGTTAGGGACCAACTGGGTTAAAGAAAGGGTAAATATTTTTAATATCTCCAGTAACAAGGGAAACAACAGAAGTCTAAGGCCATGATTGAAATGGGCAGTTTAGAAGGCACGTCAACCTTCTAGGGTGTGGTAACCCTGTCGGAAGGAGACGGAAGGAAAATCTCAGAGCCTTCAGGAAAATACTTGTTGTAATTCTCCCGCACCTCGCCAAAGTTGTCTTCGGTAAATGCACAAACAAGATTTTTGACCGGTTCGGATACTTGAGGGTTTGCACCCTTGACCTTTTTAGCCTTAGCGGCCACCCCCGCATCTGAAAAGATACCCACTTTGAACGAATCCTTGTCAGGAATGACTGCATCTGAAGCCTCCGCTTGTTCTGGAAGGGAACTTTGGGAAGCCTCCAAATCGATAATAGGATTTATGTCCTCGAGATATGAGGATGTGGGATTTCTAGAATTGGAAGCCATAATAAGTGATAATCGCATTTAGTAGTCGAAAGTATGGTGTTTAAGAAAATTATCGACTGATGAATTTACTGCTAAAAGACAGAAGGCGGAAAGTAAAAATTGAGGGTGAAACCAGAAAAGTATATATATATATATATATATATGAAGTCGAAATGACGTTTTGGTCCCTTCATGACTGTTCATTTTCCCGCTACCTAACGAAGAAAGATGACTCCTCGAGTCAGAATAACACACGACTCGGAAACGACTAGACGACTGCTTATGAAACGTTGCACTCTTTTCCTTATTCTGGATTTTTTCCCACAGGGTTTTTTTCCAAGTAAGGTTTTTAATGAGGCACAATTCATAAAGCATCAGTTGAATAAAGCTCAATACTTCTACGAGCTTCGATTAATTCTCCGCTCGAAGAAGTGAGGGAGTACTGATGGGGGCTATTTTTATACCCTTTATAATACTTAGAAGCGCTCGAAGAATATAGGTCGGGCCGATCTGGAAGCTCGATCATCAATACTGGTCAATCCGATCTAACCTGGTGATCATCAGTGACCGAGCTAGTCTCCGAATCTAAGAAGGACAATGCCCCGAGTCCTTATATGATTATGTTTCCTTGTATAGCTAGGGTTTGGTGAACTGTCCTAGTCCTTTACTTATAAAAGCGTGTTTTGAATAAACGTTTTTAATATACTCTTTTATAAATCATCATAACAGTAAATAAAACAGAATACTTAGATGTTAGACGACTGAGCTGATTGCTAATATCACTAGTGAAAGCCAATAGCTAGTGGTCTTCCTTTGCTGTTTGTCAATCCAGCAAAATAAGTTAATCTTCAAGCTTCAAGAATAAAGAACAAATCTTCTAAATACATAACTTCAATTGACTGTCATTAACAAATTCATCTTTAATCACGAATACTAATTCATCTTTAATCAGGAATACCGATAGTCTTACACGTTCCCCCTGAGTTCATGAATCCATCAATCAAAGTTATCTCTTGAAGAACAATAACAGATTTGTAAGCTGATGAAATTTAGTCTTCTGATAAGTTCCCCTTATCTTATGAGTCCAAATTTAGTAGACTAGTTTTGCTCTTAATGTAGAAAACCTTGCATCACTTAGTGGTTTAGTGAAGATGTCAACAATCTGATTGTCTGTATAAAAATACTCAATAATGTCATTTCCTTTCTCCACATGATCTCCGATGAAGTGATGTTTGATTTCAATATTTATTGTTCTTGAATGACTTGCAGTATTCTGAGTAAGTGAGATTGCACGTGTATTGTCACAGTAGACCGGGATTCCACTGATCTTAATATTGTAGTCTTCTAGTTGATGCTTCAACCAAAGTATTTGTGCACAACATGCTCCAGTAGCAATGTACTCAGCTTCAGCAGTAGAGATAGATATTGAAGTTTGATTCTCACTTATCCATAGGATTAAACGACTACCTAAAAATTGACAAGTACATGTAGTACTCTTTCTATCAATTTTGCAGCCAGCAATCAGAATCTGAATAAACAATGAGTTCAAATCTTGATTCTGTAGGGTACCACAATCCCAATTCTTGAGTTCCTTTAAGATATCTGAGAATCTCCTTGGCAGCTAAGAGATGAGATTCCATAGGATTTGATTGATATCTCACACAAAGCCCAACATAATACATAATGTTAGGTCTTCTAGTTGTTAAGTATAAGAGTACCCTATTATGCCTCTGTACTTGGAAATGTCAACTGATTTTCCATCTTCTATCCAGACGAAGTCCAGTAGACATAAGAACACTAATAGATGAGCTAGTTTCCATATCAAAATTCTTGAACAGATCTTTTGTGTACTTAACTTGGTAGATTTTGCATCAGCTTATAGAACTTTTCACACATCTATTGTTTAGTTGAATCAAAAATAATATCGTCCACATTTATTTGCACAAGTAATATATGATCTTCCCATTCAATATAAACAAGGTCTTGACTACTTTACCTTTTCGAAATCTTTTAAGTAAAAGAAAATCAGATAAAGTATCATACCATGCTCTTGGAGCCTGTTTTAGTCCATACAAGGCTTTCTTCAAACGATATACTTTATCTCTTCTTGATAGATTTCAAATCCAGGAGTATTGGATAAAGATGAAGATTGAGACTAAAAATTAAAGGGAGGTTTTGATGATTTCCAAAACATCATAATCAGCTAAGTAATGGAAAATTAGCAAATCCTTCAGAAGATTTTGACCATAAAAGGAGACAAATCAGAAGTGTCAAATGTTGTGGTCCAGAAGACTACTGATCTGTTGCTGAAGAAAGGAATCAGACTGGTGAAATTCAGTAGACTCAATCAGATGAGTTCAGTTTGGGATCAGCTAAGTGTTCATCAAACGAGAAAATTCAATCACCTGAGTGAAGGTGATCAGCAAGTCATCCCAGCGATAATAAATACACTTGGAGTAATAAATGCTGCAGAAGGAGGGTATATATGGCAAATGATTGAAGAAATCATCGTATCATCTTGTTGCATTTAATGCGACTGATAGAAGGTACAACAGACTATAAAGTGCGAACAGTTGTAGAGAGCCATTCCAGGAAAAGAGGGACCAATACTTGCAGTCTTGAAATTTGTCTCTCTTCAATGGATATAATTTTTAACTCAAGTAGAAATAGTTCAAATTCAAGAGTTAAAGATATACGAAGCAACACAACTAAGAGAAATCGAAGCAGAATTCTTCTAATTCTCAAAACTCAAGAACAAAATACTCATCAGCCTAGTCATCTGTTGACGAAAGCAGAAGTTGAAGATCAAAGAAAAATATATAAATCTGAGTGATTTTTGTTAGAGAGTGTTGTGAGGATTTGTTATCCATCTGTGTGAAGTGATAAAACTCTGTAGAATAGGTCTTCTTTGTGATTTCGTATTACGCACTTGTGGCCTTTTCATTCGTTGATTGGCACAAGCATTGTATACTGTTAACTTTGTGGTTTCTAGTACCCAAAATCTAAGTGACTTGGAAGAGTGGACTAAATGATTTACATCAATATAACCACTATAAAAATTCTGTGTGTTTGGTTTACTGCATATTTTAATTGCATATTTTCGTAAAGTATTTCAAGCATTAAACTGTTTAAAAGATTTTAAAGGAGTTTTCAAAATTGAAGATAAATCTTTTTAGTCAAGAAAATAACTTGTGAAAAACACTTCTAAATTCCGCTGCAAAACAATTTGTCTTAAAACTCTAATTTTATCAAAATTAGCTAAGTCATATCAGAAGAATGGTCTATTCTGCTGTTCAAAGCTTTGTGCGTGATCAGCTTAGTCTACTAACAAATCTTGATCAGCTTAGTTTGCTCACAGAAAAGGTTAGAGAAATTTTAAGTTAAAATTTTCAGAGGTCTATTCACCCACTCCCTCATCTAGACCTCATATGACCACTTGGGACCAACAAGTAGGTTGTTCAACATAAACTTCTTCTTGCAATTCTCCATTGAGAAAAACAGACTTCACATCCGAGCAGCATAGGCTAGGAACAGTCTGATTGCTTCAAGCCTTGCTATTGGTGCAAATGTATCATCAAAGTCAATGCATTCTTCTTGGTAGTAATCATTGGCAACTAGTCTTGCTTTGTTTCTGGTAACAATACCATCTTCATTCATCTTATTTCTAAATACTCACTTAGTGCCAATGACTCTTTGGTGACTTGGTCTAGGAACTAAATACCAGACTTCATTCCTTTCAAATTGGTTCAGCTCTTCTTGCATAGCTTCAATCCAGTGAGAGTTACTAAGAGCTTCTTCAGTTTATTTGGGCTCAACTTGGGATAGGAAGCTGACAAACATAGCTTCTTTTGCAGCAGCCTTCTAGTCTTTACTCTATCATGTGGATCACCTATCACTAGATCAGGTGTGTTATCTCTGAGCCATCAGAGATCATGTTGCAAATATGGGTGTTGTCCCCTTGATTGATCTTGCAACACTACTGTTGGAGTTTCAATAGTAGTTTGTTGAACATTTGCAGTCTATTGAACAGTGTCTGGTCTACCAGCTGTTTGCAACTCGTCCGTTAGACAATCAGCAGATTGATTTTGAACAGCACTTGAGTTAACAGTTGAGTTGAGATCAGGCAGAATGATGGGAACATATTCTTCTTTTCTTTCAACATTCAATTTCTGAAAATCAGTAGACAGATCTGAATTAGCACTTTGATTCTTCTAAGAAGATTGATTTGGTTCATCAAATACTACATGAATAGATTCTTCTACAAGTAAAGTTCTTTTGTTAAAGACTTTGTAAGCTTTACTAAGTAGAGTAACCTACAAAAACAACTGATGCAAAAACAACTTCATCAGTAAGGTGATTTTTCCCATTATTCAAAACTTAACATTTACAACCAAAAATTCTAAGATGATGAATATTAGGCTTTCTATTGTTCCCAGACTTCATAGGGTGTCTTGTTTTGACTTTTGTTGATCATGCATCTGTTCTGGGTGTAGCATGCTATATTTGTGACTTCTGCCCAGAATCTATGGAGGAATTTTGCTTCGGCTATCATTGTTCTGGTAGCTTCTTTTAGAGTTATGTTTATCCTTTCAGCAACTCCATTTTGTTGAGGGGTTCTGATAGCAGAGTATTCATGGCTGATTACTCTGGTGTTACAATAATCTTCAACAGTAGAGTTTGTAAAATCATTCCCTCTATCTGGTCTGATCTTCAATATCTTTGAGCTTTTCTCATTCTGGATCAGTTCCATCAGATTGGTAAGATGCTCCTTCGTTTCACACTTCTTCTTCATGAAGACACTCCAGATGTATCTTGAAGATTCATCCATAACAGCTAGGTAGTATTTCTTCCCACCATTGCTGGTTGGATCAATGAGTCCAAATAAGTCCATATGTAACAGCTCCAAAATTCTAGTTGAAGATTGGTGCTTCTTGCTTTTGAACGATGACTTGATTTGTTTACTCTTCTAACAGGCGTCGCACAACTTATCTTTTCTTATGACTATATTTGGAATTTCTTCTA
This sequence comes from Penstemon barbatus, assembly GCA_003313485.2. Lineage (NCBI taxonomy): Eukaryota > Viridiplantae > Streptophyta > Magnoliopsida > Lamiales > Plantaginaceae > Penstemon > Penstemon barbatus. The sequence goes on from CM064883.1 coordinate 83,387,384, forward strand.
CCAAATCACTTGATAAACCTGTTGATGGTATTGAAATTCACATGATTCATTCTTTTGTGCCAAAACCAACTGATTCACTTTGGGTAGAAGCTACCAAACTAACATTAGAATTCTTACCACAGAGTTCCAGTTAACTATGTAGATATTCCCTTGTCTTCTTCCAGATAAAATGACCTTCTTGGTTCCAATTTGTTCAACGTAGCACTTATCTGATGAAAAGATAATCGATAATCCCTTGTCACTAAATTGACATATGCTCAGCAGATTGTACTTGAGGCCTTTAACATAAGAGACGTAAGATATCTCAATGTTGCCATGATAGGATAGTGCCAAGCAAACCAGTTCAATTAGCTTGTAATAGGTCTATTCTTTAGAAGACAATCTTTGATTTTATAATAATACGCACGTTTATTTATATGTGTATAAGGATAAACAATTGCCAACTTCATCTCTTGCGAATACATTTAAGTGATTGGATGAAATCCTTAGATTACATTTGACTATGGGACGATTTACTTCAGTATTGAGTGCAATCATGAAACAGTCTCTAAGGTCGTAATCTTAAAACTGTTCCAAGTCATAGATTCCGAACGAGACGGGGTATCGTAGGAATCGCCAGGACTTGTACGAGTATGCATGATTCACATGGAGTGAATTTGTAGCGTTTCATGAGCAAGGCATTTGAGGCCAGTGCATGATTAGGTGGTTCAATGGAGGATTGAACGCATCGAACGACCCGAACAGAGAAACCCATTGTGGAAGCGCATGACACATATCGGTGATGGGATGTTTCTCAAGGATTATAATAGTGTACGATTTAGTCCTTTGACTTGAGGTGCTAGGGCGAATTCGGTGCATGAATGTGCGTACTTAGATCTAGGTATAGGTCACCCAGCCTGATCATAACATGCCTAGGTTGGGTGCGTATAGTTATGTACGCGAGTGGTTAGTACGAATATGGAATATATTGACTCATCGTAATGGATGAGAGAATTTCCTATACGATTCTTAGATAATATATCCGAGCAATCTACGGTCGTAGTCGGTGACGGATTTGGAAAGGGGTTTCCAAATTTAGCAGTCACACTGGAATATTATCTCGAATTAGAATGTATAGTTATCGAGACAAATTTAGAGGTGCCGATCAATTCACACACCCTAAGTCTTGATCAGGAATATTAGTCGATAGAAGGACCGTATGTACATGGCAATTATAAGAGACGAGGTTCTCAAATATCAATTCACCTGAAGTTGGGCTTCCTGGGCTTGTGGCTAGACATCGACCATGAAGTGTGGGTACTCCTGAGTTAATAGAGGAATTGATTCTAGGAGTGGTCAATTAAAGGTTGTTTAATTGACCGGAGCAATTTATTGTTCATAAATTATATCACGAGGAATTCGTGGGCCTGCTGCCAATTGATGGTGAACCCAGAGGGTCACACACAATACAATTGGACGGTGACTGTTATGAAAGGATATAAAAGGAATTAATTGATTTAAAGGTAATTAAATCAATTAAATGAATTAAAGTGTTAATTCAAGTGGGAGATTAATTAATTAGTTGATTTAATTAATTAATATAATTAATTGAATTGCTAATTAATTAAAGGAAATATTAATTTATTAATTAATAAGGACTGGACATTTAATTAAAGTTGTTAATTAAAAGAAGGCTTGCAAGACATGGGCCTTTAATTAAAAGCCCATAAGAAGTCTAGCAAACCTAGGTCAAGTAGGAGGCTTATAAATAGGGTTCTGCATGAGCTCAAAAAGCTAACACCCTAGCACAGAAAACCCTAGCCTCCTCTTCACCTAGCCGCCGCCCCTTTCCTGCGCCACCACCTGCTATCCGCCGCCAACTTCTGGCCGTGAGCTTCCTAGTGCCACCGTGCGTTCCCTCCTTGTTCCCTCGAGCTGGATATTTCCCTGCCAAGTAGATCTGCTCAGTCCTGCATTAACAAACCTCTTAGATTTAGTTCTTAGCCTAAGACTAAGAGGTGTTGCCAGAATCCAGTTGGTGTGGACTAAACTCTGGAGGTGAGACATTTGGATCACACCCGTGAACCAGAATCAGAATCAGAGTTGGAGGTTGCCACCACCTTGCCTATGGTGAGGTAAAAATCGAAACTCTCTTTTATACATTATGTGTTTTGATTCATGCTTCTCGTATACATAATATGAAGATCTAATATATGGGACATTGGGTGCTTCGAAAAATTTTTAAATTCCGCACTCTAGGTTGTTTTGACAATCGAGGCAACCCAACAGTCGTTTCAGAGCCAACTCCATACTTATTATACGAAAAGGCCTGAACATAATGTGTGTTCACCGTATATGTTTAATTATGTGTACGAGAACGCGTGATAATTATGTTCTGTAAGTTGATTCTTACTTGTTATGACTAGATCTATGATTGCGTAAAACTGCTTTTCAAGATCTGTGGCGAATTTATAGTTTTTGAAAACTTTAGGACTTTTGGTGCAAAAATCGAAATTAGGGTTTTAAAAGGGCTGAAAATTCAAGATAATGTGTGTTCACCGTATATGTTTAATTATGTGTATGAGAACGCGTGATAATTATGTTCTGTAAGTTGATTCTTACTTGTTATGACTAGTTATATGATTGGGTAAAACTGTTTTTCAAGATCTGTGGCGAATTTATAGTTTTTGAAAACTTCAGGACTTATGGTGCAAAAATCGAAATTAGGGTTTTAAAAGGGCTGAAAATTCAAAATTTAAGAATCTGGAAATTTCAAATATTCTGACTGTTTTTGCAAATCTGGTCGCATGGCTTTTTGGGGTCGTTTTGTAATTTCCGAAAGTTTGGGGACTATTTTGCAATTACCGAAACTTCAAGGGTCTGTTTGAAAAATTGAAAATTTTCGGAATTCAAAATTTTATTTTCTGGTCTGCTGCCCGAATCTGTTTTGGGGTGTTTTTGTAACTTTTTAAAAGTTTTGGGGTCAAAGTGCAATTTTCAAAAGTAGAGGGGCCGAAAATGCAATTTTCAAAAGTTGAAAAACATAATCTGAATTTGAGCAGAAAATTTATTTTTGTTTACCCGAAAATTTATTTTTTCATAATTAGTAGTGACTAAAAAGTAAGAATCAAAGGAAGTTAGTTCGGCCTTGCTAACCGCAGTTCCGCTTTGGCGGAACTGCGGACAGTTCTGCATACATTGACTGCCATGTGGCAAATTTCTAACCTGTTACCGGAATGTTTATTACACTATAGGCTATTCAGAAATGACTTCTATACCCCTGTCTTGTTGTTCTTCCCTTCTTCTTCTTCTTCCATTCTTCTTCACGACTAGTTTGATTTTTTTTCATTTCTCAACGGAATTTTGCAAGATTAGTCTCATTCTCTTCGTCTCTTCATCAGGATTACGTTGGTGGTTTCAATTTTTCGTTTCTCTTTGTTTTTCGTTGTTAATTTTCAGATCTATAAAAAATCAAAAAAGAACTTAATTTTTGATTTCTTAACTTTTCGTTGCTTTTACTTCCAGCTTTCTGTTTCTAGAGCTATTTAAACGCATTGGCCGGCTTCAATTTTGTGTTTTCAGCTCGGAATTAGTGGATTTGAAGATCGGGCCACGAAGAACATTTTCGGGCTGTTGCTTTTTTCACGGTTCGTTGCATTTTCTTCCGGATTTCTATTTCTGGAGCTATTTAAACGTATTGATCGGCTTCAATTTTGTGTTTTCAGCTCGGAATTAGTGGATTTGAAGATTCGGGCCATGAAGAACATTTTCGGGCTTTTGCTTTCTTCACGTTTCGGGCTATATTTTAAAATTGATCATCATTGTTTCTGGAATTATATAACCACGTTTCTTTTGTTGAATTGTTTCTGGGATTTGAAGATTAACAATTGATTAATTTTAGAAACATAAATGGATTTGAAGCAGTGTGGATTTGAAGAAATTGCCGTGTATATATATGTATGTATGTATTCTGGTTTGATTAATAATACAATTTTAGCAGGTCACTTAATACAACCACACAGAAATGTATGAAGAAATTGCCTGCTAAATAGCTGTATGGATTATGTATTTGAGCAACAGAAATAGCAGGTCACTTAATAGCTGTATGATTTTGTATTGAAGAAATAGTAGGTCATAGATTTGGTTAAAAGCTGTATGATTATAATCACTTACGTTTAACCAAATCTATGACCTGCTATTAAGTTACTTAAAAAGCTGTATGATTATAATCACTTACGTTTAACCAAATCTATGACCTGCTATTAAGTTACTTAAAAAGCTGTATGATTATAATCAAATTGGATTATGTAAATTGAAGATATTATACGTAAATGAAATAAATGGGATTTTTTAATTTTAATATGTGTTATTAATATACAGGGGTAATTATGTAAAAGCATAAAATGTGACCTGCTAACAGTGACCGGGTTAGCAGGTCACCATAATAATAATAAAATAATTTTTGTGAGGGGAACTATGGGCAGTTTTCCACAAGTGGAACTGCCCATAGCCATTCCCAAGTTAGTTTTAAAAAGGTTGTTATAAAATTAAGAAAGAAATAGGTAAAAGTTGTTTGCATGTTTCTTGCTCTACGTGAACTGTTTACATGGTTTTCGATCGAGCCGAGCCTTGACCTTAGGGTAGATGTGATTGGTTTAATTTAATGTTTGGTTTTTATTGGGCCTGCGAGCCTATTATATTTTTGGGCCACCTTGAGCCTTTGTAATAGAATATGGCTTTACTGCTTTCCTAGTCTAGGATGGAGGCCCGTTTACAAGCAAGATGGGAGCCCAAGAAGATATGAAGGTCATGTATGCATGGTACATTGTGTAATAGCATAGGCCTGTTTGCAAACCCTTTAGATTGACCAATAGGGCCAACATCATTGGCTCGATGATGGCCTGCACATGAGGCTCCCGATCGAAAACATATTGTGGTAGTATTCATGCTAGGCTTGTATGGCTTTTATTTATTTGTCGATTTATATTTAGCTTGTATGAGATGTGCGCTAGAATCTAGATCGTAATAAAAGATAAAGCATAATATGCACGGTGAGATCTCGAGGAGAGTTAGTATAACTTTCAAACCCGAAATTCCCCTCTCGAATTTAATATTAAGTCTATTGGGTACATTTAAAATGATGTTTTAAAGATCCAAGCCTTCCATCAATAGGAAATAGTGTATGTTGTCTACTTATTGACAGAGGTGATCTAGAGTCTGGCACCCGAGTCAAAGAAAGGGACAATACACGAAATTCCTTGACTCCTGTTTTAACTAAACTCGACAAGGTGAGGACTGGTCGGGATGTGAAGATCGACCGATAACTAGTTACGGAGAATTCACGACCGGGCCCGTTGCTCATCATGATTGATGGGTTTTACTTAACGATTAGTAACATTATGATGTAGCAGTGCTAGACAAATGTGAAAACCGAGGCAAAATAGCTTGAAGGTTGTGAGGTGCCACAATTGGTAAAAGTATACCTACCTGGAGAATTAATTGTATGGCCACGAGTCGTAGGTGCAATTAATTGCTGCTGGGACGTCAAGACCTACTAGGAATTAAATTTCCCGAGCAATCAAAGGGGTGATTGTTTCGACAAAATAGTGGGAGAACTTTTTCGGAAACAAGACCAAAATTCGATAATTATAAGTATTAGGCATAAGATCAGTTAGCTAAACGTTGTCTTCTTTCCATTTGTAGATATTAAGTACAATGTCTAAGAATCCATTATCTGTTATCCTCGACGCAGACAAGTTGAATGGTTCAAACTTTGTCGACTGGCTAAGAAATCTTTGAATTGTCCTCGACTCCGAACGACAAAGCTATGTGCTTGACACACCTATGCCTGCTGCACCCGCAACACGAGCTATTGAGGAACAACGAACCGCCCATGCTAAAAGGGTTGATGATGATCTTCAGGTTCGCTACCTCATTCTAGCCTCGATCTCGAATGAACTACAGAAACAACATGCTGAAATACGGCTTGCTAGAGATATACTTCTCCGTCTCCAGCAGATGTTTGGAGGGAGGTCTTGCACCGAAAGGTTCGCGACCACTAAGGAGCTGTTTTATCTCAAGATGGCTAAGGGAAGCAGTGTCAAGGATCACTGTCTGCGTTTCATCAACCTGGTTGAAAAACTAGGGCGATTTGACGTGGATTTGCACGCTGATCTTAGCACTGACCTTCTCCTCCATACGCTGCCCCGTTCTTTTGACCAGTTCTTGTTGAACTTCAACATGGAGGATAGAACCCTCGCTCTTCACGAACTGACCAATTTGTTTGTAACGGCAGAATCGACTCTCAAGAAAGAGAAGCCAGTAATGATTGCACACCAATCGAAGGCTACAAAGCCCAATAGAGGTAAAAAGAAGAAGAAAGTGTTCTCTTCGAAGGCAGTCACAAAGGAGGTCGAAAAGAAGCGCAAAAGCCCAGAAGACGAATGCTTTCACTGCAAGAAAGCAGGGCACTGGAAAAGAAACTGCCCAGACTACCTAAAGATGAAACTTGTAGCCAAAGGTATTTTCTTGGTTGAAGTTAATATTTCAATTAACTGTGCAACGTGGGTGTTAGACACCGCAGCAGGTTCTCATATCTGCAATGATTTGCAGGTGATGGGAGCAGTAAGATACCTGAAGCCCGGGGATAGAATCCTGAGCTTTGGAAATGGAGCTAGGATCGTCGTTGAGGCTATAGGAGACGTGGAATTAGTTTTAGGGAATTTTACTTTAGTTTTAAGAGACTGTTTGTACGTACCAACTATAATTAAGAACATCATTTCTATACATATGTTAGATATTGATGGTTTTAATCTTTCCATTGAAAATGGATCTTTTTGCATATGTAAAGCTAGTTTAATGTATGCTCGTGGTACTTTGATAGATGGTCTGTATTCCCTAGAACCTATAAATTCCAACGTCATGCACATTCAATCTAGAAAAAGGAAATATGATAATCAAACTCCACAACTTTGGCACGCTAGACTTGGGCATATTTCCAAGAGTAGGATTCAAAAGCTGGTTTCATCTAAGGCTCTTGAAATAAAGAACTTGGATGAACTCCTGACTTGCGAATCTTGTCTCAAAGGAAAGATGACCAAATCACCCTTCACAGGGAATCCCGAGCGAACTAAGCAAACATTGGATTTAATCTATACTGACGTTTGTGGACCATTGAGTGTCAATGCGAGAGGAGGATTATCGTACTTCGTAACATTCACCGACGATTTTAGTCGTTATGGATATGTGTATCTTATGAAACACAAATTCGAAACTTTTGAGAAATTCAAAGAGTTTCGAATGGAAGTAGAGAACCAACTTGGGCATAGTATTAAAGCATTTCGATCTGACAGAGGTGGTGAGTAATTAAGCCAAGAAATCCTTGATTATCTGAAAGAGAATGGAATTCTCCCACAACGAACTCCCCATAGGACGCCCCAACTCAATGGAGTGTCTGAGCGGAGGAACCGAACTTTGTTAGACATGGTTCATTCCATGATGAGTTTCGCTGATCTCCCATTTTCGTTTTGGGGCTTACCCCTATTAACTGCCTCGAAGATACTAAACATAGTACCTTCGAAGTCAGTGCCAACAACACCGCACCAAGTATGGTATGGTAAAGCACCCGTGTATTCGTACCTACGAGTATGGGGATCTCCAGCGTATGTAAAGAACAAGAAAGGAGATAAGCTAGATAGTAGATCTAGTTTGTGCAAATTTGTCGGGTATCCAAAGGAATCCATTGGATACCTGTTCTTCGATCCTAAAGAACGTAATACGTTTGTATCTAGGAACGCCCACTTCTTGGAAGAGGATTTCCTCACCAACCGAAATGGGACAATCGTAGAACTTGATGAAGTCCAGGAATTGGACCCATCCCCACAAACAGTGGGAGCTGAACCTGAATTTACTGAACCTACTAGTACACCTACTCTTCGAAGGTATGATCGAATTCGTAAGGAGCCAGAGAGATTTGGTTTCATTCACGAAAACGAGAAAGTGGAAAGTGATTCAAGGACCTATCAAGAAGCGATGTCAGACATAGACTCGGGTGCGTGGCTCGAAGCCATGCAATCTGAAATGAATTCCATGCATTCCAACAAGGTTTGGACCTTGGTCGATCCACCTGAGGGAACTGTCCCTGTAGGATGCAAATGGATCTTCAAGCGCAAGCTTGGAATGAATGGACAGGTATTAACTCATAAAGCTTGCTTAGTGGCGAAAGGGTATTCTCAAAGGCCTGGAATAGACTATGAGGAAACCTTCTCTCCCGTGGCAATGTCGAAATCCATTCGGATACTACTTGCCATAGCCGCATGGCATGACTACGAAATATGGCAAATGGACGTAAAGACCGCCTTTCTCAATGGAGACATTGACAAGGAAATCTTTATGCAAAAACCTGAAGGTTTTGCGTCCAAAGGAAGTGAGCACAAATTGTGTAAACTTCAAAGGTCAATCTATGGCCTCAAACAGGCGTCCCGAACCTGGAACATGCGATTTGATGAGACAGTCAAAGCATTTGGCTTCATAAAAAACGTATATGAACCTTGTGTGTACAAGAAGAATAATGGGAGTACGGTACAATTCATTGTTTTGTACGTCGATGACATTTTGTTAATCGGAGACGATATCAAGATGTTAGCGCAGACTAAAGCGTGGTTATCCACGCAGTTCTCCATGAAAGATATGGGAGACGCATCTTACGTATTGGGAATATATATCTATAGGGGTAGATTGAAGAAGATGATAGGACTCTCCCAATCTCAGTACATCAACACAATTTTGAAGAGATTTAAAATGGAAGAATCCAAGAGAGGATTGCTTCCAATGAGACATGACATCTCTCTTTCTAAGTCAATGTGCCCTACAACCGACGAAGAAAAGACGAGAATGTCTCTCATACCTTATGCCTCTGCTATAGGGAGCATAATGTATGCAATGTTGTGTACTCGACCAGACATAGCGCACGCTCTAAGTGTAACGAGCCGCTATCAGTCAAATCCAGGCAAAGAGCACTGGACTGCCGTAAAAGCAATCCTAAAGTACCTGCGAAGGACTAAGGATATGTTTTTGGTCTACGGTGGTAGTGGAGAACTGAAACTTGAAGGATTCACTGATTCGAGTTTCCAATCTGACGTGAATGACTTAAAATCTAACTCTGGATACATATTCCGCATCAATGGTGGAGCGGTCAGTTGGAAAAGCTGTAAACAGTCTACCACTGCCGACTCAACCACATAAGCAGAATATATCGCAGCATCAGATGCAGCAAAGGAAAGTGTATGGATGAAAAACTTCATCCAAGAACTGGATGTTTTTCCTAGCATTGCTGAACCTGTAGTAGTCTTATGTGACAACAATGGGGCAATAACTCAAGTGAAGGAGCCGAGATCACACCATCAATCCAAACACGTACAGAGGAAATACCACGTGATCAGGGAGATCAATGGTAGAGGAGACATACACATGGAGTATGTCAAATCAGAAGACAACGTGGCTGACCCACTAACTAAGCCACTTTCACAAAAGGCGTTCGAGGGACATCTAGAGAAGATGGGTCTTACGAACATCTGTGAATGGCTTTAGGGCAAGTGGGAGATTGATAGGATAATGCCCAGCAAGCCAGTTCAATTAGCTTGTCATAAGTCTATTCTGTAGAAGACAATATTTGATTTTATAATAATACGCACGTTTATTTATATGTGTATAAGGATAAACAATGGCCAACTTTATCTCTCGCGAATACATTTAAGCGATTGGATGAAATCCTTAGATTACATTTGACTATGGGACAATTCACTTCAGTATTGAGTGCAATCATGAAACAGTCTCTAAGGTCGTAATCTTAAAACTGTTCCAAGTCATAGATTCCGAACGAGACGGGGTATCGTAGGAATCACCAAGACTTGTACGATTATGCATGATTCACATGGAGTGAATTTGTAGCGTTTCATGAGCAAGGCATTTGAGGCCAGTGCATGAGTAGGTGGTTCAATGGAGGATTGAAAGCATCGAACGACCCGAACAGAGAAACCCATTGTGGAAGCGCATGACGCATATCGGTGATGGGATGTTTCTCAAGGATTATAATAGTGTACGATTTATTCCTTTGACTTGAGGTGCTGATAACGTCGTGAAAAAGTCATTATTACGTGTCTTCTTAAGCCGAAAACAACTTGCTTTGATTCGAGTTTTGCGTGCTTTTGTTTATTTTCGCGTTCTTTTGCGTTTTTGGTCCTTTGTTGGACATTTGTATGTTTTGGTTGTTGTTTGTGTGTTTTATTGTTGTTTTGTGTGTTTTTGTAGGGAGATGTAGAAAAGGGCTTCAAAGGAATGAAGAACCCGGAGCAAATTGTACAAGAATGTAGATAGCTGCTCACTAGAACATGCATAAATATTTTATGGATGATCCAAATGAGCTGAATTTTGGATATGTCATAGATGAGTGAGTTAGCTACGCTACGGACTTTACGGATCCGGATTCGGAGTTCGGAATCAAAAGATATGCTGCTCGGAAAGAAGTGCGGCAGAGCAGGAAACCTACTGCATGTACCTCGCGGCCGCGAGGTTTAACCTCGCGGCAGCGAGCTGGTGGCAGAAAGTTTCTGCCCAGGTCTCGCTGCAGCGAGGTTCAACCTCGCTGCAGCGAGGTTGTCACCGATTGTAGGCTCGCGGCCGCGAGCCCTGGTCTCGCGGCCTCGAGGCCTGCTCTGTTTTTCAGCGTGTTTGGAGGGTGTTTTTTGTACTTTGCCTTGTATCTCCCACTTGTAATTCTAACCCTTTAGGGGGCTTTTGGTCTTGTTTTACCTTAGGTTAAGAGGAGAGGAGGACACAACTTGCAACATATCTTGGAATCATTCCACTCTTGTGCATCTTTTTCTCTTTAAGCTTCCCTCAACTTTTTCTCTTTGTTTTCCTTTGTTTTTCTTGTATTTGAAGACTCCACCAAGGGGGTGAGTTAATCACCACCCTGGGGGAGTGATCAGGTGGTGATTAAAGGGAGGAGAATCCTTGTCTCGATTCCATTCCGATTAGGTGATTTCTTTCCATTTCTTAGTTATTTATGATTAGGAGATGAGTTTGTTATTTCCTTTTTGGATGAATGATTGTGTATTGGAATTCTCCGAATTTATATAAACTTATGTTATTGTTTGATTAATGATGTCTTGATGATTAGTATGGTGCTTATATGTGTTCGTTAATCCGATTCCGTGTTTATTGTTCGTCTTGTGGTTTGACAACCCTTTGAGATGAGTGTTATTGATTCTTGATTGCTAGATATAGTGATTTTGAGGATTTGATTATGAATTTGGATTGTGAATCGATTTTAGGATAGACATATACCTATGTCGTTTCATATTCGTTTAAGGTTTGAGTTTAAATGACATCGATTAGATTTTAGTCCATTTATACGTAAATTGGCTTAGTTTAATTTGATAGGTTGGTATTTAAAGATACATATGAATGTCATTGAATCCTTGAATAGCAAACACGAGCACAATATATTAATTGTCGAGTCATTGTTATCGTTTGATTAATTATGTTTGATGTTGGGTTATGTTCTATTTGTTGTGTTTATTGTTTTATCGCACTTTTGGCCATCTACCTTTAATGCAACCTAGACATAGGATGTAGAAAGTTATGTGAGTGACGATTTGTGGATTTCAACCTAGGATAGACATATACCTAGTTTGGTCCGTGTTTGTATAATGGGTTCGTCCGTAAATGCATCAAATAACTTAGATTCTCTTTATTCGGGGATTCGGGTTAGTTTTAGGTCCCGGGTGACAACGGTACGCCTTAGAATCCTCTTTTGGGTTCGAACTTTCCTTTGAGCAACGGTTGACAGCGATGTTCGTTATTGATCCGGAGATGGAGAGTTTCGGTAGATTGGTAGAGTTAAGTCAAACCGACAGGGAGACTTAACTAATTTAAACTCACAAACAACAACTAATTCTAGAATTGTTTGCATAGCTAACCTAACAACCGCATGATTTATCTGCTTTAACTAATCGCTTATGAATCCTCCTTACCGAATAATTAACTCTCCATTTACTTGCTTTCGTAGTTAGATTTACTTTATCGCTCTTAGTTAAATAAAATCACCCTTATCAATATTTGGGTTCGATATTATTGTATTAAGCGATCTTAAATGAAATAAGCCGTCGATTGATTCATTTATTCCTACCTTTTACTCATTCGTGGGGATTCGATACTCGGTATGTACTTATCGTTTTATATTACTTGTAACGACCGTATACTTGCGTAGTTTACGTACTCGTATAAAGAGCGTAATCTTTAAGCTTCCCTCAACTTTTTCTCTTTGTTTTCCTTTGTTTTTCTTGTATTTGAAGACTCCACCAAGGGGGTGAGTTAATCACCACCCTGGGGGAGTGATTAGGTGGTGATTAAAGGGAGGAGAATCCTTGTCTCGATTCCATTCCGATTAGGTGATTTCTTTCCATTTCTTAGTTATTTATGATTAGGAGATGAGTTTGTTATTTCCTTTTTGGATGAATGATTGTGTATTGGAATTCTCCGGATTTATATAAACATATGTTATTGTTTGATTAATGATGTCTTGATGATTAGTATGGTGCTTATATGTGTTCGTTAATCCGATTCCGTGTTTGTTGTTCGTCTTGTGGTTTGACAACCCTTTGAGATGAGTGTTATTGATTCTTGATTGCTAGATATAGTGATTTTGAGGATTTGATTATGAATTTGGATTGTGAATCGATTTTAGGAAGACATATACCTATGTCGTTTCATATTCGTTTAAGGTTTGAGTTTAAATGACATCGATTAGATTTTAGTCCATTTATACGTAAATTGGCTTAGTTTAATTTGATAGGTTGGTATTTAAAGATACATATGAATGTCATTGAATCCTTGAATAGCAAACACGAGCACAATATATTAATTGTCGAGTCATTGTTATCGTTTGATTAATTATGTTTGATGTTGGGTTATGTTCTATTTGTTGTGTTTATTGTTTTATCGCACTTTTGGCCATCTACCTTTAATGCAACCTAGACATAGGATGTAGAAAGTTAGGTGAGTGACGATTTGTGGATTTCAACCTAGGATAGACATATACCTAGTTTGGTCCGTGTTTGTATAATGGGTTCGTCCGTAAATGCATCAAATAACTTAGATTCTCTTTATTCGGGGATTCGGATTAGTTTTAGGTCCCGGGTGACAACGGTACGCCTTAGAATCCTCTTTTGGGTTCGAACTTTCCTTTGAGCATCGGTTGACAGCGATGTTCGTTATTGATCCGGAGATGGAGAGTTTGGGTAGATTGGTAGAGTTAAGTCAAACCGACAGGGAGACTTAACTAATTTGAACTCACAAACAACAACTAATTCTAGAATTGTTTGCATAGCTAACCTAACAACAGCATGATTTATCTGCTTTAATTAATCGCTTATGAATCCTCCTTACCGCATAATTAACTCCCCATTTACTTGCTTTCGTAGTTAGATTTACTTTATCGCTCTTAGTTAAATAAAATCACCCTTATCAATATTTGGGTTCGATATTATTGTATTAAGCGATCTTAAATGAAATAAGCCGTCGATTGATTCATTTATTCCTACCTTTTACTCATTCGTGGGGATTCGATACTCGGTATGTACTTATCGTTTTATATTACTTGTAACGACCGTATACTTGCGTAGTTTACGTACTCGTATAAGAGCGTAACAAGTTTTTGGCGCCGTTGCCGGGGAATGTGGTAACGTGTGGAGTAAATGACGATATTGATGGCTAGTTTTGTGTTTGATAGCTTGATACATTGTGCTAATTTTGATCTTTTTGTTTCTTTGCGAGGTTTGATCAGCCTATTGCGAAGAGCTTAAGGATTTTGATGAGCCTGTTTTGTGGAATCATGGACGATGGGAGTAGTTTTGGTGACAATCAATTCATCCCTCGTATGAAGTCAAGCTCGTGACTTAAAACAAGCATTATTTCCCTTTTTCATCATCTTGTCTTGTTTTGTTTTTTTCTGTTTTTGTTTGTGTTGTGTTGTAGGTGATGATTGTGCATGATAAAGAAGTAATGGCAAGCATGATTGAGGATCCGAGATGGAAGTTAACCACGGGATGCACGGACTCCATGATCGACAGAAGGGCGTAACCTTTACATTTTTTGCATTCCGTTTGGTTTATTTTGCGCTTACAATGCTACATCTATATGTCCGTACTTGATTGGTTTTAATTATCCATGCTTGATTGAATTGGATAGAGCCGTGCTCGATCATTTACCTTGTTGTTTCTTTGTTTTGTTTTTGTTTGTTTTCATTTGTCTTTCCTCTGTGTGCTTGTGTTGTTGTCGTGTCGACCTCCCTCCATTTTTCTCAATTCACACAATGGGGACATTGTGCGTTTTAAGTTTGGGGGAGAGATGTCGCAAGTACTTGCATACATGCTAGGTCGACCCGCAAATTTTTTTCAAATTCTTATTATTATTTGAATATGCTTCTACAAAATTTGAGCACATTGGCTAAGGCTAGATTGTATTTGAGGTGGATAAAGAACTTTAGTGATAATAGGATCTAGGACTCCTCTAGCGTAACTTAGTTTCTCTCCAATCTTCAGTTTGAAAACTAAGTGTGAAGAGAGCAAAATGACTTAAGTTTGGGGGAGTGAACCCTTTTCAAGAATGAAAAACCTTTGAACACCTAGCTCTTAAAAGAAACGAGTAGAGAAGTTGCTAAAATGTTTGCACTTCTATGAGAGAAAAGAAAGGCTAAGCCTTCATTGATGAAATTCATGAATCATTTTTGTAATTACTCTATTTTCGTTGGAATGGTGCTAGTAGCCCAAAAAGCCGAATGTTTAGAAGCACGAACAACAATCATCATTAGTGCGAGTTTTGTATTGTAATATCATTGTAAAGCACAAAGTGCTATGTTATCGTTGTAAATCAAAAGAAAAGCAAAGTATGGTGAGAAAAGAGCTAGGGACTGAAATTGCCAATTAGTTCAAGAATAGGGACAAAACTCTTAAATTACCTACAACTTAGTTTCATAATGTGATTGGAGCATGAGGTTTGAAACCTAAGGTTAGGAGATAGTCTAAGTTAACGTGAGGAGCCCATGCAAGTAGAACCGATGATTTTAATCTATTGGGGCGTATTCACCTAAAATAGAATCTAGCCGAAGCCATCACGCACACACGTGGAGCTTGTTTAAAGAATAATTTGAAAGTGTTAAGCTTTGGCATTTTGATCTTAAGCATGCATGTTTAGTATTTGTTTTTGCTTTCTTTGCTCGAGGACGAGCAAGTGTTTAAGTTTGGGGGTGTGATAACATCGTGAAAAAGTCATTATTACGTGTCTTCTTAAGCCGAAAACAACTTGCTTTGATTCGAGTTTTGCGAGCTTTTGTTTATTTTCGCGTTCTTTTGCGTTTTTGGTCCTTTGTTGGACATTTGTATGTTTTGGTTGTTGTTTGTGTGTTTTATTGTTGTTTTGTGTGTTTTTGTCGGGAGATGTGGAAAAGGGCTTCAAAGGAATGAAGAACCCGGAGCAAATTGTACAAGAATGTAGATAGCTGCTCACTAGAACATGCATAAAT
The DNA here is from genome assembly GCA_003313485.2 of Penstemon barbatus. NCBI lineage: Eukaryota > Viridiplantae > Streptophyta > Magnoliopsida > Lamiales > Plantaginaceae > Penstemon > Penstemon barbatus. Next base: position 83,402,946 of record CM064883.1, read on the forward strand.
ATTTTATGGATGATCCAAATGAGCTGAATTTTGGATATGTCATGGATGAGTGAGTTAGCTACGCTACGGACTTTACGGATCCGGATTCGGAGTTCGGAATCAAAAGATATGCTGCTCGGAAAGAAGTGCAGCAGAGCAGGAAACCTACTGCATGTACCTCGCGGCCGCGAGGTTTAACCTCGCGGCAGCGAGCTGGTGGCAGAAAGTTTCTGCCCAGGTCTCGCTGCAGCGAGGTTCAACTTCGCTGCAGCGAGGTGTTCACCGACTACAGGCTCGCGGCCGCGAGCCCTGGTCTCGCGGCCGCGAGGCCTGCTCTGTTTTTCAGCGTGTTTGGAGGGTGTTTTTTGTACTTTGCCTTGTATCTCCCACTTGTAATTCTAACCCTTTAGGGGGCTTTTGGTCTTGTTTTCCCTTAGGTTAAGAGGAGAGGAGGACACAACTTGCAACATATCTTGGAATCATTCCACTGTTGTGCCTCTTTTTCTCTTTAAGCTTCCCTCAACTTTTTCTCTTTGTTTTCCTTTGTTTTTCTTGTATTTGAAGACTCCACCAAGGGGATGAGTTAATCACCACCCTGGGGGAGTGATTAGGTGGTGATTAAAGGGAGGAGAATCCTTGTCTCGATTCCATTCCGATTAGGTGATTTCTTTCCATTTCTTAGTTATTTATGATTAGGATATGAGTTTGTTATTTCCTTTTTGGATGAATGATTGTGTATTGGAATTCTCCGGATTTATATAAACTTATGTTATTGTTTGATTAATGATGTCTTGATGATTAGTATGGTGCTTATATGTGTTCGTTAATCCGATTCCGTGTTTATTGTTCGTCTTGTGGTTTGACAACCCTTTGAGATGAGTGTTATTGATTCTTGATTGCTAGATATAGTGATTTTGAGGATTTGATTATGAATTTGGATTGTGAATCGATTTTAAGATAGACATATACCTATGTCGTTTCATATTCGTTTAAGGTTTGAGTTTAAATGACATCGATTAGATTTTAGTCCATTTATACGTAGATTGGCTTAGTTTAATTTGATAGGTTGGTATGCTATCGAAAGATACATATGAATGTCATTGAATCCTTGAATAGCAAACACGAGCACAATATATTAATTGTCGAGTCATTGTTATCGTTTGATTAATTATGTTTGATGTTGGGTTATGTTTGATTTGTTGTGTTTATTGTTTTATCGCACTTTTGGCCATCTACCTTTAATGCAACCTAGACATAGGATGTAGAAAGTTAGGTGAGTGACGATTTGTGGATTTCAACCTAGGATAGACATATACCTAGTTTGGTCCGTGTTTGTATAATGGGTTCGTCCGTAAATGCATCAAATAACTTAGATTCTCTTTATTCGGGGATTCGGATTAGTTTTAGGTCCCGGGTGACAACGGTACGCCTTAGAATCCTCTTTTGGGTTCGAACTTTCCTTTGAGCATCGGTTGACAGCGATGTTCGTTATTGATCCGGAGATGGAGAGTTTGGGTAGATTGGTAGAGTTAAGTCAAACCGACAGGGAGACTTAACTAATTTGAACTCACAAACAACAACTAATTCTAGAATTGTTTGCATAGCTAACCTAACAACAGCATGATTTATCTGCTTTAATTAATCGCTTATGAATCCTCCTTACCGCATAATTAACTCCCCATTTACTTGCTTTCGTAGTTAGATTTACTTTATCGCTCTTAGTTAAATAAAATCACCCTTATCAATATTTGGGTTCGATATTATTGTATTAAGCGATCTTAAATGAAATAAGCCGTCGATTGATTCATTTATTCCTACCTTTTACTCATTCGTGGGGATTCGATACTCGGTATGTACTTATCGTTTTATATTACTTGTAACGACCGTATACTTGCGTAGTTTACGTACTCGTATAAGAGCGTAACAAGTTTTTGGCGCCGTTGCCGGGGAATGTGGTAACGTGTGGAGTAAATGACGATATTGATGGCTAGTTTTGTGTTTGATAGCTTGATACATTGTGCTAATTTTGATCTTTTTGTTTCTTTGCGAGGTTTGATCAGCCTATTGCGAAGAGCTTAAGGATTTTGATGAGCCTGTTTTGTGGAATCATGGACGATGGGAGTAGTTTTGGTGACAATCAATTCATCCCTCGTATGAAGTCAAGCTCGTGACTTAAAACAAGCATTATTTCCCTTTTTCATCATCTTGTCTTGTTTTGTTTTTTTCTGTTTTTGTTTGTGTTGTGTTGTAGGTGATGATTGTGCATGATAAAGAAGTAATGGCAAGCATGATTGAGGATCCGAGATGGAAGTTAACCACGGGATGCACGGACTCCATGATCGACAGAAGGGCGTAACCTTTACATTTTTTGCATTCCGTTTGGTTTATTTTGCGCTTACAATGCTACATCTATATGTCCGTACTTGATTGGTTTTAATTATCCATGCTTGATTGAATTGGATAGAGCCGTGCTCGATCATTTACCTTGTTGTTTCTTTGTTTTGTTTTTGTTTGTTTTCATTTGTCTTTCCTCTGTGTGCTTGTGTTGTTGTCGTGTCGACCTCCCTCCATTTTTCTCAATTCACACAATGGGGACATTGTGCGTTTTAAGTTTGGGGGAGAGATGTCGCAAGTACTTGCATACATGCTAGGTCGACCCGCAAATTTTTTTCAAATTCTTATTATTATTTGAATATGCTTCTACAAAATTTGAGCACATTGGCTAAGGCTAGATTGTATTTGAGGTGGATAAAGAACTTTAGTGATAATAGGATCTAGGACTCCTCTAGCGTAACTTAGTTTCTCTCCAATCTTCAGTTTGAAAACTAAGTGTGAAGAGAGCAAAATGACTTAAGTTTGGGGGAGTGAACCCTTTTCAAGAATGAAAAACCTTTGAACACCTAGCTCTTAAAAGAAACGAGTAGAGAAGTTGCTAAAATGTTTGCACTTCTATGAGAGAAAAGAAAGGCTAAGCCTTCATTGATGAAATTCATGAATCATTTTTGTAATTACTCTATTTTCGTTGGAATGGTGCTAGTAGCCCAAAAAGCCGAATGTTTAGAAGCACGAACAACAATCATCATTAGTGCGAGTTTTGTATTGTAATATCATTGTAAAGCACAAAGTGCTATGTTATCGTTGTAAATCAAAAGAAAAGCAAAGTATGGTGAGAAAAGAGCTAGGGACTGAAATTGCCAATTAGTTCAAGAATAGGGACAAAACTCTTAAATTACCTACAACTTAGTTTCATAATGTGATTGGAGCATGAGGTTTGAAACCTAAGGTTAGGAGATAGTCTAAGTTAACGTGAGGAGCCCATGCAAGTAGAACCGATGATTTTAATCTATTGGGGCGTATTCACCTAAAATAGAATCTAGCCGAAGCCATCACGCACACACGTGGAGCTTGTTTAAAGAATAATTTGAAAGTGTTAAGCTTTGGCATTTTGATCTTAAGCATGCATGTTTAGTATTTGTTTTTGCTTTCTTTGCTCGAGGACGAGCAAGTGTTTAAGTTTGGGGGTGTGATAACATCGTGAAAAAGTCATTATTACGTGTCTTCTTAAGCCGAAAACAACTTGCTTTGATTCGAGTTTTGCGAGCTTTTGTTTATTTTCGCGTTCTTTTGCGTTTTTGGTCCTTTGTTGGACATTTGTATGTTTTGGTTGTTGTTTGTGTGTTTTATTGTTGTTTTGTGTGTTTTTGTAGGGAGATGTGGAAAAGGGCTTCAAAGGAATGAAGAACCCGGAGCAAATTGTACAAGAATGTAGATAGCTGCTCACTAGAACATGCATAAATATTTTATGGATGATCCAAATGAGCTGAATTTTGGATATGTCATGGATGAGTGAGTTAGCTACGCTACGGACTTTACGGATCCGGATTCGGAGTTCGGAATCAAAAGATATGCTGCTCGGAAAGAAGTGCAGCAGAGCAGGAAACCTACTGCATGTACCTCGCGGCCGCGAGGTTTAACCTCGCGGCAGCGAGCTGGTGGCAGAAAGTTTCTGCCCAGGTCTCGCTGCAGCGAGGTTCAACTTCGCTGCAGCGAGGTGTTCACCGACTACAGGCTCGCGGCCGCGAGCCCTGGTCTCGCGGCCGCGAGGCCTGCTCTGTTTTTCAGCGTGTTTGGAGGGTGTTTTTTGTACTTTGCCTTGTATCTCCCACTTGTAATTCTAACCCTTTAGGGGGCTTTTGGTCTTGTTTTCCCTTAGGTTAAGAGGAGAGGAGGACACAACTTGCAACATATCTTGGAATCATTCCACTGTTGTGCCTCTTTTTCTCTTTAAGCTTCCCTCAACTTTTTCTCTTTGTTTTCCTTTGTTTTTCTTGTATTTGAAGACTCCACCAAGGGGATGAGTTAATCACCACCCTGGGGGAGTGATTAGGTGGTGATTAAAGGGAGGAGAATCCTTGTCTCGATTCCATTCCGATTAGGTGATTTCTTTCCATTTCTTAGTTATTTATGATTAGGATATGAGTTTGTTATTTCCTTTTTGGATGAATGATTGTGTATTGGAATTCTCCGGATTTATATAAACTTATGTTATTGTTTGATTAATGATGTCTTGATGATTAGTATGGTGCTTATATGTGTTCGTTAATCCGATTCCGTGTTTATTGTTCGTCTTGTGGTTTGACAACCCTTTGAGATGAGTGTTATTGATTCTTGATTGCTAGATATAGTGATTTTGAGGATTTGATTATGAATTTGGATTGTGAATCGATTTTAAGATAGACATATACCTATGTCGTTTCATATTCGTTTAAGGTTTGAGTTTAAATGACATCGATTAGATTTTAGTCCATTTATACGTAGATTGGCTTAGTTTAATTTGATAGGTTGGTATGCTATCGAAAGATACATATGAATGTCATTGAATCCTTGAATAGCAAACACGAGCACAATATATTAATTGTCGAGTCATTGTTATCGTTTGATTAATTATGTTTGATGTTGGGTTATGTTTGATTTGTTGTGTTTATTGTTTTATCGCACTTTTGGCCATCTACCTTTAATGCAACCTAGACATAGGATATAGAAAGTTAGGTGAGTGACGATTTGTGGATTTCAACCTAGGATAGACATATACCTAGTTTGGTCCGTGTTTGTATAATGGGTTCGTCCGTAAATGCATCAAATAACTTAGATTCTCTTTATTCGGGGATTCGGGTTAGTTTTAGGTCCCGGGTGACAACGGTACGCCTTAGAATCCTCTTTTGGGTTCGAACTTTCCTTTGAGCATCGGTTGACAGCGATGTTCGTTATTGATCCGGAGATGGAGAGTTTGGGTAGATTGGTAGAGTTAAGTCAAACCGACAGGGAGACTCAACTAATTTGAACTCACAAACAACAACTAATTCTAGAATTGTTTGCATAGCTAACCTAACAACCGCATGATTTATCTACTTTAACTAATCGCTTATGAATCCTCCTTACCGCATAATTAACTCCCCATTTACTTGCTTTCGTAGTTAGATTTACTTTATCGCTCTTAGTTAAATAAAATCACCCTTATCAATATTTGGGTTCGATATTATTGTATTAAGCGATCTTAAATGAAATATGCCGTCGATTGATTCATTTATTCCTACCTTTTACTCATTCGTGGGGATTCGATACTCGGTATGTACTTATCGTTTTATATTACTTGTAACGACCGTATACTTGCGTGGTTTACGTACTCGTATAAAGAGCGTAACAGGTGCTAGTGAGAATTCGGTGCATGAATGTGCGTACTTAGATCTAGGTATAGGTCACTTAGCCTGATCATAACATGCCTAGGCTGGGTGCGTATAGTTATGTACGCGAGTGGTTAGTACCAATATGGAATATATTGACTCATCGTAATGGATGAGAGAATTTCCTATATGATTCTTAGATAATATATCCGAGGAATCTACGGCTGTAGTCGGTGACGGATTTGGAAAGGGGTTTCCAAATTTAGCAGTCACACTGGAATATTATCCCGAATTAGAAAGTATAGTTATCGAGACAAATTTAGAGGTGCCGATCAATTCACACACCCTAAATCTTGATCAGGAATATTAGTCGATAGAAGGACCGTATGTACATGGCAATTATAAGAGACGAGGTTGACAAATATCAGTTCACCTTAAGTTGGGCTTCATGGGCTTGTGGCTAGACATCGACCATGAAGTGTGGATACTCCTGAGTTAATAGAGGAATTGATTCTAGGAGTGGTCAATTAAAGGTTGTTTAATTGACCGGAGCAATTTATTGTTCATAAATTAAATCACGAGGAATTTGTGGGCCTGCTGCCAATTGATGGTGAACCCAGAGGGTCACACACAATACAATTGGACGGTGACTGTTATGAAAGGATATAAAAGGAATTAATTGATTTAAAGGTAATTAAATCAATTAAATGAATTAAAGTGTTAATTCAAGTGGGAGATTAATTAATTAGTTGATTTAATTAATTAATATAATTAATTGAATTACTAATTAATTAAAGGAAATATTAATTTATTAATTAATAAGGACTGGGCATTTAATTAAAGTTGTTAATTAAAAGAAGGCTTGCAAGACATGGGCCTTTAATTAAAAGCCCATAGGAAGTCTTACAAACCTAGGTCAAGTAGGAGGCTTATAAATAGGGTTCTGCATGAGCTCAAAAAGCTAACACCCTAGCACAGAAAACCCTAGCCTCCTCTGCACCTAGCCGCCGCCACCTGCTAGCTGCCGCCAACTTCTGGCCGTGAGCTTCCTAGTGCCGTCGTGAGTTCCCTCCTTGTTCCCTCGTGCTGGTTCTTGCCCTGCCAAGTAGATCTGCACAGTCCTGCATTAACAAACCTCTTAGATCTAGTTCTTAGCCTAAGACTAAGAGTTGTTGCCAGAATCCAGTTGGTGTGGACTAAACTCTAGAGGTGAGACATTTGTATCACTCCCGTGAACCAGAATCAGAATCAAAGTTGGAGGTTGCCACCACCTTGCCTGTGGTGAGGTAAAAATTGAAACTACCTTTGTTTTATACATAATGTGTTTTGATTCATGCTTTTCGTATACATAATATGGAGATCTAATATATGGGACCTTGGGTGCTTCAAAAAATTTTAAAATTTCCGCACTCTATGTTGTTCTGACAATCAGGCAACCCAACATGCCTTTTATTAGCTTTCCACATGCCACAATCTTGCCTTCTTTGCTGTCTCCAAATGTAACATTAGGACCGTCTATGCAGCAGCAGCAGTCAGTTCATGTATGTCTCCACGCATGTGCCTTGAACACCCATTGTCCAATTACCATTTCCTCTCTACTTTACTCCTACTCCTAATCCTAACCTACAAAACAAAATAAATTGTTTTAGGTACACTTTTTTGAGAGGGTCCTGAAGGATTAGTATCACATTTGACAACACAAGATGTTTAAGTCTTAGGCTTTTGAGTTTTAGCAGGAGCATGAGCAACTTTGTTTTCATCATAATCAGCAGGCATACTATGTTGGTAATCATTATGATGTGAATAATACTCATAAGCAGGGTAGGGTGCATGATAAGCAGGAATGCATTCATGCATTGGATGATGAGCAGGATATGCAGCATAGTAAGGTGAAAATTGATGTACATGATACAATGGTGGATATGCAGCAGGTTGCACATAATATGATGACTCATTTCCATAACAAGCATTTTGATTTTTTTGGTTTTTATACTACTTCGGCTTACTTTTTGCTTGCTCATTAACAAATGACTTAGTTTTATTACTAGTCTGATTGGTTCTATTTTATTAACAGACTTCATAGGACTCTGCTGTTATGCTCTAGTCCTCAAAATACATACCGCCAATGTGGGGAACATGGCTAATATTGTCCATTTTCAAAAGGTTTTGATTTTCAAAAATATGCTCTTTTGAAAACTTTTGAAAAACATACTCTTTGATCAAGATCGTTGATCAGGCCAATTATTCAGATGAACCACCTGCTCTGATACCACTTGTTGGGTGGTCAGATGAGGTCTAGAGGGGGAGGGAGAGGGGTGAATAGAACTTTAGTTTTCTTTTAAAATTTTCTCAAACTTTTCGTAGTAGCACCGTAAGCTGATATGGACTTATGAGACTACTCTATTGATCGCGTAAAAAGCTTGTTCAGCGAAGTCGATCACTCCTCTGATTTCACTTAATTATGTTTTCGAAACAATCAGAGTTTAAAACTTGTTGCAGCGGATTTAAGTCAAGTGTTTTTCAAACAATTTTTATACCACTTAAAGATTTTATCCTTGATTTAAGAACTCTTTATAAAATCTTGAGAATTTGAATTCCGCCCGTTGAAGTAAGACAAAACTCAGCTCTTCCTAGGTACTGGTCCTTATTTCTGAAACGGCTTCCTGCAACTGTTCACTCTACATCTCTGATGTACTACTTGTCTGTCGCATTTAATGCACTGTGCTGATCTGAGGCCGAGGCATCTCTTCAATCATTTGTCATAAATACCATTCTTTTACAACAACTAGGCCTATATCTGGGCAGGTTCCGGGACGTCTACTGCGATATGACGAAACCACTGATCCTGACGATTACATATTCAACCTTATGAACATAATGAATTTATACGCTCATTCAGCAGAGTATACCGGCAAGCTGATGGTTACCACATTCAAAGGATTAGCTTTAGATTGGTTCGGAAAGCAACCCACCAATTCTATATTCAGTTTCCGTGAGTTATGTAACAAACTGACACAGCAATTTGCTAGCCAGAAGAGACAGAAACTGCCTATGAGCTACCTTGGAACCATTCATCAACAAGAAGGGGAATCCTTGAGAAGCTGGTTGGCAAGATTTAATGTGGAACTACTAAAGATTGATTCTCCAAACATTGATTACATAATCTCCATCTTTTCGACCTCACCAAAAAGAGGCAATTCGGGAATGCGCTGAGTAGAAAACAACCAAGAACATTTGCGGATATTATGACTCTGGCATCAAAGTATATGACTCAAGAAGAGATGTACTCTTTCAAGGATAAGAATAGGAACAAAGCTCCCGCCTCTGGCTCGAGGTGACAAGATAAAGCTCATGTTTCAAGGCCAATGGATTACGATCGATCCTTCAGAAAAGGAAACGTTTTTCAACGATTAGACTATAATCGAAACGATCAGGAAAAAAGACCTAATGTCTATAGGAGATCGAGATCGGCTGAACTAATCAACAGAAATTGAGTAAACCATGTGGATTACCCTAGATTGACGATTCTTGTTGAAGAAATCTTGGAAGTGCTCGAAAGGAACAATTAGATTTCGCCAGCGAAAAAAATTACACATCCAAAGCCAGAGCTTGAAACTACAATCTATATTATAGGTATCACCGGGCCCACGGTCATCGGACCGAGGATTGTTTCCACTTGAAGCAGGAAATTGAAAGGCTGATCGAACAAGAAAAGTTAGACGACTATCTCGAAAGAAACAGCCGCAAAAGAAACAGAAGCAGAAGTCCTCGAACTAGTAACCGGAGAAGAACCCCGGGAAGAGGTCTCCTAACAATGGTCCGCCACAAGAATTGAACAACGATCAAATCAACGGAATCATACATACAATCTCCGGAGGACCGGCAGGGGGAGATAGTCATAATGCCCGCCGTAGAACTGCGAGATCAATTGAAGGAAATCTTAGACATCCAAGGGAGGTATGGACTCTCGATAGCAATTACCATAGGAACAACTTATCAGCTTCAATGAGAACTAAGTACCAAGAAATATTGTTTGGGATTCGAGGGAAGATAACCCTGACTTCCCGATGGTAGTATCTCTCGAGATAGCAAACTACAATGTGAAAAGGATTTTAATTGATAACGGCAGTTCAGCAAACATTATATCCAAGGAAGTCCTAATACAGATGAACTTGGGAGAAATAACACTCCAGAAAGTAGCAACTCCCTTAGTGGGATTTGGAGGCTCAGAGATAGTCCCCTCCGGGACTTTGGACTTGAGTGTCTCATTAGGAAAGAGACCGCAGCGAGCAGTGAAAATGATAAAGTTCTTGATGGTAGAAACTCCATTTGCATACAATGCGATATTAGGACGACCAGCCCTCAATCTATTTGCGCGGTAGTATCAACATACCATCAGAAGATAAAATTCCCGACAACTTCTGGGATCGGAGAAATAGTGAACGATCACTGCATGGCTTGGGATTGCTATAATACCTCCCTAACATTGGGAAACCGATCCAAATCGTTTACCCCAGCTAAAAGGAAGCTCGAAGATGACATCGAAAGAGCTGAAGTCGAGATCCATTAAGAGCCGGCCGATTTAACCATAAAACCACCAGAACACAATGACATTATGCTCGTGCAAGGAGATCCAATAAAAATGACTCGGATCGGAACCGAACTCAATCCGAAAGGAGAAGTAATTTTGATAAAGTTTCTCAGAGACAACATATACATCTTCCCTTGGAGTGCGGACGACATTGAGGGTATCGACCCAAGAGTAATCACTCATTCTCTAAAAATTGATCCGATGGCAAAACCCACAAGACAAAAGAAGAGGAATCATGGGCCGACAAAAGATAAGATAATCAAAGCAGAGGTCGAGAGGCTACTCAAAGCTAAACAAATTCGAGAAATACATTTCTCAGAATGGCTCTGCAATGCTGTCTTAGTAGCAAAAGGGGATAAAAAGGATAATAAATGGAGGATGTGCTACGATTTCACTGACCTCAATAAATTATGTCCACGCGATCCTTACCCTCTCCCAATAATCGACCTATTAGTCGATTCAACGCCAGGATTCGCTATCTTCAGCATCATGGACGTCTTTCAAGGTTTTTATCAAATATACATGGATGAGCGAGACCAAGAGAAAACTGCTTTCGTCACAGAGCAGGGCGTATACTGCTTTATTGTAATGCCATTCGGCTTAAGGAATGCTGGTGCAACATACCAAGATTAGTTAACTTAATGTTTAGAGAGCTGATCGGAGAAATAGTGGAAGTATACGTGGACGATATGTTGGTCAAAAGCATGAGTGAAGCCGACCACGTAAAACACCTTGATCGATGCTTCAAGATATTGAGAAAATACCGTATGAAGCTCAACCCCGCAAAGCCTCTGGCAGATTGATTAAATGGGCGATCAAATTAGGACAATTCGAAATTTAATATAAACCACGAACCGCGATTAAGGCTCAAGTTCTAGCCGACTTCCTATTAGAAACTCCGACCTCAATACAAGAACCAAACGACTCGACCAGCTCTGATAATGATATCTTGATTGTCGAAAATCACACCTGGTTAATGCATGTCGACGGTGCCTCGAGCAGAGAGGGAGACGGAGCTGGAATCAATTTCACTTGACCAGACAAGGAAGATTTGAACTATGCAATCTCGTTAGATTTCATGGTAACCAATAACGAGGCAGAATATGAAGCGTTAATTGCAGGGATGGAAATGGCAATTAAAGCTAACATAAAAAGGCTTAACATATTAACTGACTCAGAGTTGGTACGACGGCAAATAGATGGCTTATACGAAGCAAAATAATTCAACATGATCAAGTACCTCGCCAAGGTAAAAGAGTTAGCAGGAAAATTCAAGAATTTTGAAATACAGAGTGTTCCCCGATATGAAAACAAATGGGCGGATCAACTCTCCAGATTCACGGGATCGAGAGATGGACGAACAGAAAGAGTAATCACTTGGTTGATATCGAATACTCCGGCAATCGATATCGACAACACAGCTGTCGCTGAAATGATGGAAATTGAAGTAGCAGAAAGGAACTGGATGTCTCCAATGATGGATTACCTTCTGGAAGGAAACCTTCCACCTAATCAGAATGAAGCTCGGAAAATAAAATATCGAGTACCAAGGTACACGGTGATGAGGGGTAACTTGGATTCAACGTCACTACAGCCTAGCAAGGTCGGAATTCACCAATCTCGACCTCATGAGCATAAATTCGAGCCCAACGCTCAGGGATCCTACGCCGACTCTACAAAGGAAGCTTAAGGTCCAAAAATCACTGTTGGGCCGAGCGCAGGCCCAGGCCCGTGGGCTGAGAAATGCACATCTGTGGGTGGTTCACCTGGTTCCAGATCTCTGCTATAAATAGCCCAAGCTTTTATGACAAGACACAACTTCCCAGGTGCTCTTCCTCCGAGACTGCTGCTCGGAACTACTTAGGAAGTATAGTATAGGCTCTCATATGTGTATTTCACCCTCTAGCTTGTACGGCATCCAGTAATGCTTGGATAGGACTCTCAATTCTTGTAATTTGTACTCAATCATTCTGAATACAATACTATTGATCTTTTATCTCCATTTAGATATATTAGCACAGCATTTTACACCACCCATATAGAACAAACGAAATCGCGTAAGATCAATTGGCGCCCACCGTAGGGCCTTATTCGAGTATTAGATTGAAATATGCCTACTACGAGGAGGAATACATATAACCGAGGAGAACCTTCTCATGCAGCCGGAGCGCAGAATTCGGTCAATAATGAGCCCGATAATCTATCGCGTGCGGCACAACAACCAGAGGTTCCACCGGTTGTTCCGCAGGATAATGTTCCGATCCACACAACAGTTGGAGATCTAAGGTCCATCATAGGCACGATGTGTAGGGAATTTCTGAACGGGGGGGGGGGTGATCAATCGCCTGTAGATCAGCCAGCAGTTCATGGGAGACCTGAAATACCATCTTCGAACGTCCAGAGGGAGAACAGCGTACTGCGATCTATCTCGCATGCGCCAACAACAAACCCTCCTCGGGGTATGCCATCGAGAATCAACGCCCGATCAGAAATTCCGCCGAAATCGGTACATGATGTGGAAGATTCAATAGTAGGGGAGAGCCACCCTTCTGGTGCTGTCAGGGACAAAAAATCGACCTACAAAAGGATTACTAATTCCGAACTGGAAAGGATAGTGCAAGAGAGAGTAGCTAAGGAGTTGGAGAAGGAAGGTACACTGATAGGAATTCCTCGCGGCACTTGTGCTGACTGACGAGCGGGAAATGTTCCGAATAGAGAGAGTCTACGAGATAGGGAGGTTTCAAACAGTATCATGCGTTGTTCGCCGTTTTGTCAAGAAATACACGAAGCGCGAAACGTGGAAACAGTACCGACCAGGCTGCCACGGTATAACGGGACTACCGACCCCGGGGAACACATCAACAGCTTTATTAATGTGATGAACTTATACGGACATTCTGAGGACTTTTGTTCCAAAATCATGGTTACTACCTTCAAGGGAATTGCCCTCGACTGGTTCGGGAAGCTGCCACCTAACTCCATATTTTCCTTCGAGGAATTTTGCTACAAACTAAAACACCAATTTTCTAGCCAAAGGAAACCGAGGTTACCAGCAAACCATTTGGGAACCATAAAACAATTGGAAGGAAAAACGTTGAGACAATGGTTAGCGAGGTTCAGTATCGAACTTCTCAATGTCGACACTCCGCAGATCGAATATCTGTTCTCATTAATGTTTGAACTAACAAGGAGCACTCAGTTCGGAAACGCCTTGTGTAGAAAACAACCAAAATCCTTCGAGCGAATTATGGAGATCTCTGAGAAATACATGATTCAGGAAGAAATGAATAAGTTAAAAAGCTCGCATACTGTAAAACTTCCTCTTAACAAGAAACAAGATCGGGCTCCTATCCCAAAGCCCGGTGATTATGGAGGATCAACCAGAGGGTCTGTTTGGCAACGAATCAACACTTATAAACCACATATGCCGCCCCAAGGGTCGAATTCCTATGGACCTCCCTATGAATGAGCTCGACCTCCAAGACCGGGAAAAATTTAGTTTACCGAACTTAACAGTTCGAAGGAAGAGGTGTTAACTGTGTTAGAAGAAGGAAATTTGATTCCCGAGGCTCAAAGGATCACTCAGGCTAGGCCTGGTGCATTGGGTTACGACCAATACTGTCGATACCACCGGGCACGGGGGCACAGCACCGAAAACTGTTACCAACTGAAAGTCGAGATTGAAAAACTAATTGCACAAGGAAAACTCAAAGAATTTGTCAAAGGAGGTAACTATAACAATTGTTATAGATCCAGGAGCCCGCGAAAGTTTAATACTCAACAGAAGCAGGGTCGAAATCAGACGGAAGAGCGGTCAAACAGAGTGATAAACCTGATTGCTGGTGGACCAGCAGGTGGAGATAGCAGAAATGCTAGAAAAAGAACGTTGAGATCGATAAGGACTGGGGTCTCTACGAAGAGGGAAATTCTATCCTTGGAATTTCCCTCCATCGAAAATCAAGTTATAAGTTTCAGTGAGGCAGATCGACCTTCGGATGTCAATTGGGATGTAAATGAAGATGATCCGGATTTTTCCATGGTATTGACATTGAAGATTGCTAATTTTGAGGTCAAGAGAGTACTGGTCGATAATGGAAGCTCAGCAAACATTATCTCTTCGGAAGCCCTCACAAGGATGAATCTTTGTCACCCGCATCTGGATCGTGTAACCACTCCTTTGGTTGGTTTTGGGGGATCGGAGATCGTCCCGCTTGGGACCATACTTTTGAGCACGACTCTAGGAAGCAAGCCAAAAAATGTAACAAGAATGATCAAATTCCTAGTGGTAGATACGTCGTTCGCTTACAATGCCATATTAGGGAGACCAGCTCTAAACATATTCAAAGCAGTTGTATCTACCTATCACCAAAAAATAAAGTTCCCGACCGAGGGAGGGGTAGGAGAAATGAGGAACAACCAGTACATGGCTTGGGAATGTTATAATTCATCTTTAAGTATTACGAAGAAAGTGGAGCCCGAGCTCCCGGTAAAGAGGAAGATAAGTGAATTGGAGTCTGGCGGAAAATCACCAATCCCCGACTACGAGAAATTACAAGGAAATAAAGGGAAAAATATCGACATGAGTGTGCAAGCACCTGGCCACAAAGAAGTAACTTTAGTTCCAGGATCCCCTGAGAAATTCACCAAAATTGGAACAGAGTTAAGCGAAGGCATGGAAACCATGCTCGTTGAAGTTTTACAGAAAAATGTGGACGTTTTTGCCTGGAGCTCAGATGATATAGTTGGAATCGACCCGCGGGTAATAACACATTTGTTGAACATCGATCCTAAGGCAAAACCTGTAAGGCAAAAGAAGCGCAATCATGGTCGCGAAAAGGACAAAATAATCAATGCAGATGTCGATAGATTGTTAGCAGCAGGTCAGATCAGGGAAATAAAGTTCACAGAGTGGTTGTGTAATGTGGTCCTAGTTTCTAAGGGCGAAAAGGTTGAAAACAAATGGAGAATGTGTAATGACTTTATGGACCTAAACAAGTTATGTCCAAGAGATCCCTATCCATTACCTCGGATCGATATGCTTGTAGATTCCACCGCGGGGTTTGTATTTTTTAGTATGATGGATGCTTTCCAAGCATTTTATCAGATTTTTATGAATGAAAGAGACCAGGATAAAACAGCATTCGTCACCGAGCGAGGAGTCTACTGCTTCATTGTCATGCCTTTTGGCTTAAGGAATGCGGGTGCAACCTATCAAAGGTTAGTTAATATGATGTTTAAAGACTTGATAGGGGAAATCATGGAAGTTTATGTAGATGACATGCTCGTAAAGAGTATGACGAGGGAGGACCACATCAACCATCTTGATCGATGTTTTGGAATTTTAAGGAAATATGGAATGAAGTTGAATCCTGCCAAGTGCACTTTTGGTGTGCGATCGGGAAAATTCCTCGGATATCTCGTCCACGAAAGAGGCATCGAAGCCAATCCCAAAAAAATTCGAGCAATTACCGATCTACATCCACCAAGAAAGCTCTCAGATGTTCAAAGCCTGATTGGGAAGATTATCTCGTTGAATAGATTTATCTCACGATCTGCTGAGAAGAGTTTACCATTCTTCAAACTGTTGCGTAAATCTAAGAACTTTGAGTGGAATGAAGAATGCGACAAAGCTTTCGAAGACCTGAAAGCATACTTAACCTCACCACCAATGTTGGTCAAGCCATCCGATGGAGAACCTCTATATTTATACATAGCCGTGTCGGAAGAGGCTATTAGCTCGGTTTTGGTAAAGCTCGATAAGTCTGAGCATAAGCCAGTTTACTATTTGAGCAAGTTATTGCAGGGTGCGGAGAAAAATTACATGGAGATTGAGAAGTTCGCGCTTGCCTTGTTGGTAGCTGCGCGAAGGTTAAGGCCTTATTTTCAAACATACAAGATCATTGTCTTAACGAATCAGCCTCTAAGACAGGTCCTATCAAAGCTAGAAGCATCCAGCAGATTGATAAAATGGGCGGTCGAGCTGGGTCAGTTCGAGATTGAATATCAACCACGAATCGCGATAAAGGCACAGGTATTGGCTGACTTCATAGTCGAGTCAACAGGAATATCGAATGTGGAAGAAGGAGCAATCTCCGAGGTAAGAATGGTCGAAAAAGCAGAAGATCAGGTATGGTTGATGCACGTGGATGGTTCCTCGACCAGGGAAGGAGGTGGAGCAGGAATTCATTTTCAAGGACCTAATGGTGAAGACTTGAGTTATGCTATCACTTTTGACTTCGTCGTTACAAACAACGAAGCGGAATATGAAGCCCTGATCGCTGGATTGGAAATGGCCACAAAGGCAAAGGTAAAATCTATTGTTGTGTTAACAGATTCTGAACTCGTTCATAGGCAGGTGAAAGGCACTTACGAGGCCAGGGAGTTCAATATGATAAAATATTTAAACAAGACAAAAAAGTTGATTTCGGAATTCGACAAGTTTGATATTCAACCTATACCAAGAGAGGAAAACCTATGGGCAGATCTATTATCGAAGTTCACAGGACTTGCCGATGGGAAGAACGAAAGGATAATCACATGGCTATTGTCGAGTAAGTCTGCTATCGAACTGGATGTGACTCCCACAGTCGACATCATGGAAATCGACGAGCCTAGGATTTCTTGGATCGACCCTCTTATTGCCTATCTCAAAGAAGGGAAGCTTCCAGGAAACTCAAACGAAGCTCGAAGGATCAAATACCGAGCGCCATCGTTCACTCTAGTAGATAATCAACTCTATAAAAGATCTTCTTCTGGAATTTTATTGAAATGTATCTCCGAGATGCATTATAATGCTATTTTAAAAGAAGTTCATGAGGGAGAGGCAGGAAGTCATTGCGGTGCTCGAGCATTAGCTCTTAAATGTTCAAGATCAGGATATTATTAGCCTACTCTTTTTTCTGATTCTGTTGATTATGTGAAGAAATGCCACCATTGTCAAATTCATTCGAATTTGATCCATCAACCGGCCGAACATATGCACTCTATTCCGATCAATTGGCCTTTTGATAAATGGGGCATCGATATTGTGGGGCCGTTTCCAATGGCAAAAGCCCGGAAAAATTACTTATTGGTTGCGGTAGAATATTTCAGCAAATGGGTCGAATGCGTTGCTCTGACAAAGATCACTCAGTTCCAAGTTATTAATTTCTTATGGAAAAATATTGTCTGCAGGTTCGGGATTCCCAGGATCTTAATATCTGATAACGGAATGCAGTTCGCCGGGAAAAGAATCACAGATTGGTGCGAAAAATTCGGAATATAGCAGAATTTCGCATCAGTGGGGCATCCTCAAGCTAATGGACAAACTGAAGTCGTGAACAGAGAGATCGTTCGATCTCTGGAAAAACGTCTATTTGAGGCAAAAGGAAAATGGCTCGACGAACTAGCAGGGGTCTTGTGGGCCAATAGGACTACTGTTAAAGCTGCAACAGGAGAAACTCCATTCAGTCTGGTCTATGGCTCGGAAGCTGTTATTCCAGTCGAGAACCTCGTACCTTCTCCCAGGGTCGAATTTTATGATCCTGTGGAAAACCGATCTCTAAGGGAAATGGAAGTTGATCACGCAGATGCTCGAAGGGATCGAGCAAATTTGAAAATTCAATCCACCAAGTCTAGCATGGAAAGATCTTATAATCGAAACGTTCGAATCCGAACATTCAAAGTGGGAGATTTACTGCTCAAGAAAGTGGAAGTGTCGAAGCATGTTGGAAAACTTCAACCTAATTGGGATGGCCCCTTTGTGATCGTAGAGGATGGAAAGAAAGGTTCCTACAAAATTGCTCATCCTAATGGAGAGGTGCTACCTCGAGCGTGGAATGCTGTTAATTTGAGAAGATATTATGGAAGATGAAGATGGATAGTTAGAATTCTAGACTATTGCTATTTAGTCGTCTCGTTCTGTTTCTTTGTTTCTCGTGATTAAGAAAACTGTGTGTTCAATGAAAGTTTATTCCGATTGAGTTCTTTATTCAATGAAAGTTCATTTCGCCAAAATTATTATTCATTCGTCATATTCTGAATAATCTCGATCTCTATTCATCTATTATCAATCTCTATTGTTCTCCATCAACTATTAAACGGGTGAAAGCTATTGCTACGACCCTCGAAATTCAACCAAGGGTGAAAGCCGTTGCTACGTCCCTTGGATTGATAAATTGGGTGACGACCCTCGGGCTAAAAATGCTCTGAAATGACTAAGGGTGAAAGCCGTTGCTACGCCCCTTAGATCGAAATTATTAAATGGGTGAAAGATGTTGCTACGACCCTCGGGCTAAAAATGCTCTGAAATGACTAAGGGTGAAAGCCGTTGCTACGCCCCTTAGATCGAAATTATTAAATGGGTGAAAGCTGTTGCTACGACCCTCGGGCTAAAAATGCTCTGAAATGACTAAGGGTGAAAGCCGTTGCTACGCCCCTTAGATCGAAAATTATTAAATGGGTGAAAGCTGTTGCTACGACCCTCGGGCTAAAAATGCTCTGAAATGACTAAGGGTGAAAGCCGTTGCTACGCCCCTTAGATCGAAAATTATTAAATGGGTGAAAGTTGTTGCTACGACCCTCGGGCTAAAAATGCTCTGAAATGACTAAGGGTGAAAGCCGTTGCTACGCCCCTTAGATCGAAAATTATTAAATGGGTGAAAGTTGTTGCTACGACCCTCGGGCTAAAAATGCTCCGAAACGACCAAGGGTGAAAGCCGTTGCTACGCCCCTTAGATCGAAAATTATTAAATGGGTGAAAGCTGTTGCTACGACCCTCGGGCTAAAAATGCTCTGAAATGACTAAGGGTGAAAGCCGTTGCTACGCCCCTTAGATCGAAAATTATAATCAGAATCAATTGAAATTCTGTCACATCTCTTCTGCGCGATTGTTGAATTAAAGATCAAGAATATTACTCGAGCTAAGAAAGATATTCCTTCGAACTTGAGGAATCCCCAAGAATCCTGTGTTCAAAGAAGGCAATATTATTTGAAGGGAAATTTACATAGACACCCCCTGACTTTTACCCTAATTACAAGAAATTACCCTACTGTTTGAAATATTACAAAAACACCCCCTCAACCAAAAATTGTATTACAAGGACACCCCCTTGTTACACAAAAAATATTACCAATTTGGTCCCTAAAATCATTACAAATACACCCCTCGAGGGGGTGTTTTTGTAATATTTCAAACAGTAGGGTAATTTCTTGTAATTAGGGTAAAAGTCAAGGGGTGTCTATGTAAATTTCCCTTATTTGAAAGTTGTTCTATGAAGTTACAGGGCCGTGAATCATTAGGCGACGGGGGTGAATAATTCATTTCCGTTAAGGTTTTCGACTTGCCTTACAAATCAACGTAATGGCAGAAGATCGGAATCAGGATCCGTTAAAATAAAGATAGGAAAAGAATAATGTAAAGATAAACAGTTGCTTTTATAAACTGTTCGAACAATTACAAGTGATTCATCGAAATACAGAGATAAAGATACAACAGGAAGATGCGAATACAAAATGTTACATTTGTTCCTATCCTACTACAAAATGCTAGAAATAAGCTAGAGGTCTTCGAGCCAAGTGGGGAAAAACAGGGGAACAAGATTGGACCTTGCCTCCCGCGCTTTGTAGCAACTTCAAGACCTTAGTCCATAAATAATGACGATAATAAGCTTAAAAGAAAAACCAGCGGCGAGGAAACAGTTTTCCAGCATTCTTGCTACCGGATCCCCGCTAGCTCTCTAAAACTATTATCCGGTCAAGGGAAGAAGGAAGCATATCCAATTAGAGCACTCAAAGAGCGATCTCGAAGGTATCATTCCCCAAGAAGCACCTTGAAGAAGTTGATGCTCGAGATATAAAAACTCCTCTAGATATCATTCCATTAACTGACCGGATAAAGCGACAGGATATCGGAATTTTAACCCATCTCAGGATAGATGACTCCAAAGAAGCAGGTCGCCTGCCGGTACCCTAGTCGCAATCCTTTTCTCCTGTCGATACCCTAGTCGAAATTGTTTCCCATATAGGGACGCTGAAGAGGTCGGAAAAGAAAGTTCAAATTCGAATCTCGAACACTTCAATCGCAGAGATCAAGTGGAACATGAAGTTGATCGATGGGAGTAAAAACGCAACCATGCCAATCGAACGAAAACATTTACAGACAAGTAAAAATATGAAGGTAATTTTGGAACTATATATAGGGGGAGGAATTTAGCATCAACGGTGTAGATCTGGTGGGATGAACGGCCACGATACGAACATTAAACGCTCTGCCCGTCCCACTTCCCTAAAAAAAAAAAAAAAAAAAAAAAAGAAAAAAGGAAAAGGGGGGGAGACAGAGAAGATGGAAGAAATAACAACATTTCGACAATATTACCATTGCCAACAAGATTATTCGGAATGAACAACATTTCGACAATATTACCGTTACAACAAGATTACGTTACAACAAAGAAAATTCTTAGCAAGCTTATGTTACAACGGAGGAAAATCTTAATACAACTAAATGAAATTATTCTCGGAGAGGATTTTTCGAACTTCAGCACTGCGATCAGCATACCCGCGGGTATAAGCTTCCCTCTCTCGAAGCTCGGAATTTTTCTTCTCACATTCGTAGATATCTTTGAGTCTCTCTAATTCCGAGCTCAACTCATCCTGAGACAGTTTCTCCTTGAAAAATCTATTAGCTTCCAGTGCGCGATCCAGCTCAGCCTTCTTCCTGGCCAGCTCGAGAGTAATGGTAGCTCGTTGTTCGATCTCACGCTTTGCCAACGCATAGAGCCCAGAAAAGTCTTCGCCAGCCTGAACTTGTAAGAAGACATATCAAGGCTAAAAATAAAGAAACTAGAAAACCAGGATAAGGAAATTAGCAAAAATTACCCGTGCAAGAAAATCCGACCCAGACTGAAACAAGAACGAAGAATATTCTCCTCTTGATAGAATTGCCTCGGAGATAGAGATATTGGCCCGAAGAAGGCTCAAAATGGATTTCTCGTGTGGTACTTTATCGAAATGAATTATGTCCATCTTAAAGGGAGAAACGCCAGAAGGAAACAATAAATTGAAAGACTCAGCAACTTTCGAAGGCACGGACCGAACAGGAAAAGATGTGCGCACAGATACATCCTCCCCAAAAGAAACCTTTTTAATTTTCTTATTTGAGCCTTTGGTTCTCAAGCATGAAGAAAGGGCGACAGTCGAAGATTTACCTCATCCATGGAAGATCTGCTCGTCGGAAGTAGTGGACTTAACCGGAGCTTGTCTCTTTTTCCTTATGTTTCTACTATCATTGGGTTTGGGGAAAGGCACGGAAGGAATTACAGAAACGTTCGAATTTTCATTCATCTCTTGGTTTTCGGATAATTATTCGACCGTAACAATTTCCCAAAGCTCCAATCGCTGTGTATGATGTTATCGTAAAGACAAGGTAAAATGGCCTTAGTATTTATAAGAGACGCGACATCATGCGAATTACAATAATTGGTAAATCACCACTCCCAAGAAAGATTCGATGACGCAACCGAGTATGCAAGAATGAAGTTATAAAGATCAACAAAATGGTCAAACAGGCAGTAAATTAAACATGGCACTAAGGGAAAGATGTAAATTCAAGCATCCACCAAATAGAAAAAGGCAGGAGGCTATAAAAACAAATTTACAATTACAATAGTTCGCTGAGTAAATCCTATTACATGATAATCATTAACGGCTGGATTCCTTCACACCAGAACCATGATCCGATCTCTCTTGCTATCTCCCTTCACTAGAATCGCATTCCGAGCTATCCGAATCATCACTACTCGAGCTGCTCTCTTCTTCATCATTACTTTGCACGTCAGCTGCAGATTTACTCGAGTTGGAAGACGGAGTACCTTGCTCTCCCTGGTCGCGAGAATCCCCTTCAATATCCACATCTTCATCTTCAGATCGAGCTTCGAACACATCAGGATTTGGCATCAGCACTCCAAATTCATCAAGAAATGGAGCGAACTCGTGGTCGGCTAAGTCTTCAAGCTTGGGAGGAAGAGAAGAAGCCTTATAATCTTTTCCGAAAATGTTCTTATAAGGATCCATGTAAGGAAGATAATCGTCAAAGGTGCCTTGAATCCTTCCGGCTGAGAGGAGATGCTGAATTCCTTTATAATAGAAGGCTTGATTAACTTCACCCGACCGCAAGCGAACTAAGGCATCAAGAAAGGGTGACTTTAAAAATTCTCTTATGGCGGGAAGTCTGCCTTCTTCTCGGCCTCGAGCATAAGCCTGTTCGGATAATACCTTAGCCTGCTCAAGATCCGATTTCAATTTGGTTACCTCTTCCTCGAGGGCCCTCTTTCCGTCAAGATCCTTCTTAGCTTCCTCGAGCTCCTTCTCGACCTCAGATAACTTGGTCGTAGTATCCCTCAACTGGTCAGCCTTGGTAGCCTCTTCCTTAAGGATATTGTGAAGGGCACTCTGAGCCATCTGTGATTCCTCCTTTAACGTGGCCAGTCGGTAAGCTTGATGACTGAACAAGTCCCCGACCTAGAAAAGAAATTAAATATTAAGGACGAAGCAAATATTTTGAGGAAAAGTTAGTATTTGTGAAAAATTTATATACCTTTTGCAGAGCATAGGCATAATCACCCGCAAGCTCGAAGTCGTTTTTTAGAAACAGTGCGGTATTATCATCCTTAAATCTCCCTGCCATGAATATCCGAAGAGACTTATCCACTGCATGTTCCCCGTCTGGGCCCAAATCGGACTCGATGGTTCCATTCTCCGGGAATCCAGCGGCCCTTGGTCCTTGGAGATGATCCTCTATGAAATCAGCCAGGTCCGGCTCGGAATGGCCTGCCCGGCACTGGATCCGACCCGGTCCTCGACCGAAAGGCTTCACCCTTCTAGAAGACTCCGGGGTATCACTACTTCTCTTACGAGCCATTCTCGCTTCCAGTATCTCCTGAGCTCGGACCTCTTGTAGGGTAGAATGGCTGAATCCCGCCTCGTTCGGATTAGAAGAGCTGGTCGGAAAAACATACCGAAGATTGAAAGCTCGAGATTGAGAAGTTCCCTCGGTTGCAGAATGAGGGTGGGAAGTTCCCGCAATGGCAGTTTGGGAAAAAGTCACCATAGCGTTCGAAACCACGGTGGTACCGATCCCAGGAGCGGATTTTACTACCTTACGGGAAACCTTTGATTTTTGATAACGAGGTCGACCCAGATTACCCTTCGAAAAGGAGACAACTATCGAACCAGCTATCGACGTTCGGAACTTATCAACGATCCCAGCTGTGGAAAACAACGGAATTAGCTTCGATTATAGAAAGATAATTCGAAGTGTATATGGTAATTTGACATACCTAAAGTGGAAGGAACAACAGCAGGGTTGACCTCTCCTTCGACCCCTCCAGATTGCTCGGTTGGATTGCTATTCGGAATGATCAGAGCCTTTCCGTAGTTGATCTCAGGCGCAGGAAAAGAGCACGAGCTGAGCCCAGCCAAACGCAGAACCGCCTCTTGAGTCATCAAAGGAGTCTGATGAAGGTCGGCTCGAAGGGATTGCAGGAATTCGTCTGAGATCTCATGGCTCATATTTCCCCTAAGACGTCGTCTGCCATAGATCCACGATTTCGACCCGGGCCATATGTGTGGAATAGGATCGGGATTATCCTCAGAAGGTGGAGAATCTGGGCCACGAACAAAAAAGAATTCCTGTTTCCAGCCTTTAGAATTGCTGCTAACATTGGTCGATAAAATTGATATCTTCGGCCTTTGAGAAAAATAAACATAACCAGCGTTCGAAGCCGTGGAAGAGCTGATCTGGAAGATTCACCAAAAATTTTGGAAAGCTGCCTTTTTCCCTTTAGCTTTCATCAGAACGCAAAAGGCTATTATGAGTCCGATCGAATTCGGCAGAATTTGAAAGGGAGTAAGTGTGAAAGCCTCCAAAATGCTGCGTATCAAAGGTGGGAAGGGAATACGTAAACCATAGAAGAACTGTTTAGCATAAAAAGCTTGACACCCTTCAGGAGGGTCGGTGGCTCGCTGTTCGGGGGTCGGAATAACGATCGAATACCCAGTGCCAATATACTTGCCAAATTCTGCCTCCAATTCCTCTCGGTCTCTTTCAGTGTAGTGGCAAACGGTTTCATCTGCCCTATCCTCGGTCATATTTAGCCCCGCACTGGTCGACAGTTCTACCAAGTTAAGGATTGTAACCACGACCCCACCACCTATGATATATTTCTTTTGCTCATTCTTCCCTAAAGGAAGGTCGTCATCCTCTTCAACTTCCTCATCAGAGACTGACTCCTCACTCGAACTACCATCTCCATTGTCCTCTGATTCGTTAGCCGATTCTCCTTCCCCTCTGTTGGAATCGGAATTGGGACTCGGATTTTCCGCAAAAGACGGTCGAATTTCCTCTGCCTGCCTCTCCTCAGGACCACTATCTTGGTTTTCTGCTACTTGTGATTTGCCTTTCAGATCAATGATGCCAGACATAGTGAATGTATGGAAACTGGTCGAAGAAATTGCTAAAATTCTTTTATCGATTTGTTCGCTCCGATCTAGGGTTTTCTTAGAACTGGTGCAGATCAGCGGCCCACGATCAGCATATTTATACAGGGACAAAATGGGAAATTGCAAACTAGTCCCTGAGTAACCGCGACGATTGGACTCCCCCAGGGTGAATTCAAAATTATATTTCCAATAATTGCACGAATGACCCCTATACTTTCCGGAATCATGAACTGAAGTCCGGCGTTTGGAAAGATATTTTTCATGGATGTCAATCCCATATTATCTCACCAATCTACAGATAACCAAGATAACTTCAAGACGATGCCATTATATCATTTCCAGGATATGCACTCTTTTTCCCTGGCTCGGTTTTTATCCCAAAGGGTTTTTCCGAGTTAGGTTTTTAACGAGGCACATCCGAAACTTATCCTAAAATGGCTCATCCCACCCCAGCGTTCGGAGCAATTTATACTTCTTCGAGCTTAAGCTCCTCTTTACGCTCGAGAAGTGGGG
>CM064883.1:83433876-83492680 GCA_003313485.2 Penstemon barbatus
GCCAACTCTATATTCAGTTTCCGGGAATTATGCAATAAACTAATACAGCAATTTGCCAGTCAGAGGAGGCAAAAACTTCCGATGAGCTACCTAGGAACCATACCCAACAAGAGGGAGAATCCCTAAGAAATTGGTTGGCAAGGTTCAACGTAGAATTACTCAAAATCGACTCACCGAATATCGATTACATAATTTCTATCCTCTTCGACCTCACTAAAATAGGCAGTTTGGAAACGCCCTCAGTCGAAAGCAACCGAGAACATTTGCCGATATTATGAGCTTGGCTTCTAAGTATATGACCCAAGAAGAGATGAATTCCTTTAAGGATAAAAACAAAAACAAAGCCACCACCTCAGGCTCCAAACGGCACGATAGGTTTCCTACCCAAAAGCTTCGGATTACGAGCGATCTTCCAGGAGAGGTAATGTTTTCCACCGACTGGAATACAACAAAGCCGATCATGCACACAACCTAATTTCTACAAAGACCAAGAAACCATGATCAACCAATAAGAAGCAGGGTGAATCAAGTAGAACACCCAAGGTTAAATGTTCCAATGGAAGAAATATTGGAAGTCTAGAAAGAAATAACTGGATTCCTGAAGCGAGGAAAATCGCGCAGCCAAGACCAGGCTCTCGAAACTACGATCAATACTGCAAATACCATAGGGCACATGGACATCGAACGGAGAAATTGTTTTCACCTTAAGAGAGAAGTTGAGAAACTTATCGAGCAAGGAAAACTCGACGAATACATAGAGCGAGATAATCATAAAAGGGAAAAGAAGAAGCCCTCGGAATGTTGCCTCCATCTTGATCGAAGGGAATTCTCGTCAAAGGTCACCCGAACGCCGACCTATTCCGGAATCGAATCACGATCAGATCAATGGAACTATCCATACAATCTCCGGGGGTCCCGCGGGTGGAGATAGTCGTAACGCCGGCGAAGAACTGCCAGGTCCATCATTGGAAACTCAAAATACCAAAAGAAATTTGGACCCTGGAAAGCAGGCCATCAAACGATCAACAGATCAGTTTTAATGAAGGCGAAGCGCCTAAAAATATTGTCTGGGACGCAAGAGAGGATAACCCCGACTTCCCTATGGTAATATCGCTAGAAATAGCAAATTACAATGTCAAGAGAATCTTAATCGATAATGGGAGCTCAGCCAATATTATCTCCCGAGAAGTTTTAGCCCAATGGACTTGGGACACATAAACTTGCAGAAAGTAGTTACGCCATTAATAGGATTCGGGGGATCCGAAATATCCCCAGCGGAAACGATAACCTTAAGCGTAATCGCTCGGAAAAATACCCCACCGAACAGTGAAGCTAGTGAAATTTTT
Source organism: Penstemon barbatus (assembly GCA_003313485.2). NCBI lineage: Eukaryota > Viridiplantae > Streptophyta > Magnoliopsida > Lamiales > Plantaginaceae > Penstemon > Penstemon barbatus. The sequence continues at coordinate 83,435,223 of CM064883.1, forward strand.
AGTAGTAGAGACCCATTCGCTTATAATGCAATATTGGGACGACCTACTCTCAATGTATTCCGAGCCGTTGTCTCTACTTATCATCAGAAGATAAAGTTTCCAACCGATACAGGCATCGGAGAAATAACAAACGACCATTGCATGGCTTGGGACTGCTACAGTACTTCGTTAACAATGAAAGAACATCCTAAGTCCGTTACTCCCGAGCAAGAGAAAGATAGAAGGCGATTCTCATAGAAACGAGGTTGAAATTCCTAGTACTGATCGACTAGATAAAAAGGGGAAAGAACGCTAGACTTATCTTTGAAACCCCCTGAACACAAAGATATAATTCTAGTAGAAGGCGACTCATCCAAAAAGACGAGAATTGGTTACAGAGTTGAGCGAAGAAGGAGAAATAATGCTGATCGACTTCTCAGAAACAATGCCGAGAAGGAGGAGGCGCCGGAATCAACTTCACCGGACCAAACAAGGAAGATTTAAATTACGCAATAACACTGGACTTCGTTGTGACAAACAATGAAGCTGAATATGAAGCATTAATCGCAGGAATGGAAATGGCGATCAAAGCCAATATAAAAAAGTCTTAAAGTCCTAACTGATTCAGAATTAGTGCAAAGACAGATAGAAGGCCTATACGAGGCTAAGGAATTCAACATGGTCAAATACCTCGCCAAAGTGAAGACTCTGGCTGAGAAATTTGAAAGTTTTAGTATCCAGAACATCCCACGTTCGGAAAATAAATGGGCCGATCAGTTATCAAAATTCACGGGATCCCATGACGGAAAGACCGAACGGGTGATCAACTGGTTGATCTCTAATACACCAGCAATTGACATCGATGAAACACCAGCAGTGGATATAATGGAAATCGAAGAAGCCGAAGGGAACTGGATGACCCCTATAATAGACTATCTTCGAGAAGGAAAATTACCACCCGACCAAAATGAAGCTCGGAAAATAAAATATCGAGCTCCGAAATATACACTCATAGAAGGAAAACTCTACCGAAGATCAGTATCAGGGATTCTTCTAAAATGCGTACCTGAATCACAAACCCTCGATATACTACGAGAAATACATGATGGGGATGCAGGAAATCACAGCGGATCAAGAGCATTGGCTTTAAAATGTCTCAGGCCGACCATCAATAAAGATGCCGCTCAATATGTCCAAGAATGTCATCACTGCCAGATCCATGCTAACATATGCCATCGACCAGCAGAAAACATGCACCCTATTCCAGTTTGTTGGCCATTCGATCAATGGGGAATGGATATCGTGGGACCTTTCCCAGTGGCCAGATCGAAGAAATCTTATGTCCTGGTCGCCGTAGAGTACTTCAGCAAATGGATAGAATGCGTCGCCCTCGCACGAATAACTCAATTCCAAGTCATCAATTTCCTATGGAAATTCATAGTTTGTCGATTCGGCATCCCAAGGGTCCTTATCTCCGATAATGGAACTCAATTCGCGGGAAAACAAATAGTAGAATGGTGTACAAAACTTGGAATTCAACAGAATTTTACCTCCGTAGGACATCCTCGAGCAAATGGACAAACTGAAGTAGCAAACCGAGAAATAATAAAATCTTTGGAAAAAAGATTAGGAGCAGCTAAAGGAAAATGGCTAGATGAACTCCCAGGAGTATTATGGGCTAATCGAACCACGGTAAGGAACTCAACTGGGGAAACCCCATTTAGCTTGGTATATGGGTCGGAAGCGGTTATCCCTGTGGAAACCCTAATCCCAACGCCAAGAGTAGAAATGTTCGATGATAAAGAAAATGAAAAGTCAAGAGAAAACGACATTGATTTAACAGAAGCTTTAAGAGATAAAGCTGCTGTACGCTTACAAGCCACTAAAGCTAATATGGAGAAAGCATACAATCAAAAAGTACGCATCCGAACCTTCAAGGAAGGAGATTTGGTCTTGAAAAAGGTAGAAGTATCCAAACATGTGGGAAAGTTACAACAAAATTGGGATGGACCTTACATCGTCATTGGCGTGGGGAAGAAAGGTTCATACAGAATTGCACACTTGGATGGAACTGCCTTACCAAGAACCTGGAATGCTGTCAACCTTAGGAAATATTATGGTAAATAAATTTTAGCAGGTTATACTGCATTATTTTACTTTTTACTTAATCAGATTTCAATCTTTGTAATAAAGGCCTAGGCCTAAAGTTCAATTATTAAAGATTTCTTTGGCATTTTATATATATCGATTATATGGGTTAAACATTCATCGGAATCGCACAATCATATTGCCAGAAACGAAACGAGTAGAGTAAACATTGATCCGCTCAATAAAAACTCCTCGATATATCAAAAAGACTTTTTGGTTAAAAACCTAAGTCTAATAAAAACGAGTCGAGTAAACATTGATCCGCTCAATAAAAACTCCTCGATATAATCAACGATCAAAAAAGACTTTTTGGTTAAAAACCTAAGTCTAATAAAAACGAGTCGAGTAAACATTGATCCGCTCAATAAAAACTCCTCGATATAATCAACGATCAAAGAAGACTTTTTGGTTAAAAACCTAAGTCTATTTAAAAACGAGTCGAGTAAACATTGATCCGCTCAATAAAAACTCCTCGATATAATCAACGATCAAAGAAGACTTTTTGGTTAAAAACCTAAGTCTATTTAAAAACGAGTCGAGTAACACATTGATCCGCTCAATAAAAACTCTCGATATAATCAACGATCAAAGAAGACTTTTTGGTTAAAAACCTAAGTCTATTTAAAAACGAGTCGAGGTAAACATTGATCCGCTCAATAAAAACTCCTCGATATATCAAAAAGACTTTTTGGTTAAAAACCCTAAGTCTACAATCAAAAAACGAGTCGAGTAAACATTGATCCGCTCAATAAAAACTCCTCGATACATCAAAAAGACTTTTTGGTTAATAACCTAAGTCTACAATCAAAAACGAGTCGAGTAACATTGATCCGCTCAATAAAACTCTCGATACATCAAAAAGACTTTTTGGTTAAAAACCTAAGTCTACAATCAAAAACGAGTCGAGTAAACATTGATCCGCTCAATAAAAACTCCTCGATATGGTTAAAAACCTAAGTCTAATAAAAACGAGTCGAGTAAACATTGATCCGCTCAATAAAAACTCCTCGATATAATCAACGATCAAAGAAGACTTTTTGGTTAAAAACCTAAGTCTATTTAAAAACGAGTCGAGTAAACATTGATCCGCTCAATAAAAACTCCTCGATATAATCAACGATCAAAGAAGACTTTTTGGTTAAAAACCTAAGTCTATTTAAAAACGAGTCGAGTAAACATTGATCCGCTCAATAAAAACTCCTCGATATAATCAACGATCAAAGAAGACTTTTTGGTTAAAAACCTAAGTCTATTTAAAAACGAGTCGAGTAAACATTGATCCGCTCAATAAAAACTCCTCGATATATCAAAAAGACTTTTTGGTTAAAAACCTAAGTCTACAATCAAAAAACGAGTCGAGTAAACATTGATCCGCTCAATAAAAACTCCTCGATACATCAAAAAGACTTTTTGGTTAAAAACCTAAGTCTACAATCAAAAACGAGTCGAGTAAACATTGATCCGCTCAATAAAAACTCCTCGATACATCAAAAAGACTTTTTGGTTAAAAACCTAAGTCTACAATCAAAAACGAGTCGAGTAAACATTGATCCGCTCAATAAAAACTCCTCGATATGTCAAAAAGACTTTTTGGATCAAAAATCCAAGTCTACTCAAAAAAGAGTCGAGTAAACATCGATCCGCTCGATAAACACTCCTCGAACTATTTACGACGATCAAAAGGACCTTTTGGGTTAAAAACCTAAGTTCTAAATCATAACAAGTCGAGTAAACATTGATACGCTCAATAAAAACTCCTTGATCTGTTCCTAACGATCTAAATGATCTGCTAACACTCCTGAAGTTTTGAAGATAGACAAAGAATAACACAGTCTGCTCGGATAAAGCTACTCATAAGTAAATTATGACAGAATTAACGACAAGGAAGATATAAGGAATAGAGTATATTTTATTCATCAAATTTGTTACATACAAATGTCTTACGTTACAAGGATCTACATACTACTTAAAGATCATTACAATGATTTAAATGAGATAATCCTCTATTATCGGCGATCTTCACGACAATGTCCACGGAAACACCAATCTCCTCCCTAGCACCTCGTCGATTATAATAAACCACCTAAGAAGCATGCTGCTCAGGATGGTCGACTTCTTTGGTTCGACGGCCAGGCTCTGAAGATCAAATGTTCTTCCAGACGAAATGAACATTACCAGCCAGATAGCTAAGCAATGCTCACTCATCCGAAAGAAGATACTGCTTTTACTTTATCTATAAAACATTTTACTCTAGAGCAGCATCTCTTCGGGACCGTCGTGAGACGGTAAGTTTACCAGCCACCCCGGTGGTCTATCACTCCTGAGGTTACATCGAAGAACAGAGGTGGCTGGCAAGTATGAACCCACCATGTGCAAACGGAAACCACGGACCTCAAATTGATGAGGACAAAAACTGAGATCTCATGGGACCCGTCGATACAAGGTAGGGCTGACATGGGACCCGTCAATACAAGACTGGGAACAACTTCACTATTTTGAATAAATAAATCATGATAATGTGATTTTTTGAAGACAATGGGATCAGAGGGCAGAATAAAATCTAAGGAATTCGTGATCTCCATCCTTTTTGGGAAATTGCAAATGAAGAATATAAGTCACCCCCTATTTATAGGGGCAGATCTAAGGGATCCAACGGCTGAAAAATATTTGATCAACGGATACAGATACGACCCTTTGACTCCCCGTAGTAAATGCTAATAAGTTGGAACGGCACCATCTATTCGCCTCAACTGATCGACAACGGGAAAAGTCTTGGATCGAAGCGATCACCAAATAACACAAGAAAACCTAAAGAACTCCAGACCGGTCATACTGGAAAGATCATACTTCACGGTCGATAGCTTAAAAACCTAGAAGCCACGAACGAATCTTGAAAATCACAGCGAAAAGGACAGTTGCTCGATAAAAGATATTATTGAAAAAAGACCACACCCTTAACCATACTAGGGACGTCACTGCCTCATACATCGTATGGAAGACCATTGACTGAGGTATACAAAAACTCCTATGGAGTCCAAGATATCTGACATGGAAATCAGGAGAATAGTCCTCCTTGTCCGAAACAGCACGGACGTAACTGCCTCACATACCAAAGAATTGCTTAAGGAGGTCTGAACAAGATAGATCTGACCATGAATACTACATTTTCCAATTCCTCCCATATCAAGAAAGTGATATAATGGTACACTAGCCAAGGAGCATATTGTTCAAAAATTGATTCTGGGAAATATAAGGATTTGGAAAAGATTGAAAGGGACATTTCTCGGTAGAATGACATAAGGAAAACCAAGGATCAACAAAGGGATAATAACCTCCTTATATAAGATTCGGATCACAAAAAGACAAAAGTAGAAAGCGTAGATTGAGCATCGACCAAGATGATGCACTTTTTCGATATGGATAACCTATTGTCTAAATTAAGACTAAAACATGCTAAGTGCATGTAAAACATTTCTACTATACTGGATTTGATCAACAAACGACTCAGAAGCTAACAATATATATACGAGCACAGAGGAAGAACGAGCATAACAAAGTATATATACAGAAGGTAATTGATCAGGCAAGAACCTGCCTACAAAAAGATCATCAGTTCCAATCTCCTACACCTCCCATTACAAAAATTTCCGCCCAAATGAGTGCACAAACGCCGGGCAACAATAAAAAAAAAAAAAAAAAAAAAAAAAAAAAAAAAAAAAAAAAAAAGAGACAGTCCAAGGCCTGCCATGTCGAGCAAAGGTCACTGAGAAGGACGGTCGGCGGGCCGACTACCAGAAACAGCTTTCCGAGGAGTCAGACTCCCAGCAAAAGCCATCAATTCTTCTTGACGCTTTAGATAACCAGCGTCATAACCTTCCTCATAGGACTGCCGACGAGATTCTTCCGCCAAAACAGCTGCCTGAGCTAAATTATTTTTCTCCTTTTCAAGGACAACTTTTTCGGCCTCCAATTTTTGAAGATCATCTCTATCAAGTTGCAGCTGCAACTCCAAACCTCTGCTTTTAGCTTTCTCGGACTCCAACTGACCCTGAAGAACTCTCCGACTATTCCACAGTTCGTCATTTTGCACACCCAACTGGAGCGCAAAATATTTGCCCTAAGAACAGAAAGAATAAGAGAAATCGCCTTACAACTAGAAATTCTAAACAAAGAACAGGAAAAATATTCGAAATATGTTTACCTGCTCACATATCTTCACCAAAGATTGAACAAGACGAACATTTGAGGCACCTTCGAGCTTCCTCAACTCGCCAGGCAAAATAGTACTCATGCCTAGGTCCCATGACAAAGCATCAGGTTCAACAGAACCAGGCAGTTCGCTGGCCAAAGGGACACCATCAGAGCGAGGAGTCTCCGACAAAAGAATGTCTTCAACTTGCTGAAGGATGCATCGCTCATCTAATTGACGAGGAGATTCTCTCCCGTCGGGACTAACAGTGGTCTCCTTACCCGAAGCAGAAATAATGGTTCGGCGGCCAGACCCGGAACCAGTTCGACCTCCGGAAGGTCCTCCAGACTCAAAGGAGGTAGTCGTCACAGTAGTATCATTAAACAAAAATTCTGGGCAATCCTGCACAATAGATTGTGCTACGGGAGGATTAACAAATAAATTATCGCCAGTTTGCCCTCCGCTAGTGATTGGGGCAGTGGAAATAGACAAAGGAAGGGAGATAGCAAAATCCCCTCCATGAAAAACATGCTCAAAAGAAGGAGCATTTGAACTAACAGCAATATTATAAGCCGGTTCCTCGCTCGACATATCGCCAAAGGCATACCGACCAGGAGAAGGCATTCTTCCTACTTGAGTGGAAGCAGGAAGGATTGGTTCAGAAAACGACGAGTCTACCGCAGAGAAAGGCTCGGAAACAATAACACTGGTATCGATCTCCGACCTAAATGTTTGGGACGAACGAGGAGGTTCCATCGACGGACCATCTCTTCGATGCCTTTTGGATCTATTATCACGAGCGCTCTCTCGAGAAGGTCGCTTCGAAGTATTGCCAAAGAGGTTACTCATGGTCGGATTATGAAGAAGCACAATTTAATATCGAGAAGATTTATCGACTAACTAAAAGACGAGTATTCTATCCAAGAGAGAAGTATAGCAGTAAAAACAAGTCAAGATTTTACCTTTCGTATTTATACTACGCGAAAGGACGCGACAGACCTAAAGAAAGGGCGCGAAACAGCAAATATGACCTTGGAGCAAACGCTGGAATATGAAAAGACACACGCATAATGATTACGCCAGATTTAATGACTTGTCTGAATTATTACGGCGAAGCCGAAAAGACACGACTGTCAGAATACGAAACGCTTAGCGTACATAGAGAAAAAACGGTAAAATTACAATTATTACATACGGGTAAAATAATTACAAGAGTTATTCAAGAAATCACTATCTTAAAGAGCCTGCTCACTATCCGAAACTCTCTGGTCGCTACCGACGACCTCGGTTGTACCAATGTCCGCTTCCTCTTCTTCCTCGACTTCGGGATCAACAAAAGTATTATCGAGCTCTTCATTGACGTCAGAAGGAGGAATGGGCAATGGATTTCCAAATTCTTCGACAAGGTGAGCTAGAGGAAGACCTTGATATAGAACATCTGGGACCTCGGAAGAAGAATAAAGTTCACCATACCGATTCAACCGAATATGAGCGGCCCTGAAATACTCTTTCCGACGATCATCGATCATCTTCATAGCGACCAGCTGATGAATCGCTTTCTTAAAAGTATTTTCAAGTAAAGGGCCGACCATCCGATACACCAACGCCGTGTGAACAGGAGAATTGAGGAATTCGCGAACAGCACTTTCGTCAGATTTCCTGACATATCTATCTCTTTGCCTAAGGGGGACATCGTTTTCATGCTCCTCTAAAGAAGCCTCGAGGTTTAACACTTGAGATTCCAGCTCACTAATTCGAGCCGTGCTCTGCAACTGAAATTCCTCTAACTTTCTAGCCATTTGATTGGCCTGCTCTTGAGCACGAGAAACCTCCATCACCCTATTCAACACTTCTTGATCGTCGGTCTCGGCAGCACGAGTTTCTACGACGGGAACAGAAGAAGATGTCGAGGGACCAACCTCTGAACCAGAAGATTTATGAAGCAAAGCTTTATTCTTCTCCTCCAAGAACTCGCACTGTTGTTTCCAAAGTGCATTCTCGTAGGCGTATGACGTAAGACACGTCTTAGTCTGAACAAGTAAAGAGGGCAAGAAAAAGAGATGGATTAAGTAAATTAAGGAAGACACTTAGAGTTTTCTATTAACATAATTAAAGGAAAAGGATATCACCTTTTCAGCATAAAGACAAGCTCGTTGGAATTTCTCCAGAGGATCCTTATGAAGAAGTTTGTTCAGATCGCGGGTAAAAACACCAGACAAAAGAACACGAGTTGCCTTATCGATCGCGTTCTCATTATCATCGTGGATAAGAGAGTCCTTCTCGGAATAACCAGCGGCTCTCTTTCCCTCCAAATGTTCCTCGATCATTTCGACAAGAGTAGGTCTTGGGTGCTTTTCTCCGACTAAAGAAAGATCCTGGCCGGAACGTCCATAATAAGTCCTCTTCCTATCGACTGGGTTATTAGTTGGATGAGGTTTCGACCAGGTATGACATCCTCGAACACCTAAAGATGTCCTAAGAGAAAGAGGAGGATAACCAGGTCCCGTGCCCTGACGAATAGGGGGCTCCTGAGGAGATTCTGATGATTCCTCTCTGTCCTCCTCGGATTCATGGCCTAACTCCAACTTCCTTTTTCGGGACGCCCTCTGCTCGATGGGCGCATTCTCAGCGGATTTAGAAGATTTGGAAAGGACCATCTTTCCCTTCGAAGAATGTCGAGAATTCTCTACCATATCAGCTGAAAAAGAAATTAATCATAATTATGTACCTTCCCAATAAATGATATCGTCACTACACTAAGATCAAATAAATTACTAACCAAGAGGTTCAGATGGTGTATTGATGGGGAAACTATGAATGCTTAACCCCGCCTTACGAAGGAAAGCTTCCCCGATCAGAAGAGCGCTTTGGTATTTATTTGCACGCGATTCGAAGATATCAGCAATAAACTGTACATCGTCAGGAACAAGTTCACCAGTCGGAGAGCGACCTCCTGGAATCCAACTAGAATCATGATCCCATGAAAAAGGGACACTCGTACCATCCGCTAAACGAAGATTAGACGGAGGACGAACAAAGAAGAAATGAGATTTCCATAAGGGATTACTAGAAACAGGGGCATCAAAGATTGCTCGGCTAGGTCGTTGGCTAGCGAAGAAATATCCACGATTTGAAGAACTAGAAATGTTAAAGCGAAAAAGTTGTGTAAAATTACGGAAAGAAGGTTTAAACCCCTTGGCGATCATCAAAACCGAAAAGCAAACTATAAAAGCAACGGAATTAGGAACCAGCTGTGTCAAGCACACACTAAAAGTTTTCAAAACTTCCAGAAAGAGGGGAGACAAAGGAAGACGAAGCCCACTGTTAAAGTGAGCCGTATAAAAGGCTCGACATCCCTCCGGGGGAGATGTAACCCTATCAGTAGGGGAAGGAAGAACTATCTCAGAACCTTCCGGGAAATATTTGATGTAACTATTCGCAACCTCCGGAAATGTCTCCGCCGTATAAGCGCAAGCGACATCCTCAATTGGTTCAGAAACTTGAGGAACAGTACCTTTGCCCTTTTTGGCTCGGGCCGCCACATCCGCGTCAGTAAGGATCCGTACCTTAAAAGTATCCTCAACAGGGATGGCATAATCAGTTACGCTAGATTGCAATTCCTCCTCATTGTCGGGGGCGACAATCTCTCTAGAAGAAGACCTTCTCACAGAAGCCATATATTATTCTCGGAGAATGAAGGTCGATAAATGGAAAAACTTAGCGGGATGAGCGACTAACCAAGAAAATAAGTACGAATTATAAGGAAGTATAAAAGAGAAATGGCGAACTATAGCGTCACCTATTTATAAGAAGATGAGAAATGACGTTTCGAACTTATGGCAACTACTGATATTCCCGCCAAAAAGGGAAGGATATGAAAAGTTTCCAGAATAGACGCGTGGCGAGCCATAACTGGACATAGAAAACGACTGTCTGTGATATGTAGCACTCTTTTCCTTATTTAAGATTTTTTCCCACTGGGTTTTTTCTTAAGTAAGGTTTTTAACGAGGCTCCATTCATAGAAAAGAAAGAGTCGTAAAGATCTATCTACTTCTACGAGCTTCTTTTATCTATACGCTCGAAGAAGTGAGGGAGTACTGATGGGGGCTATTTCGCACCCTATATATTACTCGATTCGGATGAAGAAGTTGAGGTCGATCCGACCAATCCAAACAGATCGGGATCCCCTCGCAGACCCGGCAAGACGCAGCTCTCTTCGACCAGAAGATGATACTCCGGACCCATGAAGGATAATTGGGCCGAGTCCTATTAGGACTATGTTTCTATGTAACGCTAGGTTTAACATTGTATAAATACCTAGCTAATCATTGTATGAAACAACTACGAAATCCTCTACTTTAAGGGAATACTCATATATTCTCTGCCTAAAGCATTACTACTGAATAAGAATCAATATTATTCATAGTATTTCGATCTCCAGATTAAAGTGTTATTAGCTTTCTTTGTGGTTTTGCTTCTTGTTCTTAATCATTGCTTTTCTTTGTGTTTGATCCATCCGGAATAAAGTAACAGAGCCCTACATAATATATATACACAAATATCGTAATCCGCACCGATATTACGAATTCACTGATATACAATTAACCCGACGAAATCCGGTTAAATCAACAACCTAAGTAAAAAATCGAGTAAAACCGACCCGCTCGGTATACATTAGCCGATCTCCAAAACAAAAAGACTTGACAGGTTAAAGCCAATAATTGGTAAACAACCTAAGTCTAAAAGTGAGTAAAACCGACCCGCTCGGTGTACACTCGTCGATCTCCAAAAGAAAAAGATTTAAAAGGTTAAAACCAATTATTGGTAAAAGACCTAAGTACAAACTATAGTATAATCGACCTGCTCGATAAATACTCATCGATCTCCAAAAAAGAGGTTAAAACCATTTATTGGTAGGCAACCTACTTATTACTTCGAGTAAAATTGACTTAATCGCTAAAACACTCAGTGATCTCCAAAGTTAAGAATTAAAAGGTTACAACCAAAATTTTGGTAAAGAACCTAAGTCTTCGACAGACTGATTGAAGTAAAGATCGGAAATAATATAAGCAAGAATAAGAATATGAGACAAAATATAGAGAATATAAAGCTTTTATCTGTGTCTAAAGAATATCTTTCGATTTACAAATCGTTACAAGTACAAAAGTGGAAAATCTTATCCGATAGATCGCAGCTTTTCACGACAATGTCCACGGAAACACCAATCTCATTCCTAGTGCCTCGACGTTCTTCTTCAACCACCTAAGAAGCATGCTGCTCAGGATGATCGACTTCTTTAGTTCGATGGCCAGACTCTGAAGATCGATTCTCTCTTAGATCGGAATGGCCATTACAAGCCAGATAGCGTGTAGCGGTCATTCGACCAAAATGAGCTCCCACTTGTGAGATTGCAGCAGTTATTCGTCCGAAGCAGGATCTCGCGAAGACCATCGCAAAAGTTAAAAATTACTAGCACACCCCGTTAGTCTATCACTCCTGAGGTAACATCCAAGAACAGGGATGCCTGGTAAGTATGAACCCTCCATGTGCAAACAAAATACCATGGACCCCAACCCATTGAAGACCAAGGCAGATGTCACATGGGACTTGTCAGTACTAGGTAGGGCATTAATGGGACTTGTCAGTACAAGGCAAGATGGTGATGGAGTAGTAAAAAATGGATACTCATAGTAATGCGATTTTCTAAAGATTATGTTGGGATATTCTAAGTTTTGGGTCTCGATTGTCAATACAACAAAGTGCGGAATTTAAAATTTTTCGAGTTCCCATTAGTCCCATAAAACTTTCTCCACAGTTATTATACAAAAGGATTGAACCAAACAAAACATAAACTAAAAAGGGGGTTTTTCGCAATTTCCTCACCACAGCTTGGTGGTGGTTACCTCCAGGCGTTTCGTTTGATCCACAATATTAGTGATCCATGCATCTCACATCCAGAGTTGATCCACACCAACTGGATTGTAGTGACACCTCCAAGTCTTAGGCTACGAACTAGATCTTGGAGATTGTCAAAAGGAATAGGAAGATCTTGATCAGGGTTTAGATCTGGATCTGGATCCGGATGAGGAGAAGAGCAGGAAGACAACCACGACCACAGGACTTAGCGGCTAGGTTGGATCGGCCAGGGGCGGCGCGGCTAGGGTTCGCACTCACCTAGGGCGGCGGCGGCTAGGGTTTAGCCGAGTTAGGGTTTTGGGGCGAAACTATAGGGGGCGATTTGGAGTTTATAAAACTTGTTGCAATTTCAGATTTCTCCTTTCTTTTATGCTATGCTAAAACTATTTTCTTATGCATGTGTGTCATTCTCTATTTGTGTGTGAAGAGTTATATATTTATAGGAGAAGAGTTCTTCTCTTATAAGATATCTCTTCAAGATTTGGTAGAATCTTTTCCTTATCACAATAGGAAACAAGATTAAACCAAATCTCTTGTTTGTTACTTGATAACCAAGAAAACAAACTCTTCCCTTCTTTTAACTCTAAAAATAGCTCCTTATGCCCTACTTTCAAGATTATCAAAAATCAACTCACATAATTATCCAATCCTAGAATTGGGTAATTATTTAGTCTTCCAATTAATTAACTATTTTAATTAATTTCATAATTAATCAGATAACTCTAATTCATTAATTGAACATTAATCAATTAGATATCTAATTAATATTCTCCCACTGAATTAATACCTTAATTCAATATTATTTTGCTTTAACAACTTTAAATCATTTGTATCCCTTTATGACTGTCACTGTCCAATTGTATTGTGTGTGACCCTCTGGGTTCACCATCAATTGGCAGCAGACCCACGACTTTCGTGATTTCCGATCAATTAAACAACTTTTAATTGACCACTCCAGAATTAATTTTCCTATTAATTCAGGAGTACCTACACTTCATGGTCGATGTCTAGCCACAAGCCCATGAAGCCCAACTTCAGGTGAATTGATCTTGTGAACCTCACATCTTATAAGTACCATGTACATACGGTCCTTCTATCAACTAATTTCCCGATCGAGACCTAGGGTGTGTGAATTGATCGACACCTCTAATTATCTCGATGACTATACTTTCTAATTTCCCGACAATGATTCCAGTGTGACTGCCAAATTTGGAAACCCCTTCCAAATGCATCACCGACTATGGCCATAGATTTCTCGGAATCAATTATCTAAGAATGTATAGGAAATTCTCCCACCTTATCAGGATGAGTCGATAGATCCTTTCTTAGTACTAACCATTCACGTACAGTTGTGTACGCACCCAACTTAGGCACTTATGTGGCCAGGCTACTTGACCAGTACCTAAATCTAAGTACGCACACTCGTGCAACGATTTCGCCCTAGCACCTCAAGTCCAAGGACTAAATCGTACACTATTAAAATCCTTGAGAAACATCCCATCACCGATGTGCGACATGCGCTTCCACAATAGGTTTCTCTGTTCAGGTCTTTCGATGCGTTCAATCCTCTATTGAACCATCTACTCATATGCACTGGACTCAAATGCCTTGATCATGAAACGCTACAAATTCACTCCATGTGAATCATGCATACTTGTACAAGTCTTGGCGATTCCTACGATACCCCGTCTCGTTCGGAATCTATGACTTGGAACGGTTTTAAGATCACGACCTTTGAGACTGTTTCATGATTGCACTCAGTACTGAAGTGAATCGTCCCATAGTCTATTGTGACCTTAGGATTTTATCCAATCGCTTAGATAAGTTCGCGAGAGATGAAGTTGGCCATTGTTAAATTCATGTACTATGAATGAACGGGCGTATTAATTATAAACCATAAGAAAATAGTATTTTAACAAGCTAATTAATATTGGCTTGCTGGGCACTATTCCATCAGATTATGGGATTACTTGGTAAAGTGAAGCCTGAGGAAACTGAATTCTCCATTTTGTATGGTATAAGTTGAAATGATGGAATGAATTGTTACCTATTTATAAGAAACTATGATTTGGTCCTACGGTTGGATAACGTTTAAATCAACGGACGAGAACATAAATAATTATCTTCCCCTATTTAATGCTTGTAAGTTGGACTTCCCGTATTTAATGCGAGTAAGTTGGAACAGCATGTCAGAACCATTGCGCAACAAGGTCAATTTGATGACTAACAGCTTCGTAATTTGAGAACAGTAGATCGACTGACGATCAACACCGAAAACAAAATACGGCATGGAATGAGCATTTCTACACAAAATGCCGGATCTGTTCTTTCTACACGGAGTTTGCAAAAATAGTTGATCGTTTTGAAGATTAATGAGAACAAAATAATATAGAATCCAGTTTTCCTCTCTGATGTACTACTTGTCTGTCGCATTTAATGCATTGTGCTGATCCAAGGTCGAGGCATCTCTTCAATCATTTGTCATAAATACCATTCTTTTACAACATTTATTACTCCAAGTGCATTTATCAACTTGGGAGAGACTTTATGATCCACTCTTCTGGTGAACGATCTGGTAATTCAAACCGAACTCATCTGATTTGACTCTGCTGAAATCCACCAGTCTGATTTCGAACTTAGCAACAGATCACTAGTCTTCTGGATCAAATATTTAAACCTTATGATTTTTACTTGTCTCTTCGATTAAATATCCTCAGAGGTTGACTAAGCTTGCATTACATAGCTGATGACTTTTGAGAATCATCAAAACCTCCATTCACTTCTTCATCTTCATCCAACAACACTTAATGAAATTTCGCCAGCTTCCTTTAACTATTCACCTATGAAGTGCATTTGCACCTATTAATACCGCATTTTCTACATGCATAAACCATCAATAACAAATCTCTTCTTCTTTTTTAATATCCCCTCGCCATCTTCCCCTTTTAACCATGAATGCAGATCAAAACGGCCAACATGAATGAAATTATTTCCAAATAAATCTGCTAGAAAAGGGAAACGGCAGAAAAATATATATATAGAAAAAATTGAAAATGAGAATTATCTTCAGGTTATGTTCTCAAAAAGGCGCGTTGGTTTATTTAAAATAGTTAGCTAACTAGCCACATTCACTGGTGCTCAACTTGTTGTTATTTTTTCACCTTAGTGGCAAATCACATTTATTTGTCCACCCTATTATAGAATCCATTTCTAACAAATACCATGGCCGAAATCAAAACCAAAGACAAAACCAACTAAGGGTGAGTTTGGCCTTGCGGTTGTAGCTCTCAAAAACACTTATAGATTTCTATTGTGAATTTTGAAGTGTTTGGCCCTGATTACTAGAAATAGTTCTGCTCAATTGTGATTTTCATGATGTTTGGCCGCTAGGATCATAATCACTTTTGGGATCTCGAGAAGCGAAAAATCAACTTATTTTAGAAGCTACTAAAGTGCTACTTTTGTAAAAGCTATTATCCAAAAGCAATTATTCTATAATTAATTTTTATTATAATCAATAATTACCAAAATTAATTTTAGTAAAATTAATTCTCCTATAATTGATTTTCAAATCGCTAGGCCAAACTCACCCGAAGTACTAAAACAGGCCTCGACCTTCTCAATTAAAGAAACAATAATATAACTCAAATAAACCAAGAACTAGTTCAAATGGGAAACCAGTGAGAACTTGAGAAGAAAAAAGCTAAAAAAATTGACCTAGATATAGTTGAAACTCGAACACAAGGGCATTAATTGGTGCTGCCCTGACATACATGAGCTAAGCAAAAATGACGTGGCTGCTTTGGCAGACAAGTATGGTAATTTCAATGTAGTTATGGATGATCTACAAGAAAATTATTGTTCAAGTATGGTGAATCCGAATAAGAACATATATTCGATTCCAAATATATACTAGAACCTATATGCTCCTAATCAAATGTGTACTGCTGCAGGTACTGGAATTGATGAGATTAATTTCCCAAGACCAAACAAATTGGAACCAATTAATTTGGTTTATCAAGTCATAACGATATGCCAAGGCCAAGTGATTTGGGCAATCAAGAAGGGTCCATAATTTCCAGTGGACTCGATACGTCTCATCTGTTTGACAACACTGGTAACTTAAATGGGTCAAATATAATAGAACCCAACAATAATCCTATATTTGATCCCATGATGGAGCGATTTTCTACTTTCACTATTACTCCTATGAGTGATAGCAGCTCACCTAATTTAGGAGAACATGTTTTATGGGATGTTCTGCAACAACTGCAATGGAGATGGTGCCAAATCAGGGAAAGTTTAGAAAATGTTCCAAGGTATGTGGTCAAATCAAGGAAATGTTCAGAACATGTTCCAAGGATTAAACAGTAACAACAATGGCTAAAGAAATTCCACAACACCTGGGCAAAACAATGATATACAAAACATGATTCGAGAGTTTAACCGCATTAATGGCCATGAAAATTGAGTTTTAAATGTCTTTGTTTGAATATATATTTTTATAATCAAAAAACTTTTTGTGGTTTTTTTTAGGTAATTAAAGAACCCCTTCGTAAGCTGAAAAACCAATTATACCTCCACCAAATGATGAAGATATTTCATCTTCACCTAAAAATTATCAATTATCCCCATTGTTAACTTTTAAAATTGGCAGTAACATCACCATTCACAAAAAAAAATGAACAAAATTTCTCTACAATTTATGAAGGAATTTCAATTGAATTATTTTGCTAATAATAATAATAATATAAAGGTCTTTTGATAATTTGGCAAAGCACATAGAGTGTTATTGTATTTAGCTCCAAAAATATACTATATTTTATGTGCATGATCGTAACTCGAATGGGACCAGTCCGGTTTAAGGCTTTAATATGAAAAGTTATATTCAAGTCATTGTTGTTACAATTTGGACATTGTAACATGTTTTGATCATTTCCTTGATTTGGCAACATACCCGGAACATGTTCCCTAAACATTTCCCTGATTTAGTTCCATAGAATTTCCATCTCCATTGTAGTTGTTGGCGAACATCCCTTGAAACATGTTCTCTAAATTGTCTTGCATTAGCGGCTATAATTTCCAAGTTGAAGAACACATGGAGCCGTATTGCCAGTGTTGGGATTGCTTGGGATAGTTATATTAAATGAGCTGCTAAAACTAGTAGGAGCAATAGTGAGAGTAGAAAATTGTTCCTACATGGGATCAGATATATGATCCATTAGATTGGTTCCACTAGGACCTTGTGATATGTAAATTGATTGATCGAATTTAAAACCGTAATAAACAAAACTAACACGGATGGACCCTAAGAGTTAACCGATGTGGGATTTGAATTCAAATCTCGAGATACAAACTAGGAACAAAAAAAACTAATACGGATGGACACTAACAAACCGATGTGGGATTTGAATCCAAAATTTCGAGAAACAATAATCTGAATTGCTTAGCGACACATGGTCATATATTAGTTAAACTATTAAAGTTCCACCTATAGTTTATAGAAAGTCATTTCTAGATAAATTAGAAAATTGAATATGTGATAAATTAAAATATTGAAACAATAGGATATTGAATTTTGGCCAAAGTTATTCGATTCCATGTGTATGTATCAATTTCACAACCGCTGTTTTACCAATTTTACTCATTTTTCCATCAACTTTACCAATGTTACTTCACTCAATTTTTTAGTATTTTCAGATTTTTTTGACTGACTTTTACAGATTTTATTAATTTTCTTTAATTGATTTCGCCTGTTTTCCATGAATCCAACTTTACCGGTTATTTGACTATGAATCCAACTGATGTGTTAGATGAGAGTTTTTGCTATGCATGTTGTGTGGTGTGACTCAACTCATTTGGGTTGTGCTAGGGTTCAGTGTAAGAACGGATTGTTTTTCGTTATATGTAATTATGAGCATCTAGGCAACATCCTTATTAGTTAGCTAGCTGATGGGGGCTATTTTATAACCCATATGATATTCGGATCGAGACAAGCATATGAGGTCGGCCCGACCATATAGCTCATGCACTATAATGGGTAAAATCATTGAATTGAGAAACAAATGTAAAGTCGGTGAAAACATATGAAATTAATGAAATAAAAGGTAAAATTGATGAAAATAATATGTAAATCACTGCGACAATGTGCGAAATAGGTAAAAAGTAGTGATATCAACAAAAAGAAAAAATAGTTTAACCGACAAAAACAATGTGAAACTGATAGAAAATGGTTTAAACCAGAAAAACAAAAGAAATCAACAAAAAGTGAGAAAATAGTGAAAGCAGGCTAAACCGATAAAAGAATGGGTAAATCGGAGAAAAATATTTTAAATCGATGCAAAATGAATGAAATCGGTAAAAAGACAAGAAATACCCGTGAAAAATGGAAATTACTAATGCAAATAGGTAAAACCCGACTTAGACTTTAGAACAAATGCATTTCAAAATAAAACAAATAAATAGTGCTTTTAACATAGTATTTTTTTAAATGAAAACTATTATTATGATCTTATTTTAGAGAAAAAAATTACAGAATAACTATATTTGAATAAAATAATTTAAAGTCATAAAATTTTATTAAATAATAATTAAATTGTATATTAGTCTTTGATTGTATTATTATATGACATGATAAATTTAATTATACTATAATTTACAAAATACTGATGAAATTAACTAGAGAATCCAAACAAGTGAGACGGTCGGTAACCCATGCATAGTTTGGGGTTTCTAACCAATAAAGAGCTTACATTTCATAAGATGCCCTTTAATTTCATTGCCAAGAGTGATATCTGGTACTTGAAAGATGAAAAGCCAACACATGCTAACCTAAAGGGTTTGTCGATTGGACTCCCCGAATTGGAACTCGTAATAGCAAATGAAAAAATGTATATTTCTCAACGCTCCAAACCGCAAACTTCTTCCAGATCAACAACAACAGATTCGCATAGCATGTGACCATATTCAATCAGATACAATTATCCAATAACCATCAAGGCTAAGATAAAACAAGTGAGCTTTGATGTCAGGTATGGTCTAATGTCTTGAGCCCACATGAGGATCGCTCAGACCTGACCTCAGATCCTTATTCCACCCGACAATGATGTCACTTCTTTTTTCGATTGTCAATTTCTCATTCCATATGTTGGATGAAGATGAAGATCATCAGTCAAGTAATTTGAAGTTTGAAGGGAGGTTTTGATGATTTCCAAAACATCATAACCAGCTAAGTTAGGAAACTTGAGTGAAAACCCTTAGAAGAATTTTGATCAAAGTTAAAGATATATCAGTCAAGTCAAAATTCAACATGGTCCTGAAGACTACTGATCTGCTGTTGAAGGAATAAATCAGATTGGTGAAGATCAGCCGACTCAAATTAGATTAGTTCAAGTTTGGGATCAGCTCGGTTCATCATCAGACTAGTGTACTCATCAGCCAAGTGGAAAGGATCAGAAAGTCTCTCCAACGGTAATAAATGCACTTGGACTAATAAATGCTGAAGACCGAGGGTATTAATGATAAATTATTGAAGAAAAACCTCGTATCAGCTTGGTGCATTATATGCTACATGACAGAAAGTACTGTTGACAGTACTGTCGCAGTGCAGAGCTGTTTGCAGAAATTAAGGACCAATACCCAAGAAATTTGAACTCTGTCTTTCTTCAACGGACACTTTTCAAACCCAGGGTATAAATAGTTCAAGAGACTGAAGAAGAAGAGAACAACACAAACTCTGAGAAGATTTCCGAAGCAAAATTATTAAGTCTCAAGAGCAGCTCACTCATCAGCTCAGTCATTTGTTGACTAAAGCCGAAGTTGAAGATCATAAAAAGATAAACATTTTTCTGAGTGAAAAACTATAAGGAGTGTCGTGCGAAGTGTAGATCCATCTTTGTGAGTGATCTAGCTTCAGTGGATAGGTTTTCTTAGTGATCTCCTATTGCGAGCTTACGGTCAGATTCATTTGTTGTTTTGACGTAAGTGTTGTATAGTGTAAACTTTGTGATTATAGTATAACCCAAGATCTAAGTGACTTGGAAGAGTGGACTAAAGGATTTTAATCCATATAACCACTAAAAAAAGTCTTTGTGTTTTTAACATGCGTTTTTTCCTTGCATATTTTTAAGTTGCATGGAAACACTTTGATAAAACTATTAAAAGATTTTAAAAGGAGTTTATTTAAACTGGGGACAAAATCTTTCTAAATAGACTAAGTACACTTGTGAAAAACACTTTCAAATATCCGTGCAAGTGCTCTTTTTAAAGCTTGCTGAAATAAGCTAATTAGTATAAAGAGAAGTGGTTAACTGTGTTGTTCAAAGATTTGTTCAACGATCAGCTTTGTCAGCTTACTGACCTAGAACAGCTTAGTCTGCTTACAGACGAGTGAAAAGTTTTAAAGTCTAAAAATTTTCAGAGGTCTATTCACCCCCCCCCCCCTCTAGACCTCATCTGACCACTTGGGACCAACAAATGGTATCAGAGCGGGTGGTTCATTTGAATCAGATGCCTGATCAACGAGCTTGATCCTAGTGTTTTTCAAAGGTTTTTAAACTTTTTCAAAAAGGGCATAATTTTGAAAAATTAAAACTTTTTGAAAATGGATTGTATCAGCCATGTTTCCCACATAGCTGGTATGAGCTTCGAAGACTGGAAGATCAGAATGGAGATCTTCTTAGCTGCCTACAATGATAACATGTACACATGTATCATAAAAGGTCCATTCAAATTCACCAAGACTATAAAGGTTGATGAAGTAGACATAGTGGTGGAGAAAGACTTACATGAGATGACAACTGAAGAAATCAGGCTGTACAATCTGGACAAGGTCGGCCGTTTCATCATGACCAAAGCCCTGGACAATGATAGGTTTGATAAAGTCAAGCATTGCAAGACTGCTAAAGAAATGTGGGACAAGGTTCGTGATATGAGCGAAGGAAACGACGCCATTAAAGAGCATCATCTGAGTGTTGCTCTGGAAAAGCTGGACAACTTCAAGATGAAGTCTGCGGAAACCATTGACCAGATGGATACACGGTTTACAAGGACATTAAATGAAGTACTCAAGCTTGGAAAAACCTTCACTGACAAGGAGATAACCGTCAGGGTGTTGAAGGCTCTGCCCCCGAAGTTCAACATGAAGGTGACAGCCATGGAAGAGTCAAGAGATTTAGGAAAGATCTCTCTCAACGAGCGGTTCTCAGCACTCAAGGCGTATGAATATAAATTGCCAAGAATGGGTGTTGAAGAAACCTCAACTTCATGCCCCACAACTGCCCTGGTTGCTGCTGAAAATCCAAGAAGACCAGCACAGAAAAGCAAAGAAGTGGACTCGTCTGATGAAGCCACACTACTCAACAAAAAGGAGTATACAGCTGGAGACGTTGCATTGCTGATGAACGACTTAAAGAAGTTCTATAAAATAAAAATGAAGAACAAATACAACAATGCTTCTACTTCTAACCCTACTTCTTCTTCTCAAGATAAGGATTCTTATAAATCCAAACTAATGTGCTATAACTGCAGGAAATTGGGACATTTCATCAGAGACTGCCCATATCCTAAAGCTGAGAAGTATACAAAAGAAGAAAAGAGAATCAGAAAGGAAAGAAAGCATCAGAAAGGCAAGGTGCTGTTAGCAAAAGCAGAGAAGCTGGCTGCTATCTACTCGTCTGATTCAGAATCAGACACTTCTGATGAAGAGTCTACTGAAGATGAGAGCCCTGCACTTATCTGTTTGATGGTCAAGGAATCTGATGACTCTGAGGATGATGAGGTAACTCCTCTTGAAAATGAATTATTCAATTCGTTTGAGCAAATGTTAGTTAATAATACTAGTATTGTTGATGCATTTGCTAAGCTTAAGGAAGAGATGATATTGCCAAGAGAGCAAAACAGTTCACTGAAACTCAAGGCTGAAAAGCCAAAATAATCAGCTGAATATAAACTGATTGAGCAAGAGAATGAATCTCTGAAAGCTGAATGTGAAGTTTATAAGGGTAAAATCATGGAACTTGAAAAGATAATTTAGTCTCATGATAAATCATCAGTTGCATCCACTCACATACCTAGTAAACAGAAGATGCCTTTAGAACAGGATAAGTTAGAACTGAATCATACTGAAAAATTTGTATCAGCTGACAACATTAAGGTCATTTTGTTTGTTCAGACTACTAAACCTGCTTTACCTGAGAAAGAATTAAAGGAGAAGAAAGCTCCTAAGGCCAAAAAGAGGAAAGAGCCTAGTATAGGAAAACAGACTGGTAATAACAAACAGCAGAGTCCTAGGAAGTCTGCTGATAAGGCTAAAACCAATCTGACTAGTGGGAAAACTAAGTCATCTGTTAATAAACATGCATCTAGTAAACCAAAGAAGCATAAGAACAAGAAAAATCAAAATGCTTGGTATGGAAATGAGTCATATTATGTGCAACCTGCTGCATATCCTCCTATGTATCATGCACCTCAATTTCCAACTTACTATGCACCATATCCTGCTCATACAATGCATGCATATCCTGCTTATCATGCATCTTATTCTGCTTATGAGCATCATCCTTATCATAGTGATTATCAGCATAACAAATCTGATGGATATGATGAAAATAAACCCGCTCATGCTCCTGATAAAACTCATAAGCCTAAGAAGCCTAAGACTTCAACATCTTGGGTTGTCAAGGGTGGAACTAATCCCTCAGGACCCTCTCAATAAGGGTTCCTAAAACAATTTTATTTTGTTTTGTAGGTTATGATTAGGAGTAGGAGTAAAGTAGAGAAAATAAGGTACTTGGCCAGTGGCTATTCAAGACACATGTGTGGAAGCATACATGATCTGATTGATGCTGTTGTTGTGGATGGTCCCAAAGTAACCATTGGAGACAGCAAGGAAGGCAAGATTGTAGCAAGTGGAAGATTAATCAAAGGAAACATTGAGATATCTGACGTCTCTTATGTTAAAGGCCTCAATTACAATTTGCTGAGCATAAGTCAATTTTGTGACAAGGGATTTTCAGTCATCTTCTCATCAGATAGGTGCTATGTTGAACAGATTGGTACAAAGAAGGTCATCTTATCTGGAAGACGACAAGGAAATGTCTACACAGTAGACTGGAATTCTGTTGACAAAAGTTCTAATATTTGTTTGGTGGCATCAACACCAAGTGAAGTCAGTTGGCTGTGGCACAAAAGAATGAATCATGTGAATTTCAAGACCATAAACAGACTTATCAAAAATGATCTTGTAGAAGGAATTCCAAAGACAGGCATGAGCAAAGATAAGCTCTATGACGCCTGTCAGAAGTGTAAACAAATCAAGTCATCTTTCAAGAGCAAGAAGCACCAATCATCTGGAAGGATTTTGGAGCTACTACATATGGACTTATTTGGACCCATTGATCCAATCAGCAACGGTGGAAAGAAGTATTGCCTAGCTGTTGTGGATGATTATTCAAGATACACTTGGGTGATTTTCATGAAGAAGAAAAGTGAAACCAAGGAGCATCTTACAAATCTAATGGAGCTGATCCAGAATGAAAAGAGCATGAAGATATTGAAGATCAGATCAGATAGAGGGACTGAATTTACAAACTCAATTGTTGAAGAGTATTGTAATGTCAGATGAATCAGCCATGAGTACTCTGCTGCCAGGACCCCTCAACAGAATGGAGTTGCTGAAAGGAGAAACAGAACTCTAAATGAAGCTGCCAGGACAATGATAGTTGAAGCAAAGCTGTCCCAAAGATTCTGGGCAGAAGCCACAAATACAGCATGCTTTACCAAAAACATATGCATGATCAACAAGCACCAAAACAAGACTCTATATGAAGTTTGGAACAACAGGAAGCCAAACATTCATTACTTTATAATTTTTGGTTGTAAATGCTTTGTTTTAAACAATGGGAAAAATCACCTTACGGCCTTTGCAGAAAAGGCTGATGAAGCTACTTTTGTAGGATATTCTACAGTTAGTAAAGCTTATAGAGTGTTTAACAAAAGAACTTTACTTGTAGAAGAATCTATTCATGTAGTATTTGATGAACCAAATCAATCCTCTGAAAAGAATCAAAGTACTGATCAAAATCTGTCTACTGATTTTCAGAAATTGAGTGTTGAAATAAATGAAGAATATGTACCCATCATACTACCTGATTTCAACTCAGCTACTAACTCAAGTGCTGTTCAAAATCACACTGCTGATTGTCTAACAGACGAGTTGCAAATAGCTGACAGACCAGACTGTCACAGACAATGTTCAACAGACTACTACTGAAACTCCAACAGTAGTGTTGCAAGATCAAAACAGAGGACAACATTTAGATTTGCAACCTTATCTTAGATGGCTCAAGAATCACCCATCTGAATTAGTGATTGGTGATCCTTTAGATTGAGTTAAGACAAGGAGATTTGCTGCAAATGATGCAATGTTTGTCAGCATTCTATCTCAAATAGAGCCCAAACAGATTGAGGAAGCTCTTAATGATTCAAATTTGATTGAAGCTATGCAAGAAGAGTTAAATCAATTTGAAAGGAATGAAGTCTGATACTTAGTTCCTAGACCAAGTCATGAAAGGGTAATTAACACTAAATGGGTATTCAGAAATAAAATGAATGAAGATTGTATTGTCACCAGAAATAAAGCAAGATTAGTGGCAAAGGGTTACTGCCAAGAAGAAGGCATTGACTTTGATGAAACATTTTCACCAGTAGCAAGATTAGAGGTAATCAGACTATTTCTCGCCTATGCTGCTCATAAGAATTTCACAGTCTATCAAATGGATGTGAAATCTGCCTTTCTCAATGTAGAATTGCAAGAAGAAGTATACGTTGAACAACCTCCTGGATTTGAAGCTTATCAAGAAGGAGATAAGGTATATCGTCTGAAGAAAGCCCTCTATGGACTGAAACAGGCTCCAAGAGCATGGTATGATACCCTACTTGATTTTCTTTTAATTAAAAGATTTCGTAAAGGTAAGGTTAATAAGACCCTATTCACTGTTGAATGGGAAGTTCACATATCGCTTGTGCAAATATATGTGGACGATATTATTTTTGATTCAACAAATCAACAGATGTGTGACAAGTTCTCCAAGCTGATGCAGAACAAGTTTGAAATGAGCATGATGGGTGAACTAAACTATTTTCTTGGTTTGCAAGTAAAACAGTTGCCTGATGGAATATTCATTAACCAAACAAAATACACAAAAGATCTGTTCAAGAAATTTGGTATGGAAACTAGCTCTACTGTTAGTGTTCCGATGTCTACTGGACTTCGTTTGGATAAAGATGAAGATAGCAAATCAGTAGATATAACCAAGTACAGAGGCATTATTGGGTCACTTCTGTATCTAACAGCAAGCAGACCTGATATCATGTACTCTGTTGGGGCTTGTGCAAGATATCAATCAAATCCTAAGGAATCTCATCTCCTGGCTGCCAAAAGGATACTTAGATACCTTAAAGGCACTCAAGAATTGGGATTATGGTACCCTAGAGAATCTGGATTTGAGCTAACAGGTTATTCATATTCTGACCTTGCTGACTTCAAGATTGATAGGAAGAGCACAACAGGTGCCTTTCAATTCTTAGGTAGTCGCCTGATCTCATGGATGAGTAAGAAACAGACTTCAGTATCCATATCTACTGCTGAAGCTGAGTACATAGCTGCTGGAGCTTGCTGTGCACAAATACTATGGTTGAAGCATCAACTAGAAGATTACAACATTAAAATCAGTGGAATCCCTATCTACTGTGATAATACAAGTGCCATCTCTCTTACTCAGAATACTACAAGTCATTCAAGGACTAAGCATATTGAGATCAAGCATCACTTCATAAGAGATCATGTGGAAAAAGGAAATGTTATAATAGAGTATGTTCATACTGACAATCGATCGCTGATATTTTCACTAAACCTTTAAGTGAGGCAAGGTTTTCAACTTTAAGAGCTGAACTAGGATTATTAAATTTAGATGCATAAGCTAAGGGGGAACTCATCAGAAAACTGGAGTTCATCAGCTTACTCGTCTTATCGACTTCAAAGTTGACTCTCAACAGACTAGTTAACTTATGGATTCTTAAAGTAAGGGGGAACGTGTAAGACTAGCGGTACTTCTGACTAAAAGATGAAATTTGTTGATGAAAGTTAGTTAGTTATATTTTCATCAAAGAAGTTCTTAACTCTTGAAGATTGAAGATTAATTATCTAGCTGGATTGACAAACAGCTGAGGAAGATTACTAGTTATTGGCTTTCACTAGTAATATATGTCGTCAGAACACTCGTCTGATCAGATAGGTATTAAGTTTATTCATCTGATTACTTATATAAAAGCTCTATTACTTAAAAAAATGTTATATCTGAAAACACGCTTTTATTAGTCGACTGAGGCGGTTCGCATTCCCGCCAGTCACTTAATGCTTTTTGAAATTTGAAATGCGTAATTGTCACCCCACGATCGTAACTGACATCAAACAGATCTAACGGTTAGCGTGTAACACGGAAACTGATGCCCCTCAACTCTTTAAATACAGATCTGATCAGCTTACTGATATTTTACGCACCCTAAATACTTTCTAAGGCATTCAAAAGATTTTTGCTCTCATTTTCTGCAAAAATACACTCGTCCTACTAACTCTTTTCAGATAATCATAATGACTCCTCAACAAGAAGCCAAAGCTGAAGGAATGTATCTAGTTTATGATACATATCACAAAACAGGAACAGAATTGATGAAGTCGATTCTGGAAAAGTTCAAGGAAGCAACACCTGTGGATTTTATGGAAGCCCATGACGAAATGGTCTACAAAGACCAAGTACTGGAGTTCTACGGAGCCAAGGATGCTGTTGATTTCAATACACTTGAAATTAAAGCAACCGTAAAGCAATCTGTATCACTCCGGCGTTGTTGAGTGAGAAGTACGGACTATCTAACAAAGGAAGAACAGACCTGACAACTCTGGCTGAAGATAAGGAACAGGAATTTTGGAGCATTAGTGCTCATGAAGGGGAAATAATGTCAGGTAACATAAAGAAAAGATAATTCATTGATGAATATCAGCGCATGGCTGATATGGTAGCCAAGGTGTTTGAGAATTGTACCTTCTGTTGGTACCAAGTGGTCAGATGAGGTCTAGAGGGGGAGGGGTGAATAGACCTCTGAAAATTTTTAGACTTAAAAACTTTTCAGTCGTCTGTCAGCAGACTAAACTTATGAAGAACAGTAAGCTGACTATGCTGATCGTGAACATTAGTTTTGCTTTATAATCATCCTTATCTTGAGAAGAAGAGTTAGGTTTAGAAGTAGAAGCATTGTTATATTTGTTCTTCATTTTTCTTTTGTAGA
Source organism: Penstemon barbatus (assembly GCA_003313485.2). Taxonomy (NCBI): domain Eukaryota; kingdom Viridiplantae; phylum Streptophyta; class Magnoliopsida; order Lamiales; family Plantaginaceae; genus Penstemon; species Penstemon barbatus. The sequence goes on from CM064883.1 coordinate 83,462,798, forward strand.
ACTTCTTGAAATTATTCATCAGTAATGCTACATCTCCAGCAGTGTACTCCTTTTTGTTGAGTAATGTTGCTTCATCAGATAAGTCCACTTCTTTACTTCTCTTTGCTGGTCTTCTGGGATTTTCAGCAGCAACTAAGGCAGCTGTAAGTCATGAAGTTGAGGTTTCTTCAATTCCCATTCTTGGCAGTTTATACTCATACGCCTTGAGTACTGAGAACAGCTCTGTAAGGGAGACCTTTCCCAGATCTCTTGATTATTCCATCGCTGTCACCTTCATGTTGAATTTCGGAGGTAAAGCCTTCAACACTCTGATGGTTATCTCCTTATCCGTAAAGGTTTTTCATAAACCTTGTATCCATCTAATCAATGGTTTCAGCAGACTTCATCTTGAAGTTATCCAGCTTTTCCAGAGCAACACTCAGCTGATGCTCTTTAATGGCGTCGTTTCCTTCGCTCATATCACGAACTTTGTCCCACATTTCTTTTGCAGTTTTGCAGTGTTTGACTTTATCAAACCGATCATTATCCAGGGCTTTAGTCATGATCAATCTTCTGACTTTATCCAGATTGAACAACTTTATTTCATCAGGTGTCATCTCATGTAAGTCTTTCTCCACCACGGTATCAACTTCATTGATCTTTATCTTCTTGGTGAATCTAAATGGACCTTTGATGATACATGTGTACATGTTATCATTATAAGCAACTAGAAAAATCTCCATCCTGATTTTCCAGTCTTCAAACGACATACCAGCAATGTGGGGAACATGGCTGATACAATCCATTTTTCAAAAAGTTTTTGTTTTTCAAAAAGATGCACTTTCGAAAAGTTTTGAAAACCTTTGAAAAACACTTGGATCAAGCTCGTTGATCAGGCAGCTGATTCTAATGAACCACCTGCTCTGATACCACTTGTTGGTCCCAATTGTTCAGATGAGGTCCAGAGGGGGGGGTGAATAGACCTCTGAAAATTTTTAGACTTAAAAACTTTTCAGTCGTCTGTCAGAAGACTAAGCTTATGAAGAACAGTAAGCTGACTATGCTGATCGTGAACAAATCTTGAACAGCAGAGTGACCACTCTTCTTATAGTAACTTAGTTGATTTCAGCAAAAACCAGTTTTACAAGAGTATACTTGCAGCGGATAATTTGAAAGTGTTTTTCACAAGTAGACTTAGTCTTTTAAAGATTTTATCCCCAGTTTAAAAACTCCTTCAAAATCTTTAAAGCAATTCAAAGTGTTTACTTATGCAATTTTGAAATATGCAAGAAAACTTAAGTGCAAAAATAACACAAAGAATTTTTATAGTGGTTATATGGATAAAAATCCTTTAGTCCACTGTTCCAGATCACTTAGATTCTGGGTTATACTATAAACACTAAGTTTACAATATTTCTCCACTTACACCTAAACAACAAATGAAAAGGCTGTAAGCTCACAATAGGAAATCACTCAGAAAACCTATCCTCTGAAGTTAGATCACTCACAAAGATGGATCTAAACTCCGCACAACACTCAGCTAATACAATTTCACTCAGAAAGTATTTTCTATTTGGCTTGAACTTGGTTTCTATCAACAAATGACTTCACTAGACGAGTGAGCTATTGGAGATTCTTGAGACTTAGAGAAATTTCTGCTTCGGAAACAAAATCTCAGAATGTTGTTATGTGTCTCGCTCGTTGAAATCAGCTCTATTTATACTTGGATTTGAAAATATGACCGTTGAAGGAAATCACAATTCAAATCCATAGCCTTAGCCTAATTTTTAGAACAGCTCCCTGCTACAGTACTTTTTCTGCTGTACTTTCCTGTAGCTGCATTAAATGCACCCTGCTGATCCGAGAATAATCTTCAATCATTTGCCATTACTACCCTTCTCTTGCAGCATTTATTACGCCAAGTGCATTTATTACCGTTGAACTATCTTCTTGATCTCTTCTACTCTGCTGATCGAAGCAACCCTTCTGATAGATACCCTGCTGATCAAACTCTGAACCCATCTGATTTGAGTGAGCTGATGGTCTACCCTTCTGATTGCTGTTTCAGCATAAGATCAGTAGTCTTCTGGGCTTAGAATTTTAGACCCTTCTAATGTCTTCTTTACTTGGTCAAAATTCTTCTAAGGGACCTAAGCTTTCCATACTTAGCTGATTTTGACATTTTGGAAATCATCAAAACCTTCCCTTATCTTCTTATCTTCATTGCACTTCATCTTCATCTTCATCCAACAATTTCCCCCTTTTTGATGATGACAAAACTTCAGCTAAGTACCTGTACCTAAACTAAAGTTTTGATCCTAAAAAATTTCTGAGATAGAAATAGTTTATTGGATTCAAACTTGAACTTTTATAGATTTTGAAATGATTACAGATTACAAGTTCAACAGATGAGATGTGCAAAAAAAATTACAAGGATTTTAAGCATAAGTAATCTAGACTATACTAGTCTTCTGTTTTATCTTCTTGCTTGTCCTCTTCATCTTCTTCAGGTTTGGAAGTTTCAGCTTCTAAATCCTTGAAGAATCTTTGTCTTAACAGCTCCATCTTCTTCTGCTTGACATCAGGATTAAGCTGTTCTTCAGCTGAGTCCTTGGCAGCAGCAATTTCTTTATCAGTCTTTGCTGTTTCCTTAGGATTTTCTTCAGCTTCAGTTTCATCAGCTTCCTCTTCTTCTTCAGCAATTGACTTGTCTACTGGTCTACTTGTGCCTTCATTTTCTTCATCAGCATGTTCATCCTTGACAGATTCATCCAGTATTTCAGTTCCTTCTAATTCAGCAGTCTTTGAGAAATCTTCCTCCTAACAAGGTACCCTATCTTCCCCCTTTTTGTCATCATCAACAGGGTTGATTGGATATTGTGGTAAGACTGGTGGAACTTGAAGTGTTTCATAGAGAAGTCTGATGTTTTCTTCCATTGCATTAAGTTGAGCTTGTTGTCTGAGTTGATTGGCCTCAAAAGCATCCACTCTGTTAAGGACAACTTCCCCTTGGTCACCTAGCTGAATCTGTGTTGCCAGAATCATATCAGCAGATGCCTTGAAGTCCTTCATCATATTTTCTAAGGTTTCATCCTCAGCTTGAATGGCCATTTCAACTGTTTCAGTAATTTGTCTCCAACCAGCAGCAGTACTTTGAGTCCTTGCTCTAATTACATCCATGTCTTGTCTGATAGTCTCTACATTATGAGCAGTGTCTTCTATCAGAGAAGTAGGAATAGGAGCAGCTCCTTGGGTTGGTTGACTTATAGCAGCCAACAGATTTGCAGTTATCTTCTCTTCTAATTCCTTCATTGAATTTGAAATCATCTGTTGAATTGAGTCTAACAGAGATGGTTGTAAGCATTGAGAAGTAGAAGTAACATCAGTTGGAATAGGAGGTAAGGCAAGGGTTGCTGATCCGGTGATCTGATCTGCTGAACCAGGAATTGTCTCTTTTTCCTTGGTCTCATCAGCTTGACTAGGAGTTCTATCCTTCTCATTAGTCTGATCAGCTTGTTCAGAAGTACCCTCATTTTCCTTGATCTGATCAGCTGGATTTGGAGTGCTTTCCTTCTCCTTTGTCTGATCAGCTGGTTCAGAAGTATCTTCTTTTTCCTTAATTTGATCAACAGGATCAGAAGTACCTTCTTTTTCCTTGATTTGATCAGCAGGATCAGAAGTACCTTCTTTTTCCTTATTCTGATCAGCAGGTGGTGCTTGGACCTTCTTAACATTTTCAATAGTACGCATTTTACCTGCATTATCCAAGGTAGATCTATGAGTGATCCATGTCAGATTATCAATTGGAACAAATGGGGAGATTGGATCTTCAGAGAGCTCTTCATATGGTCTAATGGTAGGTCCATAAACAATCTGCTTCAAACTTGGAAGGGGGAGCAGAGAGCTTGGTTGTCCCTTCATCTTCCTAGTTCTTTTGGCCCAAGTTTCCATTGTAGTGGAAACAGCCAACTTGATTGCACGTTCCTTTAGATATTCATTATCAGCATACTCTTCAGGAACGGAATAATACAACTTCTTTGCTTCAGCCTTTGCTATATGACTGATCCTCAGTCTCAGCTTATCCAGGAAAAACTCAGAGTCCAATGCTTGAGTCAGAGAACTTGTCTCAAGCCATTTCATAACCCAGGCTTCTTCATCAGGAAAAGCCTTCCAGCTTGCAATTTGATCCTTACTCTTTGTAAGACGATATTCCCTCCATCTGTTATATCTAACCTTTTCTTTGTTGAACATCGTCAGACGAGTAATCTTGTCATTTTCTGCATCCAAACGTGCAATAAACTCATCAAATATAGCAGGGTCATACAACCCAAACATAGTACATGATATCAGGTCTGCTAGTTGTTAGATACAACAGTGACCCAATAATGCCTCTGTATTTGGTTATGTCCACTGATTTGCCATCTTCATCTTTATCCAAGCGAAGACTATTAGACATTGGAAAGTAGCAGTGGAGCTAGTTTCCATACCAAATTTCTTGAACAGATCCCTTGTGTATTTTGCTTGGTTGATGAATATTCCATCAGGCAACTGTCTAACTTGCAAACCAAGAAAATAATTGAGTTCACCCATCATGCTCATTTCAAACTTATTATGCATCAGCTTGAAGAACTTGTCACACATCTGTTGGTTAGTTGAACCAAAAATAGTATCGTCTACATATATTGGCACAAGTAATATATGATTTTCCCATTCAATTGTGAACAAGGTTTTGTCTACCTTAACTTTACGAAATCCTTTAATTAAAATAAAATCAGATAGGGTATCATACCATGCTCTTGGAGCCTGTTTCAGTCCACATAGAGCTTTCTTCAGACGATACACCTTGTCTTCTTGTTGATAAGCTTCAAATCCAGGCGGTTGTTCAACATACACTTCTTCTTGCAATTCTCCATTGAGAAATGCTGACTTCACATCCATCTGATAGACAGTGAAGTTCTTGTAAGCAGCATAGGCCAGAAACAGTTTGATTGCTTCAAGTCTTGCTACTGGTGCAAATGTTTCATCAAAGTAAATTCCTTCTTCTTGACAATAACTCTTGGCCACTAATCTTGCTTTATTTCTGGTAACAATACCATCTTCATTCATTTTATTTCTGAAAACCCATTTAGTGCCAATTACTCTTTGATGACTTGGTCTTGGAACTAAGTACCATACTTCATTCCTTTTATATTGATTCAACTCTTCTTGCATAGCTTCAATCCAGAAGGAATCACTGAGAGCTTCTTCAATTTGTTTAGGTTCTATTTGAGAAAGAAAACTGGCAAACATAGCATCTTGTGCAGCAGCTCTTCTTGTCTTTACTCTATCCAAAGGATCACCAATCACTAATTCTGGTGGGTGATTCTTGAGCCATCTAAGATCAGTTTGCAGGTCTGGATGTTGTCCTCTGTTTTGATCTTGCAACACTACTGTTGGAGATTCAGTAGTAGTCTGCTGAACAGTTCTTGTCTGTTGAACAGTCTCTGGTCTGTCAGTTGTTTGCAACTCATCTGTTAGACAATCAGCACTGTGATTTTGAACAGCACTTGAGTCATCAGCTGGGTTGAGATCAGGTAGTATGATGGGAATATATTCTTCATTCAACTTCTGTAAATCAGTAGACAGATCTTGATTAGCACTTTGATTCTTTTCAGAAGATTGATTTGGTTCATCAAATACTACATGAATGGATTCTTCTACTAGTAATGTTCTCTTGTTAAAAGCTCTATAAGCTTTACTAACAATAGAGTATCCTACAAAAACAGCTTTATCAGCCTTCTCTGCAAATGCAGTAAGGTGATTTTTCCCATTATTTAACACCAAGCTTTTACAACCAAAAATCTTAAAGTAATTAATGTTTGGCTTCCTGTTGTTCCAAACTTCATATGGAGTCTTGTTATGATTTTTGTTGATCATGCATCTGTTCTGGGTAAAGCAGGCTGTGTTTGTTGCTTCTGCCCAAAATCTTTGTGGCAGCTTGGCTTCAGCTATCATTGTTCTGACAGCTTCCTTCAGTGTTCTATTTCTCTTCAGCAACACCGTTCTGTTGAGGGGTTCTAGCAGCTGAATACTCATGTTGTATTCCTTTGATATTACAATACTCTTCAACAGTAGAGTTTGTGAACTCTGTCCCTCTATCTGATCTGATCTTCAATATTTTTGTGCTTTTCTCATTCTGGATCAGTTCCATCAGATTAGTAAGATGTTCCTTGGTTTCACTATTCTTCTTCATGAAGATCACCCAAGTATATCTTGAATAGTCATCCACAACAGCTAGGCAGTATTTCTTTCCACCATTGCTGACTGGATCAATGGGTCCAAATAAGTCCATGTGTAGCAGCTCCAAGATTCTATCAGAAGATTGGTGCTTCTTGCTTTTGAATGATGACTTGATTTGTTTCCCTTTCTGACATGCGTCACATAGCTTATCTTTGCTCATGACTGTTTTTGGAATCCCTTCTACCAGATATCTCTATGTTTCCTTTGATTAATCTTCCTTTAGCTACAATCTTGCCTTCTTTGCTGTCTCCAAAAGTAACATTTGGACCATCCACAGCAACAGCATCAGTCAGCTTATGTATGCTTCCACACATGTGCCTTGAACAACCACTGTCCAAGTACCAAATCTTCTCTACTTTACTCCTACTCCTAATCCTAACCTACAAAACAAAAATAAAATTGTTTTAGGTACCCTTATTGAGAGGGTCCTGAAGGATTAGTTCCACCTTTGACAACCCAAGATGTTGATGTCTTAGGCTTCTTAGGCTTCTGAGTTCTGACAGGAGCATGAACAGTTTTATCATTATCATATTCAGCAGATAAGTCAGCTTGATGATCAGTATGATAAGGAAAATATTCATAAGCAGTATAAGGTGCATGATAAGCAGGATATGCATGCATTGGATGAGCAGGATATGGTGCATAGTAAGTTGGAAATTGAGGTGCATGATACATAGGAGGATATGCAGCAGGTTGCACATAATAAGACTCATTTCCATACCAAGCATTTTGATTTTTCTTATTCTTATGCTTCTTTGGTTTACTAGTTGCTTGCTCATTAACAGACAACTTAGTTTTACCACTAGTCTGATTCAATTTAGCTTTATCAGCAGACTTCTTAGGACTCTGCTGTTTGGTCTTACTAGTCTGTTTACCTACACTAGGCTCTTTGCTCTTTTTAGCCTTAGGAGTTTTTGTCTCCTTTAACACTTTCTCAGGTGAAGCAGGTTTTGCAGTTTGAACATACAGAATGACCTTACTATTGTCAGCAGATATAAATTTTCCAGTATGATTCAATTCTAGCTTATCTTGTTCTAAAGGCATCTTCTGTTTACTAGACATATGAGTGGATGCAACAGATGATTTCTCACGAGACTCGATAATTTTCTCAAGCTCAATGATTTTACCCTTATAAACTTCACATTCAGCTTTCAGAGATTCATGTTCTTGCTCAAGCTTTTTATATTCAACTGATTCTCTTGGCTTTTCAGCTGTGAGTTTCAGTGAATTGTTTTGCTCTTTTAGCAATATCATCTCTTCCTTAAGCTTTTTATATGCTTCAGCAATACCAGTATTGTTAAGTATCATTTGTTCAAATGAATTAAATTAATTTATTATCAAGAGGAGTTACCTCATCCTCAGAGTCATCAGATTCCTTGGTCATCAGACAGATGAGAGCAGGGTTCTCATCATCAGAAGACTCTACATCAAAAGTGTCTGAGTCTGAATCAGATGAGTAGACATCAATTAGCTTTTCTGCTTCAGCTATCATTGCCTTGCCCCTCTGATACTTTCTTTCCTTTCTGATTCTCTTCTATTCTTCAGTGTATTTCTCTGCTTTTGGATATGGACAGTCTCTGATGAAGTGTCCCAATTTCCTGCAGTTATAACACATTAGTTTTGCTTTATAATCATCCTTATCTTGAGAAGAAGAGTTAGGTTTAGAAGTAGAAGCATTGTTATATTTGTTCTTCATTTTTCTTTTGTAGAACTTCTTGAAATTATTCATCAGTAATGCTACATCTCCAGCAGTGTACTCCTTTTTGTTGAGTAATGTTGCTTCATCAGATAAGTCCACTTCTTTACTTCTCTTTGCTGGTCTTCTGGGATTTTCAGCAGCAACTAAGGCAGCTGTAGGTCATGAAGTTGAGGTTTCTTCAATTCCCATTCTTGGCAGTTTATACTCATACGCCTTGAGTACTGAGAACAGCTCTGTAAGGGAGATCTTTCCCAGATCTCTTGATTATTCCATCGCTGTCACCTTCATGTTGAATTTCGGAGGTAAAGCCTTCAGCACTCTGATGGTTATCTCCTTATCCGTAAAGGTTTTTCCAAGCTTTAAAACTTCATTCAGCGTCCTTGTAAACCCTGTATCCATCTGATCAATGGTTTCAGCAGACTTCATCTTGAAGTTATCCAGCTTTTCCAGAGCAACACTCAGCTGATGCTCTTTAATGGCGTCGTTTCCTTCGCTCATATCACGAACTTTGTCCCACATCTCTTTTGCAGTTTTGCAGTGTTTGACTTTATCAAACCGATCATTATCCAGGGCTTTAGTCATGATAAATCTTCTGACTTTATCCAGATTGAACAACTTTATTTCATCAGGTGTCATCTCATGTAAGTCTTTCTTCACCACGGTATCAACTTCATTGATCTTTATCGTCTTGGTGAATCTGAATGGACCTTTGATGATACATGTGTACATGTTATCATTATAAGCAGCTAGAAAAATCTCCATCCTGATTTTCCAGTCTTCAAATGACATACCAGCAATGTGGAGAACATGGCTGATACAATCCATTTTTCAAAAAGTTTTTGTTTTTCAAAAAGATGCACTTTTGAAAAGTTTTGAAAACCTTTGAAAAACACTTGGATCAAGCTCGTTGATCAGGCAGCTGATTCTAATGAACCACCTGCTCTGATACCACTTGTTGGTCCCAATTGGTCAGATGAGGTCTAGAGGGGGGGGGGTGAATAGACCTCTGAAAATTTTTAGACTTAAAAACTTTTCAGTCGTCTGTCAGAAGACTAAGCTTATGAAGAACAGTAAGCTGACTATGCTGATCGTGAACAAATCTTGAACAGCAGAGTGACCACTCTTCTTATAGTAACTTAGTTGATTTCAGCAAAAACCAGTTTTACAAGAGTATACTTGCAGCGGATAATTTGAAAGTGTTTTTCACAAGTAGACTAATTCTTTTAAAGATTTTATCCCCAGTTTAAAAACTCCTTCAAAATCTTTAAAGCAATTCAAAGTGTTTACTTATGCAATTTTGAAATATGCAAGAAAACTTAAGTGCAAAAATAACACAAAGAATTTTTATAGTGGTTATATGGATAAAAATCCTTTAGTCCACTCTTTCAGATCACTTAGATTATGGGTTATACTATAAACACTAAGTTTACAATATTTCTCCACTTACACCTAAACAACAAATGAAAAGGCTGTAAGCTCACAATAGGAAATAACTCAGAAAACCTATCCTCTGAAGTTAGATCACTCACAAAGATGGATCTAAACTCCGCACAACACTTAGCTAATACAATTTCACTCAGAAAGTATTTTCTATTTGGCTTCAACTTGGTTTCTGTCAACAAATGACTTCACCATACGAGTGAGCTGTTTGAGCTTCTTGAGACTTAGCGAAATTTCTGCTTCGGAAACAAAATCTCAGAATGTTTTTGTGTGTCTCGCTCGTTGAAATCAGCTCTATTTATACTTGGATTTGAAAATATGACCGTTGAAGGAAATCACAATTCTAATCCATAGCCTTAGCCCAATTTTCAGAACGGCTCCCTGCTACAGTACTTTTTCTGCTGTACTTTCATGTAACTACATTAAATGCACCATGCTGATCCGAGAATAATCTTCAATCATTTGCCATTACTACCCTTCTCTTGCAGCATTTATTATGCCAAGTGCATTTATTACCGTTGGACTATCTTCTTGACATATTCTACTCTGCTGATCGAAGCAACCCTTCTGATAGATACCCTGCTGATCAAACTCTGAACCCATCTGATTTGAGTGAGCTGATGGTCTACCCTTCTGATTGCTGTTTCAGCATAAGATCAGTAGTCTTCTGGGCTTAGAATTTTAGACCCTTCTGATGTCTTCTTTACTTGGTCAAAATTCTTCTAAGGGACCTAAGCTTTCTATACTTAGTTGATTTTGACGTTTTGGAAATCATCAAAACCTTCCCTTATCTTCTTATCTTCATTACACTTCATCTTCATCTTCATCCAACACCTTCTCTATAGACAGTGTTCCTATGAAAAGGTATGCCACAATGATAGCAGTTCATTATGGTTTTGAGGTTAATTGGGCTGTGATAGTTTGGTATATTTTGGCAAACTTTCACAAGAAAGTGCAGATAAATCATAGAATCTTCCTAAGTCATCTGTTCAAGGAATTGGGTTGTGATCTGACGAATGGGAAAGTCGTTCAGAATGCCAAGGCTATGATCTTATATCAGTCCGTGAAGGGAGGAAATCCCAAGAGGAAAACAGATGAGGAAGAAACTGCTGAAGAACCCAAGGAAAAAGCTCCAAGTAAGAAAAGAAAAACATCTGTTCAAACAGCTAAGCAAGCTGTTGAAGCCAGAATAGATGCTGAGAAGAAAGTTGTTGCTGATGAGATTACTCGTCAGAACACTGAAGAAGTATTCGAGATGTCTACTAGTTCACCTTCAAGAACTATATCAGAAGGGAAACCTGCTGAGAATGTTGCAAAGAGGACTAGAAGTCAGCTGAAAGACACTGCAACTTCAAGGCAAGTCAAGGAGAAGGTTGCTCCAAAGAAATCTGCAAAAAGAAAGGTGGTATTTGAACCATCCCCTGCTAAGTCTGATGATTTAGTCAGATAAGGCTCTCAATCAGCTGAGAGGCCAGTTGAAGCTGATAAATCTGCTGATGCTGATGCTGCTAAGGAGTCGTCTTGTGCTGCTGCAACAGCTCCCCAACAGCAAGCTTCAACAGCTAAGGTCTCTGAACCTCAGGATCATCCAGAAGTGATGATCATCGAACCAAAAGTAGCCATTCCTATCTCCACTGCTGCTCCTGAGCCCACTGCTGCTGATAAACCTAAGAAGAGAAAAATTGTTAAGAGAAGGATTTCTGCAGCTGAAAAGAAACGAAGAGAGGATGCCCTGGAAGAGAAGAAGGCAAAGGAGGAACTTGTTGAAGCTATCAGGGTAAATAAAATTCAAGCAGAAAAGGAGAAGAAGAGAAGGCAGATGACTGCTGCTGAACGACAGGCCGCAGAGGATGCTGAATTGGCCTTAGTTCTAGAGATGAGCAAAAAGGATGCTCATGGACCTCAACGAGCTGGTGGTATCAAGATTGGATAATCCTTGAAGGCAAGACAGATTCTACCACAAGGCATGAGAGTTGAAAAATGCCCCTTTAATGTCAAATGGGCTTTAAACATTGTCAAAGGACACCCCATTGCCTTTGCCAGATTTGAAGCTGCCTTATTGGAATTTGACAGACAACTACAGCAGGCTACTTTGTTCGTCCAAGAGAAAAACAGATACAATCAGTGGAAGACCTTCAGAGTTGACAAGTCTGTTACTGAGCTGAAGGCTTGGAAGGAGTTTGAGGCAGAAGAAGAGTGAGTTTTGACCTTCTTTCAAACTTCATCCATATCACAAGCCTTGGATCCTGATCACATTAGGGATGTCTTCCACATCCTTGCAAGAGGAATTGTCTATAAAGAAGCCAAGAAGATAGAGAAATCCCTACCTGCTAAAAGGAAGAAAAGTGATGACCCTGTTCAAAGGGCTGTTAAGATTGCTGTCTATCAAGCCTTGGAGAAATGGTCTGAGCGTTCAAGATATTACAGAGGATCTCCAAGTGATCTGCCCTCACTGCCAAGTGTTCAGCAGATTGCTTTTGGCGCTGAAGTCAGCACTTACAAGGAAAGAGAAATCAAAGCACCTGCTCAGGGAATTATGCCTAAGATCACTCAGGTAATCCATCAAACCAAGAAAATATCTGAGGATGGGACACCTGAAATTGTTAAGGTGGAAGAACAGTCTACTATTCAACAAGCTGTTGCCAAGCCTGAGGAAGAAAATGTTCAAGAACCTGTTCAGGAGGAAGCTGGTGCAATTATTGTTCATCAAACTGTTCAGGAGCCTGCTAAGCCTGAACAATCTGAAGAAGACTTAGCAAAAATTGAAGTTCACCATACTGAGCCATCAGCTTCTACCTCCATTCCACAGCTGATAAGCATTCATCTCTAATGGAATCCATCCATATGCTGCTTGAACAGACCTTGGAGGATAGACTGGGAAAGCTGATGAAAGAAATGAAGGCTGAAAACAGAGAAATTCAAGAAGAAAATAGAAGATTGCAAGAGGAGAACAAGAAATTGCTTGTGGATACAATGGATAACCTTCCTGCTTATAACTCTCTTCAATTGGTCCAGAGTCTGATGAACCTGAATGGAAACATAGAAGACCTGAAGTCTGATGTGAATCATCTTCACACAGCTCTTCAACATAATGAAGCTGATATTGCTAATGCCATTCGATCAATCACCAAGCTTGCTGATGCTGAAACAGAACTGAAAAGAGAATGGGCAACACACTTGGATGGAATTGCATCAAAGGTCCATGATGAAGTAGCTACTCTGCAACTAAACATGGATTATTTGAATTATCAGACCAGTACTCAAGGATCCACACTTAATCAACTTTCATCAAGACTTATCACTATGGATGCAAACATCAAAAGGATCTGCACTGCTATCAATCTGCCAGTTGCTGATTCTCTCCTTGCTGATGATGACAAAAAGGGGGGAAGAGAAGTCAGTACCTGAGAAGGAGAAAGCTGCTCCAGTATCTGAAACTGTTCAAGTACCTGAACCTGAAAACTCTGCTATTGAGAAGGAATCTGATGAGAAGCAAACAGAGTCCGTACCTGAACCAGTTAAGGAAACTGAAGAGAAGGCTGAAAATAAGAAGGATGCAGAAGCTGCTGAAGAAAAGGCTGCTGATGCCAAGAATGCAGATGCTGATGAAGAAGTTGCTGATGAAGAAGAAGAAGAATCCAAGGAACCAGTCAGGTCTCATAAAGAACTTGCTGCAACCAAGGATACACCTGAGGAGCAACTTGATCCATTTGTGAAGTACAAGAACTTGGAACGCATCAAGAAGAGACTTGAGGAAGCTGAAGCGGCTGAGGCAGAACGTCTTAAGAAAATGGAAGCTGCTCACAAAAATCTTCTTGCTGATGAAGCCAGTGATGAAGATGATGATGAAGTGAATGATGAAGAAGATGAAGAATTTGTTGAGATTGAAGAAGATGTGACTGATGATGAATCAGATCACTAGCATTTATGCCTTCTTGTAATTTGTTTTCATTTTACTTGTAATATGTCATCTTTCTGAAAAACTTGTAACTTGTACTACATCTCTGAAATCAATAAAAGTTCAAGTTTTTCAACATCAAAAAGGGGAAAATTATTGGATGAAGATGAAGATCATCAGTCAAGTGATTTGATGTTTGAAGGGAGGTTTTGATGATTTCCAAAACATCATAACCAGCTAAGTTAGGAAAGCTTAGTGAAACCATTAGAAGAATTTGATCAAAGTTAAAGATATATCAGTCAAGTCAAAATTCAACATGGTCCAGAAAACTACTGGTCTGCTGTTGAAGGAAGAAATCAGATTGGTGAAGATCAGCCGACTCAAATCAAATTAGTTCAAGTTTGGGATCAGCTCGGTTCATTATCAGACTAGTGTACTCATCAGCCAAGTGGAAAGGATCAGAAAGTCTCTCCAACGGTAATAAATGCACTTGGAGTAATAAATGCTGAAGACCGAGGGTATTAATGACAAATGATTGAAGAAAAACCTCGTATCAGCTTGGTGCATTAAATGCTGCCTGACAGAAAGTACTGTTGACACTACTGTCGCAATGCAGATAGCCGTTTGCAAAAATTAAGGACCAATACATGAGGAATTTGAACTCTGTCTTTCTTCAACGGACATTTTTCAAACCCAGGGTATAACTAGTTCAAGAGACTGAAGAAGAAGAGAACAACACAAACTCTGAGATGATTTCCGAAGCAAAATCTCTAAGTCTTAAGAACAGCTCACTCATCAACTCAGTCATTTGTTGACTAAAGCCGAAGTTGAAGATCATAAAAAGATAAACATTTTTCTGAGTGAAAAACTGAGAGGAGTGTTGTGCGAAGTGTAGATCCATCTTTGTGGGTGATCTAGCTTCAGTGGATAGGTTTTCTTAGTAATCTCCTATTGCGAGCTTACGGCCAAATTCATTTGTTGTTTTGGCGTAAGTGTTGTACACTGTAAACTTTGTGATTATAGTATAACCCAAGATCTAAGTGACTTGGAAGAGTGGAGTAAAGGATTTTAATCCATATAACCACTATAAAAATTCTTTGTGTTTTTAACTTGCATTTTTCCTTGCATATTTTTAAGTTGCATAAAAACACTTTGATAAAACTGTTAAAAGATTTTAAAAGGAGTTTATTTAAACTGGGGACAAAATCTTTCTAAATAGACTAAGTACACTTGTGAAAAACACTTTTAAATATCCGCTGCAAGTGCTCTATTTTAAAGCTTGCTGAAATCAGCTAAGTAGTACAAAGAGAAGTGGTTAACTATGTTGTTCAAAGATTTGTTCAACGATCAGCTTAGTCAGCTTACTGACCTATAACAGCTTAGTCTGCTGACAGATGAGTGAAAAATTTTAAAGTCTAAAAATTTTCAGAGGTCTATTCACCCCCCCTCCCCTCTAGACCTCATCTGACCACTTGGGACCAACACCATATTCGAGGTTCACTACACCGCGAGGGCGAAATTTTACAGGTTCACTACAAATTGAGGCAGATCTCTATGACAATCATAATCCATATCACTATGGGAATAAAGAAAATGTTCATGGTAACAACCCATGATTCATGCAGATCATGCCCCTTAGGAATTTGTGTTCCTTAATTTCTCAAGTATATGTACCTCCAAGGTACACTACTTAAAAAAGATAACACTCATTTTAAATACCTCAAAATTTTTGCTTATAAGTTCCGTTATCAAATTATTGACTTAAGCATAGGAATAGATTCTATTGAAAAAACCCTGACGTTTCCTTCGTTATTTTGTAAGAATGTGACGAATATGTATCCATAATTAATACGAAAAGTCAGTTGGGTCTTCGGAGATTTGATCCTAAGACAAAAAATGCATTAATTGATACGCTAAAAACCTCTCAGAGATCCTAAGTACACCTAGGATCTCAACGAATTCTGGAAAATAAATAAGATCGATGCCGATGGTGGTTATGACTAAGCTCCTGCGATATAATTTCACATTGTCATATTATATTAGAGCAAAATCGAGATAAAAATTGAACTCTATTAAAAAATCGTACATTTTTCTTCTTTATTTATGATTATGAATGCACCACAAGTACGTTCGAAGTTTCAAAATAAATTATTGACGGAAGATTTGGGAGAAAAAGGAAGAAACAACTTCTAAAGGAATGAAGTGAGTTCATTTGTGTCAACTACAGATTTATTTTATCCAACTTTACATAATATACAATTTCAGCACTTTTTCATACTAGTTGAAATCACATTGGAGCATGATGACATTCTTTATGTGTTAAATGTCGTATGTCTTGCACCCGTCTCCTCAAAATTTGTAATGAAGTCTTCTGTTGATATATCGGAACCATATGACCAACATCATGCACCTCAAGATAGATAAAGGCCCATATCATTTCTCCAGTATGTCTTCCACACCACCTACCAAGAATGGAGTTATCAGAGCTTCTGCAAATACCTTTTGTTCCGAATATTCCATAGCATGAACCCATCTCGAATTCCCTAAATATCGAAAAAAAATTAAGACTTATCATTCCAATTTCTATTCAATTGAAGAAGATGCATAGAATCACAAGGATATTCAATCCTTAAACCGGACTGGTCCCATTCGAGTTACGATCATGCACATAAAATGTAGTATATTTTTGGAGCTAAATACAATAACACTCCTTGTGCTTTGCCAAACTATATAAAGACCTTTATATTATTTTTATTAGCTAAATAAATCATTTGAAATTCCTTCATAAATTGTAGGGAGTTTTTTTTGTTAATTTTTTATGTGAACGGAGCGATTATTGTCAATTTAAAAAGTTAACAAGGGGAATAATTGATAATTTTTAGTGAAGATAAAATTTCTTCATCCTTTGGTGGAGGTATGATTGACTTTTCATCTTAGGAAGAGGTTCTTTAATTACTAAAAAATAACTACAAATCGTTTTTTGATAATAAAAACACATATTCAATCAAAGACCTTTAAAATTCAATTTTCATGGCCATTCTTGCGGTTGAACTCTCGAATCATGTTTTGTATATCATGTTTTGCCCAGGTGCCGTAGAATTTCCAGAGCCATTGTTGTTAGTGTTTAAACCTTGGAACATGTTCCGATCTTTTCCTTGATTTGCAACCTACCATGGAACATGTTGTGAATATTTCCTTGATTTAGCCCCATAGAATTTCCATCTCCATTGTAGTTGTTGGTGAACATCCCCTAAAATATGTTCTCTTAATTGTCTTGCATTAACGGCACCATATAATTTCTACATTGAAGAACATATGGAGCCGCATTGCCAATGTTGGGATTTCCTGGGATACTTATATTAGATGAGCTGCTACCACTCGTAGGAGTAATAGTGAAAGTAGAAAATTGTTCCCACATGGGATCATATATAGGATACGTTAGATTGGTTCTACTAGGACCTTGTGATATGTCAATGAGATTATTGGCCCCACTCGGCCCTGGAATATCCATTAAATTTGACCCATTTAAGTTACATATCATGTTGTAAAACAGAAAAGACGTATCAAGTCCATTGGAAATTATGGACCCTTCTTGATTGCCCAAATCACTTGGCCCTAGTATATCATAGTTAAGACTTGGTAAACCAAAATAATTGATTCCAATTTTGTTTGGCATTGGGAAATTTGATCTCATCAATTCCAGTACCTGCAACAATATTCATTTGATCAAGAGCACATACGTTTTGGTAAATATTTGGAGTCGGATATGTGTTCGTATTCGAATTAACCATACTTGAACGATGATTTCTAGTAGATCATCCATAACTATATTGAATTTACCATACTTGTCTGCCAAATCTGGTACGTTGCTTTTGCTTAGATCAAGTATGTCTGGGCATCACCAATGCCTTGTGGTTGAGTTTCAACGATATCTAGGTCAATTTCTTTAGTTTTTTTCTTCTCAAGTTCTAACTGGTTTTCCATTTGAATTAGTTCTTGGTTTATTTGAATTATATTATTGTTTC
Organism: Penstemon barbatus; assembly: GCA_003313485.2. Classification (NCBI taxonomy): domain Eukaryota; kingdom Viridiplantae; phylum Streptophyta; class Magnoliopsida; order Lamiales; family Plantaginaceae; genus Penstemon; species Penstemon barbatus. The sequence goes on from CM064883.1 coordinate 83,480,118, forward strand.
TTTGATTAAGGAGGTCGAGGTATGTTTCAGTACTTAGTTGGTTTTGACTTTGGTTTTGATTTCGGCCATGATATTTGTTAGAAATGATTTCTTTATCAGGGTGGGCAAATAACAAGAAGTTGAGCACTAGTGAGTGTGGCTACTTCGATAGCTATTTTAAATAAACCTACACGCCTTTTAGAGAATGTAACCTGAAGGTTATTCTACTTTGCAATTTTTTCTATGTTTATTTTTTTCCGCCATTTCTCTTTTCTAGCAGATTTATTTTGGATAGATATCCATTCAGGTGGGTCGTTTTGATCTGTATTCATCGTAAAAAGGGGAAGATGGCGGGGGGAGATTAAAAAAGAAGAAGAGATTTCTTATTGATGGTTTAGGCATGTAGAAAGTGTGTTATTTATAGGTGCAAATGCACTTCATAGGTGAATAGTTAAAGGAAGTTGGGAAAATTCATTAATTGCGGAAGGTAATTGAGGAAAATTCACAACATTTTAACACTTCATTTTAAATATGTTGTGAATGTTGCTCAATTACCTAGCGCACTTAATGAAATTTCACAACTTCCGTTAACTATTCAATTATGAAGTGCAATGCACCTGTAAATCCATAATAAATATCTTCTTCTTTTTTAATCTCCCCCCGCTATCTTTCCCTTTTTACGATGAATGCAGATCAAAACGACCCACCTGAATAGAATCTATCAAAAATAAATCTGCTAGATATGGAAAAGGGAGGAAAAAAATAAACATAGAAAAAATTGCAAACTAAAATAACGTTCAGGTTATGTTCTCTAAAAGGCACGTTGTTTTATTTAGAAAAGCAAGCGAACTAGCCACACTCATTGGTGCTCAACTTCTTGTTAATTTATTTGCCCACAGTGGCAATGCACATTTATTTGTCCAGCATAAGAAACCATTTCTGACAAATACAATGGCCGAAATCAAAACCAACTAAGTACTGAAACAGACCTCGACCTCCTTAATCAAAGAAACAATAATATAACTCAAATAAACCAAGAACTAGTTCAAATGGAAAACCAGTTAGAACTTGAGAAGAAAAAAGTAAAAGAAATTGACCTAAATATCGTTTAAACTCAAACACAATGACATTGGTGCTGCCCAGACATATTTGAGCTAAGCAAAAACGACGTACCTGATTTGGCAGACAAGTATGGTAATTTCAATGTAGCTATGGATGATCTACTAGAAAATTATTGTTCAAGTATTGGTAAATCCGAATACGAACACGTATCCGATTCCAAATATTTACCATAACCTATATGCTCCTGATGAAATGAATACTGCTGCAGGTACTAGAATTGATGAGATCAATTTCCCAAGGCCAAACCAAATTGGAACCAAGTATTTGGGTTTATTAAGTCATAACTATGATATGCCAGGGCCAAGTGATTTGGGAAATCAAGAAGGGTCCATAATTTCTAGTGGACTCGATACATCTTTTTTGTCTAACAACATGACTTGTAACTTTAATTGGTCAAATTTAATGGACACTCCAGGGCCGAGTGGGACCAATAATCTCATTGACATATCACAGGGTCCTAGTGGAACCAATCTAATGGATCCTATATGTAATCCCATGTGGGAACAATTTTCTACTTTCACTATTACTCCTATAAGTGGTAGCAACTTATCTAATATAACTATCCCAGGCAATCCCTACATTGGCAATGCGGCTCCATATATTCTCAACCTGTAAATTATATGGTGCCGCTAATGCAAGACAATTTAGAGAACATGTTTCAGGGTATGTTCACCAACAACTACAATGGAGATGGAAATTATATGACGCTAAATCAGGGAAAATTTCAGAACATGTTCCAGGGTACATTGTCAAATCAAGGAAATATTCGGAACATGTTCCAAGTTTCAAATAAAAACAACAATGGCTCTGAAAATTCTACGGCACCTAGGCAAAACAATGATATACAAAACATGATTCGAGAGTTCAATCACAAGATTGACCATGCAAATTGAGTTTTAAAGGTCTTTGTTTGAATATATATTTTCATTATCAAAAAACAATTTGTGGTTATTTTTAGTAATTAAAGAACCCCTTCCTAAGCTGAAAAGTCAATTATACCTCCACCAAAGGATGAAGAAATTTCATCTACACCTAAAAATTATCAATTATCACCCTTGTTAACTTTTAAAATTGGCAATAACCGCACCGTTCGCTTTAAAAATTAACAAAAAAATCCCTACAATTTATGATGGAATTTCAGATGAATTATTTATCTAATAAAAATAAAATAAAGGTCTTTTGACAGTTTGGCAAAGCACAAGGAGTGTTATTGTATTTAGCTCCAAAAATATACTACATTTTATGTGCATGATCCTAACTCGAATGGGACCAGTCCGATTTAAGTTTTGAATATCATTGTGATTCTATGTATCTTCTTCAATTATATAGAAATTGGAATGATAAGTATAATTTTTTTTCAATATTTTTAGCGAATTTGAGATGGGTTCATGCTATGGAATGTTGGGGACAAAAGGTATTTGTAGAAGCACCGATAACACGATTCTTGGTAGACGGTGAGGAAGACAAATTGCAGAAAGGCTATAGGGCTTTTATCTATCTTAAGATGCATGATGTTGGTCAAATGGTTCTGATGTAGTGGCAAAGCACATTTATTTGCCCACAATGATAGAAATACCATTTCTAACAAATACCATGGCCGAAATCAAAACCAAAGTCAAAACCAACTAAGTTTTGAAATAGACTTCGACCTCCTTAATCAATGAAACAATTATATAACTCAAATAAACAAAGAACTAATTCAAATGGGAAACCAGTTAGAACTTGAGAAGAAAAAAGTTAAAGAAATTGACCTAGATAGCGTTGAAACTCGAACATAAGGGCATTAGTGCTGTCGTGACATACTTGAGCTAAGCAAAAACGACGTACCTTATTTGGCAGAGAAGTATGGTAATTTCAATATAGTTATGGATGATCTAGTAGAAAATCATAGTTCGAGTATGGTGAATCCGAATACGAACACATACCTAATTCCAAATATATACCAGAACTTATATGCTCCTAATCAAATGAATACTACAGCAGGTACCAGAATTGATGAGATCAATTTTCCAAAGCCAAACCAAATTGTGACCAATTATTTTGTTTTACAAAGTCATAACTATGATATGCCAAGGCCAAGTGATTTGGGCAATGAAGAAGAGTCCATAATTTCTAGTGGACTCGATATATCTTTTCTGTTTGACCACATGTTTAGTAACTTAAATGGGTCAAATTTAATGGACAATACAGGGTCGAGTGGGACCAATAATCTCATTAACATATCACAAGGTCCTAGTAGAACCAATCTAATGTATCCTATATATGATCCCATGTGGGAACAATTTTCTACTTTCACTATTACTCCTACGAGTGGTAGCAGCCCATCTAATATAACTATCCCAGGTAGGGGTGAGTATTTGGTCCGAACCGGATCGAACCGAACTGAAACGAATTTCGGTTCTAGCCCGGTTCGGTCCAGAAAAATGTAGGACCGTTTACCGGACCGAAATATTCGGTTTGGTTCGGTACAAAAACCGACCGGTCCAATATGTACCGAATCACATACCCAATTTTTAAAATTTGTTCCGGTTTAGTCACTTAATAGTTGTTAATAAATAGTTAGTCACTTAATAGGTGTTAAATTTGGCACTTTAAATATTATTAAAGATATCATGTTATTAAAGACTTAATAGGCTCCTTAAATGTTATTAAAGATAGGCACAATAATTTATAAAATTGAAAGCAGAAAACCTATAAGAAATTGAAAAGTATGATACAGTAGGCGGAGGAAATTGAAAACCTGTCATTAAATGTTCTATAACAGTACCACTGCACTAGCTACATACAATAAATTCAACATTAAACATGCTTCTCTCTTTTGATTTTCTTGTCCACAAATCTATATAAGTTTAAACAAAATGACCAACTAATAAGAGAGATGGAAATTATTTGAGGAAAAACCCACCTGTAGGCGGAGGGGTCGTTTCTATCGGCGGCAGCGGAGAAGGAGTAGCCGAGCTACTGTAGGAGGCGGAGGAGGAGGCGGCGGGGATGATTCGGCAATCAAACACCGGCGGCGGCTAATCGGGCTGGAGAAGGTGCAAGGAGGTTGGAGAAGTAGAAAATTGGATGGGTGTAATGATTTGGGAATAAATCGGCTGCTGGAAATCAATGTTGTGTTAGCTGTTAGGGCTCAACATAATAGGGAAAAAATTGGTTCAACCAGTTTTACCGAAAACCGACCCCTATAAAGGTCGATTCTGAGGCAAAAATCGACTACTACCGAACCGATTTTCCGATTTGGTACTCGGTCCGGACCGAATCTGTCGGTTCGATCGGATGATCGAACCGGGCTCAGCCTAATTCCAGGCAATCCCAATATTGGCAATGCGGCTCAATATGTTCTACAACCTAGAAATTATATGGTGCCGCTATTGCAAGACAATTTAGAGAACATGTTTCAGGGGATGTTCACCAACAACTACAATGGAGATGGAAATTCTATGGCGTTAAATTAGGGAAATGTTCAGAACATGTTCCGGGGTACGTTGCCAAATCAAAGGAAATGTTCAAAACATGTTCCAAGGGTTTAAATAGCAACAACAGTGGCTCTGGAAATTCTACGCCATCGGGCAAAAACAATGATATATATATATATATATATATCGCGGTTTACAAGGATCGATTGCTCATTCTTGGTAAAAAAAAGTCTTAATTAGTAATTTATTTATTGGTCCTTATATTAATTGCGAATCCTATACAAAATTTTATCCATTTACCTTATCGCGAAAAATAACTTTTTAATTTAGTACGGATTACCATAAAAATCACAATTATATATATGTAAATTAAAAGAATCATAAACCGCAACATTCATGCACAACTAGGAAGTATTGCATCCGGATCGTTGCTTAGTAAAGAATGTAAGACGTTTATTTCTTCATTACAAAAATAGAATTAAATTCTACATTTATTCAATTAATTCGGTAGGTGATAAAATAAACAATTGCATTAATAAAACATTAATGTTGTGAATTTTCCTCAATTACCTGGTGCACTTAATGAAATTTCCCCAACTTACTTTAACTATTCACCTATGAAGTGTATTTGCACCAATAAATATCGCACTACCTACATGCCTAAACCTTCAATAACAAATCTCTTCTTCTTTTTTAATCTACCCCGGCTATCTTTCCCTTTTTATGATGAATGCAATTCAAAACAGCCCACCTGAATGGAACTCTATCAAAAATAAATCTGCTAGAAAGAGAAAGGGCGGAAAAAAATAAGCATAGAAAAAAAGAAATTTAAATGTGTTTATCCATGTGATGAAATAATGGAAAATTTACACTCTAAGAGCGATATGAAAATAGGCATATTACAATTTTCATTGTGAGAGTGTTTATAATTGCACCCTCAGATAAAAATGGGCGCAAAAGAGATTTCATTTTGATGTAGAAATTGGTCAATTTAACAATATGATCTTGACAACATATTCAATTAACTTTTAACTCCCTATAATATTGGTTTATGAGCATCTTACAAGCACGCGTGAAAATATAAAAACTAAATGAAAGACATTGTAAATTATATAATGGGGTAAACTGTTTTTTAAGATTAACAGAAGGGAATATTTAATTTACTGACTCCTAATCAAAGAAAATATTCTCAAACATGTGATTCATATTATTTCATGTATGTACTTAGTACATGAAATTTAAACTGATGACAAATAAATTTAATTAATTGAGCCTCACAAGTTGTGGAAAATCTTATATCCCACATGAAATGACAACTTGATTGTTTAATTTTCCATACCAAAAGTGACTACAACATATATAACTGGAAAATTATATTGAACGTTTAGCATCTCCCATCGAAAATTCTAGGCATGAAAATTGTTAGTGGACATTTTTTTTTTTTAATTAACTTCAATTTTCCATACCTATGATTATATATATACAATGATTTTATTGGCCGAGATGCATGTGTCATCATTTCTCTAAGTAGCCAAAATTGTTGGTGGTCTCGTTGAGATTTCCTTCCATTCAACTCAAGTATTTTTCGTGATGTCTAATTCGTAGGTGCGGCTTTTCAGACTTATCTTGATCTATTATGAATTCGGATTTTTGCTAAAAAAATAAGAAAAAATGATCCATTGTTGTTTGATTATATCAAATAAAAAATCCTACTTAATTAAGAACTAAACATTTTTTATTTTTTTATTCGAAAATTTTAAGTCCGGTAAAATGTTCCTAAAACACGATCATAATTACACATAACGAAAAACTATCCAAATGAGTTGAGTCGCGCCAAAAAACATGCGTAGCAAACACTCTCCACTAACACATGAGTTAGATTCATAGTCAAATAACCGGTAAAGTTGGATTCATGGAAAACGGGTGAAATCAATTAAAGAAAATTGTCTGATCAACGAACTTAATCCAATATGTGTTTTTCAAAAGTTTTCAAAAAAAAATATAGTTTGGAAAAATCAAATCTTTTGAAAATGAGTCGTATTAGCCATGTTACATAACCAAAGGTCCTATCAAAATCACTAAAACCATCAAAGTCAACTATGAAGAAATGATAGTTGACAAAGAACTTAAAGAGATGAAAGCTGAGGAAATCAAGTAGAACAATCTTGACAAAGTTGGAAGATTCATAATGATCAGAGCCCTTGATAATGATAGGCTAACAAGGTCAAACATTACAAAACAACAAAAAAGATGTGGGACAAAGTTCGCGATATGAGCAAAGGGAATGATGCAATTAAAAAGCTTTACTTAAGCATAACTTTTGAAAAGTTGGAAAACTTCAAAGAAAAGTTCAGATAAAGTATTGATCAGATGGATACAAGATTTACAAGGACGTTGAACGAAGTGTTAAAGTCATGAAAAACTTTCATGGACAGAGAGATCACTGTAAAGATTCTCCAGACGTTGCCTCCCAAGTTCAATATAAAGATTACACCAATGGAAGAATCAAGAGATTTGGGAAAAATCTCTCTAGTAGAGTTGTTCTCAGTACTCAAGGCATATGAGTAAAAACTGCCAAAAATGAGAATAGAAGGGACATCAATTTCTAACCCCAATGTTGTCTTAGTTGCTACAAAAAAACCAAAATGATTAGCTGGAAGATCGAATGAAATGGATTCATCTGCTGAGACCATGCTACTCAACACAAAAGAGAACACTGCTGGCAATTTAGCTTTACTCTTAAATGGGTTCAAGAAGTTCTACAACACAAAACTGATAATGTTTGGTATGGAAATGAGCTTTATTATATGCAACCTGCCATCATATTATCATGCACCTCATTATCCATTTTACTATGATGTTGTATACCCTGCTCATCATCCGATGCATGCTTACCGTACTAATCATGCACTATATCCAACTTATGAGCATTACTCACATCATAATGATTATCATAATAACATGCATGTTGAAAATTATGATGCATCGAGAGTAACAAAAGCACCACCAAGGTCTACTGAGCCTAAGAAGCCTAAGGTTTCCAAATCTTGGGTTGTCAAAGGTGACACTAATCCTCCAGGACATAAATTTGATATGATTGGTGCTTGAAAATGCACTTAAATTTTTCTAACTTTTTAATTAAATCAATTATTAATTTGATTGTTGGATGAAGATGAAGATGAAGTGCAAAGAAGTGAAGAAAATAAGGGAAGGTTTTGATGATTTCCAAAACGTCAAAATCAGCTAAGTATGGAAAGCCTAGTTCCCTTAGAAGAATTTTGAACAAGTAAAAGAAGACATCAGAAGAGTTCAAAGTTCAAAGCCCAGAAAACTACTGATCTCATGCTGAAACAACAATCAGAAGGGTAGACCATCAGCTGACTCAAATCAGATTACTTCAGTATTTGATCAGCAGAGTATCTATCAGCAGAGTTGCCTCAATCAGCAGAGTAGAAGAGATCAAGAGATTAGTCCAACGGTAATAAATGCACTTGGTGTAATTAATGCTGCAAGAGAAGGGTAGTAGTGGCAAATGATTGAAGAATTTTCTCTGTTCAGCAAGGTGCATTTAATGCAGCTACAGGAAAGTACAGCAGAAATAGTACTGTAGCAGGGAGCCGTTCTGAATTGGGCTAAGGCTATGGATTTGAAGTGTGATTTGCTTCAACGGTCATATTTTCAAATTCAAGTATAAATAGAGCTGATTTCGAAGAGAGAAACACACAACAACAATTCTGAGATTTCGTTTTTGAAGCAGAAAATTTCTAAGTCTCAAGAAACTCGAACATCTCACTCGTCTGGTGGAAATCATCTGTTGACAGAAACCCAGTTGAAGAAAATAGAAAAATACGATCTGAGTGATCTTGTATTTAGCTGAGTGTTGTGCGAAGTTTAAATCCATTTGTGTGAGTGATTTAACTTCAGAGGATAGGTTTTCTTTGTGATTTCCTATTGCGAGCTTATAGCCTTTTCATTTGTTGTTTAGGTATAAGTGGAGAAATATTGTAAACCGTGTGTTTATAGTATAACCCATAATCTAAGTGATCTGGAAGAGTGGACTAAAGGATTTTTATCCATATAACCACTATAAAAATTCCTTATGTTAATTTTGCATTTAAGTTTTCTTGCATATTTCGAAATTGCTTAAGTTTTCACTTTGAATCATCAAAAAGATTTTAAAGGAGTTTTAAACTGGGGATAAAATATTTTAAAGGACTTAGTTTACTTGTGAAAAACACTTTCAAACATCCGATGCAAGTACACTCTTGATAAAACTGTTTTGCTGAAAAACAGCTAAGTAACTGTAAGAAGAGTGGTCACTCTGATGTTCAAGATTTATTCACGATCAGCATAGTCATCTTACTGCTCTTCATCAACTTAGTCTGCTGACAGAATACTGGAAAGTTTTTAAGTCTAAAAATTTTCAGAGGTCTATTCACACCCCCCCCCCCCTCTAGACCTCATCTGACCACTTGGGACCAACAAGTGGTATCAGAGCAGGTGGTTCATTAAGAATCAGCTGTCTGATCAACGAGCTTGATCCAAGTGTTTTTCAAAGGTTTTCAAAACTTTTCAAAAGAGCATCTTTTTGAAAAATTAAAACTTTTTAAAAAATGGACTGTATCAGCCATGTTCCCCACATTGCTGGTATGTCTTTTGAAGACTGGAAGATCAGAATGGAGATCTTCTTAGCTGCCTACAATGACAACATGTATACATGTATCATAAAAGGTCCATTCAGATTCACCAAGACGATAAAGATAAATGAAGTTGATACCTGATAGGATAGTGCCCAGCAAGCCAACAAATATAAGCTTGTTAAGGAACTTCCTTTAGAAGCAATCTTATGATCCATAAGATAATACGCCCGTTTATTCATAGTACGTGAATTAAACAATGGTCAACTTCATCTCTCGCGAACGTATCTAAGCGATTGGATGAAACCCTGAGATCACTCATGACTACGGGATTATTCACTTCAGTATTGGGTGCGATTAATCATGAAACAATCTCAAAGGTCGTGATCTCAAAAATGTTCCAAGTCATAGATTCATATCGAGACGGGGTATCGAATGAATCGTCAAGACTTGTAGGATTATGCATGATTCACATGAAGTGAATTTGTTGTCGTTTCATGAACAAGGCATTGAATGCTAGTGCATATGACTAGGTGGTTCGATAGGGGATCGAACGCATCGAACGACCCGAACAGAGAGACCCATCGTGGAAGTGCGTTAAGCATATCGGTAATGGGATGTCTCTCAAGACTTATAATAGTGTACGATTTAGTCCTTTGACTTGAGGTACTAGGGCGGATTCGGTACACGGGAATACGTACTTTGATTTAGGAGCCGATCACATAGCTTGGTCATTGTGCGACTACTTTGGGTGCGTATGAACGTGTGCGCGGATAGTTAGTACTAATATAGGATCTGTCGACTCATCCTGATAAGATGAGAGAATTTCCTGTACGTTCTTAGATAATAAATCCAAGGAATCTACGGCCGTAGTCGGTGACGGATTTGGAAAGGGGTTTCCAAATTTAGCAGTCACACTGGAATTATTATCCTGAATTAGAAAGTACAGAATTGAGATAATTAGAGGTGCCGACCAATTCACACACCCTAGGTCTCAATCGGGAAATTAGTTGATAGAAGGACCGTATGTACATGGCATTTATAAGAGTTGGAGGTTCACGAATATCAATTCACCTGAAGTTGGGCCTCATGGGCTTGTGGCTAGACATCGACCATGAGGTGTGGGTACTCCTGAATTAATAAGGAAATTAATTCTGGAGTGGTCAATTAAAGTGGTTAATTGATCGGAGCAATTAATTGCTCACTAATTAAATCACGAAAGTCGTGGGCCTGCTGCCAATTGATGGTGAACCTAGAGGGTCACACACAATACAGTTGGACAGTGACAGTCTGGAAGGAATCAATTGATTTAAGGAATTAAATCAATATATGAATTAAAGTATTAATTCATGAAGAAGAATAATTAATTAGAAGTAACTAATTAATTAATCGAGAATTAAAGTATTAATTCAAAGTGGAGAATCATTAATTAGGAGTAACTAATTAATGAATCAATTGGAATTTCTAATTGATTAAATCCTCAATTAAAGTATTAATTGGAAAGGATTGATTAATTAATAGTGGATTAATTAATTAAACACATGGGCCAGTCCATATGAAAGTTAATTGATCTAGGATTAATTAATTTAAGCATATGGGCCGATTATTGTAAAGATAAATTAATCTGGGATTAATTAATCTTGCATGGGCTGATTTTGGGAACAATGATCAAATTAAGTTTAGGACTAATTAAAAGCACATGGGCCGATTTTATTGATCTAGGTTGGCCGATTTTTTGCTTGTTTATTTAGTCTTAAATTAATGTTGATTATGTTGGATTATGATAGGGATTAAAAGAGTTTGTGTTTTCTTGTGTAACTAGGAAAGAGATTGAAAGAGATCTTCTTTCCTAATGTGATAAGATTTGTGTATATCTTATCTCTTGAAAAGAAGATATTCTTTCAAGAGTTAGATGTCTATTAGGAGAAGGAGTCTTCTAATAGAGACACCTATAAATACTAGATATACACAATCTAAGAGAGAGTTGGAAAAACCCTAAGAGATTAATTTCTAAGCAAAGAAAGAAAATCACAACACAAGAAAAACAAAGAAGGCCGAAAATTTCAGCCCTCATTCTCGCCCCTACTGAAAACCGAACCCTGTGCAAAAATCGCCCCACCCCTGTGTAGGATTTTTCTCCAAGTCTTCTTCCGGATCTGCATCCAATTCCTGACGAGACGATTCCTTAATCCTAGTTCTGAGCCTGGGGATTTCGTGAAGTCACTCAATCCAACTGGTGTGGACTATCTCTAGAGGCACAACACTTGGGGTGCTCTAGTGAACAATTGAAGACCGGAGAATTACCACCACCTTGTCTGTGGTGAGGTAAAATTGTTTTTTACCTACTTTTATTTAATTCAAGTATATGCATGCTTTAATTAAATTCAACCTTTATTCATATGTGCTAATAAGAAACCCTGGGATTTGGTGTATGATAAAAATTTTAAATTCCGCACTGTTGTAGTTGACAAATTATACCCATAAATCCCAACAGTGGTATCAGAGCCTAACTTATTATGCACATATGAAAAAGGCTTGAACACATCAAATTTTCGTGAATATGTTTATTTGTCGTGTTCTATGCATGGATCTTGCTGATTATGATTAATTATGTGTTCGGATAATTAGCATAATTCTTATTTGGGTCAGATCTGCAATTTTTGATTATTACAGGACTAAAATTGCAATTTGCGATTTTTAGAAAATCTGGACAGAATCTGAAATTTTAATATTCTGGAAATTTTGGGCTGAAATTGAAAATCTGTTTTTCTAAGCGATAGGGGTTTGTTTTGCAATTTCCGTAAGTTGAGGGGCTATTTTGCAATTTACGAAAACATCAGGGGCTGTTTTGCGATTAACAAAAGTTTCTGGAAATAAAAATAATTATTTCTGTTTTCTGGGCCACTTTGCAAGTTCTGGAATTTTTGGGGCTGATTTATCATTTCCGAAAGTTTTGGGGTCAAAACGTAATTTTCGAAAATTGAGGGACCAAACTGTAATTTTCAAAATTTGAAATTTCCAGAACCTGAATTATGTTTTAAAAGGTGTTTTATTATCCGAAGGATTAATTTTTCATAATTAGTAGTGGACTAAAGTAAGAACCATGAGATATTTTAAAAGGTGGTTTTAAAAATAGAAATTTTGATTTAATTTTAAAAGGGGTTTTAAAATAAAATCAAAAGGTCATTTTGAAAAGGGGTTTTTAAAATGATAGTGAAAAGATTGTTTTAGAAAGGGGTTTTTAAAACTAGAATCTAAAGTTATTTTAAAAGGTAGTTTTAGAATAACATAAGAAATAAGAAAAATTATAATTTTGCTTGTTTCTTGCTCAACGTGAAATTGTTTACGTGGTTTTCGATCGCGCCGAGCCTTGACCTTTAGGTTAGATCTGATTGGTTGATTTTAA
>CM064883.1:83525813-83658205 GCA_003313485.2 Penstemon barbatus
GCTTGTCTTTGCTCATGACTGCTTTTGGAATCCCTTCTACCAAATCATTCTTGATTAATCTGTTGATGGTCTTGAAGTTTAAATGATTCATCTTTGTGCCACAGCCAACTGACTTCACTTGGTGCAGATGCACCAAACAAACACTTGATTCTTGTCAGCAGAATTCCAGTCGACTATGTAGACATTCCCTTGTCGTCTTCCAGATAAAATTACCTTCTTTGTACCAATCTGTTCAACAAACACTTATCTGTTGAGAAGATGACTGAATATCCTTTGTCACAAAATTGACTTATGCTCAGCAGATTATATTTGAGGCCTTTGACATATGAGACGTCAGATATCTCTATGTTTCCTCTGATTAATCTTCCTTTAGCTTTAATCTTGCCTTCTTTGCTGTCTCCAAATGTAACACTTGGACCATCCACAGCAACTGCATCAGTCAGCTCATGTATGTTTCCACACATGTGTCTTGAACATCCACTGTCCAAGTACCAATCTTCTCTACTTTACTCCTACTCCTAATCCTATCCTACAAAACAAAAGTAAAATTGTTTTAGGTACCCTTATTAAGAGGGTCCTGAAGGATTAGTTCCACCTTTGACAACCCAAGATGTTGAAGTCTTAGGCTTCTTAGGTTTCTGAGTTTTGACAGGAGCATGAACAGTTTCATTTTTATCATAATTATCAGATAAGTCATGTTGATGATCAGTATGATATGAATAATGTTCATAAGCAGGGTAAGGTGCATGATATGCAGGATATGCATGCATTGGATGAGCGGGGTAAGGTGCATAGTAACTAGGAAATTGAGGTGCATGATACATAGGATGATATGCAGCAGGTTGCACATAATATGACTCATTTCCATACCAAGCATTTTGATTTTTCTTGTTCTTATGCTTCTTTGGCTTACTAGGTGCTTGCTCAACTTGTTTAGACTTAGCTTTACCACTAGTCTGATTGACTTTAGCTTTATCAGCAGACTTCTTAGGACTCTGCTGTTTGGTCTTACTAGTCTTATTTCCTACACTAGGCTCTTTGCTTTTTTTAGCCTTAGGAGATTTCTTCTCCTTTAATTCTTTCTCAGGTGAAGTAGGTCTAGCAGTTTGAACATATAGAATGACCTTACTATTGTCAGCTGATATAAATTTTTCAGTATGGTTCAACTCTTGCTTATCCTGTTCTAAAGGCATCTTCTGTTTACTAGATGTATGCGTGGATGCAACAGATGATTTCTCATGAGACTCGATAATCTTTTCAAGTTCCATGATTTTTCCTTTATAAACTTCACATTCAGCTTTCAGAGATTCATGCTCTTGCTCAAGTTGTTTATATTCAGCTGATTCTTTTGGCTTTTCAGCTAAAAGTTTCAGTGAATTGTTTTGCTCTTTTAGCAGGATCATCTCTTCCTTAAGCTTTACAAATTCTCCAGCAATAGTAGTATTATTTAACATCATTTGCTCTAGAGAATCAAACAGTTCATTATTTTGAGGAGTTACCTCATCCTCAGAGTCATCAGAGTCCTTTGCCATCAGGCACAGGAGAGCAGGTTTTTCTTCATCAGAAGATTCTTCATCAGACGAGTCTGAATCTGAATCAGATGAGTGGACAGCAGCAAGCTTTTCTGCTTCAGCCATCATTGCTTTCCCTCTCTGATACTTTCTTTCTTTTCTCACTTTCTTCTCCTCTTCAGTGTACTTTTCTGCTTTTGGATATGGGCAGTCTTTAATGAAGTGTCCCAATTTCCTGCAGTTGTAACACATTAGTTTTGATTTATAATCATCTTTATCTTGAGAAGAAAAGTTAGGTTTAGAAGTAGAAGCATTGTTGTATTTGTTCTTCATTTTTCTTTTGTAGAACTTCTTGAAATTGTTCATCAACAGTGCAACGTCTCCAGCAGTGTACTCCTTTTTGTTGAGTAGAGTGGCTTCATCAGCTGAGTCCACTTCCGCAATTCTTTGAGCTGGTCTTCTTTGATTTTCAGCAGCAACCAGTGCAGCTGTGGGTCCTGAAGTTGAGGTTTCTTCAATACCCATCCTAGGCAGTTTATACTCATAAGCCTTGAGTACAGAAAACAGCTCTGTAAGAGAGATCTTCCCCAGATCCCTTGATTCTTCCATTGCTGTCACTTTCATGTTGAACTTTGGAGGTAGCGCCTTCAGTACTCTGTTGGTTATCTCTTTGTCTGTGAAGGTCTTTCCCAACTTTAAAACTTCATTCAGAGTTCTGGTGAATCTGGTATCCATCTGATCAATGGTTTCTCCAGTCTTCATCTTGAAGTTATCAAGTTTTTCCAATGCAACAGTAAGCTGATGCTCCTTGATAGCATCATTTCCTTCGCTCATATCTCTGACTTTGTCCCACATCTCTTTTGCAGATTTGCAATGTTTGATCTTGTCAAACCGATCATTGTCCAGGGCTTTAGTCATGATGAATCTTCCAATCTTGTCCAGGTTGAACAGCTTGATTTCTTCAGCTGTCATTTCGCTCAAGTCTTTTTCCACCACGGTATCAACTTCATTGATCTTTATCGTCTTGGTGAACTTGAATGGACCTTTTGTAATGCAAGTGAACATGTTGTCATTGTAGGCAGCAAGGAAAATCTCCATTCTGATTTTCCAGTCTTCGAAGGACATGCCAGCAATGTGGGGAACATGGTTTATGCATTCCATTTTCAAAAAGTTTTGAATTTTCAAAAAAAATGCTCTTTTGAAAAAGTTTTAAAACCTTTGAAAAACACTCGGATCAAGCTCGTTGATCAGGCAGCTGATTCAAATGAACCACCTGCTCTGATACCACTTGTTGGTCCCAAGTGGTCAGAAGAGGTTTAGAGGGGGGGGGGTGAATAAACCTCTTTAAAATTTTCTTGCAATTTTAACTTTAAAACTTTTCTTCAACTGAACAGACTAAGCTGATCAGATTAGTAAGTTACAACTCTGTTCGCGAACAAATCTTTGAACAGATTTGTTGACCACTCGTCTGATGGTTACTTAGCTGATTTGTTCAAATCAGTTTTAATACTTAGAGTACTTGCAGCGGATTTTCAAAGTGTTTTTCACAAGTATCCTTAGCAGTTTGAAAAATGTTTTTCCCAGTTTTGTAAACTCCTTTTTAACTTCTTTTCAAACAGTTAACTTAGTGTGTTTTATGCAATCAGTAAATATGCAGTTTTAAAAACAATGTAAAAACACAATCAATTTTTATAGTGGTTATATGGATTTGAATATCCTTTAGTCCACTCTTCCAAGTCACTCAGATCTTGGGTTATACTATAATCACAAAGTTTACAGTATACTCTGCTTGCGTCGAACAACAAATGAAACGACCACAAGTTCGCAATAGGAAATCACACAGAAGACCTATCCTCTAAAGTTTGATCACTCACAAAGATGGATCACAACTTCGCACAACACTCTTGTTTACAAAATCACTCAGAAGATGTATTTTTCTTGATTCTTCAACTCTGCTTTCGTCAACAAATGACTCAGCTGATGAGTGAGCTGTTCTTGAGACTTAAAGAATTTTGCTTCGGAAATTTCTCTCAGAGAGTGTGTTGCTTGTTTCTTCTTCGTCTCTCTCAGCTATTTATACTTGAGGATTGAAAAATGTCCGTTGAAGAGAGACAAGATTCAAATTCCTCGAGTACTGGTCCTTAAAATCCGCGAACGGCTCTTTTGCAGTCTGTCCGTACTGAACAGTACTATTCTGCAGGCAGCATTAAATGCAGCATTAAATGCACTCTTCTGATGCGAAGCATTTCTTCAATCATTTGTCTTTAATAACCTTGTACTTCAGCATTTATTACTCCAAAGGGCATTTATTACCGTTGGGAACACTTTTTGATCTTCTTTACTTGGCTGACGAAAGTATACGTCTGATGGTGAACTCGGCTGATCTCAAACTTGAACAAATCTGATTTGAGTCGGCTGATCTTCACTAATCTGATAACTTTACTTCAGCAGATCAGAAGTCTTGGACCTTGAAACTTTGACTCTTCTGATTGTCTTCATTGCTTAGTCAAAATTCCTTGATAAGTTTATCAGCTAAGTTACTCCATACTTAGCCAATTTCTGAAGTTTTGGAATGCATCAAAACCTCCCTTATCAAACTTTCTTTAGTGCCTTCATCTTCATCTTCATCCAACAAAATCCATTGGATACCTGTTCCACGACAATGAGAAACAGTAGTTTCTCCTAGATACCCGTTCCTCTGTTGATGAATTTTTCGTCAAAGGAAATGGAAACGTCATGGAACTTGATGAAGTCCAAGATTTGGACCCGTCCCCGCAAACAGTGGGAGTTAATCCAGAATTTACTGAACCTACTAGTACACCTACTCTTCGAAGGTCTGATCGAATTCGTAAGGAGCCAAAGCGATTTGGTTTCATTCACGAAAACGAGAATGTGGAAAGTAATCCAAAGACCTATCAAGAAGCGATGTCAGACATAGACTCGGGTGCTTGGCTCGAAGGCATGCAAATCGAAATGGATCCCACCCATTCCAACAAGGTATAACCTTTATTGATCCACCCAAGGGATTTCTCCCTATAAGTTGGTTATAAGTTATAAATGGATCTTCAAACTTGGAATGAATGGAGAGGTGTTGCCTCTAAGAATTGACTAGTGGTAAAAAGGCTATTCACAATGTTCTGGAACAGACTTTGATGAAACCTTTTCTCCATTAGCAATGTCTGAATCCATTTAGATTCACATTTGTTCTGATGAGATAGTCAAGACATTTGACTTCATCAAAATGAGTATGAACAATGAGTGTACAAGAGGATTACTGGGAGCGCGATGAAGCTCATATTTTATATGTCGATAATGTTCTGGCTATCTGGTATGATATCGGAATGTTAGCACAGACGAAAGCATGGTTGTCCATGCAATTCTCCATGAAAGATTTAGGAGAAGCATCTTGCGTATTGGGATACGTATCTATAGAAGTAGATCAGAAAAGATGCTGACACTCTCTAAATCTAAGTACATAGAATTAATATTGAAAATATTCAGTATGAAGAATCCAAGAAAGGATTGCTTTCAGTGAGACACTGTATCCCTTGTTCCAAAATCGATGTGCCCTACATCAAATGAGAATAAAGGAGAATGTCTCAAATACCTTGTGTTTCAAACAAAAGGTTGCAAGTGGCATGCTTTACTATGTACTAGACCAGACGTAGAACTTGCTCAAGTATCGCGAGCAGTTGCTAGTCAAACTCCAGTGAAGAAGTACTGGACCACCGCAAAAGATATCCTTAAGCTCTTGACAAAGACTAAGGATTTGTTCTTGGTCTATGGTGGTAATGGAGAATTAAAATTCGAAGGATTCACTGATTCGAATTTTCAGTCTGATGTGGATGAATTAAATATATCCATTTTTGGATACATATCCTGCCTCAATGGGGTAACGGTGAATTTGAAAGGGTTCCAAGCAAATCACCATAACCATCTAAACCACTGAAGCAAGATATATTGCAGCATTAAATGTAGCATTAAATGCGGCTTCAGAAAGTGTTTGGATATAAAACTTCATCCTATGGTTGGATGTAGTGCCTAGCATTGCGAAGCTCATGATTATCTTCTATGATAACATTGGAGCTATTGCTAAAGCAAAGCATTCGAGATCTTACCAGAAATCTAAACAAAATTGAAAGAAAGGTACCATTTGATTAGAAAAATCATTGGTAGAGTTAACGCGCGTAATGGATCGCGTCGACTCAGAAGACAACTTAGCGGATCCACTAAAAGAAGGCTATATCATGAAATGAGTTCGAAGAACATCTTTAAAAAGATGGGTCCTAGAAACGTTTGTGATTGGCTTTAGGGCAAGTGGGAGATTGATGGGATAGTGCCCTGCAAGCCAATACATTTAGCTTGTAATGGAACTATCATTATCTTTCTTTGGTATAAATGAGTTAGTACGCACGTTTATTTATACGAGTATAAGGATAAACAATGGCCAACTTCATCTCTCGCGAATACATTTAAGCGATTGGTTGAAACCCTTAGATTACATTTGACTATGGGACGATTCACTTCAGTACTGAGTGCAATCATGAAACAGTCTCAAAGGTCGTAATCTTAAAACTGTTCCAAGTCATAGATTCCGAACGAGACGGGGTATCGTAGGAATCTCTAAGACTTGTACGAGTATGCATGATTCAAATGGAGTGAATTTGTAGCGTTTCATGAGCAAGGCATTTGAGGCCAGTGGATATGAGTAGGTGGTTCAATGGAGGATTGAACGCATCGAACGAACCGAACAGAGAAACCCATTGTGGAAGCGCATGTCACATATCGGTGATGGGATGTTTCTCAAGGATTATAATAGTATACGATTTAGTCCTTTGACTTGAGGTGCTAGGGCGAATTCGGTACATGAAAGTGCGTACTTAGATCTAGGTATAGGTCACTTAGCTTGATCATAACATGCCTAGGTTGGGTGTGTATGGACATGTACGCGAGTGGTTAGTACCAATATGGAATCTATTGACTCATTGTAATGGATGAGAGAATTTCCTATATAATTCTTAGATAATATATCCGAGAAACCCGTGGCCACGGTCGGTGACGGATTTGGAAAGGGGTTTCCAAATTTAGCAGTCACACTGGAATATTATCCTGAATTAGAAAGTATAGTTATCGAGACAAATTTAGAAGTGCCGATCAATTCACACAACCTAAGTCTTGATCGGGAATATTAGTCGATAGAAGGACCGTATATACATGGTAATTATATGAGACGAGGTTCACAAGTATCAATTCACCTGAAGTTGGGCTTCATGGGCTTGTGGCTAGACATCGACCATGAAGTGTAGGTACTCCTGAGTTAATAGAGGATTTGATTCTAGGAGTGGTCAATTAAAGGTTGTTTAATCGACCGGAGCAATTTATTGTTCATAAATTAAATCACGAGGAATTCGTGGGCCTGCTGCCAATTGATGGTGAACCCAGAGGGTCACACACAATACAATTGGACGGTGACTGTTGAAAAAGGATACTAAAGGAATTAATTGATTTAAAGGTAATTAAATCAATTAAATGAATTAAAGTATTAATTCAAGTGGGAGATTAATTAATTGGATGACTTAATTAATTAAATACTTAATTAAGTTGCTAGTTAATTATATAAAAGAAATATTGATTTAAATTGGATTGGGCATTTAATTAAGTAATTAAATAAATAAAAGGCTTGCAAGACATGGGCCTTTAATTAAAAGCCCATAAGGAGTCTTGCAAACCTAGGTCAAGAGGGAGTCTATAAATAGGGTTCTACTAGAGCTCAAAAAGCTAACACCCTAGCAAAAACCCTAGCCTCCTTTTCTCTGACCTAGCCGCCCCCTCTCCCTGCGCCGCCAACCTAGTGCCGCCGCCACCTGCTGCCGTGAGCTGCCCTAGCGCCGCCGCCGCCTCTCCCTTGTTCCACCGTGTTAGATCTTGCCTTGCCAAGTAGATCTGCACAGTCCTGCTAAGTCAAATCTCCTAGATCCAGTTCTGAGCCTAAGACTAGGAGGTGTTGCCAGAATCCAGTTGGTGTGGACTATCTTTGGAGGTGAGACGCATGGATCACTTCTATGAACCAGATCCAGATTCAGAATCAGAACTGAAGGTTGCCACCACCTTGCCTGTGGTGAGGTAAATCGCAAAAACCCCCTTGTTTAATTCAATGTGTGTTTTTGTTTCATGCTTGCGTATAAATAATATGGAGATTCTTATATGGGACCTTGGGTGCTTCGAAAAATTTTAAATTCCGCACTTTCGTTGTTCTGACAATCGAGGCAACCCAACCACTATCCCAACACAAAGAAGGTAATTTTATCTGAAAGACGACAAGGAAATGTCTACATAGTCGACTGTAATTCGGCTGACAAGAATTCAAACATCTGTTTGGTGGCATCTACACCAAGTGAAGTTAGCTGGCTATGGCACAAAAGGATGAACCATTTAAACTTCAAGACCAGAAATAGATTGATAAAGAATGATCTGGTAGAAGGGATTCCAAAAATAGTCATGAGCAAAGACAAGCTCTGTGACGCATGTCAGAAAGGGAAACAAATCAAGTCATCATTCAAAAGCAAGAAGCACCAATCTTCTGAAAGAATCTTGGAGCTGCTACACATGGACTTATTTGGACCCATTGATCCAGTCAGCAATGGTGGAAAGAAATACTGCCTAGCTGTTGTGGATGACTATTCAAGATATACTTGTGTGATATTCATGAAGAAGAAAAGTGAAACCAAGGAACATCTTACTAATATGATGGAACTGATCCAGAATGAGAAAAACATAAAAATATTGAAGATCAGATCAAATAGAGGGACAGAGTTCACAAACTCTACTGTTGAAGAGTATTGTAACATCAAAGGAATACATCATGAGTATTCAGCTGCTAGAACCCCTCAACATAATGGTGTTGCTGAAAGGAGAAACAGAACACTAAAAGAAGCTGTCAGAACAATGATAGCTGAAGCCAAGCTGCCACAAAGATTTTGGGCAGAAGTAACAAATACAACCTGCTTTACCCAGAACAAATGCATGATCAACAAAAATCAGAACAAGACTCCATATGAAGTTTGGAACAATAGGAAACCAAACATTCATTACTTTAAGATTTTTGGTTGTAAATGTTTTGTGTTAAATAATGGGAAAAATCACCTTACTGCATTTGCAGAAATGGCTGATGAAGCTATTTTTGTAGGATACTATACTGTTAGTAAGGCTTATAGAGTTTTTAACAAAAGAACATTACTAATAGAAGAATCCATTCATGTAGTATTTGATGAGCCAAGTCAATCTTCTGAAAAGAATCAAAATATTAATCAAGATTTGTCTACTGATTTACAGAAGTTGAATGTTGGAAAGAATGAAGAATATGTTCCCATCATACTACCTGATCTCAACTCAGCTGCCAACTCAAGTGCTGTTCAAAATCAGATCACTGATTGTCTAACAGACGAGTTACAAACAGCTGACAGACCAGAGACTGTTCAACAGACAACAAATGTTCAACAGACTACTACTGGAACTCCAACAGTAGTGTTGCAAGATCATAATCAAGGACAACATCCAGACCTGCAACCTGATCTCAGATGGCTCAAGAATCACCCACCAGAGTTAGTGATTGGTGATCCTTTGGATAGAGTGAAAACAAGAAGAGCTGCTGCACAAAATGCTATGTTTGCTAGTTTTCTATCTCAAATAGAGCCTAAACAAATTGAAGAAGCTCTCAGTGATTCCTTCTGGATTGAAGCTATGCAAGAAGAGTTGAATCCATTTGAAAGGAATGAAGTCTGGTACTTAGTTCTTAGACCAAATCATCAAAGAGTAATTGGCACTAAATGGGTTTTCAGAAATAAGATGAATGAAGATGGTATTGTTACCAGAAACAAAGCAAGATTAGTGGCCAAGGGCTATTGTCAAGAAGAAGGAATAAACTTTGATCAAACATTTGCACCAGTAGCAAGACTTGAAGCAATCAGACTGTTTATAACCTATGCTGCTTACAAGAACTTCACTGTCTATCAGATGGATGTGAAGTCTGCATTTCTCAATGGAGAACTGCAAGAAGAAGTATATGTTGAACAACCACCTGGATTTGAAGCTTATCAACAAGAAGACAAGGTGTATCGTATGAAGAAAGCCCTCTATGGACTGAAACAGGCTCCAAGAGCATGGTATGATACTTTATCTGATTTTCTTTTAATTAAAGGATTTCGCAAAGATAAAGTTGACAAAACCTTGTTTACAATTGAATGGGAGAATCATATATTAATTGTGCAAATATATGTGGACGATATTATTTTTGGTTCAACTAACCAACAGATATGTGACAAGTTCTCCAAGCTCATGCAGAATAAGTTTGAAATGAGCATGATGGGTGAACTCAATTATTTTCTTGGTTTGCAAGTTAGACAGTTGCCTGATGATATATTCATCAACCAAATAAAATACACAAGAGATCTGTTCAAGAAATTTGGTATGGAAACCAGCTCTACTGCTACTGTTCCTATGTCTACAAGTCCTCGTTTGGATAAAGATGAAGATGGCAAATCAGTAAACATAACCAAATACAGAGGCATTATTGGGTCACTGTTATATCTAACATCAAGTAGACCTGATATCATGTACTCTGTTGGGGTTTGTGCGAGATTTCAATCAAATCCTAAGGAATCTCATCTCTTAGCTGCCAAAAGAATACTGAAATATATTAAGGGCACTCAAGAATTGGGATTGTGGTATCCTAGAGAATCTGGATTTGAGCTTATTGGTTATTCAGATTCAGACCTTGCTGGCTGCAAAATTGATAGGAAAAGCACAACAGGTGCTTGTCAATTTTTAGGTAGTTGTCTGATCTCATGGATGAGTAAGAAACAGACTTCAGTCTCTATATCTACTGCTGAAGCTGAGTATATAGCTGCTGGAGCTTGCTGTGCACAGATACTTTGGTTGAAGCATCAACTAGAAGATTACAACATCAAGATCAGTGGAATTCCAATCTACTGTGACAATACTAGTGCAATCTCACTTACTCAGAACACTACAAGTCATTCAAGGACTAAACATATAGAGATCAAGCATCACTTCATTAGAGATCATGTGGAAAAAGGGAATGTTATGATTGAGTATGTTCATACTGACAATCATATTGCTGATATTTTCACTAAACCTTTAAGTGAAGTAAAGTTTTCAACTCTAAGAACTGAACTAGGACTATTTAATTTGGATGCATAAGCTGAGGGGGAACCCATCAGAAGACTGAAGTTCATCAGCTTAATTATCCATTATTATATTCAAGGATTAACTTTCAACTGACTAGTTAACTTATGAATTCTTAAAGACAGGGGGAACGTGTAAGACTAGCGGTACTTCTGGTCTAAAGATGAAATTCGTTAATGACAGTTAGTTGAAGTTACGTTATCAGAAGATCTGTTCTTAATTCTTGAAGATTGAAGATTAAATTATCTTGCTTTATTGACAAACAGCAGAGGAAGATTACTAGCTATTGGCTTTCTCTAGTAATATCAGATAACAGATCACTCGTCTGTCAGATAAGTTAAACTCTACTCATCCGATACATTATATAAGCATAGTTACAAAATCGCATCTCTTGAAACACGCTTTTATAAGTAGCAGATAAGTGCCGATTGAGTTTCCCGCCCATCTGACATTAAAATAACTAATTTGAAGTCCGCAATTCTCACCCGCACGATTTACAACTGTCAGATCAATCTTACGGTTCAGATTTATCACGATAATCAACAACAAAAGAAACATATAAAATCCGATCTGAACAGACCAGTCGTCTTACGCAAACAAAATTCCTAAATTCTCTAACTCTCTAAGCTCTCTGTTCTCCAGCTCTCTGTTTTCTACAGATTTTCATCACTTAATCACATAATGGAGGTCGTTGAAGGAAGATATCTAAGCTATGACAAATTTTACAAATCTGGCACCGATCTGATGCGAGAAATCATGAAGAAAATCAAAGAAGCATCATTAGTACCAATTCTGGAAGCTCACGAGGAGCGAGTGTATCTTGAAGATGTTGATAATTTCTACAGCACCAGAAAAATCAACCCTGAAAAGACTACTATGATTGCTGCTGTGTTAAGTGAAATCTACAAACTGACGAATGAAGGAGGAGACGTGACAGACCTAGGGTCTGAAAAAGAAGAAGAATTTTGGTTGATATGTGCTAAGGAAGGGGAGGAGATGACAGGAACTCTGATGAAGACTCAGTTGAAAGATGAGTATCAGAGGTTCGCTGACATCATTGCAAAAGTACTGGACTGCAGTACAAGTTCTCTGGATGGTTTACCCAGAAGGAGGTACTACACAATGATTAGTATTTTCTATGGTTTGAAAGTAAACTGGGCTGCTCATGTATTTGATCTACTATTTGATAAGAAGGTCAAGTATGCTATTCTATTAAGTCATCTGTTCAAGAGCCTAGGATGTCCAATGGGAGATGGAAAGAATATCCATGGTGGAAAGGAATTTAAGTTGTATGAGCCTGTTAGAAGTGTGGGCACTTCTAAGAGAAAGGCTGCTACTAAAGCTGCAAAGGAACCTGCAAAGAAAGGCAAAAAGACTGGTCCGACCAGTAAGCCTGCTGATCAAACAGTTAGCACAACTGTTGAAGCCGGATCAGCACAGCCTGAAGCTGAAGTTCCTGAGAAAGTCATTGATGACTTTACTAAGGAGATTGAGAAAATGGAGACATGATCATCTCCAGATAGGACAGAATCAGAAGAAACTGCCCCCAAAACCAAAAAGAGAATGAGGACAAGGAGTACTGCTAAAGGACCTCCTAAACCTAAACCTGAATCTTCAAAAAGAATTGCCAAATCTAAGGCAAAGAGAAAAGTGACATTCTCTGAAGAAACAACTGCAACTGTGAGAGAGGTTCCAGCATCAGCTGAGAGGCCAGTCATTATTGAAGAGCCTGCTGTTAAGCCTGCTGAAGAACCTGCTGTTGATGTTGGAGTGTCTGCTGAGGAAAGAGTAGAACAGCAGACTGGCACAACTAGTGAAGGAGAAGTACTTCTTCTGCACCCCACTCATGTTGCTGCAACTCCACTTCAAGTTGTTGAAAGTCCTGAATCTAAGAAGCAAAGGACTGGTAAGATTGTGATTCCTTATGTCTCTGCTGTTGAAAAGAAGAAACAAGATGAGGCAGAAAGAAAAAGGAAGGCCGAAGAAAAGGCTGAGGAAGATCGCCTTAAGGCCCTTGAGCTCAAAAAGCTGGAAGAAGAGGCCAGCAAGATGACTCAAGCACAGAGGGATGCTATAGAAGCAGCTGAGTTAGCTGCTGCTATTGAGGCAAGTGCGAAGGACTCTCATGGTCCTAAGCATACTGGAGGCATTGTAATTGGTGAACAGATAGATCCCACCATTCCCAAACCAGTTATGCCTACACCAGCAATACAACCTAAAAGAAGAGAAGAGGTCAAACTGGCATTGGAGATTGTCAGAGATGACCCTGATGCTTTTGAGGAGTTTATTAAAAGGTTGGATGTTGAAAATGCAAAGATCACTCGTCTGACGATGTTCAACAAAGAGAAGATCAGATATAATAGATGGAGAGATTACCGTCTGACAAAGAGCAAAGATCAAATTGCAAATTGGAAGCCTTTTGCTGATGAAGAAGCCTGGGTGCTAAAGTGGCTTGAGACAGGTTCCCTTACTCAAGCACTAGACTCAGAGTTCTTCTTGGACAAATTGATCAGAACAAAGAAAAGGAGGATTCTACTGAGCAAAATGATCAGACTAAGGAGAAGGAAAGCACTCCTAGTCAAGCTGATGAGACCAAGGAAGAAGAGCCTGCTTCTGGTCCAGCAGATCAGACAACTGAAAAGTCAGCTCTTGCCGCAAATCAGATTACTAAAGAGGCAACACTTGCCCTACCTCCAATTCCTTCTGAAATTGCTTCTACTTCTCAGAGCTTACAGCAAGCATCTCTGTTGGATTCAATTCAGCAGATGATTTCAAGATCAATGAAGGAGTTAGAAGAAACAGTGACTGCTAATCTGTTGACTGCTCTAAGTCAACCAACTCAGAAAGTTGCTGCTGTTCCAACCTCTCTGATAGAAGACACTGCTCAAAATGTGAAATCTATCTGTCAAGATATGGATGTCATCAAGGCAAGGACCCAAAGTACAGCTGCTGGTTGGAGACAGATTGAAGAAACAGTTGAAATGGCCATTCAAGCTGAGGATGAAACTCTGCATAATCTGATGAAGGACTTCAAGGCATCTGCTGATTGGATACTGGGAACCCAAATTCAGCTAGGTGACCAAGGAGAAGTAGTACTCAAGAAAATAGAAGCTTTTGAAGCCAATCAACTAAGACAACAAGCTCAACTGAATGCTATGGAAGAGAACATCAAACTTCTGATTCACTTCAGATCACACCAGTCTTGCCACAATATCCAATCAACCCTGCTGATGATGACAAAAAGGGGGAAGATAGGATACCTGTTGAAGAAGAAGACAAACCAGATGACAAATCTCTTGAAAAGACTGAGGATTTTGAAGGAACTAAAGTACTGGAAGAATCTACCAAGGAAGAAAGTGACAAGGAAATTGAAGGAAACAGCAGACCAATAGAACAGACAGAAGAAAAAGGTGAAGCTGATGAAACTGAAGCTGAAGCAAAAGCTAAGTCTGATAAAGAGATAGCTGCTGCTAAGGACTCAACTGAAGAACAGCTAGACCCTGCTGTTAAACAAAAGAAGTTGGAGCTGTTAAAACAAAAATTCTTCAAAGAGTTGGAAGCTGAGACTTCAAAACCTGCTGAAGAAGAAGAAAATAACAAGGAAGCTGAAAAAGACAAGCTAGAAGACTAGTCTTGTTTAGATTACTTATGTTTATTTCCTTGTAATTTTTTTTTTGCACATCTTATCAAATTGAACTTGTAATATGTAATCACTTTCAAATCTATAAAATGTTCAAGTTTGATTCCAACAGACTATTTCTATCTCAGAAATTTTTGAGGATCAAAACTTTAGTTTAGGAACAGGTACTTAGCTGAAGTTTTGTCATCATCAAAAAAGGGGAAATTGTTGGATGAAGATGAAGATGAGGTGCAAAGAAGTGAAGAAAATAAGGGAAGGTTTTGATGATTTCCAAAACGTCAAAATCAGCTAAGTATGGAAAGCTTAGTTCCCTTAGAAGAATTTTGAACAAGTAAAAGAAGACATCAGAAGAGTTCAAAGTTCAAAGCCCAGAAGACTACTGATCTCATGCTGAAACATCAATCAGAAGGTTAGACCATCAGCTGACTCAAATCCGTCTGTGTGAGTGATTTAACTTCAGAGGATAGGTTTTCTTTGTGATTTCCTGTTGCGAGCTTATAGCCTTTTCATTTGTTGTTTAGGTATAAGTGGAGAAATATTGTAAATTGTGTGTTTATAGTATAACCCAGAATCTAACTGATCTGGAAGAGTGGACTAAAGGATTTTTATCCATATAACCACTATAAAAATTCCTTGTGTTAATTTTGTATTTAAGTTTTCTTGCATATTTCGAAATTGCATTAGTTTTCACTTTGAATCATCAAAAAGATTTTAAAGGAGTTTTAAACTGCGGATAAAATCTTTTAAAGGACTTAGTTTACTTGTGAAAAACACTTTCAAACATCCGCTGTAAGTACACTTTTGATAAAACTGTTTTGCTAAAAAACAGCTATGTAACTGTAAGAAGAGTGGTCACTGTGCTGTTCAAGATTTGTTCACGATCAGCATAGTCATCTTACTGTTCTTCATCAGCTTAGTCTGCTGACAGAAGACTGGAAAGTTTTTAAGTCTAAAAATTTTCAGAGGTCTATTCACCCCCCCCCCCCTCTAGACCTCATCTGACCACTTGGGACCAACATTATTATTTTCATGAAACTAATATAAATTATTGTGATTAGAAAATATTGAGTTTTGATTTGTTTTTGTAGAAAAATAAAATACGAACCCCGGTACATTTACCTATCATAAATTGTACAAGTATCAAAGGGATGATTTGAAGCAAGGAAAGATTGAAGGAATTAGTCAAGTAGTGCAAGAACAACAAATAAGGAATCTGCAACACCTATATATATGTAGTCCTAGAATTATACATCTTGAAAAACACAATTTTTAGTCTTAGTTACAATTCTCCCTCAAATCTTTCCGGGCAGCCTCCGCCTCTTGTATAGCAAGAAGAACTATCTTTGAAGGTCGTAGTTGAACAACAAAAGGGTCATCTTCCAGCATAATATGGTTCGAATTACCACACGGAGCAGTCCTAGACTCCTAGGTAAAGAGCTGGGGTTCAAATCAAGTTCAGTGTATTCATTAGTTGGGTTACGTGTTATCAATTTTAATAGGTACATGGACGAGAGGGGTGGGGATGGGAAACGAGAAGGTATGGTATGAGTTGGTCAGGTTGTGTAGAATGATGCAGAATGTTTGATTGTGGAGTTGAATTGTTAGAGTGGGTGAGCTTCTTGTTCTTAAATTCACTGTGGTGTGGAGAATTCAACGCTATGATCTTGACAACATATTCAATTAACTTTTAACCCCATCTAATATTGGTTAATGAGCATCTTACATGTACATGTGAAAATATAAAAATAAAATGGAATATATTGTAGATTATATCTTGGGATAAAATGTTTTATTTGACTCTTATAAAAAAAAATATTCTCAAACATGTCATTCGTATTGTTTCATGTATGTACTTAGTATATATATATCATTCCATGCAATTCAAGTATTTTATGTGATGTCTAATTCGTAGGTGCGAATTTAGACTTATTTAGATCAATTATGGACTCGACTTTTGCAAAAAAAAAAAAAAAGAAAAAAAAATGACCATTTCTTGTTTGACTAAATTCCAAAAATATCCTACTTAATTAACTACATATTTTTTTCATTAGAAACTCCTAAGTCCAATAAAATATTCATAAAACACGATCCTTGCTAGCTAATTAATAAAGACATTCCCCGAATGATCGTAATTACATATAACGAAAAATCATCCATTCTTACATTGAACCCTAGCACTGTCCAAATGAGTTGAGTCACGACAAACAACTTGCTTATCAAACACTCTCCTCCAACACATGAGTTGGATTCATAATCAAATCAACGATAAAGTTGGATTCATGGAAAACGGGCGAAATCAATCAAGAATAATTGGTAAAATTGATGAAATTCGATTAAAAACTGTGAAAATAATAAAAATTTGAGTGAAATAACATTGGTAAAGTTAATGAAAAATGAATGAAATCGGTAGAAAATTACATATTGAATCGAATAACTTTGAATAAAATTCAATATCCTATTATTTCATGCTTTTAATTTATCATATATTAAATTTTCTAATTTATCTTGAAATTAATTTCTAAAAACTACAGGTGGAACTCTAATACTGCAACTGATATATGACCTTGCTAAGCAATTCATGTACCGCCCCCGATTTAGAAAATACTTAGTTAATATTTACAAATATATGTAGTTAATTTATATATGTCACATCCCTTCTAATTTTAGAAGACCAAAACTTTATATTAACTAATTTACAAGACAATATTAAATCTAAAATTATTACGATAATTTACTCCATGTAGATAAAACATCTTCTTCTTCTTCACTTATTTATTATCTCTGGTAAATCTAAAAATAGATAAAACAAAAATTTAAGTTGACTGACAACTTATTGAGATGGGTAAGCGTCTTACCTATAAAATTTTTTAAAATTCGGCAAGTAATAATTTAAAGAAGTTCAACCAAAACAGCATAGAACAAGTGCCAAAACTTTAACAGTAAATATCTCCTTATATCTCCTCAAGACTTTCTTCCCCAAATACACCATGATAAGGAGTTACATTATCAAAACCTGCGTGACTATTCAATGGATCCAACAACGACTACGTATATCCAAAGACTCCGGTCTCTTGAATACACGAAGTTAGGCCAGGGGTTCAGGACCGAGTCAATAGCCCGTGCTATAACTTAATCGCAAAATCGAACAAGACAAAATAAGCCCAACAAAACAGTAGATAAATAATTCACATAAATTAATTCATATCAAAACTACTTATTAGCAAAACATATACTTTTTCAAAATTCAAGCTTATTAGCAATTAAGTGCAGGATATAGCAGTTTTACCCATTTTGCCTAAAAACCGAGCATATTAGCAATTAAGTGCAAGTTATAGCACTTCTACACATTTTGCCTAAAAACCAATGCTGGAATTCGTACCACTCTAGACAAGAGAATATAAATCTCATTCAGTCCAAATATCCTTTCTACCAACATATCTATTGCAGAGCATTTAAGTAACAATATCAAGTCATGAAACTAATGAAATTAATACCGAAACCATTTAACGCATTTCAATAATGATTCGAGGCAAGCTTCCGTGATTTAAATCCCACACTCACCCCTTCTTCGGCCAATGGCTTCCATTTCGCCAATAATTGTGAAACTGATGATCCGAACGGTTAAAACATGAAACCAAGTGTTTAGGACCTTCTGTCAAAATTTTAAGATGATACAATGGTTGATGGTCCCCGAACAATTGAAAAACTGAGGTTGTTGGGTATAGAACCGAAAACCTATCTTAAGTGTTTTGCCTATATATTTATCCCTTTTTTTCTTTCCTCTAAATCTTTTGCTGATTACTTAAAACCTCTCAAGACCGGATTCTCTGGAGAAGGAAAGGTATGAACTCCATATCCAATCAAACTTGTCCAATTCTTTAGACATGTGTGGGTAAGGTGCGACTTGCATGCCCCAATATTTTTACCTTGATGATAACTCAGTTGGAGGATAAGTATCCAAGTGAATTGTCGATAGTAATCTAACTCACAAGATTAAGTTTCTGGAATATATGCAAATATACCCTTGAATGTTAAAACTTGCAATTTGACCTTAATGTTTTCATAAAGTGCACAATCAAGCCTCAAGTTGAAAACTCAATAACTAAATGAAATTCTCAATAATTTTAAAGTTCAAATTCAAATTTAGTAATTTCTTATAATTGAAAATTTTGGGGTTTTTTGCCATTCAGATATTTGTTTATCGAGATTTTGGATTCAAATTCTACATCTGTTACCTGTTAGTGTTCATCTGTATTAGTTTTGTTTATTTGAATTTAAATCCCACATTGGTTAACTCTTAGTGTCCACTAGTATTAGTTCTGCTTATTATGATTTGATATCCGATCGATCAATTTACATATACTTACCGGCAATCACATATATATCGCGGGTTACATAAATTAGTATGTTATTTTTTGGTCCTCTTATTAATTGAGAATCATATACAAAAATTTATCCATTTGCATTGTCGTGAAAAATAGTTGTCTAACTTAAAGTGAATTACCATATATCACAATGATATCTATGTAAATTAAAACAATCATAAACCACAACTTTCATGCACAATCATAAGTAAGATGCTAATTTCTTCATTTAAAAAATAGAATTGAATGCTACATTTATTCAATTATTCTTTAGGTGGTAAAATGAGCAAATGTATATTTTTAGGGTGCAAATTACCAAAAACCCTTGGAGTTTTAATAGGTGAAAGAAGAGTTAAGTTTGTTCAATCCGAAGAGGTACACTTTAGAACGAAACATTGTGTCTTTTGCGAAAATGTATTTTTCTTTTATAAATGTGAGACGGAATTTTGTCAATTCTGAACCAATTAATAGCAACTAAATCAAAATTTAAATTAGCTCTTCTCCAATTCTTATTTTATATTCCAAAAAAAGATGTTTTGTTTGTTCTAACTCATCTGTGGACTTTCTTTTTGTGCAAACAACAAAGGATCAAGACTGTTCTATATTGGGAGACTACTACGAAATATTGTGTGCACAACCTTAAAAATATTGTCTTAGGGAAATTGAATTCGCAACCTCCAATCTTGATGAGGGGCAATTTGGATCACCTGCCTTCGCAAGCTCGATGTAGTTCGAACAACACCAGATCCTACCCCCAGGAACCAAGAGCCGGCCCAGGGTTCTAAATAAACTGTTCCGAGCCTTAGGAAAAAACCCGAGGTCGAGAGATTCTGTTGGGCCGAGCCTAGGCCCAAGCCCATCAATTCAGCTATAAATACCCCAAGCATTTATGACGACGACACAACTTCCCAGGTGCTCTTCCTCCGAAGCTACTGCTTGGAATTACGTAGGAAATATAGCATAGGCTTTTTTATATGTATTTCATTCTCTAGCTTGTACGGCATCCAATAATGCTCGGATAGGACTCTCTATATTCATAACTTGTACTCGATCACATTGAATACAATACTATTGATCTTATCTCTTCATTTTACTTACGTTACACGGCATTTTACACCATTCTTATCGAACTAACGAGTAAGATCAATTGGCGCCCACCGTGGGGCCTTATTAGAGTATTAGATCGAAATATGCCTACTACGAGGAGAAATACGTATGTTAGCGGAAAGCCTCACTAACCAAAAACTCCGCCGTTCATTATCCAGGGCGATCCTCCGGCCAGCGGAGCATTCGTCAACTTAAGGTCGAAGATAAGACCTACGGGATGAATTTCCGACCTTAAGATTGGTGGTTTTATTCTGTGATTGCCCAGCTCATTTATTCCTTCGAGGGATTTATTTTCCACAAATGATCCATTTTCTAATACATAAGCGAATAAGAAGTTTCACAGATATCGTCCACAGCAAACTAACACAGAATTAATCCCGTTGATTCGATCATCAATTAACGACAAAAGGCTTAGAAAATCTATGGAATTACAGCTTATTAATGGTCGGAATTTATTTTTCCGATCATCATATTAATTAATTTCAGGAACAAATTTCACGAATCAATTATTTGAGAGATCAGTCGCATAATCTGTATACATTATTTATCGGTTATCTGATGTTTTTTTCTTGAATCAGTTGGGATAAATTGAATATTTAAACAACGGCAATGAGTTATATAAATGCTCGAAGTCGCGGCTGAGTATTGGCAATCGTCCGACTGCTAAAAGAAATTGAACAACGAAATTCGATTAGAGAACAAAGCTTTATTATTAATATTCTTCAAACAAGTTACAAAGTGAAGCCTCAAATATAATATCAGAATTCGAGCTCAAGAAATACAGTACGATCACTCCTATCCTATTACAAATTCTACGAGTAATTCTACCCTGTTACGTATTCGGTCTTCATTCCCTAAGATCGCTCCAGATGCAGAACTCAGCAGTGATTCTTCTTGGCAATCACTAGCCACGTGTCGCACATCCGTCTTCGTACGGGATAAAAGTCGGATCGGAGCTCCTCTCCAGGGCTTCAGACCGACCTTATGTCTTCATCTGTAAATAATGATTGAAATACTCAATCATTATTTACAGGTTAATCCGAACCGGTGCAGCAAAGGGTTATCTCAGCAGAGGCACCACAAGGAAGCTCGAAGGAACTATACTTCAAGAAAGCCCTCGAGGAAGCTGGTGCCTCAGATTTAAAGAACTCCTCTCAGATTAAGCAGCTGCCCGATCGGATACTACGCCAGAAAACCGGAATTCTAACCCACGCCAGATAAGATATGTCTGGGAAAACAGGTTGCCTGCCGGTATTCTAGGCGCAATTTCTTTTGCCTGTCGATATTCTAAGCGAAAAGGCTTATACCAAAGGAGCTAAGATCGATAAATAGGGTTCGAAGTCTAATCCCAAACTCCTTTATCTAGGAGAAAGTATGAATCAAATTTAAATCTCGACCCATGGGGATCGGAGGAAGCATAAAGGAAAAAATGAGGAATATCGTATAAATAAAGGGACCTATTTATAGTGGTAAAGGGTTTTGAATCAACGGCACAGATAACAGATCACAAACGGCTAGGATGTCCGTATTAAATGGACTGACCGATACGTTTCCCGAGAAATAGGGTCCTGTTTGGTTAGCAGAATGTACGGTTTAACAATGTGCAAAGAAGGGCTTATTCGAAACGTTCATTCGAACAAATGTTTCACTTATTATCCTACTCGAAAAATAGCACAAGGATCAGGAACACTTGTCTGAAAGTTCAACCCTTATGCACTTGATATTCTAGATATGAAACCGCTATTTTTACAACCGACTAGAGATGTTCGAATCGAAAAAGCTACGATTGGTCTACTCGAACAAAACTCTCGAACTGAAAAATTCGATAGCTTTTGAAATTCGGCGATACCAAGGATCAATCACAACAAGTTCTTTATTAATTTCAAATCTACCAAGACATTAATATTCTTACTCAAGAGACCACTGCTCGGGTATTTCGTTATTAATCTTAGATATTCGAGATCGGGTATTTGAAAATAAGAACGTGGCTGATTGTGCTCTATTTTATAAACAAGGAAAAGAGAAAAGTCCATTCATGAATATTATTAAAAATACAAGAGTTCAAAAGGAAAGTATGGAAGGTGCATTTCGAACATAGCACAAGCTAATATGTTACATAAGAACCCCTTTATTTTCTACAGTCCTATGAAATTTTTGGTTTTTCGCTCCTATCATTTGCTCGAAGTAACCTAGCTCCGAGCAGGGAATCTCCTTTGGATCCGCAGGCTTTTGAATTTATTTACGATCTTCCGAAGACAAAGGGGCGAACGCACGGCTTATCGGGTAACTGTATTCTGGATCGTTCTCTCCCCAGTATGTCTTCCTAAATGCACTGTAGCAACAGGTCCCTAATCGAAGACCTGCGCGACAACCTGCGGACTTCATGGATCTGGCATATTGGCCTTCAAGATAGAAATCATATTTGCCTGTCGATATTCTAAGCGAGGTCGAAGTAGTCTTTCTTCCGCTCGAAGAATATTCGAAGTCTAAGCTCAAAAAGTTGAATTTATTGAATAACGATTTTGATTACCATGATCGAACAGATAATATGCTGGTACAACGAATAAGATAATCTCAACAATATGACAGCCTTTTATAGTAAAAGTTGAACGAATCCAGCGGCAGATAATTCGCGAAATGAATGGATTAGATTTGTCGACCCTTGCAATTCTCAATAAATGAGGAACCGTTTGGAAAAAATCAAACTTGTCAAAATTGGGAACTTATAGACAAAGAATTTTCTTAACAAGGCATAAGGTTTATTTATTAAGTCCTAAGGTTATTCACTATTTGCTGCTTCGCTATGATTCATCTTTTCTCAGGATTGCAGAAGACTATTATCTCATCAAAATTTATTTCGATCAGAGTTATGTATTCAGTGGAAACTAGTCTCTCAAATATTCATATTAATTCGTCTTATTTTGATATTATCGATCTCGTTAATCTATTATTCTATCTCTTTTCATCTATTATTCTATCTCTACTTGTCTCCATCTACTATTAAAAAAGGGTGAAAGCTGTTGCTACGACCCTCGAAAATCGACCAAGGGTGAAAGCCGTTACTACGCCCCTTGGATAGAGAAATAAAAATGGGTGACGACCCTCGGGCTAAAAATGCTCTGAAATGACTAAGGGTGAAAGGCGTTGCTACGCCCCTTAGATCGAAATTATTAAACGGGTGAAAGCTGTTGCTAAGACCCTCGGGCTAAAAATGCTCTGAAACGACTAAGGGTGAAAGTCGTTGCTACGCCCCTTAGATCGAAATTATTAAACGGGTGAAAGCTATTGCTACGACCCTCGGGCTAAAAATGCTCTGAAATGACTAAGGGTGAAAGCCGTTGCTACGCCCCTTAGATCAAAATTATTAAACTGGTGAAAGCTGTTGCTACGACCCTCGGGCTAAAAATGCTCTGAAACGACTAAGGGTGAAAGTCGTTGCTACGCCCCTTAGATCGAAATTATTAAACGGGTGAAAGCTGTTGCTACGACCCTCGGGCTAAAAATGCTCTGAAACGACTAAGGGTGAAAGCCGTTGCTATGCCCCTTAGATCGAAGTTATTATCCGAGATCAATCTAAATTCTATCGTCTTATTTCTCCACAATTATTCATACAACTAAGGGTGAAAGCCGTTGCTATGCCCCTTAGATCGAAGTTATTATCCGAGATCAATCTAAATTCTATCGTCTTATTTCTCCACGATTATTCATACGACTAAGGGTGAAAGCCGTTGATATGCCCCTTAGTTCGAAGTTATTATCCGAAGATCAATCTAAATTCTATCATCTTATTTCTCCACGATTATTCATACAACTAAGGGTGGAAGCCGTTGCTATGCCCCTTAGATCGAAGCTATAATTCAAGGTCAATCTAAATTCTATCATGTGATTTCTTAACGGTTATGTATTCGATTAAGGGTTAAAGCCCTTGCCAGGTCACTTACATCGGATGTATATTCGAAATCTATCTAAATTTTATCACATTATTTCTCCACGATTATTTATTCGACTAAGAATGAAAAATCCATAATCCCAGAAAAGTCTGAACTATGGAAGATATCTCAAGGAAGAATCAAATTTTGCAGAAATAATAATTCAAATCAATTATGGCTCTCAAATCATCTCATGAAGTTGCAAGTTACAGAGGTCGAAATTAAAAGTATCGACAACAAAATAGAAGAAAATCTTTCATTCATAAAGTTCTCAATACAATTATGAGTATTTCTTTTCTACGAACACGAGAATGAAGCTCGAATTCAAAAGAGAAAAAGGATTACATCCATCACGTCCTACTACAGGTACTACAATGAAGGTGAAAGCCTTCGAAATTAAAAAGGGAACAGAGGAGAACGGGATCGGAACATGACCCGGAACTCTTAACCGATCTTAGGTCTTCATCAGTAAATATTGACGGTTATGCCTAGGAAATAAGATCCGCTGATGAAGAACCGGCGCGCGAGAGGAATCTCGGACAATTTCCGTGCGCACTAACCCGAGCCGGGATACTGTGAACCAGCTCCGGAAGTATCTTAAATAAGTTGAGATCAAAATCTTAAAGATCCCTCCACAAGTTGACCCACTATCCGACTGGGTGGATTGACAGGATACAGGAATTCGAACCGGCCCTAAATGGATGGAATCAGAGAGAGCTGGTCGCCTGCCGGTACCCCAGTCGCAATTCTTTTCGCCTGTCGATACCCTAGCCGAAGTAAATCGCCACAAAAGGTAGCCAAGTAACAAAGGAAAAGAGTTCGAACTCGAACCTCAAAACGTATTATGGAGGATAGAAAGCAAAACATAGTAGTCGAACGAAGTAAAAGCTCAATCATAGAGCCGATCAAAACAATTACTGAAACGTAAAAATGTGAAGGTAACTATGGAACTATATATAGTGAAAATAAAAGGCGATCGACGACTCAGATTCAATAAAACTAACGGCTGAGATACAAGCAATAAATACGCCAACCGCTACGTTTCCCGAGAATACGGAAACCGTTTGGGTAAGTGAAGAAAATGTCAAAATTATTCCTCTGTTTCGGTAAGTAAAGAAAATGTCAAAATTATTCCTGCTCGAGTTCATCCTGTTCGAATTCGTTATAATCTCAATTCCGGTCATCAAAAGAAAATGGCTGAGACCAATGAAGTACAACATTCGAGTAAAACGATCGTAAGGATCGATCAAAAGACTATTAATTTCCGAGCCTGACATATCAAGCAATTACAAATTACAAGATATCAACTCCTATTACATATCGGACCAATCTTTTGATACTAATACATTTACAATATCGAGAATATTGACAAAGAACTAATCTATATATCCGAACGGGAGAGGGACTTCATGACCATGCAATCGGCGGACGATAATGTCCTTACACGAATAAGAAGAGCCTGCAAAGCCAACAGGCTTTTGTCTGTATTTATAATTCTTCAAAAAGGAGAGGGGTAATGCATCTTTTTCTAGGTGTAACGAGAATACTTTATTGAGGACTTCGATCCTCGAAGCTCCACCCCTAACATCCTTAAGGAAGAATCGAACAAACCGCCAAACACCCTTGAAAAACTTAATGCTTGAGCATCCCCAAAACCAAAAAGGGTCGTGGGGGCTACCTGGGTCGTAGGTGCTCAGCAATAAGGCTTATTGGCCTCGAAGGTCGGAAGAGCATTCGCCTGCAGATATCCTAGTCGAGGTTGAAGTACAAATTTGCCTATGGTCTGCAAAATAAGTCCTAACTCGAAATTCGAAATATTGGGCCATGCAACAAAATCTTTTAGTCAGCATGGTCGAAAGAACCTGTTTTCAGAAAATCTTATAAGGATACAAAATGAAGAGCCCCATTTATAGGTACTATTCTCAAAAATCCAACGGCTAGCAAAAAGCAAAAGTAACGGTCGAGATCAAAAGACTGTTGCGCTTCCTGAGAATTTAAGCAGGAAGAGAAAGTTATCTAACTTTGGAGAATAAGCAGAATTAATATACCAAGATCGAAGATCAAGAATTCCGAGGGTAGGGACTGCAAACTCAAACAGCAAACTAAAGTATGAACGGAAAAGAACACATCAAATTATACAAGAACATGCAATCCGGGAGATAAATAGATTATTACAAACCATAAAGGATAAAAATGTCTAAAACTATTCATGATCACGCAGAAGTAAAAACAATATAGCCATACAGCAAGTCCGGACGAATAAAAGACAATATCTAGAGAAGCTTATTGTCGGAGAAAATCTTTCGAAGCTCGGCATTACGAGCCTCATATCCTACTTCATATCCACGGTCGTAAGCCTCCCTTTCTCGGCGCGCGAAGTCTTGTTTCTCCTGCTCGTGAAGACTTTTCAGTTTCTCGAGCTCTTCATTTAGCTTCTTGTGGATTTCTTCTCCAAGTTCTTTAGCAGTCTTCTCCCTCTCTAAAGCGAGCTTCTCCGCAAAGA
This sequence comes from Penstemon barbatus, assembly GCA_003313485.2. Lineage (NCBI taxonomy): Eukaryota > Viridiplantae > Streptophyta > Magnoliopsida > Lamiales > Plantaginaceae > Penstemon > Penstemon barbatus. Next base: position 83,552,072 of record CM064883.1, read on the forward strand.
CACGGTCGAATTCGGTTTTCTTCTCCTCCAGCTCGAGGGAAATAGCAGCATGCCGATTTGTTTCACGCTCGGCAAACGTTTTAAGTTCGATGAAATCCTGTCCGGCCTATTAAAAAAGATCGGCAACGTTAAACAAAAAAAAAAAAATAATAAATATATATATATATATATATATATATATATATATATATATATTATTGTTAAAACCTGAAACAGGAAGTGCATCCCAGACTCGAACAACTCTTCTATATTCCTCTCCTTGGACATGTCGGTTTCGGAAGAAGTAAAGTCAACTCGCAACAGACTATCCATGGGATCAGCCTTAGAAGCAGACCCATCTTTCGACTCCTTGGGCGGGGAAGGAGTAACTTTCGGAGGAGCGGAGTCAACGCGGGGTTCAGAAGGATTATCAATTTTTAAAGATTCGGCAGAAGCCCCTCCACCAATTTCCAACTTAGGCTTTTTGCTAAGACTTCCTGCGGGGGGGGACAGGTGAAGAATCATCAGAAGATGGTTTGCTACCAATAACAAGATTCTGCAAAGCTTCGATGGGAGTGACCCCATCGGAATAAGGCCTTTTGTTCGAAGAAGGAACGGGAGTTTTTTCTCTGACAGAATCTTCACTCGAAGAATCGACAACTTTCGGGGAAGAACCCCCGAGCGCAGCCTCGAGCTCTTCATCCAAAATGGACTTGTTGGAACTGCCCTTGGTTTGCTTTGAGGAAGTGCTTTTCTCTTTCTTATTTTCCCCTCCTTTAGGAGCTTTCGGGGAAGACACAGAGGTCTTAGAAGAGGATTTGGAGGGTTTGGCCTCCTTGGCAGGTTTTTGCTCTTTGGTCGAATTTTTATTCTTCAAGCCACCAAATAGCAGTTTGGGGTCGATTGCCTTGCCTAGTATATTTTCCATGATAAACGGGGAGAGAGTTAAGAAAATTATAAGAATGCAGAATGTAGAGGAAGAGCTCCGATCTCTAAAAATATTTTCTGACAAAAATTGAAGAGATCCTCATATTTATAGGCGCTAGAGCCTATAATTACAATAGTGAAATCGATGCGACTTTCAAGAAAGATTCTATATGGAATAAATAGATATCGAGCATAGAATACGAGAAGATATCGAACTACGAAGGAAAAATGATGTCCAAATATTTGCAAGATTGGGATTTACAAGTTACACGAATTAAACCGAAAGGAAAACAAGTCCGATTACAAAAGTGGGTTACATACATGTATACATTCGATTCCTAACTACGAGACTATAAATCACCCCCTCCAGCATGCTCGAACTCAGCATTCAGACCAACGCCATCTTCGCCGCCGCAACCTGATGGATCAGTCTGGTCAACGGGTCGACCATTTTCCTTATCCGATCCGTCCTCTATGTTAACATCTTCATTTTTCCCTGAAGCAGAAGGATAATCGTCGTTGGAGCGCTCGAGCAAATCTGGGTTAGGCATCGGAACGCCAAACTCCTCAACTAAGGGGGCAAAGCGATGATCCTGCCAGTTCGTATCTGTCTTGGGTAAATAGAAAGCTTTGTAATCCTTCCCTTCAGCATTCTTAAAAGGGTTCATATACTGAAAATATTCGTCCATGTCATCTGGAATTTTCTTGGCCGAAATTAATTGTTGAACCCCTTTATAAAAGATCGTCTGAAGAATCCCTCCCATTCTCCTTTGGACTAAGGGATCTAAGACAGGGGATTCCAAGAATTCTCGTATGGCAGGAATCTCGACCTCCTCCCGGCCCTGGGCGTATGCACGCTCGGAATCTTGCTTTGCTAGCTCAAGCTCGATTTTTACCTTCTTCAGCTCTTCCTCGAGGGCACTTCTCTCTTTAACGGACGACAGCAAATCCTCTTCCACGGATGAGGAATGCTTCATAGTTGCTTTGAATAGCGAACAAATCCCCGATCTATGACGTAACTTAAGATATCAGCAAAATGTTAAGGACTCTAAAGAAAGAAGAGATAGTCAAAAGACAAATTTTTACCTCATGATACGTTCGGGAGAAATCACTCAAAACCTCAAAATCACCTTTGACGGTATGAAGCAGAATATCCCGTTTAAACCGACTAGCCATATAGATTCTAGCGGCTTTGTCGAATTCATTCTCACCACCCGAGTCCAGATCAGTTAGAATGGTACCGTCTTCAGGGTACCCAGCAGCCCTGCTACCGCGGAGATGCTCGTCCATGAAATCCACCACATCGGGCTCCGACCTACCTTCTCGACATGGAACCGAGTCAGAACTCACACCGAAGGGTTTTACCCTCCTTGAGGGTCCCGGGTGGTCAGCATTTCTCTTTCGACTCAGAAGCTTCTCATATTCCTGAATACCCTGAATCCGGTTCCAGGAATGTTGACTATAGCCGACGGACGAAAGAGCAGAAGTATCAGGAGAAAACAAAGTTCGAAGAGGTCCGGCAGTGGCCGAGTTCAGAGAACTCATAGTGCCAAGCCCTCTCAAATCGGGAATTGTAACTGGTATAACAACTGAATTTCCACCTAAATTACTTGTGTCCGCTCTTCTCTCGGAAGTATATGGCAACGGGTCGAAATAAAATGGCTTATCTACAACTGAGTCGGCAGCGGACAGCCGAAGCTTCTCGATGACTCGACCTGCAAAGAAAATACAAAATGTGCACGAGTTTAAACAAGAAGAATTGATCGGTCACACCTCAAAGTAGGCAGAAGCTAAGAAGCATACCCAAAGAAAGAGGGGCAAGAAGCGTAGCAGTAGAGGCTGGCAGGTCACTGATCTGCGGAAGGGATCCTTCGAAGGATTGACTGGAGTATTTGATCGCCGGGGCAGGATAATCACACTGGCTCAACCCGGCTAATCGTAAAACACCTTCCTGAATTAGGAGCTTGGTTTGGTAAGGATTGGACCGCAGCTGCTCGAGAAATTCATCGGAAAGACGGTGGTTGAGCTTCTCTTTAATTCTACGAGAACCATATGACCATGAGTTTACGCCATCCCATCGATATGGTCTTGTTTTTGAACTACCTTCTGATATTGGAACGTCAGGGCCTTTCACAAAAAAGAATCTCCTCTTCCAACCTTTATTCTTTCCCGTTGTTATATTCATAAGAAAAGGCCGCTTCGACCGCTGCCGGATGGACACAAACCCCGCATTTGAACCCTTACACAGGTCCATTCGGAATATTTGCTAAAAATTACTAAAGGAGGCCTCTCATCCCTTTGCCTCCATAAGAGCGCTGAACGCTACTATATACGCAACAGAGTGCGGGAGAAGCTGAGCGGGGGATAGCGAAAAGAAAGTCAAGACATTTCTGATAAGGGGAATGAACGGGATACGTAAACCACAAGAAAATTGACTCTCATAGAAGGCTTGACAGCCAGCCGGAGGCTCGGTAGCACGTTCGGTGTAAGAGGGAATGACGATCGAAAACCCCTTGGGAAGAAATTTCCCGAACTCCGCTTCGAGGTAAACAGATCCTTCTTTGAAAAATAACAGGAAGTTTGACTGGCGGGAAGTTCTAACCTGTTCGAGGTGACGGCGTCAGAAGGATGCGTATGTTTAAAAATCCTAACGAAGGCACCCTCGCCTATGCTGTATTTCTCGACCTCATCTTCCTCGAGATCCTCGGTCGGGTCATCATCTTCGTCTTCTTGACGAAATTCTCCATCTTCGTAATTGTCGACGAGCTTTAGCAAATGATCGGACTCTTGGTTCTCTCCGACCTTATTCTTGCCCCTTGAACTTCTAGAACTTGACATTATGGATTCGGAAACAAATATATTAAAGTAAGTGCCTCTTTGATTCGAATACTCCGAGCTCAAGAGAGAATGCGATATGGAAGTAATTTTTCAACGAGTCAACATATATATACGGGGTTAAAAAGGTAAAATTGCAAACAGGTCCCGGAGTAACCGCGACGGTTGAACTTACTCTGAGTAAAAATATAAAGTTATCCTTCTGAGAATTGCATTCTTGGTCCTTTACTTTCCAAATTGTGGAGTAAATCCCCCGGAAATTGTCCCAGTGATATTCCATTGATCTCTTTATTACGATCGAAAAATTTAGAAAGCATTCGCCAAGGAATTGAATGAAGCATCGTGGAATAATAAAGAATATTGCAATTTAGAGGTCCTACGCAGACGTTGGACGACGAGGTTATCTTTTCAACACGCCGATATATTATTTCTTATATATGCACTCTTTTTCCCTGGCTCGGTTTTTATCCTAATGGGTTTTTCCGAGTTAGGTTTTTAACGAGGCATATCTGAAACACATTCTGGGCGGCTCATTTCATAATAGTGTGCGACATAACTTGTACTTCTTCGAGCGCAAGCTCCACTTCACGCTCGAGAAGTGGGGGAGTATTGATGAGGGGTAATTTGGATCCCCTGGCTTCGCAGGCTCGATGCAGTTCGAACAACACCAGATCCTACCCCCAGGAACCAAGAGCCGGCCCAGGGTTCTAAATAAACTGTTCCGAGCCTTAGGAAAAAACCCGAGGTCGAGAGATTCTGTTGGGCCGAGCCTAGGCCCAAGCCCATCAATTCAGCTATAATGATGAGGGGTATTCTGGATGCTACTTCTCTTTACAATTGCACGAGATCGAGCGGTACTTACCTCGAAGAATCGAGTTCGAATCTGGCGATGGTTTTGCAGGGGATATAAACAAGCCCAGGATCCAAAGTTGCTGTTGGGCCGAGCTCTGAATCAAACTTATGGGCCGAAGATTTACATGTCTGTGGGTAGACCACCTAGACCCATTTTCAACTATAAATACCCCCTGCATTTATGATGTTGGACACAACTTCCCAGGTGCTCTCTCCTCGAAGCTATAGTCTTAAACTGCTCGGATTGTAGGTCTAGTTCTATCATATGTATTTCGCCCTCTAGCTTGTACGGCATCCAATGATGCTCGAATAGGACCTTTTGAATACTTGTACTTGTACTCATTCAATTCGAATACAATTACATTTTGATCTTTACTTCATTTTATTTATCGTTACTATAATCATACATCCCACCCTTGATCGAATCAACGAAACCACGTAAGATCAATTGGCGCCCACCGTGGGGCCTTATTCGAGTATTAGATCGAAATATGCCTACTACGAGGAGGAACACGTATGTTAGAGGAGAGCCTTCCCATGCAGGGGGAGCACAAAATTCCGTTAACAATGAACCTGATAATCTATCACGCGCCGCACAGCAACAACCGGAGGTGCCACCGGCAGTTCCACAAGATAACGTTCCAGTACACACAACCATTGGTGACTTAAGATCTATAATAGGCACAATGTGCAGGGAATTCTTGAACAGCGGAAGGGCAGATCAATCACCTGTAGACCAACCAGGGATTCAGGGAAGACCAGAGATACCTTCATCGAACTTGCAGAAGGAAAACGATGTGTCGCATGCCCCATCAACACATCCGCGTCGAGCGGCACCTTCGGAAGCCAATGCCCGGTCCGAAAACCCACCGGCACTAGTGCACGATCTGGAAAATTCTGTTGTAGGGGAAAGTCACGCCGCCGGCGCTGTAAGAAGAAACAAACCAATTAGCAAGAGAATCACTGAATCTGAATTGGAGAAAATAATACAGGAAAGGGTGGCTAAAAAATTGGAAGAGCAGGGTACCATGATAGAGATTCCCTTCACTCATCAAGCTCCCAGGCAAGCAGGGAACTCCCTGACTAGAGGAAACCTACGAGAGAGGGAGATCTCGAATAATATCATGAGATGTTCACCCTTTTGTCGAGAAATACGCGAAGCTCGAAACACAGAAACGGTGCCGACCAGGCTCCCTCGGTATAACGGGACTACCGACCCCGGCGAGCATATTAACAGCTTTGTTAATGTTATGAATTTGTATGGACACTCGGATAATTTCTGCTGCAAGATTATGGTCACCACTTTTGAAGGGATTGCCCTCGATTGGTTCGGAAAGTTACCCCCGAACTCCATATTTTCTTTCGAAGAATTTTGCGATAAGCTGAAGCATCAATTCGCTAGCCAGAGGAAGCCAAGATTGCCTGCGAATCATCTGGGCACTGTGAAACAATTGGAAGGGGAGACGTTGAGGCAATGGCTAGCAAGATTTAGTATTGAGCTCTTGAAAGTGGATACCCCGCAAATCGAATATCTGTCCTCATTGATGTTCGAGCTGACTAGAAGCACCCAGTTTGGGAATGCGTTATGCAGAAAGCAACCTAAATCTTTCGAGCGGATAATGGAAATTGCTGAAAAGTATATGATACAGGAAGAAATGAACAAATTGAAGAGTTCACATCTAGATAAGTCCCATCTCAACAGAAAGCAAGACAGGGCCCCGATCCCAAAACCAAGTGATTATGGAGGATCGAGTAAAGGATCCGTATGGCAGCGAATCAACACTTTTAAGCCGCAGATGCCGCCCCAAGGACCGAATTCATATGGACCTCTATATGATCGAAATCGAGTCCCAAGGCCGGGTAAAATTCAATTTACCGAGCTTAACAGCTCAAAAGAAGAGGTGTTGACCGTATTGGAAGAAGGAAATTTAATTCCGGAAGCCCAGAGAATCGCACAGGCAAGGCCGGGCGCACCCGGATATGACCAATATTGTCGATATCATCGAGCTAGGGGCCACAGTACGGAGAATTGTTATCAATTGAAGGTCGAGATCGAAAAGTTAATCAACCAAGGAAAACTAAAAGAATTTGTTAAGAATGGCAACTATAACAATCGCTACAGATCCCGTAGCCCGAGAAAATTTATCACTCGGCAGAGGCAGATTCAAGGTCAAACAGAAGAACAATCGAACGGTGTGATCAACATGATCGCAGGTGGACCGGCGGGTGGAGATAGTAGGAATGCTAGGAAAAGGGTTTTAAGGTCAATCAAGACAGGAGTGTCCACAAAAAGGGAAGTTCTGTCTTTGGAGCTTCCATCAATGGAGAATCAAGTCATCAGCTTTAGTGAGGCGGATCGACCCGCTGATGTTAGTTGGGACACGAATGAAGATGATCCAGACTTTTCCATGGTATTAACACTAAGAATTGCAAATTTCGAGGTCAAAAGAGTGCTGATCGATAACGGAAGCTCGGCAAACATAATTTCATCAGAAGCTCTTACGAGAATGAAACTCTGTCATCCATATTTGGATAAGGTAACCACCCCTTTGATCGGTTTCGGGGGGTCGGAGATCACTCCACTCGGGACTATACTTCTGAGTACCACTCTGGGATCAAAACCAAAGAATGTCACGAGAATGATCAAGTTCCTAGTGGTGGATACGCCGTTCGCCTACAATGCCATCTTGGGAAGACCCGCTCTGAATACTTTTAAGGCCATCGTATCCACTTACCATCAGAAGATAAAGTTCCCAACTGAAGGAGGAGTAGGTGAGATGAGGAACGATCAGTACATGGCCTGGGAATGTTATAGTTCGTCCTTGACCATCAAGGAAAAGATGGAGCCTGAGGTCCCTAACAAAAGAAAAATATCTGAGTTAGTCTCTAACTCTGGAACCCCAATTCCTGATCATGAAAGACTGGATGGAAAGAAAGGGAAGATCGTTGACATGAGTGTACAAGCACCTGATCACAAAAAGGTGAGCTTGGTTCCTGGATCTCCAGAAAAATTCACAAAAATAGGAACGGAGCTAAGTAATTGCATGGAGGCAAAGCTCATCGGATTCTTGCAGAAAAACGTGGATGTCTTCGCATGGAGTTCGGACGACATAGTGGGAATCGACCCGCGAGTAATAACGCATTCCCTGAATATTGACCCAAAGGCCAGACCCGTGAGGCAGAAGAAGCGCAATCACGGACGAGAGAAAGACAAGATAATTAATGCGGAGGTCGATAGGTTGTTAGCAGCAGGGCAAATCAAGGAAATAAAATTCACGGAATGGCTATGCAATGTGGTATTAGTCTCCAAGGGAGAAAAGATCGAGAACAAATGGAGAATGTGCAACGATTTCACCGACTTAAACAAACTATGTCCAAGGGACCCTTACCCTTTGCCTCGAATTGACATGCTCGTAGACTCCACTGCAGGATTTGTATTATTTAGCATGATGGATGCATTTCAAGGATTTTATCAGATCTTCATGAACGAAAGAGATCAGGACAAAACGGCATTTATCACCGAACGAGGGGTGTACTGTTTCATAGTTATGCCTTTCGGTTTAAGGAACGCCGGTGCAACATATCAGAGGCTGGTTAATATGATGTTCAAAGAATTAATAGGGGAAATCATGGAAGTATATGTAGACGACATGCTCGTAAAGAGTATGTCCGAAGAAGATCATATTAATCATCTCGATAGGTGCTTCAAAATTTTGAGGAAGTATGGATTGAAGTTAAACCCAGCAAAATGCACATTTGGGGTGCGATCGGGAAAATTCCTCGGGTATTTAGTTCATGAAAGGGGAATCGAAGCTAATCCAGAAAAAATCCGAGCGATCACTGACCTCCATCCACCAAGAAAACTTTCGGATGTTCAAAGTTTGATAGGAAAAATTATCTCACTGAATAGATTCATCTCCAGATCCGCTGACAAAAGCTTACCTTTCTTCAAATTATTGCGTAAATCTAAGAACTTCGAGTGGAACGCCGAATGTGACAAGGCTTTCGAAGAGCTGAAAACATACCTGACTTCGACACCCATGCTAGCAAAGCCATCCGAAGGGGAACCTCTATATCTGTACATAGCTGTGTCAGAAGAAGCCATTAGCTCGGTTCTGGTCAAGCTAGATAAAGCTGAGCACAAACCAGTTTACTATTTGAGTAAATTGTTGCAAGGGGCCGAAAAGAATTATTTGGAGATTGAAAAATTTGCACTCGCCTTAATTGTGGCAGCCCGGAGATTAAGGCCCTACTTTCAAACATATAAAATCATTGTTTTAACTAACCAACCTTTGAGACAGGTTTTGTCCAAGCCAGAAGCTTCAGGCAGGTTAATAAAATGGGCGGTCGAGCTCAGCCAATTCGAAATTGAATACCGACCGCGAATCGCCGTCAAGGCGCAAGTGCTAGCTGATTTTGTACTTGAGTCAACCAACATATCGAGCGGGAAAGAAGAAATAACCCCGGAATTATGTATGGTGGAAGAAGCAAACGATCAAGTTTGGCTGATGCACGTGGACGGATCTTCAACCAAGGAAGGTGGTGGAGCTGGGATCCACTTCCAAGGGCCCAATGCCGAAGACCTGAGCTATGCGATAACCTTGGACTTTGTCGTCACCAACAACGAGGCCGAATATGAAGCTTTGATAGCTGGATTAGAGATGGCCATTAAGGCAAAGGTAAAATCGATCATCGTACTAACGGATTCGGAACTTGTTCACAGGCAGATAAAAGGCACTTACGAGGCCAGAGAATTCAACATGATTAAATATCTGAACAAGGCGAAGAAGTTGATCTCGGAGTTCGATAAGTTCGACATTCAACCGATACCAAGAGAAGAGAATCTCTGGGCAGATATATTGTCAAAATTTACAGGACTGGCCGACGGAAAGACTGAAAGAACAATCACTTGGCTGCTATCGAATATGTCCGCCATCGAGTTAGACGCAGCCCCTGTTGTTGATGTTATGGAAATCGAAGAGCCAAGTAGATCGTGGAGTGACCCTCTTATCGCCTATCTTAAGGATGGAAAACTTCCGGATGATGCAAATGAGGCTCGGAGAATCAAATATAGAGCGCCATCATTTACTTTGATGGACAGTCAACTTTACAAGCGATCCTCTTCGGGAATTCTATTAAAATGTATCCGCGAGTCACACTACAATATCATTTTAAGGGAAGTTCATGAAGGGGAAGCTGGGAGTCATTGTGGAGCTCGAGCGTTGGCTCTTAAATGCTCAAGATCTGGATATTATTGGCCTACACTCTTTCCTGATTCTGTCGAGTATGTGAAAAAGTGCCATCACTGTCAAATTCATTCGAATTTAATACACCAACCGGCCGAACATATGCATTCGATCCCTATTTGTTGGCCCTTCGATAAATGGGGCATCGATATTGTAGGACCTTTCCCAACAGCGCGAGCCAGAAAAAATTACGTACTTGTAGCTGTGGAATATTTCAGCAAGTGGGTCGAATGTGTTGCCTTGACAAAGATCACCCAATTTCAAGTTATTAATTTTTTATGGAAAAATATAGTTTGCAGATTCGGAATCCCCAGGGTTTTAATATCAGATAACGGAACGCAGTTTGCAGGAAAAAGGATCACGGATTGGTGCGAAAGATTTGGAATACAACAGAACTTTGCGTCCGTTGGCCACCCTCAGGCTAACGGACAAACTGAAGTAGTGAACCGGGAAATTGTTCGATCTCTGGAGAAGCGCTTATCGGAAGCAAAGGGAAAATGGCTGGATGAGCTACCAGGAGTATTATGGGCCAACAGAACAACAGTCAAAGCGGCAACCGGAGAAACTCCATTTAGTTTGGTTTATGGGTCGGAGGCTGTAATTCCAGTCGAAAATCTTATACCTTCTCCCAGGGTCGAATTTTATGATCCAGAAGAAAACCAATCGCTGAGGCAAGTGGAAGTTGATCACGCGGATGCTCGTAGGGACCGCGCGAAGTTGAAAATTCAAGCCGCCAAAGCCAACATGGAAAAGGCCTATAATCGGAATGTGAGGATTCGATCCTTCAAAATTGGGGATCTAGTGCTCAAAAAAGTGGAAGTGTCAAAGCACGTAGGGAAACTACAACCCAATTGGGAGGGCCCGTTCGTGATCGTAGAGGTTGGAAAGAAAGGATCTTATAAGATTGCACGCCCTAACGGAGAAATACTGCCTCGAGCTTGGAATGCGGTTAATTTAAGAAGATATTATGGAAGATAGAAACAATAGAGGTTTCTACTTTTTAGCTATGTTATTCCGTTTTCTTTTGACCGTTACTATTCGGCGAACTATATGTGTTTAATGAAGAATTGGATTATTTGAAGAATGTTTGTTCAGACTATTTATTCAATGAAAGCATATTTCGCCTACATTCTTAATTATCCATCGTATTACTGGTATTCTCAATCTATATTGCCAATCTCTACTTTCTTCTATCAAATATTGAAAGGGTGAAAGCCTCTGCTATGCCCCTTAGATCGAAAATATTGAAAGGGTGAAAGCCTCTGCTAAGACCCAAGGGCTAAAAATGCTCTAAAAAACGACTAAGGGTGAAAGCCTCTGCTATGCCCCTTAGATCGAAAATATTGAAAGGGTGAAAGCCTCTGCTAAGACCCAAGGGCTAAAAATGCTCTAAAAAACGACTAAGGGTGAAAGCCTCTGCTATGCCCCTTAGGTTAAAACAAGCATTCTATTGAAAAATAAAACATTCTATGGAAGTTAGATCGAAATAAACATTCTGTTGAAGAATGACCTAAGTCTCCATGACGGCTAAGGCGCCAAAAAAAAAAAAAAAAAAAAAAAAAAAAAAAAAAAAAAAAAAAAAAAAAAAAAGGAGGAGAAAGGGAAAGACGGAGAATATTATTCCAAGCAAATATTATATCGTTACAACAAGGGTTATACTACAACAAGAAAGATAAACCGTTACAACAAGGATGGTATCACAAAGAGAAATCTTAACTCGTTGTACAAAGAAAAACCACAGTATTACTAAACGAAATTATTTTCGGAAAGGATTTTTCGGACTTCAGCACTACGATCAGCATACCCGCGGATGTAAGCTTCTCTCTCACGGAGCTCGGAGTATCTCTTCTCGCGTTCATAAATATCTTTGAGCCTCTCAAATTCCGAACTCAACTTATCCTGAGACAATCTCTCCTTAAAAAATCTATTAGCTTCCAGCGCGCGTTCCAACTCCATCTTTTTAACGATCAGCTCGAGTGAAGTGGAAGCCCGTTGTTCGATCTCGTGATTGGCCAATGCATAAAGCTTAGAGAAGACTTTGCTAGCCTGAACTTATAAGGAAACACATCATAGCAGAAATAAAGGAAATAGAGAGCCATAACAAAGAAGTTAGAAAGATTTACCTGAATAAGGGATTCCGACCCAGAATGAAATAGGAACGAGGAATATTCTCCAGCCGAGAAGACCGCCTCGGAGATAGAAACATCGGCCCGAAGAAGACTCAAGTCAGGTTTCTCATGACACATTGCATCGAAACGAGTCCCATTTATTCCAAGCAAAGACCCTCCGACCAACGAAGGAACCGATTGGGAAGAGGAGCGCCCAGTTACTTCATCCACAAAAGAAACCCTTTTAGTTCTCTTATTTGAGTCTCTAGATTTCAAGCACGAAGAAAGGGTAATGATCGGTGATTTGTTTTCCCCATGAGGATTTGACTGATCCGAACTAATAGATTTGATTGGATTCAAATTATTAATAGATTTGATTGGTGATCGTTCTCTTTTCCTTATTCTCCTACTATCACTCGGTCCGGATAAAGGCGCGGGAAAAATCACGAGAGCATTCAGATTCTTATTCATCTCTCGATTTTCGGGTAAAGATCCGACCAAGATAATTTTTTTTTTTTTTTTTTTAAAAAAAGAAGCTCCGAACACTATGAGCAATATCAGTGCAAAGGCAACGTAAAATGGCCTAGCTATTTATAAGAAAACGGTACGATGCAAACTGCAATGATTGGTAAAGCACTGCTTCCAAGAAAGGCCCAGTGATGTAACCAGGTACGCAAAGCTGACGTCATGAAACTCAACAAGAAGTCCAAACAGGCAATAATATAAAATAGTATAAAAGAAAGAAATTCAAATACAAGAATCCACTAAATAAGCAAGGACCAAAGATCATAAGTAAACAAGTACATTGTTGCACCAAGCCAATCCTATTACATAGCAATCGTTATGAGTTGGACTCCTTCACGCCCGAACTACGGTCCGATCCATCTCGTCTCTCCGATTTGCTGGAACCACTTTCCGAACTATCAGAGTCATCTTCACTTGAGCTGCTGCTTTCTTCATCACGAGTTCGTGCGCCAGGCGCAGATTGACTCGAACCAGAAGGAGTGCCTTGTACGCTCTGACCGCGGGAATCCCCTTCAATATCCACATCTTCGTCTTCGGATTGGGCTTCGAGCTCATCAGGATTGGGCATTGGTGCACCGAATTCCTCAAGGAAAAGAGCAAACTCGTGAGTCGAAAATTCTTCGGGCTTAGGAGGAAGAGAGGACGCCTTATAGTCTTCACCATAGATATTCTTATAAGGATCCATCTTAGGAAGGAAGTCGTTAAGGGCACCTTCAATTTTAGCAGCTGTAAGGAGATGCTGAGCTCCTTTATAATAGAAGGATTGATTAATTGCTCCCGATCGTAATCGAACCAAGGCATCATGGATCGGAGACTTTAAGAACTCCCTTACGGTGGGAAGCCTGGCCTCGACTCGACCACGTTCATAAGATTGTTCGGCAGATATTTTAGCTTGCTCAAGCTCCTGCCTTAATTTCACCACTTCATCCTCTAAGGCCTTCTTCGTTTGTAACTCGTTCCTGGTTCTCTCGAGCTCGATCTCGACCTCAGACAACTTACTCTTGGTATCCTCTAGCTGACTGGTCTTCGCAGCTTCATCCTTCAGAACATTGCACAAGGCTTTCTGTACTGCTTGAGACTCTTCACTCAGTACAGCTTGTCGAAGGGCAGTTTGAATAAACAGGTCTCCGGCCTGCAAAAGAAGAAGATATGTAAGAGCACGAGATAAGAAATATAAAGAAAAAGCTAGAAACTTTCAGAATAAGACAGTACCTTTTGATGAGCATGGGCGTAATCGCCTAGTATCTCAAAATCCTTTTTAGCGAAAGATTGAACAGTATCGTCCTTGAATCTTCCGGCGAGAAACATCCGAAGAGACTTATCCACCGTATGCTCACCCTCGGAGCCCAAGTCAGATTCGACGGTCCCACAGTCCGGGTATCCGGCCGCCCTAGGTCCTTGCAGGTGTTCTTCGATGAAATCAGCCAAATCTGGCTCGGAATGACCAGCCCGACATGGTATGGAATTCGGTCCCCGACCAAAAGGCTTGACTCTCCTAGAGGACTCAGGGACATTGCTACTCCTCTTGCGAGCCATCCTGGCCTGCAAAATCTCTCTAGCACGATCCTCCAGAAGAGTATAATTACTATATCCCGCGTTATTAGGGTTAGAAGGAACGTTTGGAAAAACAGAGCGAAGAGGTTCGGGATCTTGGAAATCGGAGGTCCCATCCGTCTCGGCCTGAGACCGCGAAGTCCCTGCTTCGGTGATCGGGGGAACAATCATTAAAGCGTTTGAGTTTGATACGGTCCCAGCCTGGGCCTTGGATTTTTTCGTTTTCCGGGAAGCTATTTGAGGACGAGGCCGACCCTTATTACCCTTCGAAAAGGAAGCAACATGCGGGCCAGCTACAGATGTACGGAATTTATCAACTATATCAGCTAACGTGGAAGGAGGATTAGCAGGATCGATCTGAGCTTTCCCAAAGATGATCGGTTCAGGAGGAAAAGTGCAACTACTGAGCTCGGCCAGTCGCAAAACTGCCTCTTGAGTCATTAAAGCAGTCTGATGAGGATCAGCACGAAGAGATTGCAGAAAATCATCTGTTATCTCATTCTTCATATTCCCCACGAGCCGGCGTCTCCCATATATCCACTCCTTTGCTCCAGGCCACTCGAAGGGAGTTGGCTCGGAATTTTCTTCGGAAGGCGGGGACTCTGGTCCTCGGACAAAGAAAAACTCGCGTTTCCATCCTTTCAGGTTACTACTCACATTGGTCGATAAGACCGAAATCTTCGGCCTCTGAGAAAAGTATACGTAACCTGCGTTCGAAGAAGTGGAAGAACTAATTTGAAATATCCTCCAAAAATTCTGAAAAGCCGGCCTTTTCCCCTTAGCTTTCATCAACACGCAAAAAGCTATGATTAGGCAGATCGAATTCGGTAAGATCTGACAGGGAGCCAGCTTAAAAGCATTTAGTAGATTTTCTACCAGAGGAGGGAAGGGAATGCGTAAGCCGTAGTGGAATTGTTTGGAATAAAAGGCCTGGCAACCGGCGGGAGGGTTGGTAACTCGTTGATCGGGGGAGGGAAGCACTATTGAAAAACCAGCGCCTAGATATTGACCGAATTCTCTTTGCAACTCCGCCAAGTCCGTCTCCTTATAGGAACAGACGATCTGATCTGCCCTCTCCTCAGTCATGTTTAGAGCTGCGCTAGTCGAGGGCTCTTCCCAATCGTAGATCGTAATCACCACGTTACGGTTTAGCCTATATTTATACTGCTCATCGTTACCCAAAGGAAGCTGTCCGTCTTCTGTATCTTCCTTTTCAGAGACTGTTGCCTCTTCGGAATTTTCATCTTCGCTATTCCCAGTGTCAGAACTTGACTCCCGCTCCTCTTCGCTATTCGAGGCGGAACCCGAGTTTTGTGGATTCTCGTTCTCAACTGATCGATTCTCTACAGCCTCTTTCCTGTTATCGATCTCATTCTCCTCTAAGGGAGATTTTCCTTTTAAATCTGCTGAGCTCGACATAATAAGGCGACTGATCAAATATGGCAAATAAAACTCACTTATCGACTTATTTGCTCCGATCAAAAAGTTTTTCCTCAGAATTTGTGAGGAACACCGACCCTCCGTATAACTATATATACAGGGACAAAATGGGAAATTGCAAATCGGTCCCCGAGTGACCGCGACGATTGGACTCTCTTGAGGTAAATTTGAAGTTATATTTTCAGAAATTGCACCTACGGCCCCTTAACTTTCCAGAATTCCTGAAGTAAAGACCCATATCTCTAACAACAAAGACGATCTCATAACTGCGCTATCAAGAAATCGTTTAAACATGCACTCTTTTTCCCTGACCCGGTTTTTATCCCAGAAGGGTTTTTCCGAGCCAGGTTTTTAATGAGGCATACCAGCAACGATAGGCCGAGATCGATTTATCCTGACATTAAATATACTTCTTCGAGCTTAAGTTCCACTTTACGCTCGAGAAGTGGGGGAGTATTGATGAGGGGTATTCTGGATGCTACTTCTCTTTACAATTGCACGAGATCGAGCGGTACTTACCTCGAAGAATCGAGTTCGAATCTGGCGATGGTTTTGCAGGGGATATAAACAAGCCCAGGATCCAAAGTTGCTGTTGGGCCGAGCTCTGAATCAAACTTATGGGCCGAAGATTTACATGTCTGTGGGTAGACCACCTAGACCCATTTTCAACTATAAATACCCCCTGCATTTATGATGTTGGACACAACTTCCCAGGTGCTTTCTCCTCGAAGCTATAGTCTTAAACTGCTCGGATTGTAGGTCTAGTTCTATCATATGTATTTCGCCCTCTAGCTTGTACGGCATCCAATGATGCTCGAATAGGACCTTTTGAATACTTGTACTTGTACTCATTCAATTCGAATACAATTACATTTTGATCTTTACTTCATTTTATTTATCGTTACTATAATCATACATCCCACCCTTGATCGAATCAACGAAACCACGTAAGATCATATAAATACCCCAAGCATTTATGACGATGACACAACTTCCCAGGTGCTCTACCTCCGAAGCTACTGCTCGTAATTACGTAGGAAATATAGCATAGGCTTTTTTATATGTATTTCATTCTCTAGCTTGTACGGCATCTAATAATGCTCGGATAGGACTCTCTATATTCATAACTTGTACTCGATCACATTGAATACAATACTATTGATCTTATCTCTTCATTTTACTTACGTTACACGGCATTTTACACCACCCTTATCGAACTAACGAAAACACGTAAGATCAAATCTTTGTGATTTTCGTTAAATTGTTCAATTAATTCCATCCATGTAAGTACGTTTATATGTTTAAATTAGTACACAGATTGTTAGACACCAAAAATAGTGGACACCAACAATATTAAGACTACATCAATTTTGCTTAACTAATTTGTGTAATCTTCATGACTATTTGATTACATGTATACTATGTGAATTTTAATTGCCTAAATAGTTACAAAATTGTTAGACACCAATAGAACTAACCTAATTAGCTAGATTAAACAACTACAAAGTAAAAGACTAAACTATCCTAATACCCATGCATAAGATATACAAAAAACGTAAACAAACTCTAACACACTTGGGTTCATCTGAGATTTTGAGGAAGGGAGAGCACATAATATAGTATTTATTTTGATGACACGTGTCCCCATAAAATTTAAATTAAAATAATTTATTTTTTTAAAGATAAATTTATCCTTTTTAATGAATGAAATTCAACAATACCCCTTGGATCTTGCTAATTAAAAAAAAGAATGTGCTATTTTTATTAGCAAAAAAAACCCTCTACTTTTTTTTATTATTATCAAAAAAATATTTCTCTCAATTCAAAATGACAATTTTACCCATCAAAGATGAAAAAAATCCCCTTAAATTAAAGATTACCAATAACCCCTCGTAGCTTTAAAATTTTACAATAAACCCTTCGTTTTTGTTTTAAAATAAATTGACTACAACTTTCATATGATTTATGAAATCCACTTTAAAAACTTTTGACAAAAATCTTATCCCCCAAAGTTACATATTGTGGAACTTTACCATACATATGTAAAAATTAAGCACTTTACCTCCTCAAATAATTTTACTTAATTTTTCTTCGATGGAATTTATACATGTGTCCCTCTCATGAATTTTCAAAGTTAGTCATAACACTTCTTATAAGTCTAACTACTTCACTCATATAAAGATCTGTTTTCAGGTGGGAAGGGTTGGCCGTTGGTTGTGGTGCTGGAGGTGAAGAGAGAGAGGAGTTGGGGGAGGTAATAATTACTCCCAATTTTTTCCTTTTTAGGTATTTTTGCTTGATTGTAAATACCTCCTGAGAGATAAAATGGTGACTTAAGCAGACATGTGCGAAGATCCAACGCACTCTTCTATATTTCCTTTGCGAAGATCTGATATGTTACATATTTCATTGCCCACATGCCCCACTTCCTTATACACTAACACCGCTATATTACATTGCAATAATAAGTATAATATATGTCCGAGTAATTGTAAATACCTCGAGAAAGTAAAGATAATTAAACTTTAGTGAGCAAACATAAATTAAGAGTTAATGGCAATTCTCTTCATGATATATATATAATAGTCAATTTATCTATGGGTAATTTAAAAAAAAAAAAGTCACTTTCTTGCCCTATAATCTTATATAAAAGTTTTATAGCGTCTCCTTGACATTTAAACTTAAGAAAATACGAATTGATAAAAACACTCTTCTTCGATACTATACGTTGACTCAGGTATCCTATAAATGTGACATCCTTCCCTTCCCATCTGGTGTTCTAATGAACATAACACTTTATCCTTTACCCTGAAGGGTACTTTTGTTTTTTCTATGCCTACTCTCAATTTCGGGTGAGTGTATAACACTGTCTGTTGGAAGGAGATTAAATTGCTCCTTCAAAATTTTCACAGGGTGGTTTGGTGCTCTATTTTAAATAACATAAATGTAAATTGAACATTATATATATCACGGGATAAATTGGCATTAACCCCAAAAATATAAGGGCATGTTTGTTTGGTTTTGGAAAAGTAGTTTGGGAGAGTAGCGGATGTTTGTGAAATAATCTCGATTTACATAATGTTGTTTGCTTGAATTTTGAGATAGTGTTTTGAGAAATAAAGTAGGTGTAGATTTTTTTTTAATAGTTAGGCTATAGAAATAAGATGTGTAAGACTTTATTTCAAATCATGTTTGTTATATATAATAAATTTTGTAAGAGATGTGTCATTTTATGTCAAATCAGAGTAGAATTTGTATAATATTTTGTTTAGAAATAAGAATATTATTGTTTGTTTGATTTTTGAGAAAGTAACCTGAGAAAATTGAAAGATAAAAAACTTAGTTCAGAAAATAAAAAACATATTTGTTTGATATTTCCCAAGCACGAAATAATTTTAGGAAACACCAAACATACATGCGTAAGTGTTGGCCACAAAACAATCATCAAATTAACAAATAATCAATGTTATTAAAACCGAACCGGACCGGTCGATCTGACCGGTTTGACCATGAGCCGGTGGTCTCTTCAGATCAGACAACACAGAAAAACTAGTGACTTTCAAACCCAATGTGAACTGTTGAGATCCGGTTAAAAATCGATGAACCGACGAATCATGAAGCCCAACTTCAGGTGAATTGATCTTGTGAACCTCACCTCTTATAAGTACCATGTACATACGGTCCTTCTATCAACTAATTTCCCGATCGAGACCTAGGGTGTGTGAATTGATCAGCACCTCTAATTATCTCGATAACTATACTTTCTAATTTCCCGACAATGATTCCAGTGTGACTGCCAAATTTGGAAACCCCTTCCAAATGCATCACCGACTATGGCCATAGATTTCTCGGAATCAATTATCTAAGAATGTATAGGAAATTCTCCCACCTTATCAGGATGAGTCGATAGATCCTTTCATAGTACTAACCATTCACGTACAGTTGTGTACGCACCCAACTTAGGCACTTATGTGGCCAGGCTACGTGACCAGTACCTAAATCTAAGTACGCATACTCGTGCACCGAATTCGCCCTAGCACCTCAAGTCCAAGGACTAAATCGTACACTATTATAATCCTTGAGAAACATCCCATCACCGATGTGCGACATGCGCTTCCACAATGGGTTTCTCTGTTCGGGTCTTTCGATGCGTTCAATCCTCTATTGAACCATCTACTCATATGCACTGGCCTCGAATGCCTTGCTCATGAAACGCTACAAATTCACTCCATGTGAATCATGCATACTTGTACAAGTCTTGGCGATTCCTACGATACCCCATCTCGTTCGGAATCTATGACTTGGAACGGTTTTAAGATCACGACCTTTGAGACTGTTTCATGATTGCACTCAGTACTGAAGTGAATCGTCCCATAGTCTATTGTGACCTTAGGATTTGTTCAATTCACGTACTATGAATGAACGGGCGTATTAATTATAAACCATAAGAAAACAGTATTTTAACAAGCTAATTAATATTGGCTTGATGGGCACTATTCCATCAGATTATGGGATCACTTGGTAAAGTAAAGCCTGAGGAAACTGAATTCTCCATTTAGTATGGTATAAGTTGAAATGATGGAATGAATTGTTACCTATTTATAAGAAACTATGATTTGGTCCTACGGTTGGATAACGTTTAAATCAACGGACGAGAACAGGACTAATTATCTTCCCCTATTTAATGCGTGTAAGTTGGACTTCCCGTATTTAATGCGAGTAAGTTGGAACAGCATGTCAGAACCATTGCGCAACAAGGTCAATTTGATGACTAACAGCTTCGTAATTTGAGAACAGTAGATAGACTGACGATCAACACCGAAAAACAAAATACGGCATGGAATGAGCATTTCTACACAAAATGCCATATCTGTTCTTTCTACACGGAGTTTGCAAAAATAGTTGATCGTTTAGAAGATTAACGAGAACAAAATAATATAGAATCCAGTTTTCCTCTCTGATGTACTACTTGTCTGTCTCATTTAATGCACTGTGCTGATCCAAGGCCGAGGCATCTCTTCAATCATTTGTCATAAATACCATTCTTTTACAATATTTATTACTCCAAGTGCATTTATCAACTTGGGAGAGACTTTCTGATCACTTCGACTCTGTTGATTGAATTTACTCTTCTGGTGAACAATCTGGTAATTCAAACCGAACTCATCTGATTTGACTCTGCTGAAATCCACCAGTCCGATTTCGAACTTAGCAACAGATCACTAGTCTTCTGGATCAAATATTTAAACCTTCTGATTTTTACTTGTCTCTTCGATTAAATATCCTCAGAGGTTGACTAAGCTTGCATTACTTAGCTGATGACTTTTGAAAATCATCAAAACCTCCATTCATTTCTTCATCTTCATCCAACAACACTTAATGAAATTTCGCCAGCTTCCTTTAACTATTCACCTATGAAGTGCATTTGCACCTATTAATACCGCACTTTCTACATGCATAAACCATCAATAACAAATCTCTTCTTCTTTTTTAATATCCCCTCGCCATCTTCCCCTTTTAACCATGAATGCAGATAAAAACGGCCAACATGAATGAAATTATTTCCAAATAAATATGCTAGAAAAGGGAAACGGCAGAAAAATATATTTATAGAAAAAATTGAAAATGAGAATTATCTTCAGGTTATGTTCTCAAAAAGGCGCGTTGGTTTATTTAAAATAGTTAGCTAACTAGCCACATTCACTGGTGCTCAACTTGTTGTTATTTTTTCACCTTAGTGGCAAATCACATTTATTTGTCCACCCTAATATAGAATCCATTTCTAACAAATACCATGGCCGAAATCAAAACCAAAGTCAAAACCAACTAAGGGTGAGTTTGGCCTAGCGGTTGTAGCTCTCAAAAACACTTATAGATTTCTATTGTGAATTTTGAAGTGTTTGGCCCTGATTACTAGAAATACTTCTGCTCAATTGTGATTTTCATGGTGTTTGGCCGCTAGGATCATAATCACTTTTGGGATCTCGAGAAGCGAAAAATCAACTTATTTTAGAAGCTACTAAAGTGCTACTTTTGTAGAAGCTATTATTCAAAAGCAATTATTCAATAATTAATTTTTATTATAATCAATTATTACCAAAATTAATTCTCCTATAATTGATTTTCGAATCGCTAGGCCAAACTCACCCGAAGTACTAAAACAGACCTCGACCTTCTTAATCAAAGAAACAATAATATAACTCAAATAAACCAAGAACTAGTTCAAATGGGAAACCAGTGAGAACTTGAGAAGAAAAAAGCTAAAATAAATTGACCTAGATATAGTTGAAACTCGAACACAAGGGCATTAATTTTTGCTGCGCTGACATACATGAGCTAAGCAAAAATGACGTGGCTGATTTGGCAGACAAGTATGGTAATTTCAATGTAGTTATGGATGATCTACAAGAAAATTATTGTTCAAGTATGGTGAATCCGAATAAGAACATATATTCGATTCCAAATATATACTAGAACCTATATGCTCCTAATCAAATGTGTACTGCTGCAGGTACTGGAATTGATGAGATCAATTTCCCAAGACCAAACAAATTGGAACCAATTAATTTGGTTTATCAAGTCATAACGATATGCCAAGGCCAAGTGATTTGGGCAATCAAGAAGGGTCCATAATTTCCAGTGGACTCGATACGTCTCATCTGTTTGACAACACTGGTAACCTAAATGGGTCAAATATAATAGAACCCAACAATAATCCTATATTTGATCCCATGATGGAGCGATTTTCTACTTTCACTATTACTCCTATGAGTGATAGCAGCTCACCTAATTTAGGAGAACATGTTTTATGGGATGATCTGCAACAACTGCAATGGAGATGGCGCCAAATCAGGGAAAAGTTTAGAAAATGTTCCAAGGTATGTGGCCAAATCAAGGAAATGTTCAGAACATGTTCCAAGGATTAAACAGTAACAACAATGGCTAAAGATATTCCAAAACACCTAGGCAAAACAATGATATACAAAACATGATTCGAGAGTTTAACCGCATTAATGGCCATGAAAATTGAGTTTTAAAGGTCTTTGTTTGAATATATATTTTTATAATCAAGAAACCTTTTGTGGTTTTTTTTTTAGTAATTAAAGAACCCCTTCGTAAGCTGAAAAACCAAATATACCTCCACCAAATGATGAAGATATTTCATCTTCACCTAACAATTATCAATTATCCCCATTGTTAATTTTTAAAATTGGCAGTAACCGCACCATTCACATAAAAAATTAACAAAATTTCTCTACAATTTATGAAGGAATTTCATATGAATTATTTTGCTAATAATAATAATAATATAAAGGTCTTTTGATAATTTGGCAAAGCACATAGAGTGTTATTGTATTTAGCTCCAAAAATATACTATATTTTATGTGCATGATCGTAACTCGAATGGGACCAGTCCGGTTTAAGGCTTGAATATGAAAAGTTATATTCAAGTCATTGTTGTTACAATTTGGACATTGTAACATGTTTTGATCATTTCCTTGATTTGGCAACATATCCGGAACATGTTCCCTGAACATTTCCCTGATTTAGTTCCATAGAATTTCCATCTCCATTGTAGTTGTTGGTGAACATCCCTTGAAACATGTTCTCTAAATTGTCTTGCATTAGCGGCTATAATTTCCAAGTTGAAGAACACATGGAGCCGTATTGCCAGTGTTGGGATTGCTTGGGATAGTTATATTAAATGAGCTGCTAAAACTAGTAGGAGCTATAGTGAGAGTAGAAAATTGTTCCTACATGGGATCAGATATATGATCCATTAGATTGGTTCCATTAGGACTTTGTGATATGTAAATTGATTGATCGAATTTAAAACCGTAATAAACAAAACTAACACGGATGGACCCTAAGAGTTAACGGATGTGGTATTTGAATTCAAATCTCGAGATACAAACTAGGAACAAAAAAAACTAATACGGATGGACACTAACAAACCGATGTGGGATTTGAATCCAAAATTTCGAGAAACAATAATCTGAATTGCTTAGCGACACATGGTCATATATTAGTTAAAATATCAAAGTTCCACCTAAAGTTTCTAGAAAGTCATTTCTAGATAAATTAGAAAATTGAATATGTGATAAATTAAAATATTGAAACAATAGGATATTGAATTTTGGCAAAAGTTATTCGATTCCATGTGTATGTATCAATTTCACAACCGTTGTTTTACCAATTTTACTCATTTATCCATCAACTTTACCAATGTTACTTCACTCAAATTTTTAGTATTTTCAGATTTTTTTGACTGACTTTTACAGATTTTATTAATTTTCTTTAATTGATTTCGCCTGTTTTCCATGAATCCAACTTTACCGGTTATTTGACTATGAATCCAACTGATGTGTTAGATGAGAGTTTTTGCTATGCATGTTGTGTGGTGTGACTCAACTCATTTGGGTTGTGCTAGGGTTTAGTGTATGAACGGATTGTTTTTCGTTATATATAATTATGAGCATCTAGGCAACATCCTTATTAGTTAGCTAGCTGATGGGGGCTATTTTATACCCCATATGATATTCGGATCGAGACAAGCATATGAGGTCGGCCCGACCATATAGCTCATGCACTATAATGGGTAAAATCATTGAATTGAGAAACAAATGTAATGATGAGGGGTAATTCGGATCTCCTGTCTTTCTAGGCTCAACCCAGTTCGAATAGCACCAAATCCTGTCCCCAGGAACCAAGAGCCGGACCAAAAGCCTGAAATTGGTTGTTCCGAGCGCATAAGTGAACAGGAGATCGAAGGACACTGTTGGGCCGAGCCCAGGCCCAAGCCCTTCAAATCAGCTATAAATACCCCATGCATTTATTACATCAGGAAAACAACTTCCCAGGTGCTCTTGCTTTCAGACTGCAGCTCGGACACTCTTGGGAATAATAATATAGGCTTTCTCATATGTATTTCGCCCTTTAGCATGTACGGCATCCTATAATGCTCGAATAGGACTCCAAACAATTGTAATCTGTACTCGATAATTCAGAATACAATACTATTGATCTTTCTTATTTATTGTCTAACATTATTACTGCATTGTTTATCCACCCTTGATCGGACACACGAAAACGCGTAAGATCAATTGGCGCCCACCGAGGGGCCTTATTCGAGTATTAGATCGAAATATGCCTACTACGAGGAGAAATATGTATGTTAGCTGGAAGCTTTACTGATCTGAAACTCTGTCACTCACTATCCAAGGCGATCCTCCGACCATTGGGGCGTTCGTCATTTCAAGGACGAAGAAATAAGACTTATACGATAGTTCTCCAAGCTTAAGGATAATGACCAAGTCTATGATTGCACAGCTCATTTATTTCTTCGATGGATTTATTTTCCACGGAGAATCCATTCGTAGAAGCGAATAAGAACTTCAGCAGATATCGTCCACAACAGATTAGCGTAGAATTAATTCCGCCCACTCGATCTCCGGTTAACGTCAAAGGTTTAGAAAAGCTACGGAGATGCAACTTGTTAGCAATCGGAATTTATTCTTCCGATCATCATATTTATCAACTTCAAAGATAAATTGTTCGAATCGGTTGTTCAAGAGATCGATTGCATAATCTGTATTAATTGTTTATCGACTATTTCTATTCTTCTCAGATCGGTTGGGATAAGTTGAATATTTGAACAACAGTATGTAAACTCTCAAGGTAATGGACGAATATCCGACCGCGAAAAAGAAATTGAATAATAAAATTCGATCAGAGAACAAAGCTTATTTATTGACATTCTCCAAACAAGTTACAAAACCAAGCCTCGAATATAATATCAGAATTCGAGCTCGAGAAATGCAGTACAATCACTCCTACCCTATTTACAAATTCTAGGAGGTAATTCTATCTTGTTACGTACTCGGTCTTCGTTCCCAAGATCGCTCCAGATGCAGAACTCAGCAGCAAGCTTTATTGGCAATCACTCGCCACCTGTCACACAGCCGCCTTCGAACGGGATAGAGGCCGGATCGCAGCTCCGCTCCAAGGCTTCAGGCCGACCTTAGGTCTTCATCTGTTAACAATGATTGAAACACTCAATCATTATTAACAGATTAATCCAAACAGGAGCAGCAGAGGGTTATCTCAGCGGAGGCACTCCAAGGGAACTCGAGGGAACTATTCTGTAAGAAAGCCCTCGAGGAAGCTGATGCCTCAGTTTTAAAGAACTCTTCTCGGAGTAACCGGCTGCCCGATCAGGTACTACGCCAGAATACCAGAATTCTAACCCGCACCAGACAAGATATGTCTGGGAAAACAGGTTGCCTGCCGGTATTCTAGGCGCAATTTCTTTTGCCTGTCGATATTCTAAGCGAAAAGCTTATACAAAAGGAAACAAGATCAAAAAATAAAGTTCGAACTCTAATCTCAAACTCTTTTATCTGGGAGAAAATACGAATCAAATCTAAAACTCGACCCATGGTGATCGGATGGAGCGTAAGGGAAAAAGCAAGAAGTGTTGTATACACGAAGGGACCTATTTATAGTGGTAAGGGATTTAAAATCAACGGCCCAGATAACATATTACGAGCGATTTGGATGTCCGCATTAAATGGAAGGACCGTTACATTTCCCGAGAAATAGGGCCCTGTTTGATAACGAAGGACACGCGATTCAATGGGGAGTATAGAAGAATTACAACATTCTAAATATCGAACAGTTACGACGTATTCATAACATTATTATTGAAGGATGGCATGTCGGATTCATATCCGGTTTATTCAGATGTTTTTACACTCAAGTATTTATTGTTATCCTTTTACGCTGCCAACTGAGAAGAAATATAATCGGTTCAGTCGAACAGAATTCTCGACCTGGAAGTTATGCAATTATGGAAATTCAGCAGTGATAAAGATTTATGGCATCGTTTCCCTTATCAATTTCAGGTCCGCTAAAATATTTATATATTATCCAGTCAGGCAAGTGGTATTCGATTATTTCTTGATCGATATTAGAAGATCAAAATGGAATTATGAAAGATAAACTTTTTTCTAGTTATATTTGATGTTATCAACAAAACGAAGAGGAAATGTATTTATATTATCTCGAAAAAATACAAGATATGGGAAATACATATCCAGCATAGCACAAGCCTTTACATTACATCAGTACGTTATTACAATCCTATGAAATTTTCGGTCTCCCGTCCTATCGTTTACTCAGGACAATTTAGCTCCGAGCGCGGAATATCCTTTGGACCCGCAAACTTTAATTGTAATCTTCCGAAGACAGAGGGGCGAACGCACGGTTTATCGAACGGCAGTATTCTCCGGCATTCTCTTCCCAGCACGTCTTCCTAAATGCATTGAAGCAACAGGTCTATGGGCCTGGCTTATTGGCTTTCCAGATGGAAATCGCATTTGCCTGTCGATATTCTAAGCGTGCTTGCTGTAATTTTTCTTCCGCTCGAAGATTGTTTCGCTTAAAAATTGTTCGAAGTCCGAACTCAAACAGTTGAATTAATCGAATAGTCATCTTGACCACCATGATCAGATAGATAAATTCTCGAAGCAACGAATGAGATAATTTCCACAATATGCCAGCCTTTTATAGCCGAAAAAAGAAAAGAATCCAACGGCGTATAATTCGCGAAGTGAGCGGACAAGATTTGTCGACCGTTGCGATTCCCGGTAAAATAGGAACCGTTTTGAAAAAATCAAACTTATCAAAATTGGGAACCTACAGACAAAGAATTTTCTCGACAAAGGCATAAGGATTATTTAAAATCTAGGTTTATTCACTACTGGATGTTTCTCCATGATTCATCCTTTCACATGGTTACAGAAGACTATTTTCTCATCAAAATTTATTTCGATCAGAGTTATATATTCAATGGAAGCTAATCTCGTCAATATTCATATTCGTTCATCTCTCCCTGATATTATCGATCTCTGTTATTCTATCTGTACTTGTCTCAGTCTACTATTATATAAGGGTGAAAGCTGTTGCTATGACCCTCGAAAATCGACCAAGGGTGAAAGACGTTGCAACGCTCCTTGGATCGAAAAATAAAAATGGGTGACGACCCTCGAGCTAAAAATGCTCTGATACGACTAAGGGTGAAAGCCGTTGCTATGCCCCTTAGATCGAAATTATTAATGGGTGAAAGCCTCTGCTAAGACCCGAGGGCTAAAAATGCTCTGATACGACTAAGGGTGAAAGCCGTTGCTATGCCCCTTAGATCGAAATTATTAATGGGTGAAAGCCTCTGCTAAGACCCGAGGGCTAAAAATGCTCTGATACGACTAAGGGTGAAAGCCGTTGCTATGCTCCTTAGATTGAAATTATTAATGGGTGAAAGCCTCTGCTAAGACCCGAGGGCTAAAAATGCTCTGATACGACTAAGGGTGAAAGCCGTTGCTATGCCCCTTAGATCGAAATTATTAATGGGTGAAAGCCTCTGCTAAGACCCGAGGGCTAAAAATGCTCTGATACGACTAAGGGTGAAAGCCGTTGCTATGCCCCTTAGATCGAAATTATTAATGGGTGAAAGCCTCTGCTAAGACCCGAGGGCTAAAAATGCTCTGATACGACTAAGGGTGAAAGCCGTTGCTATGCCCCTTAGATCGAAATTATTAATGGGTGAAAGCCTCTGCTAAGACCCGAGGGCTAAAAATGCTCTGATACGACTAAGGGTGAAAGCCGTTGCTATGCCCCTTAGATCAAAATTATTAATGGGTGAAAGCCTCTGCTAAGACCCGAGGGCTAAAAATGCTCTGATACGACTAAGGGTGAAAGCCGTTGCTATGCCCTTTAGATCGAAATTATTAATGAGTGAAAGCCTCTGCTACGACCCTCGAGCTAAGATTGCTCTGAAACGACTAAGGGTGAAAGCCGTTGCTACGCCCCTTAGATCAAAATTATTATCCTCGATCAACCGAGATCAACCAGCATTCTATTCTATTATTCCTCCATAATTATTCGTTCGTCTAAGGCTAACAACCATCTTTACGACACTTAGGTCAAAGCTATTATTCAAGATCGATCGAGACCCTATTTCGATTATTACTTCGCGATTATTTGTCCGACTAGGGAATTTAGCCCCTCAGATTAAAATGGTTACTCAAAGGTCATCTTGGATTCTTCTGTTTGATGTCTTAATTATTTTGTATTTGACGGGGGAATAAAAATCTCCTACAGGTTATATTCAAAATCGAGGAATGTCGATTATCATCTATCATCTAAATATTTATCAAAGTTGGTAAAGAATGGCGCTTGTTCATATTTTTGAAGCAGAGAAATTGATGCTCGATAACAGTATACAAAAGCAATTCTACAGGATAACAAGTAAGGATGATAAGAGAAATAAATATCTCATTCATGACATTACAAACAGTTACAAGAGAGTTCGAAATTACAATAACAAGGAAAATCGAACAAAGTCAAGACTTTACATTTAATGTAACCCTATTACAAATCAGCCCTACGCTAGAATTCTTCCATGATTAAAGGAGGAAGGCGAGGCTGGGCTAACACTTCCACCCTTCATCCTTCACTTCCTCGATAATCACTCCACATCGGACCAGATCGAGAAAGAAGCAAGCAACCCCTAGGGAAATAACTCCACGCAATCTCGAAGGCAGTTTTCTTCAAGAAATATCTTGAAGAAGTAGAGATCGAGTGCAGGAAAACTCCTCCAGCAGTTGACCCACTATCCCGACTGGATAGAGATCAGAGTACAGGAGGTCGAGCCCGCCTCAAAGACTTGGAATCAGAGAGAGCTGGTCGCCTGCCGGTACCCCAGTCGCAATTATTTTCGCCTGTCGATACCCTAGTCGAAATAAGTTGCCATCAGGAGAGAGCGAAATTTGTAAATGGTTTGAAGGAAAAACTCGAACAGTTCAGTCGGAGATAGCAAACGGAGCATGATGGCCAGAGAGAGTAAAATCTCATTCATAGGGCCGATCAGAAATGTTACTGAAATGTAAAATTTGAAGGTAGATACGGAACTATATATAGTGGAAGGAAAAGGCAATCGACGGCTCAGATTTGATAATACTAACGGCTGAGATAAAGCGGTAAATGCGCCGACCGTTACGATTCCCGAGAATACAAAAACTGTTTCGGTAAAAGCGAATAAAATGTCAAAGTCATTCTGCTCGAATTTATCTTATATAGTCTCAGTTCCAATCATCGGAGGAAAATCATGAAGAAATCAAAATACAGCTTGTAAAGAAAGCGTTATCAATAATTGGCCCAGGGATAAGTAAAAGTCGATAAAATTACTATATTCCGAGCCCGACATATCTATCGATTACAAATTACAGAGACATCAACTACAGTTACATATAAGGCCAATCCTTCGATACTAAGTACCTTTTACAGTTATGAGAACATTGAAAAAGAAAAATCTATTTATCCGAACAAGACCGAAAAGTGGAGTTTCATAGCTAGGCGATCCTATGAAATTTTCGGCGGACGATAATGTCTTTACTCGACCAGGAGACGCCTATTGAGCCAACAAGTCTTCGACTATGGTCGAAATTCTTCGAAAAGGAGAAGGGCGATACATCTCTTTCCCAGGAGAAACGTGAACATTTTATGAAGGACATCAATCTCCGAACTACTACCCGAAATGTTTTCAAAAGAGAGCATAGCAAATTGCGTCATACCCTCGAAAAACTTGACGCCAGAGCCTCCCTAAACCACACAAAGGCCATGGGCCATTGGGGTCGTGGATGGTCAGCAATAAAGCTTATTGGTCTTCAAGGTTGAAATAGCATTCGCCTGCAGATACCCTAGTCGAGATTGAAGTATAAATTTTACTATGATACGCAGAATAACTCCTAACCCGAAATTCGAAATATTGAGTCGTGCAACGAGATCTTCTAATCAGCATGATCGAAGAAATCTGTTTTTGAAAAATATTATAAGAATGCAAAAGAAGAGCCCCATTTATAGACACTATTCTCAAAAATCCAACGGCTACCAGAAAACAAAAGAAACGGTCAAGATCAAAAGATTGTCGCGACTCCCAAAAATTTCGCCGGAAAGAAAAAGTGATATTACTTTTGGAAATTAAGAGGAATTACTACGCCAAGATCGAAGATCAAGAAAGCGATTCGAGAAGAAAGTAAATTATTACAAGCCATAGAAAATAAAATGTCTGAAAATTATTCATGATCGCACAAGTAAAAACACTATAGGCGTACTACAAGTCCGGGTAAATAAAAGACAACATCTAAACAAGCTTATTGTCAGAGAGAATCTTTCGAAGCTCAGCGTTACGAGCCTCACATCCTACTTCAAATCCACGATCATAAGCCTCCTTTTCTCGGCGAACGGATTCTTGCTTCTCCTGCTCGTGAATACTCTTTAGTTTCTCGAGCTCATCATTCAGTTGCTTATGGATCTCTTCTCCATGCTCTTTAGCAGTCTTCTCCCTCTCTAAAGCAAGCTTCTCTGCGAGGACACGATCGAACTCGATTTTCTTCTCCTCCAGCTCGAGGGAGATAGCAGCACGCTGATTCGTTTCCCGCTCAGCAAACGTTTTAAGTTCAATAAAATCTTGTCCGGCCTGTTAAAAGGATCGACAACGTTTTAAAAAAAAAAAAAAAAGAGAAGAGAGAGTACACCTGAAAAAGGAAATGTTGCCCAGACTCGAACAACTCTTCTATGTTTCTCTCCTTGGACGCGTTTCTCTCCTCGGGCATGTTAGTTTCCGAAGAAGTGAAGTTAACTTGCAACAGATTAGCCATGGGATCAGTCTTGAAGGGAGACCCATCTTTCGAAGGTTTGGGGTTAACCCAGGGTTCGGGAGGATTACCAACCTTCAAAACTTCAGCAGAGGCCTCTCCATCAGTCTCTAACTTGGATTTTTTACTGGGATTCCCTGCCGGGGGAACAGTCGAAATATCAGAAGATGACTTGCTATCAATAGCAAGATTTTGTAAAGCCTCAATTGGAGTGACCCCGTCGGAATAAGGCCTCTTATTCGAAGAAGGAATAGAAGTCTCTTCTCGAACAGGATCTTCACTCGGAGACTTGACCACTTTCGGGGAAAGACTCCCGAGAGCAGCCTCGAGCTCTTCATCCAGAATAGACTTGCCGGAACTGCCCTTGTTTTGCTTCGAGGAAGTGCTTTTCTCTTTCTTACTTTCCCCACCTTTAAGAGCTTTCGGGGAAGACGAGGAGGTCTTAGAAGAAGATTTAGAGGGTTTGGCCTCCTTGGCAACTTTCTGTTCTTTCTGCTCCTTGCTCGAGTTCTTATTTTTCGAACCACCAAAAAGCGACCTGGGATCGATAGCTTTGCCTAATACATTCTCCATGATAAGCGAATTCGGGATCGATAAGCTAAGATCTTTACTTTTTAAGGAATTCAGAAAATACGGGGAGAGCTCCGATCTCTGTAAGGAAAGATGTTGCGTGAGTAATGAGAAGAGATTCTAATATTTATAGACACTGCGCACTACATTTATGATAGCGAATCGACGCGACCGCGAAGAAAAACCCCACTAGGATAAATAAAGTTCGAGCAGAAAGTGTGAAAAGTTATCGATATTTAAAGTCAGAATTCACAAGTTACACGAATCATATCAAAAAATATAAAATTAACTCGTTTACAAAATTGGGTTACATGAGTAAATACAACTGATTCCTAACTAGAGATCTTTGAATCGCCCCCTCCGGCTTGCTCAACCCCTATAACTCGCTAAACTGAAGATCAAACGATATATATATTCGAAGCTGGATAATTACCCAGCTTGGTCGAAAGATCGACCGTCTCCCTTATCCGGGGCATTGCCTATATTGACATCTTCGCCTTTCTCCCCGGACACATTAGAAGGATCGTCGCAGGAGTACTCGAGCACATCAGGGTTAGGCATCGGAATGCCATACTCCTCAACTAAGGGGGCAAAGCGATGTTCCTGCCAGTTAGTATTCGCCTTGGGTAAAGAGGAAGCTTTATAATCCTTCCCTTCAGCATTCTTGAAAGGATCCATATACTTAAAATATTCCTCCATGTCATCCGGAATTTTCTCGGCCGCGACTAATTGTTGAACCCCTTTATAAAAAATCGCCTGAAGAATTTCTCCCGTTTTCCTTTGAACTAAAGGATCTAAGACAGGGGATTCCAAGAATTCTCGTATGGCCGGAATCTCGGCTTCTTCCCGGCCCTGGGCATATGCACGCTCGGAGTCTTGCTTCGCCAATTCGAGTTCTATCTTTACTTTCTTCAGCTCTTCCTCGAGGGCACTCCTCTCTTTAACGGACGCCAGCAAGTCCTCTTCCACTGAGGAGGAACGTTTCGTACTCGCTTTCTCGAGCTCCTTCTTTACTTGGGATAATTCTCGCTGACTTTCCGCCAGCTGAGATCGAATGGCCTGGTTATCAGCAAAAATTTGGGCATATGCATCATGAGCGTCCTGCGATTCCTGCTCCAGTAACGCCACACGATAGGACTGAAGGGCGAACAAATCCCCGACCTACAAGACATTTTCGAGTATCAGTAAAGGCTAGGGATTCTAAGGAAAGAAGAGGGACGAAAGACAATTTTTCACCTCGTGATACGTTCGGGAGAAATCACTCAACACCTCAAAATCGCCTTTGACGGTGTGAAGCAGCATATCCCGTTTGAACCGACCAGCCATAAAAATCCTAGCGGCCTTGTCGAATTCGTTCTCCCCACCCACATCCGGATCAGTCAGAATGGTACCATCTTCAGGGTATCCAGCGGCTCTGCTACCTCGAAGATGTTCTTCCATAAAGTCTGCCACATCAGGCTCCGACCTACCTTCTCGACATGGAACAGAGTCAGATTTCATACCAAAGGGTTTTACCCTCCTTGAGGGCCCGGGATGTTCAGCATTTCTTTTTCGACTTAGGAGCTTCTCATACTCCTGGACGCCCTGAATTCGATTCCAAGAGTGCTGGCTATAGCTAACCGATGAAAGGACGGAAGTATTCGGGGAAAACAGAGCTCGAAGAGGCCCGGCAGTGGCAGAATTCAGGCTACTCATAGTACCAACCCCTCTCAAATCGGGAAGTGTAGCTGCTATAACGACTGAGTTCCCACCTATATTACGTGCGTCCGCACTCTTCTCGGAAGTATATGGCGATGGCTCAAAATAAAATGGTTTATCTCCAACCAAGTCGGCGGCGGATACTCGACAATTCGACCTGCGGGGTAATACGAATCAGGCACGGATTTAAACAAAGAGACTTATTCGGATAAACCTCAAGGTAGATAGAAAACAAGGAGCTTACTCAAAGAAGGAATCGCAAGGGGCGGAGCACTGGAGGTGGGCAGGACATTAGTTTGCGTACGAGATCCTTCAGAAGATGAACTAGGATACTTGATCGCTGGGGCAGGGTAATCACAGCGGCTCAACCCAGCCAATCGTAAAACACCTTCTTGTACTAGGAGCTTGGTCTGGTAAGGATTAGACCGCATTTGTTCGAGAAAATCATCGGAAAGATGCTGTCTTAGCTTTTCTCTAATTCTGCGAGATCCATACGACCAAGAATCTGTGCCATCCCATCGATACGGTCTAGTTTTTGAGCTACCTTCCGATATTGGAACATCCGGACCTTTTACAAAGAAGAATCTCCTCTTCCAGCCTACACTCTGTTTTGTTGCTATCTTAGTAAGAAAAGGTCGTTTCGACCTCGGGAGAATGGATACAAACCCCGCATTGGAGCCCTTACCTAATTCCATTCGGAAGGTATGCCAGAAGTTGCTAAAAGAGGCCTCTTCCCCTTTTGCCTCCATGAGAGCACTGAGTGCCACTATGTAGGCGACGGAGTGCGGGAGAAGTTGAGCGGGGGACAGCGAAAAGAAAGAAAGGACATTTTTGATAAGGGGAATGAAGGGAATACGTAGACCACAGGAAAATTGACCCTCATAAAAGGATTGACAACCAGCTGGGGGCTCAGTAGCACGATTGGAATAAGAGGGAATGACGATCGAAAACCCTTTTGGAAGATATTTCCCAAACTCCTTCTCAAGATAAACGCGATCTTTCTTCGAAAAACAACAGGAGGTTTCTTTAGCAGGAAGTTCTGTCGTGTTCGAGGTCACGACCTCTGGAGTGAGCTTGGATTTGAAAATTCTGACAAAGGCGCCCTCACCAATGCTGCGTTTCTCAACCTCATTTTCTTCGAGATCCTCGCTCGGATCATCATCCTCGCCTCCTTGACGGAATTCTCCATCTTCATAATCATCAACGAGCTTTAACAAAGGATCGGGCTCTTGACTCTCTTCGACCTTATCCTTGCCCTTTGAACTTCTAGAACTTGACATTATGAATTCGGAAATGAATGTATTAAAGTAACTACCTTTTCGATTCAAACACTTCGAGCTCAAGAGAAAATGTAACATGGAAGTAATTTTTCAACGGGTCAATATATATATACGGGGTTAAAAAGGTAAAATTGCAAAGAGGTCCCCGAGTAACCGCGACGGTTGAACTTACCAAGGGTAAAAACTTTGGGTTATCCCACTCAGAATAGCCTTTTTGATCCTCCATTCTCTAGAATTGCGGAATATGACCTTGCAATTTATCCCTAAGAATCTCGGAGGCCCTCCTGGTTATGATCAAAAATTCTGGAAAGCTTTCATCAAGGGATCGAACAACGCATCGTGGAAGCAAAAAGGACATTACTATTTCAACATCTTCCGACAAGGGTAACTTCAGAACACGCCGGTGTATGTTTTCTCGTATATGCACTCTTTTTCCCTAGCTCGGTTTTTATCCCAATGGGTTTTTCCGAGTTAGGTTTTTAATGAGGCATATCCTAAAGACATTCTGAACGGCTCATCTCATTTTAGCGTGAGACGTATTTTATACTTCTTCGAGCGCATGCTCCACTTCGCACTCGAGAAGTGGGGGAGTATTGATGAGGGGTAATTCGGATCTCCTGTCTTTCTAGGCTCAACCCAGTTCGAATAGCACCAAATCCTGTCCCCAGGAACCAAGAGCCGGACCAAAAGCCTGAAATTGGTTGTTCCGAGCGCATAAGTGAACAGGAGATCGAAGGACACTGTTGGGCCGAGCCCAGGCCCAAGCCCTTCAAATCAGCTATAAATACCCCATGCATTTATTACATCAGGGGAACAACTTCCCAGGTGCTCTTGCTTTCAGACTGCAGCTCGGACACTCTTGGGAATAATAATATAGGCTTTCTCATATGTATTTCGCCCTTTAGCATGTACGGCATCCTATAATGCTCGAATAGGACTCCAAACAATTGTAATATGTACTCGATAATTCAGAATACAATACTATTGATCTTTCTTATTTATTGTCTAACATTATTACTGCATTGTTTATCCACCCTTGATCGGACACACGAAAACGCGTAAGATCATGTAAAGTCGGTGAAAACATGTGAAATCAATGAAATAAAAGGTAAAATTGATGAAAAGAATATGTAAATCACTGCGACAACGTGCGAAATAGGTAAAAAGTAGTGATATCAACAAAAAGAAAAAATAGTTTAACCGACAAAAACAATGTGAAACTGATAGAAAATGGTTTAAACCAAAAAAACAAAAGAAATCAACAAAAAGTGAGAAAATAGTGAAAGTAGGTTAAACCGATAAAAGAATGGGTAAATCGGAGAAAAATATTTTAAATCGATGCAAAATGAATGAAATCGGTAAAAAGACAGGAAATACCCGTGAAAATGGAAATTACTAATGCAAATAGGTGAAACCCGACTTAGACTTTTGAACAAATGCATTTCAAAATAAAACAAATAAATTTCATTGCCAAGAGTGATATCCGGTATTTGAAAGACGAAAAGCCAACACATGCTAACCTAAAGGGTTTGTCGATTGGACTCCCTGAATCGGAACTCGTAATAGCAAATGAAAAAATGTATATTTCTCAACGCTCTAAACCGCAAACTTCTTCCAGATCAACAACAGATTCGCATAGCATGTGACCATATTCACTCAGATACAATTATCCAATAACCATCAAGGCTAAGATAAAACAAGTGAACTTTGATGTCAGGTATGGTCTAATGTCTTGAGCCCACATGAGGATCGCTCAGACCTAACCTCAGATCCTTATTCCACCCGACAATGATGTCACTTCTTTTTTCGATTGTCAATTTCTCATTCCATATGTTGGATGAAGATGAAGATCATCAGTAAAGTAATTTGAAGTTTGAAGAGAGGTTTTGATGATTTCCAAAACATCATAACCAGCTAAGTTAGGAAACTTTAGTGAAAACCCTTAGAAGAATTTTGATCAAAGTTAAAGATATATCAGTCAAGTCAAAATTCAACATGGTCCAGAAGACTACTGATATGCTGTTGAAGGAATAAATCAGATTGGTGAAGATCAGCCGACTCAAATCAGATTAGTTCAAGTTTGGGATCAGCTCGGTTCATCATCAGACTAGTGTACTCATCAGCCAAGTGGAAAGAATCAGAAAGTCTCTCCAACGGTAATAAATGCACTTGGACTAATAAATGCTGAAGACCGAGGGTATTAATGACAAATTATTGAAGAAATACCTTGTATCAGCTTGGTGCATTAAATGCTACCTGACATAAAGTATTGTTGACAGTACTGTCGCAGTGCAGAGCTGTTTGCAGAAATTAAGGACCAATACCCGAGAAATTTGAACTCTGTCTTTCTTCAACGGACACTTTTCAAACCCAGTGTATAAATAGTTCAAGATACTGAAGAAGAAGAGAACAACACAAACTCTGAGAAGATTTCCGAAGCAAAATCTCTAAGTCTCAAGAACAGCTCACTCATCAGCTCAGTCATTTGTTGACTAAAGCCGAAGTTGAAGATCATAAAAAGATAAACATTTTTCTGAGTGAAAAACTGTAAGGAGTGTTGTGCGAAGTGTAGATCCATCTTTGTGAGTGATCTAGCTTCAGTGGATAGGTTTTCTTAGTGATCTCCTATTGCGAGCTTACGGCCAGATTCATTTGTTGTTTTGGCGTAAGTGTTGTATAGTGTAAACATTGTGATTATAGTATAACCCAAGATCTAAGTGACTTGGAAGAGTGGACTAAAGGATTTTAATCCATATAACCACTAAAAAAATTCTTTGTGTTTTTAACATGCATTTTTTCCTTGCATATTTTTAAGTTGCCTGAAAACACTTTGATAAAACTATTAAAAGATTTTAAAAGGAGTTTATTTAAACTGGGGACAAAATCTTTCTAAATAGACTAAGTACACTTGTGAAAAACACTTTCAAATATCCGCTGCAAGTGCTTTATTTTAAAGCTTGCTGAAATAAGCTAAGTAGTATAAAGAGAATTGGTTAACTGTGCTGTTCAAAGATTTGTTCAACGATCAGTTTAGTCAGCTTACTGACCTAGAACAGCTTAGTCTGCTTACAGACGAGTGAAAAGTTTTAAAGTCTAAAAATTTTCAGAGTTCTATTCACCCCCCCCTCTAGACCTCATCTGACCACTTGGGACCAACAAATGGTATCAGAGCGGGTGGTTCATTTGAATCAGATGCCTGATCGGCGAGCTTGACCAGATGGATACACGGTTTACAAGTACATTAAATGAAGTACTCAAGCTTGGAAAAACCTTCACTGACATGGAGATAACCGTCAGGGTGTTGAAGGCTCTGCCCCCGAAGTTCAACATGAAGGTGACAGCCATGGAAGAGTCAAGAGATTTGGGAAAGATCTGTCTCAACGAGCTGTTCTCAGTACTCAAGGCGTGTGAGTATAAACTGCCAAGAATGGGTGTTGAAGAAACCTCAACTTCAGGCCCCACAGCTGCCCTGGTTGCTGCTGAGTATCCAAGAAGACCAGCACACAAAAGCAAAGAAGTGGACTCGTCTGATGAAGCCACACTACTCAACAAAAAGGAGTATACAGCTGGAGACGTTGCATTGCTGATGAACAACTTAAAGAAGTTCTATAAAATAAAAATGAAGAACAAATACAACAATGCTTCTACTTCTAACCCTACTTCTTTTTCTCAAGATAAAGATTCTTATAAATCCAAACTAATGTGCTATAACTGTAGGAAATTGGGACATTTCATCAGAGACTGCCCATATCGTAAAGCTGAGAAGTATACAGAAGAAGAAAAGAGAATCAGAAAGGAAAAAAAGCATCAGAAAGGCAAGGTGCTGTTAGCAAAAGCAGAGAAGCTGGCTGCTATCTACTCGTCTGATTCAGACTCAGACACTTCTGATGAAGAGTCTACTGAAGATGAGAGCCCTGCACTTATCTGCTTGATGGTCAAGGAATCTGATGACTCTGAGGATGATGAGGTAACTCCTCTTGAAAATGAATTATTCAATTCATTTGAGCAAATGTTAGTTAATAATTCTAGTATTGTTGATGCATTTGCTAAGCTTAAGGAAGAGATGATATTGCTAAGAGAGCAAAACAGTTCACTGAAACTCAAGGCTGAAAAGCCAAAATAATCAGCTGAATATAAACTGATTGAGCAAGAGAATGAATCTCTGAAAGCTGAATGTGAAGTTTATAAGGGTAAAATCATGGAACTTGAAAAGATAATTGAGTCTCATGATAAATCATCTGTTGCATCCACTCACATACCTAGTAAACAGAAGATGTCTTAGAACAGGATAAGTTAGAACCGAATCATACTGAAAAATTTGTATCAGCTGACAACAGTAAGGTCATTTTGTTTGTTCAGACTACTAAACCTGCTTCACCTGAGAAAGAATTAAAGGAGAAGAAAGCTCCTAAGGCCAAAAAGAGGAAAGAGCCTAGTATAGGAAAAACAGACTGGTAAGAACAAACAGCAGAGTCCTAGGAAGTCTGCTGATAAGGCTAAAACCAATCAGACTAGTGGGAAAACTAAGTCATCTGTTAATAAACATGCATCTAGTAAACCAAAGAAGCATAAGAACAGGAAAAATCAAAATGCTTGGTATGGAAATGAGTCATATTATGTGCAACCAGCTGCATATCCTCCTATGTATCATGCACCTCAATTTCCAACTTACTATGCACCATATCCTGCTCATACAATGCATGCGTATCCTGCTTATCATGCATCTTATTCTGCTTATGAGCATCATCCTTATCATAGTGATTATCAACATAACAAATCTGATCGATATGATGAAAATAAACCCGCTCATGCTCCTGTTAAAACTCATAAGCCTAAGAAGCCTAAGACTTCAACATCTTGGGTTGTCAATGGTGGAACTAATCCCTCAGCACCCTCTCAATAAGGGTTCCTAAAACAATTTTATTTTGTTTTGTAGGTTAGGATTAGGAGTAGGAGTAAAGTAGAGAAAATTAGGTACTTGGACAGTGGCTGTTCAAGACACATGTGTGGAAGCATACATGATCTGATTGATGCTGTTGTTGTGGATGGTCCCAGAGTAACCTTTGGAGACAGCAAGGAATCAAAGGCAACATTGAGATATCTGACGTCTCTTATGTTAAAGGCCTCAATTACAATTTGCTGAGCATAAGTCAATTTTGTGACAAGGGATTTTCAGTCATCTTCTCATCAGATAGGTGCTATGTTGAACAGATTGGTACAAAGAAGGTCATCTTATCTGGAAGACGACAAGGAAATGTCTACACAATGGACTGGAATTCTGTTGACAAAAGTTCTAATATTTGTTTGGTGGTATCAACACCAAGTGAAGTCAGTTGGTTGTGGCACAAAAGAATGAATCATGTGAATTTCAAGACCATAAACAGACTTATTAAAAATGATCTGGTAGAAGGAATTCCAAAGACAGTCATGAGCAAAGATAAGCTCTGTGATGCCTGTCAGAAGGGTAAACAAATCAAGTCATCTTTCAAGAGCAAGAAGCACCAATCATCTGGAAGAATTTTGGAGCTACTACATATGGACTTATTTGGACCCATTGATCCAATCAGCAACGGTGGAAAGAAGTATTGCCTAGCTGTTGTGGATTATTATTCAAGATACACTTGGGTGATTTTCATGAAGAAGAAAAGTGAAACCAAGGAGCATCTTACAAATCTAATGGAGCTGATCCAGAATGAAAAGAGCTTGAAGATATTGAAGATCAGATCAGATAGAGGGACTGAATTTGCAAACTCAATTGTTGAAGAGTATTGTAATGTCAGAGGAATCAGCCATGAGTACTCTATTGCCAGGACCACTCAACAGAATGGAGTTGCTGAAAGGAGAAACAGAACTCTAAAAGAAGCTACCAGGACAATGATAGCTGAAGCAAAGCTGTCCAAAAGATTCTGGGTAGAATCCACAAATACAGTATGCTTTACCCAAAACAGATGCATGATCAACAAGCACCAAAACAAGACTCTATATGAAGTTTGGAACAACAGGAAGCCAAACATTCATTACTTTATAATTTTTGGTTGTAAATGCTTTATTTTAAACAATGGGAAAAATCACCTTACTGCCTTTGCAGAAAAGGCTGATGAAGCTGTTTTTGTAGGATATTCTACAGTTAGTAAAGCTTATAGAGTGTTTAGCAAAAGGACTTTACATGTAGAAGAATCTATTCATGTAGTATATGATGAACCAAATCAATCCTCTTAAAAGAATCAAAGTACTGATCAAAATCTGTCTACTGATTTTCAGAAATTGAGTGTTGAAATAAATGAAGAATATGTACCCATCATACTACCTGATTTCAACTCAGCTGCTAACTCAAGTGCTGTTCAAAATCACACTGCTGATTGTCTAACAGACGAGTTGCAAATAGCTGACAGACCAGAGACTGTTCAACAGACAACAAATGTTCAACAGACTACTACTGAAACTCCAACAGTAGTGTTGCAAGATCAAAACAGAGGACAACATTTAGATTTGCAACCTTATCTTAGATGGCTCAAGAATCACCCATCTAAATTAGTGATTGGTGATCCTTTAGATTGAGTTAAGACAAGGAGATTTGCTGAAAATGATGCAATGTTTGTCAGCTTTCTATCTCAAATAGAGCCCAAACAGATTGAAGAAGCTCTTAATGATTCAAATTTGATTGAAGATATGCAAGAAGAGTTAAATCAATTTGAAAGGAATGAAGTCTGGTACTTAGTTCCTAGACCAAGTCATCAAAGGGTGATTGGCACTAAATGGGTATTCAGAAATAAAATGAATGAAGATGGTATTGTCACCAGAAATAAAGCAAGATTAGTGGCCAAGGGTTACTGCCAAGAAGAAGGCATTGACTTTGATGAAACATTTGCACCAGTAGCAAGATTAGTGGTAATCAGACTATTTCTCGCCTATGCTGCTTATAAGAATTTCACAGTCTATCAAATGGTTGTGAAATCTGCCTTTCTCAATGGAGAATTGCAAGAAGAAGTATATGTTGAATAACCTCCTGGATTTGAAGCTTATCAAGAAGTAGATAAGGTATATCGTCTGAAGAAAGCCCTCTATGGACTGAAACAGGCTACAAGAGCATGGTATGATACCCTACCTGATTTTCTTTTAATTAAAAGATTTCGTAAAGGTATGGTTAATAAGACCCTATTCACTGTTGAATGGGAAGATCACATATTGCTTGTGCAAATATATGTGGACGATATTATTTTTGATTCAACAAATCAACAAATGTGTGACAAGTTCTCCAAGCTGATGCAGAACATGTTTGAAATGAGCATGATGGGTGAACTAAACTATTTTCTTGGTTTGCAAGTAAAACAGTTGCCTGATGGAATATTCATTAACCAAACAAAATACACAAAAGATCTGTTCAAGAAATTTGGTATGGAAACTAGCTCTACTGTTAGTGTTCCGATGTCTACTGGACTTCGTTTGTATAAAGATGAAGATGGCAAATCAGTAGATATAACCAAGTACAGAGGCATTATTGGGTCACTTCTGTATCTAACAGCAAGCAGACCTTATATCATGTACTATGTTGGGGTTTGTGCAAGATATCAATCAAATCCTAAGGAATCTCATCTCCTGGCTGCCAAAAGGATACTTAGATACCTTAAAGGCACTCAAGAATTGGGATTATGGTACCCTAGAGAATATGGATTTGAGCTAACAGGTTATTCAGATTCTGACCTTGCTGGCTGCAAGATTGATAGGAAGAGCACAACAGGTGCCTGTCAATTCTTAGGTAGTCGCCTGATCTCATGGATGAGTAAGAAACAGACTTCAGTATCCATATCCACTGCTGAAGCTGAGTACATAGCTGCTGGAGCTTGCTGTGCACAAATACAATGGTTGAAGCATCAACTAGAAGATTACAACATTAAAATCAGTGGAATCCCTATCTACTGTGATAATACAAGTGCCATCTCTCTTACTCAGAATAATACAAGTCATGCAAGGACTAAGCATATTGACATCAAGCATCACTTCATAAGAGATCATGTGGAAAAAGTAAATGTTATAATAGAGTATGTTCATATTGACAATCAGATCGCTGATATTTTCACTAAACCTTTAAGTGATGCAAGGTTTTCAACTTTAAGAGCTGAACTAGGATTATTAAATTTAGATGCATAA
Source organism: Penstemon barbatus (assembly GCA_003313485.2). Taxonomy (NCBI): domain Eukaryota; kingdom Viridiplantae; phylum Streptophyta; class Magnoliopsida; order Lamiales; family Plantaginaceae; genus Penstemon; species Penstemon barbatus. The sequence continues at coordinate 83,594,947 of CM064883.1, forward strand.
GCTGAGGGGGAACTCTTTAGAAAACTGGAGTTCATCAGCTTACTCGTCTTATCGACTTCAAAGTTGACTCTCAACAGACTAGTTAACTTATGAATTCTTAAAGTAAGGGGGAACGTGTAAGAATAGCGGTACTTCTGACTAAAAGATGAAATATGTCGATGAAAGTTAGTTGAAGTTATATTTTCATCAAAGAAGTTCTTAACTCTTGAAGATTGAAGATTAATTATCTTGCTGGATTGACAAACAGCTGAGGAAGATTAATAGTTATTGGCTTTCACTAGTAATATATGTCGTCAGAACACTCGTCTGATCAGATAGGTATTAAGTTTATTCATCTGATTACTTATATAAAAGCTCTATTACTTAAAAGAACGTTATATCTGAAAACACGCTTTTATTAGTCGACTGAGGCGGTTCGCATTCCCGCCAGTCACTTAATGCTTTTTGAAATTTGAAATGCGTAATTGTCGCCCCACGATCGTAACTGACATCAAACAGATGTAACGGTTAGTGTGTAACACGGAAACCGGTGCACCTCAACTCTTTAAATACAGATCTGATCAGCTTACTGATCTTTTACGCACCCCAAATACTTTCTAAGGCATTCAAAAGATTTTTGCTCTCATTTTCTGCAAAAATACACTCGTCCTACTAACTCTTTTCAGATAATCATAATGACTCCTCAACAAGAAGCCAAAGTTGAAGGTATGTATCTAGTTTATGATACATATCACAAAACAGGAACATAATTGATGAAGTCGATTCTGGAAAAGTTCAAGGAAGCAACACATGTGGATTTTATGGAAGCCCATGATGAAATGGTCTAAAAAGACCAAGTACTGGAGTTATACGGAGCCAAGGATGCTGTTGATTTCAATACACTGGAAATTAAAGCAACCGTAAAGCAATCTGTATCACTCCGGCGTTGTTGAGTGAGAAGTACGGACTATCTAACAGAGGAAGAACAGACCTGACAGCTCTGGCTGAAGATAAGGAACAGGAATTTTGGAGCATTTGTGCTCATGAAGAGGAAATAATGTCAGGTAACATAAAGAAAAGACAATTCATTGATGAATATCAGCGCATGGCTGATATGGTAGCCAAGGTGTTTGAGAATTGTACCTTCTCTATAGACAGTGTTCCTATGAAAAGGTATGCCACAATGATAGCAGTTCATTATGGTTTTGAGGTTAATTGGGCTGTGATAGTTTGGTATATTTTGGCAAACTTTCACAAGAAAGGGCAGATAAATCATAGAATCTTCCTAAGTCATCTGTTCAAGGAATTGGGTTGTGATCTAACGAATGGCAAAGTCGTTCAGAATGCCATGGCTATGCTCTCATATCAGTCCGTGAAGGGAGGAAATCCCAAGAGGAAAACAGATGAGGAAGAAACTGCTGAAGAACCCAAGGAAAAAGCTCCAAGTAAGAAAAGAAAAACATATGTTCAAACAACTAAGCCAGCTGTTCAAGCCATAATAGATGCTGAGAAGAAAGCTGTTGCTGATGAGATTATTCGTCAGACAACTGAAGAAGTATTGGAGATGTCTACTGGTTCACCTTCAAGAACTATATCAGAAGGGAAACCTGCTGAGAATGTTGCAAAGAGGACTAGAAGTCAGCTGAAAGACACTGCAACTTCAAGGCAAGTCAAGGAGAAGGTTGCTCCAAAGAAATCTGCAAAAAGAAAGGTGGTATTTGAACCATCCCCTGCTAAGTCTGATGATTTAGTCAGATAAGGCCCTCAATCAGCTGAGAGGCCAGTTGAAGCTGATAAATCTGCTGATGCTGATGCTGCTAAGGAGTCGTCTTGTGCTGCTGCAACAGCTCCCTAACTGCAAGCTTCAACAGCTACGGTCTCTGAACCTCAGGATGATCCAAAAGTGATGATCATCGAACCAAAAGCAGCCATTCCTATCTCCACTGCTGCTCCTGAGCCCACTGCTGCTGATAAACCTAAGAAGAGAAAAATTGTTAAGAGAAGGATTTCTGCAGCTGAAAAGAAACGAAGGGAGGATGCCCTGGAAGAGAAGAAGGCAAAGGAGGAACTTGTTGAAGCTATCAGGCTAAGTAAAATTCAAGCAGAAAAGGAGAAGAAGAGAAGGCAGATGACTGCTGTTGAACGACAAGCCGCAGAGGATGCTGAATTGACCTTAGTTCTAGGGATGAGCAAAAAGGATTCTCATGGACCTCAACGAGCTGGTGGTATCAAGATTGGATAATCCTTGAAGGCAAGACAGATTCTACCACCAGGCATGAGAGTTGAAAAATGCCCCTTTAATGTCAAATGGGCTTTAAACATTGTCAAAGGACACCCCATTGCCTTTGCCAGATTTGAAGCTGCCTTACCGGAATTTGACAGACAGCTACAGCAGGCTACTTTGTTCGTCCAAGAGAAAATCAGATACAATCAGTGGAAGACCTTCAGAGTTGACAAGTCTGTTACTGAGCTGAAGGCTTGGAAGGAGTTTGAGGCAGAAGAAGAGTGAGTTTTGACCTTCTTTCAAACTTCATCCATATCACAAGCATTGGATCCTGATCACATTACGGATGTCTTCCACAACCTTGCAAGAGGAATTGTCTATAAAGAAGCCAAGAAGATAGAGAAATCCCTACCTGCTAAAAGGAAGAAAAGTGATGACCCTGTTCAAAGGGCTGTTAAGATTGCTGTCTATCAAGCCTTGGAGAAATGGTGTGAGCGTTCAAGATATTAAAGAGGATCTCCAAGTGATCTGCCCTCACTGCCAAGTGTTCAGCAGATTGCTTTTGGCGCTGAAGTCAGCACTTACAAGGAAAGAGAAATCAAGGCACCTGCTCAGGGAATTATGCCTAAGATCACTCAGGTAATCCATCAAACCAAGAAAATATCTGAGGATGGGACACCTGAAATTGTTAAGGTGGAAGAACTGTCTACTATTCAACAAGCTGTTGCCAAGCCTGAGGAAGAAAAAGTTCAAGAACTTGTTCAGGAGGAAGCTGGTGCAATTATTGTTCATCAAACTGTTCAGGAGCCTGAACAATCTGAAGAAAAATCTGAAGAAGACTTAGCAAAAATTGAAGTTCACCATACTGAGCCATCATCTTCTACCTCCATTCCACAGCTGATAAGCATTCATCTCTGATGGAATCCATCCATATGCTGCTTGAACAGACCTTGGAGGATAGACTGGGAAAGCTGATGAAAGAAATGAAGGCTGAAAACAGAGAAATTCAAGAAGAAAATAGACGATTGCAAGAGGAGAACAAGAAATTGCTTATGTATACAATGGATAACCTTCCTGCTGATAACTCTCTTCAATTGGTCCAGAGTCTGATGAACCTGAATGGAAACATAGAAGACGTGAAGTCTGGTGTGAATCATCTTCACACAGCTCTTCAACATAATGAAGCTGATATTGCTAATGCCATTCGATCAATCACCAAGCTTGCTGATGCTGAAACAGAACTGAAAAGAGAATGGGCAACACACTTGGATGGAATTGCATCAAAGGTCCATGATGAAGTAGCTACTCTGCAACTAAACATGGATTATTTGAATTATCAGACCAGTACTCAAGGATCCACACTTAATCAACTTTCATCAAGACTTATCACTATGGATGCAGACATCAAAAGGATCTGCACTGCTATCAATCTGCCAGTTGCTGATTCTCTCCTTGCTGATGATGACAAAAAGGGGGGAAGAGAAGTCAGTACCTGAGAAGGAGAAAGCTGCACTGACATCATAAGTCAAGTGATTTGATGTTTGAAGGGAGGTTTTGATGATTTCCAAAACATCATAACCAGCTAAGTTAGGAAAGCTTAGTGAAAACCATTAGAAGAATTTTGATCAAAGTTAAAGATATATCAGTCAAGTCAAAATTCAACAGGGTCCAGAAAACTACTGATCTGCTGTTGAAGGAAGAAATCAGATTGGTGAAGATCAGCCGACTCAAATCAAATTAGTTCAAGTTTGGGATTAGCTCGGTTCATTATCAGACTAGTGTACTCATCAGCCAAGTGGAAAGGATCAGAAAGTCTCTCCAACGTTAATAAATGCACTTGGAGTAATAAATGCTGAAGACCGAGGGTATTAATGACAAATGATTGAAGAAAAACCTCGTATCAGCTTGGTGCATTAAATGCTGCCTGACAGAAAGTACTGTTGACAGTACTGTCGCAATGCAGATATCCGTTTGCAAAAATTAAGGACCAATACCCGAGGAATTTGAACTCTGTCTTTCTTCAACGGACATTTTTCAAACCCAGGGTATAACTAGTTCAAGAGACTGAAGAAGAAGAGAACAACACAAACTCTGAGAAGATTTCCGAAGCAAAATCTCTAAGTCTTAAGAACAGCTCACTCATCAGCTCAGTCATTTGTTGACTAAAGCCGAAGTTGAAGATCATAAAAAGATAAACATTTTTCTGAGTGAAAAACTGTGAGGAGTGTTGTGCGAAGTGTAGATCCATCTTTGTGAGTGATCTAGCTTCAGTGGATAGTTTTTCTTAGTGATCTCCTATTGCGAGCTTACGGCCAGATTCCTTTGTTGTTTTGGCGTAAGTATTGTATACTGTAAACTTTGTGATTATAGTATAACCCAAGATCTAAGTGACTTGGAAGAGTGAAGTAAAGGATTTTAATCCATATAACCACTATAAAAATTCTTTGTGTTTTTAACTTGCATTTTTCCTTGCATATTTTTAAGTTGCATAAAAACACTTTGATACAACTGTTAAAAGATTTTAAAAGGAGTTTATTTAAATTGGGGACAAAATCTTTCTAAATAGACTAAGTACACTTGTGAAAAACACTTTCAAATATCCGCTGCAAGTGCTCTGTTTTAAAGCTTGCTGAAATCAGCTAAGTAGTATAAAGAGAAGCGGTTAACTATGTTGTTCAAAGATTTGTTCAACGATCAGCTTAGTCAGCTTACTGACCTATAACAGCTTAGTCTGCTGACAGACGAGTGAAAAGTTTTAAAGTCTAAAAATTTTCAGAGGTCTATTCACCCCCTCCTCCCTTTAGACCTCATCTGACCACTTGGGACCAACACCATATTCGAGGTTCACTACACCGCGAGGGCGACAATTTACAAGTTCACTACAAATTGCGGGAGATCTCTATGACAATCCTAATCCATATCACTATGGGAATAATGAAAATGTTCATGGTAACAACCCATGATTCATGCAGATCATGCCCCTTAGGAATTTTTGTTCCTTAATTTCTCAAGTATATGTACCTCCAAGGTACACTACTTAAAAAAGATAACACTCATTTTAAATACCTCAAAATTTTTGCTTATAAGTTCCGTTATCAAATTATTGACTTAAGCTTAGGAATAGATTCTATTGAAAAAACCCTAACGTTTCCTTCGTTATTTTGTAAGAATGTGACGAATATGTATCCATAATTAATACGAAAAGTCAGTTGGGTCTTCGGAGATTTGATCCGAAGACAAAAAATGCATTAATTGATACGCTAAAAACCTCTCAGAGATCCTAAGTACACCTAGGATCTCAACGAATTCTGGAAGTCATCAATTTACTTTTAATCTTTAGTTACTAAAAATGGTGTTGAGATATAAAGAAAAAGTTTAAAATTTTCACAAACAGAACCAAAATTATTAATTATTGTGATTAAATAAGATTAATGATCGTAAATGAGTTGTTGTAGATTTTTATTGTCTCTTTCAGTGGGATCAAGGTCTGTAAAATAAATAAGATCGATGCCGATGGTGGTTATGACTAAGCTCCTGCAATATAATTTCACATTGTCATATAATATTAGAGCAAAATCGAGATAAAAATTGAACTCTATTAAAAAATCGTACATTTTTCTTCTTTATTTATGATTATGAGTGCACCACAAGTACGTTCGAAGTTTCAAAATAAATTATTGACGGAAGATTTGGGAGAAAAAGAAAGAAACAACTTCTAAAGGAATGAAGTTAGTTCATTTGTGTCAACTACAGATTTATTTTATCCAACTTTACATAATATACAATTTCAGCACTTTTTCATACTAGTTGAAATCACATTGGAGCATGATGACATTCTTTATGTGTTAAATGTCATATGTTTTGCACCCGTCTCCTCAAAATTTGTAATGAAGTCTTCTGTTGATATATCGGAACCATATGACCAACATCATGCACCTCAAGATAGATAAAGGCCCATATCATTTCTTCAATCCGTCTTCCACAGCACCTACCAAGAATGGAGTTATCAGAGCTTCTGCAAATACCTTTTATTCCGAATATTCCATAGCATGAACCCATCTCGAATTCCCTAAGTGTTGTATACTGTAAATGACGGGATAGTGCCATGCAAGCCAATACATTTAGCTTGTAATGGAACTATCATTATCTTTCTTTAGTATAAATGAGTTAGTACGCACGTTTATTTATACGAGTATAAGGATAAACAATGGCCAACTTCATCTCTCGCGAATACATTTAAGCGATTGGTTGAAACCCTTAGATTACATTTGACTATGGGACGATTCACTTCAGTACTGAGTGCAATCATGAAACAGTCTCAAAGGTCGTAATCTTAAATCTGTTCCAAGTCATAGATTCCGAACGAGACGGGGTATCGTAGGAATCGCTAAGACTTGTACGAGTATGCATGCTTCACATGGAGTGAATTTGTAGCGTTTCATGAGCAAGGCATTTGAGGCCAGTGCATATGAGTAGGTGGTTCAATGGAGGATTGAACGCATCGAACGACCCGAACAGAGAAACCTATTGTGGAAGCGCATGTCGCATATCGGTGATGGGATGTTTCTCAAGGATTATAATAGTGTACGATTTAGTCCTTTGACTTGAGGTGCTATGGCGAATTCGGTGCATGAAAGTACGTACTTAGATCTAGGTATAGGTCACTTAGCTTGGTCAAAACATGCCTAGGTTGTGTGCATATGGACATGTTCGCGAGTGGTTAGTACCAATATGGAATCTATTGACTCACTGTAATGGGTGAGAGAATTTCCTATACGATTCTTAGATAATATATCCGAGAAACCCGTGGCCACGGTCGGTGACGGATTTGGAAATGGGTTTCCAAATTTAGCAGGCACACTGGAATATTATCCTGAATTAGAAAATATAGTTATCGAGAAAAATTTAGAGGTGCCGATCAATTCACACACCCTAATTCTTGATCGGGAATATTAGTCGATAGAAGGACCGTATGTACATGGTAATTATATGAGACGAGGTTCACAAGTATCAATTCACCTGAAGTTGGGCTTCATGGGCTTGTGGCTAGACATCGACCATGAAGTGTAGGTACTCCTGAGTTAATAGAGGATTTGATTCAAGGAGTGGTCAATTAAAGGTTGTTTAATTGACCGGAGCAATTTATTGTTCATAAATTAAATCACGAGGAATTCGTGGGCCTGCTGCCAATTGATGGTGAACCCAGAGGGTCACACACAATACAATTGGACGGTGACTGTTGAAAAAGGATACTAAAGGAATTAATTAATTTAAAGGTAATTAAATCAATTAAATGAGTTAAAGTATTAATTCAAGTGGGAGATTAATTAATTGGCTGACTTAATTAATTAAATACTTAATTAAATTGCTAATTAATTATATAAAAGAAATGTTGATTTATTTGGATTGGTCATTTAATTAAAGTAATTAATTAAATGAAAGGCTTGCAAGACATGGGCCTTTAATTAAAAGCCCATAAGGAGTCTTGCAAACCTAGGTCAAAAGGGAGTCTATAAATAGGGTTCTACTAGAGCTCAAAAAGCCAACACCCTAGCAAAAAAAACCCTAGCCTCCTTTTCTCTGACCTAGCCGCCCCCTCTCCCTGCGCCGCCAACCTAGTGCCGCCGCCACCTGCTGCCGTGAGCTGCCCTAGCGCCGCCGCCGCCTCTCCCTTGTTCCACCGTGTTAGATCTTGCCTTGCCAAGTAGATCTGCACAGTCCTGCTACGACAAATCTCCTAGATCCAGTTCTGAGCCTAAGACTAGGAGGTGTTGCCAGAATCCAGTTGGTGTGGATTATCTTTGGAGGTGAGACGCTTGGATCACTTCTGTGAACCAGATCCAGATCCAGATTCATAATCAGAACTGAAGGTTGCCACCACCTTGCCTGTGGTGAGGTAAATCGCAAAAACCCCCTTGTTTAATTCAATGTGTGTTTTTGTTTCATGCTTGCGTATAAATAATATGGAGAATCTTATATGGGACCTTGGGTGCTTCGAAAAATTTTAAATTCCGCACTTTCGTTGTTCTGACAATCGAGGCAACCCAACCACTATCCCAACAGTGGTATCAGAGCCAACTCCATCATTATTATACGAAAAGCCTGGACATAATGTGTGTTCACCGTATATGTTTAATTATGTATATGTAAACACGTGATAATTATGTTCTGTAAATTGATTATTACTTGTTATGACTGGATCTATGATTGGGTAAAACTGCTTTTTCAGATCTGTGCCGATTTTATAGTTTTTGAAAACTTCAGGACTTTTTGAACTAAAAATCGCAAATAGGGTTTTTTGAGGGCTGAAAATTCAAAATTTTTGAAATCTGGAAATTTCAAAATTCTGGACTGTTTTTGCAAATCTGGTCGCACGGGTTTTGGGGTCAATTTGTAATTTCCGAAAACTTTCGGGCTGTTTTGCAATTACCAAAACTTGAGGGGTCAATTTGAAAAATCAAAAAATTTTCAAAATTTAAAATTTTATTTTCTGGTAGCTGCCCGAATCTGCTCAGGGGTGTTTTTGTAACTTTTTAAAAAGTTTTGGGGTGAAAGTGCAATTTTCGAAAGTTGAGGGGCGAAAATGCAATTTTCAAAAGTTGAAAAACAGAATCTGAATTTGAGCAGAAAATTTATTTTTGTTTACCCGAGTATTCATTTTGTCATAATTAGTAGTGACTAAAAAGTAAGAATCATAGGATGTTAGTTTTAAAAGGTAGTTTTAAAATTAAGAAAGAAATAGGTAAAGGATGTTTGCTTGTTTCTTGCTCTATGTGAATTGTTTACGTGGTTTTTGATCGAGCCGAGCCTTGACCTTAGGTTAGATGTGATTGGTTTAATTTGTTGTTTGGTTTTTTATTGGGCCTGCGAGCCTATTATTATTTTTGGGCCACTTTGAGCCTTTGTAATAGAATAGGGCTTTACTACTTTCCTAGTTTAGGATGGAGGCCCGTTTACAAGCAAGGTGGGAGCCCAAGATGATATGAAGGCCATGTATGCATGGTACATTGTGTAATAGCATAGGGCTTCATGAGAACCCTTTAGATTGACCAATAGGGCCAACATCATAGGCTCGATGATGGCCTGCATAGGAGGCTCCCGATCGAAAACATATTGTGGTAGTATGCATGCTAGGCTTGTCGAAGAAAGGGACAATACGCGAAATTCATTGACTCTTGTTTTTAACTAAACACGACAAGGGTGAGGACTGGTCGGGATGTGAGGATCGACCGATAACTAGTTACGGAGAACTCACGACCGGGCCCGTTGCTCATCATGATTGATGGGTTAGACTTAACGATTAGTAACACTTATGATGTAGCAGTGCTTGAAGGTTGTGGCAAAATAGCTTGAAGGTTGTGGAGTGACACAATTGGCAATAAGTATGCCTACCTGGGGAATTGGTTGTATGGCCACGAGTCGTGGGTGCAATTAATTGCCACTGGGACGTCAAGACCTACTAGGAAATAGAATTTCCCGAACAATTGAAAGGGTAATTGTTTCGATAAAATAGTGGGAGAACTTCTACGATAGAAAGTCCAACCTTCGTAGATTATAAGTATTATTCATTAACTAGTCCACTGAATCTTTGTCTTCTCTTTAGGATACTGAGATATCTGTAATTATCCATTTTACTATTTATCCTCGACTAATAAAATAACTGGATCAAAATATCGACTAAGCAAGAAACATGAGAATTGTCTTAAATTCCAGAAGTGGGAATGATGTTCTTAAACGACAAGCCTATGCCTTATGCGCTTCCGAGATAAGTCAAAATAAAAGAAACGAGTCACCCGTAGAGTATGGGAATATTAATGATCGTTTCCTCATATAAAGATGAATCTCAAAAGTGAAACGAATCACCTATGAAGTATGGGAATCTTAATGATCGTTTCCTCAAATAAGCATCAAGATTGAACGAGCTATGGAAGCAACATGAGGAGCATGTCTGAAGCTTCCACCTCAAAAGGCCCGTTTTGAGGACCAGTCTTCTGAAACAAACCTCCACCTCAAAAGGCTTGTTTTGAGGAGTAGTTTTGAATCGATTTGATTCGAGACTTCTAAGGAATTATTTCAAAACTCGAGAATAAATGAAGGAACTAGTGTCAAAGATCACTGTCTTTGTTTTATCAATCTAGTTGAAAACTGGATCGTTTAAACGTAAGCCTGCAAGTGATCTTAACATTAACTTCCTCCTAAATTCTCCTCCCGCTCATTCAAATGACTCTTGAAATAAACTGATCTTATTTGATAAGTTGATCACATTTCATGAATCAACCAAAGTATTGGTTAAAGACAAATAGGATAAACCTGTCATGATCGTTTACACTTCATGGACTGCAAAGTCATAGAAGAGTAAAATGAAGAAGAATTAATTCTCTTCTAAATTCGACCATAAAGGTAGTCAAAAGAACGCAAGTAGCCTAAAAGTCGAATTATCCCACTGGATCTAAGAAAGGCACTGATATGTTTAATTGATTAGATGATCTAATTAATTAAGCAACGTTTCAATTAAAGGGTTAATTAAAAAAGGAAAAAGGAAACAATTAAAGAAGTTAATTGAAAGGAAGTAAATTAATTGAATTAAACCATTAACTCAATCTTATTGAATTAATGTGTGAAAATTCAATTAATACAAAGATAATAATCCATAACTTTGGTATGCTAGACTTGGACACATCTCCAAGAGTAGGGTTCAAAAGTTGGTTTCACCTAAGCTTCTTGAAAAATAGAACTTGGATGAACTTCCAACCTGTGAATCATGTCTCATAGGAGATCTGACCAGATCTCCCGTCACAGGGAATCCGGAGCGAACCAAACAAAATCTGGATTTAAATCCATGAATATGGATCACTAAAAGTTACTGTGAGAGGAGATTACTCATACTTCGTACTTTTTACAAATGACCTTGGTCGTTAATGAAAAATGAATCTAGTGAGATGCAAATCCGAAAAACCAAGAAAGGTATTTCAATGCGAAGTAGAGAATCAACAAAGACATAGTATTATTCGATCTAATTGAGATAGCAAATACTTATCAAGGATTCCTCAATTATCTTAATGAGAATGAGGTTCTCATACAACAAACTCCTCCTAAGACACCTCAACTTATTTAAGTGTCTAAAGAGATGGAATCTAACATTGTTTAACATTTTTCGATCCACATTGAGTTTTGTTAAGCTTCCTTATGCATTTTAGGAGTTAGTCCTTCTGACTGCATCGAAGATACTCAGCAAAGTACCCTCAAAGTTTGTGCCTACAAAGCTTTACCAAGAAAGGTATGGCAAAATACCTCTATGCTCTTACCTCTGAGTATGGAGATCTCCTGCCGATGGTAGAAACGAGAAAGGAGATAAATTGGCTGGTAGATCCAATTTGTATATAATTGTGGGGTATCCAACGAAATCCATTAGATACCTGTTCCACGACAATGAGAAACAGTAGTTTCTCCTAAATACCCATTCCTCTGTTGATGAATCTTTCGTCAAAGGAAATGGAAACATCATGGAACTTGATGAAGTCCAAGATTTGGACCCGTCCCCGCGACAGTGGGAGTTAATCCAAAATTTACTGAACCTACTAGTACACCAACTCTTCGAATGTCTGATTGAATTCGTAAGGAGCCAGAGCGATTTGGTTTCATTCACGAAAATGAGAATGTGGAAAGTAATCCAAAGACCTATCAAGAAGCAATGTCAGACATAAACTCGGGTGCGTGGCTCGAAGCCAAGCAAACCGAAATGGATCCCATCCATTCCAACAAGGTATAACCTTGATTGATCCACCCAAGGGATTTTTCCCTATAAGTTGGTTATAAGTTATAAATGGATCTTCAAACATGGAATGAATGGAGAGGTGTTGCCTCTAAAAATTGACTAGTGGTAAAAAAGCTATTCACAATGTTCTGGAACAGACTTTGATGAAACCTTTTCTCCATTAAGCAATGTCTGAATCCATTTAGATTCACATTTGTTCTGATGAGATAGTCAAGAAATTTGACTTCATCAAAACGATTATGAACCATGAGTGTACAAAAGGATTAGTGGGAGCGCGATGAATCTCATATTTTATATGTCAATAATGTTCTGGCTATCTGGTATGATATCGGAATGTTAGCACAGACGAAAGCATGGTTGTCCATGCAATTCTCCATGAAAGATTTAGGAGAAGCATCTTGCGTATTGGGATACGTATCTATAGAAGTAGATCAGAAAAGATGCTGACACTCTCTAAATCTAAGTACATAGAATTAATACTGAAAATATTCAGTATGAAGAATCCAAGAAAGGATTGCTTCCAGTGAGACACTGTATCCCTTGTTCCAAAATCGATGTGCCCTACATCATATGAGAATAAAGGAGAATGTCTCAAATACCTTATGTTTCAAACAAAAGGTTGCATGTGGCATGCTTTACTATGTACTAGACCAGACGTAGAACTTGCTCAAGTATCGCGAGCAGTTGCTAGTCAAACTCCAGTGAAGAAGTACTGGACCACCGTAAAAGGTATCCTTAAGCTCTTGACAAAGACTAAGGATTTGTTCTTGGTCTATGGTGGTAGTGGAGAATTAAAATTCGAAGGATTCACTGATTCGAATTTTCAGTCTGATGTGGATGAATTACTATATCCATTTTTGGATACATATCCTGCTTCAATGGGGTAACGGTGAATTTGAAAAGGTTCCAAGCAAATCACCGTAACCATCTAAACCACTGAAGCAAGATATATTGCAGCATTAAATGTAGCATTAAATGCGGCTTAAGAAAGTGTTTGGATATAAAACTTCATCCTATGGTTGGATGTAGTGCCTAGCATTGCGAAGCTCATGATTATCTTCTATGATAACATTGGAGCTATTGCTAAAGCAAAGCATTCGAGATCTTACCAGAAATCTAAAACGCAATTGAAAGAAAGGTACCATTTGATTAGAAAAATCATTGGTAGAGTTAACACGCGTAATGGATCGCGTCGACTCGGAAGACAACTTAGCGGATCCACTAAAAGGAGGCTATATCATGAAATGAGTTCGAAGAACATCTTTAAAAAGATGGGTCCTAGAAACGTTTGTGATTGACTTTAGGGCAAGTGGGAGATTGATGGGATAGTGCCCTGCAAGCCAATACATTTATCTTGTAATGGAACTATCATTATCTTTCTTTAGTATAAATGAGTTAGTACGCACGTTTATTTATACGAGTATAAGGATAAACAATGGCCAACTTCATCTCTCGCGAATACATTTAAGCGATTGGTTGAAACCCTTAGATTACATTTGACTATGGGACGATTCACTTCAGTACTGAGTGCAATCATGAAACAGTCTCAAAGGTCGTAATCTTAAAACTGTTCCAAGTCATAGATTCCGAATGAGACGGGGTATCGTAGGAATCGCTAAGACTTGTACGAGTATGCATGATTCACATGGAGTGAATTTGTAGTGTTTCATGAGCAAGGCATTTGAGGCCCGTGCATATGAGTAGGTGGTTCAATGGAGGATTGAACGCATCGAACGACCCGAACAGAGAAACCCATTGTGGAAGCGCATGTCGCATATCGGTGATGGGATGTTTCTCAAGGATTATAATAGTGTATGATTTAGTCTTTGACTTGAGGTGCTAGGGCGAATTCGGTGCATGAAAGTACGTACTTAGATCTAGGTATAGGTCACTTAGCTTGGTCATAACATGCCTAGGTTGGGTGCATATGGACATGTACGCGAGTGGTTAGTACCAATATGGAATCTATTGACTCACTGTAATGGGTGAGAGAATTTCCTATACGATTCTTAGATAATATATCCGAGAAATCCGTGGCCACGGTCGGTGACGGATTTGGAAAGGGGTTTTCAAATTTAGCAGGCACACTGGAATATTATCCTGAATTAGAAAGTATAGTTATCGAGAAAAATTTAGAGGTGCCGATCAATTCACACACCCTAAGTCTTGATCGGGAATATTAGTCGATAGAAGGACCGTATGTACATGGTAATTATATGAGACGAGGTTCACAAGTATCAATTCACCTGAAGTTGGGCTTCATGGGCTTGTGGCTAGACATCGACCATGAAGTGTAGGTACTCCTAAGTTAATAGAGGATTTGATTCAGGGAGTGGTCAATTAAAGGTTGTTTAATTGACCGGAGCAATTTATTGTTAATAAATTAAATCACGAGGAATTCGTGGGCCTGCTGCCAATTGATGGTGAACCCAGAGGGTCACACACAATAAAATTGGACGGTGACTGTTGAAAAAAGATACTAAAGGAATTAATTGATTTAAAGGTAATTAAATCAATTAAATGAATTAAAGTATTAATTCAAGTGGGAGATTAATTAATTGGCTGACTTAATTAATTAAATACTTAATTAATTTGCTAATTAATTATATAAAAGAAATGTTGATTTATTTGGACTGGGCATTTAATTAAAGTAATTAATTAAATGAAAGGCTTGCAAGACATGGGCCTTTAATTAAAAGCCCATAAGGAGTCTTGCAAACCTAGGTCAAAAGGGAGTCTATAAATAGGGTTCTACTAGAGCTCAAAAAACCAACACCCTAGCATAAAAAAACCCTAGCCTCCTTTTCATTGACCTAGCCGCCCCCTCTCCCTGCGCCGCCACCTGCTGCCGTGAGCTGCCCTAGCGCCACCGCCGCCTCTCCCTTGTTCCACCGTGTTAGATCTTGCCTTGCCAAGTAGATCTGCACAGTCCTGCTACGACAAATCTCCTAGATCCAGTTCTGAGCCTAAGACTAGGAGGTGTTGCCAGAATCCAGTTGGTGTGGACTATCTTTGGAGGTGAGACCCTTGGATCACTTCTGTGAACCAGATCCAGATCCAGATTCAGAATCAGAACTGAAGGTTGCCACCACCTTGCCTGTGGTGACGTAAATCGCAAAAACCCCCTTGTTTAATTCAATGTGTGTTTTTGTTTCATGCTTGCGTATAAATAATATGGAGAATCTTATATGGGACCTTGGGTGCTTCGAAAAATTTTAAATTCCGCACTTTCGTTGTTCTGACAATCGAGGCAACCCAACCACTATCCCAACAGTAAACTTTGTGATTATAGTATAACCCAAGATCTAAGTGACTTGGAAGAGTGGAGTAAAGGATTTTAATCCATATAACCACTATAAAAATTCTGTGTTTTTAACTTGCATTTTTCCTTGCATATTTTTAAGTTGCTTAAAAACACGTTGATACAACTGTTAAAAGATTTTAAAAGGAGTTTATTTAAACTGGGGACAAAATCATTCTAAATAGACTAAGTACACTTGCGAAAAACACTTTCAAATATCCGCTACAAGTGCTCTGTTTTAAAGCTTACTGAAATCAGCTAAGTAGTATAAAGAGAAGCTGTTAACTATGTTGTTCAAAGATTTGTTCAACGATCAGCTTAGTCAGCTTACTGACCTATAACAGCTTAGTCTGCTGACAGACGAGTGAAAAGTTTTAAAGTCTAAAAATTTTCAGAGGTCTATTCACCTCCCCCCCTCTAGACCTCATCTGACCACTTGGGACCAACACCATATTCGAGGTTCACTACACCGCGAGGGCGAAAATTTACAGGTTCTCTACAAATTGCGGCAGATCTCTATGACAATCATAATCCATATCACTATGGGAATAATGAAAATGTTCATGGTAACAACCCATGATTCATGCAGATCATGCCCCTTAGGAATTTTTGTTCCTTAATTTCTCAAGTATATGTACCTCCAAGGTACACTACTTAAAAAAGATAACACTCATTTTAAATACCTCAAAATTATTGCTTATAAGTTCCGTTATCAAATTATTGACTTAAGCATAGGAATAGATTCTATGGAAAGAACCCTAACGTTTCCTTTGTTATTTTGTAAGAATGTGACAAATATGTATCCATAATTAATACGAAAAGTCAGTTGGGTCTTCGGAGATTTGATCCTAAGACAAAAAATGCATTAATTGATACGCTAAAAACCTCTCAGAGATCCTAAGTACACCTAGGATCTCAACGAATTCTGGAAGTCATCAATTTACTTTTAATCTTTAGTTACTAAAAATGGTGTTGATATATAAAGAAAAAGTTTAAAATTTTCACAAACATAACTAAAATTATTAATTATTGTGATTAAATAAGATTAATGATCGTAAATGAGTTATTGTAGATTTTTATTGTCTCTTTCAGTGGGATCAAGGTCTGTAAAATAAATAAGATCGATGCCGATGGTGGTTATGACTAAGCTCCTGCAATATAATTTCACATTGTCATATAATATTAGAGCAAAATCGAGATAAAAATTGAACTCTATTAAAAAATCGTACATTTTTCTTCTTTATTTATGATTATGAGTGCACCACAAGTACGTTCGAAGTTTCAAAATAAATTATTGACGGAAGATTTGAGAGAAAAAGGAAGAAACAACTTCTAAAGGAATGAAGTGAGTTCATTTGTGTCAACTACAGATTTATTTTATCCAACATTACATAATATACAATTTCAGCACTTTTTCATACTAGTTGAAATCACATTGGAGCATGATGACATTCTTTATGTGTTAAATGTTGTATGTCTTGCACCCGTCTCCTCAAAATTTGTAATGAAGTCTTCTGTTGATATATCGGAACCATATGACCAACATCATGCACCTCAAGATAGATAAAGGCCCATATCATTTCTTCAATCCGTCTTCCACACCACCTACCAAGAATGGAGTTATAAGAGCTTCTGCAAATACCTTTTGTTCCGAATATTCCATAGCATGAACCCATCTCGAATTCCCTAAATATCGAAAAAAAATTAAGACTTATCATTCCAATTTCTATTCAATTGAAGAAGATGCATAGAATCACAAGGATATTCAATCCTTAAACCGGACTGGTCCCATTCGAGTTACGATCATGCACATAAAATGTAGTATATTTTTGGAGCTAAATACAATAACATTCCTTGTGCTTTGCCAAACTATATAAAGACCTTTATATTATTTTTATTAGCTAAATAAATCATCTGAAATTCCTTCATAAATTGTAGGGAGTTTTTTTGTTAATTTTTTATGTGAACGGAGCTATTATTGCCAATCTAAAAAGTTAACAAGGGGAATAATTGATAATTTTTAGTGAAGATGAAATTTCTTCATCCTTTGGTGGAGGTATGATTGACTTTTCAGCTTAGGAAGAGGTTCTTTAATTACTAAAAAATAACTACAAATCATTTTTTGATAATAAAAACACATATTCAATCAAAGACCTTTAAAACTCAATTTTCATGGCCATTCTTGCGGTTGAACTCTCGAATCATGTTTTGTATATCATGTTTTGCCCAGGTGCCGTAAAGTTTCCAGAGCCATTGTTGTTAGTGTTTAAACCTTGGAACATATTCCGAACTTTTCCTTGATTTGCAACGTACCATGGAACATGTTGTGAATATTTCCTTGATTTAGCCCCATAGAATTTCCATCTCCATTGTAGTTGTTGGTGAACATCCCCTAAAATATGTTCTCTTAATTGTCTTGCATTAACGGCACCATATAATTTGTACATTGAAGAACATATGGAGCCGCATTGCCAATGTTGGGATTTCCTGGGATACTTATATTAGATGAGTTGCTACCACTCGTAGGAGTAATAGTGAAAGTAGAAAATTGTTCCCACATGGGATCATATATAGGATACGTTAGATTGGTTCTACTAGGACCTTGTGATATGTCAATGAGATTATTGGCCCCACTCGGCCCTGGAATATCCATTAAATTTGACCCATTTAAGTTACATATCATGTTGTCAAACAGAAAAGACGTATCAAGTCCATTAGAAATTATGGACCCTTCTTGATTGCCCAAATCACTTGGCCCTGGTATATCATAGTTAAGACTTGGTAAACAAAAATAATTGATTCCAATTTTGTTTGGCATTGGGAAATTTGATCTCATCAATTCCAGTACCTGCAGCAATATTCATTTGATCAAGGGCACATACATTTTGGTAAATATTTGGAGTCGGATATGTGTTCGTATTCGAATTAACCATACTTGAAAGATGATTTCTAGTAGATCATCCATAACTATATTGAATTTACCATACTTGTCTGCCAAATCTGGTACATCGCTTTTGCTTAGATTGATGGTAATGTTCCTAAGGTCAGCCAAAACGCAGCGAAAACAAAAATTTTAATCGGGGACAAAAAGGCCCAAAAATGCAACTACTTTGCAAGAATAACTTTGGAGACCTTCTACCATTACTATCCTAGGATCATCATGCATACAAAGTTCATATTAGAAGGAAACATATCAAGTCATACCTCTCCCAATCTTGGGAGGTGAAGACCCGCAAAGAATCGGGGCAAGCAAGTAACACCCGAAACCTTCAACAACCTCCAAGCTAGAATCTCCTCATTTGAAACTTCTTTCTCCAAGAACTTCAAGAATATCCACACCAAGATCTCCAAGTGTAGATCCTCCAAAGATAGCCCACACACACAAGTGATAGCACTTAAGGAGCAAAGAAGATGAACTAGATCTTGCAAATACACCCTCAATCTATTAGCTAGAATGAAGTAGTACTTGAATCAAGTTAGAAACTTAATGAAGGAAGAGAAAGAGACGAAGAAAACAACTTTTCTTGCTAGGAATAGAGAGAAATCCGAAGACATACTAAAAGGTGTAGTGTGTGTTTTTGTCTTGCATCTACCACTCTCTAGAATGAAGACAATATCTTATCTTATGTCTTGTAAAAAATACAATGTAGTTTATTGTAGGATCAAATCCACCAATAAGACTTGTAGCTTTATTGTGCTTCCCAAGCACACTACTTTTGATACAAGTTAGTGGTGGGGGCCACCACTAACACATGATAAGATATTTATTTCTCTCTAGTTATATATATACATATATCACATATATATATATATCAACATTATATCATATTAAATATGATCATCTCATAAGACCAATTTAAATTGGTCATGGGTTAATTGGACATTTATTTTCCCAATTAATAAATCCAATCTCTAATTCAAAATTAGAAACCCATTTATTTTTTCCTTCAATTAATTAGACCCTTCTAATTAATTTCCACTAAATTAATTTAACACTTAAATTAATAGAGTCCTTTAATTAATTAATCTCCATTAATTAATTACTACTTCTTGTCAAATCCAATTTGACTTTTAATAGATTGAACTAAGTTGCATCTTGTGCTATTGTGTGTGGCCCCTTGGGTTCACCATCAATTAGCCGTGGGCTCACAAACCATTTGTGATTTAATTAAAAAGATTAATTAAACTACTTTTAATCAATAACTCTTAGATATGATCTCATCAAATCTAGAGTACCCAACACTCGAGGTAGTCGTCTAGTCACGATCAACGAGTCCTAACTAATGACGAAAAAAGAGTGTGAACCTTTCTTGAATTCATCTCATCAATCCTCTTACGCATACCATGCACGTACGCTCCTTCCAATAACTTATTTCCCGATCGAGGCCTAGGACATGGAGTCCAACGGATTCCTATTAGCCTTGATAACTATGAGTCTTTATTCTTTATGGTGATTCCTTTTAGTGATTACCCATTTGGAAACTCCTTTCCAAATCTAACATCACTCACTTTGGCCGAAGATTCCCGGAATCAATCCATACAAAAGAATCCATAGGAAATCGCCCAACCACATCAAGGTGGGAGTTAATGGATCCTTTATTGACGTCATTAACCTCACTACGAAGCAATCCATACCCAACGTGAAACTATAATGACTCGCTAATTAGTAGTCGAGTAACACATCAAAGACTCTAACGTCTCAAGTCAAAGGACCAATTTACGTACACTATCGTAAGTAGAAGAAATCTTCATCTCCAATAAACTCCTAAGATGAGATTTTTCTAGCGTGGTTTCGATGCGCTTGATCTCATCAAGCCACCCACTCATATGCATTGATATCTACCATATCGATGTCCATGGAACTATCCATCCCCATGCAAAAGAGAATGCATACTCGTGCAAGTCTTACCGAATACAATGATGCCCTATCTCAATAGTATTCTATGACTTGGAAAGCTTTTAAGATCTTAAACCATAGTAGAACATATTCCATAGAGGGATGCACCATGTTCCTTAGTTTCAACGATCTAAGGGCTTCATAAATTGCTTAGATGTATCACAATAAATGAAGAATTGCCAATGCGAACTTTTATTGATCATGAATAAGATTGATTACAAGAGTATTTACAAGACAACCGATTGGCTTGCAGGGCACTACTCTAACAATCTCCCACTTGCACTAAAGCCAATCGTTCATAACTTTAAGGCCCATCTTAAGGCGATGTCCTTCAAAAGCCTTGATTGGCAATGGTTTAGTCAGTGGGTCCGCCACATTTTCTTTTGAGTCAACGCGCGCCACTCTCACGTCTCCTCTATCAATGATATCTCGTATCAAATGATATCGCCTCAATACGTGCTTGGATCTTTGATGAGATCTTGGCTCCTTTGCTTGCGCAATGGCCCCATTGTTATCACAGAAGATAGCAACGGGTTCGGCAATGCTAGGAACTACACCCAACTCTTGGATGAAGTTTCGCATCCAAACACCTTCCTTAGAAGCATCACATGCAGCTATGTATTCTGCTTCGGTTGTGGAATCAGCTACAGTTTCCTGTTTGGAACTCTTCCAACTCACTGCACCTCCATTCAAGCAAAATACAAAACCTGACATAGACTTGGAGTCATCTACATCACACTGAAAACTAGAGTCAGTGTGACCCTCAAGATTTAATTCTCCATTACCGTAGACCAAGAACAAATCCTTAGTTCTTCTCAAGTACTTAAGGATTGCTTTTACGGCACTCCAGTGACTCTCACCTGGATTGGATTGAAAGCGGCTTGTGACACTAAGAGCTTGTGCCACATCCGGCCTAGTACATAGCATGGCATACATTATGCTCCCTATAGCGGACGAATAAGGTATCTTTGACATCCTTTCTCTTTCATCGTCAGTCTTGGGAGACATCGACTTGGAGAGATGGATTCCATGTCGCATTGGAAGAAACCCTTTCTTCGAATCATCCATACTAAACCTCTTTAGTATCTTTTCTATGTACAACATTTGGGATAGCCCTAGCAACCTTTTAGATCTATCTCTATATATCCGTATTCCCAATACAAATGAAGCTTCTCCCAAATCTTTCATGGAGAATTTTGTAGATATCCATGCTTTAGTCTTGTCTAATATTCCTACTTCATTCCCAATGAGAAGAATATCATCGACATAAAGCACTATAAACTCTATCGAGCTCCCACTAACCTTCTTGTACACACAAGGTTCATAGATGTTCTTAATGAAGCCAAACGATTTGACTGTCTCATCAAAACGCTTATTCCAATTTCGGGATGCTTGTTTAAGTCCATAAATGGACCTTTGTAGTTTGCAAACCTTTTGCTCACTACCTTTGGGTATGAAACCTTTTGGTTGCTCCATATAAATTTCTTCTTCAATGTCTCCATTGAGAAAAGCGGTTTTCACATCCATTTGCCATATCTCATAGTCGTACCATGCGGCTATGGCAAGCAAGATCCAAATGGACTTCGGCATGGCCACCGGCGAGAAGGTTTCCTCAAAGTCGATGCCAGGCCTTTGAGTGTATCCATTCGCAACTAGCCTTGCCTTGTAGGTCGACACCTCTCCATTTACTCCAAGCTTTCGCTTATAGATCCACTTGCAACCAACGGGTACTACTCCCTTTGGTGGATCTACCAAGGTCCATACCTTGTTTGAGTACATGGAGTCCAATTCGCCTCTCATGGCTTCACGCCATTTTCCCGAATCTATGTCCAACATAGCTTCATCATAAGTCCTTGGATCAATATCCAATTTCCCCGTTTCATGTATCAATCCAAACCGTTCGGGTTGTTTATGTGCACGAGTGGACCTACGAAGTTGTTGTGTACTAGTGTTTTCCTCATTACTCTCATTTGTTTCCATCTCTTGTGGTGATTTATCCGTCTCACGAACTTCCTCCAATTCTATCTCCACCTTTTCATTATCAAGAAGACGTTCTTCCATGAAAATGGCGTTCCTAGAAACAAACACATTTTGTTCCTTAGGATCATAGAATTGATATCCAATAGACTCTCTAGGATATCCCACAAATTTGCATAAGGTGGACTTAGCTTCCAACTTATCTCCCACTAGCTTCTTGACGTAAGCGGGAGACCCCCAAATTCTCATGAATTTATAAGAGGGTGCTTTGCCGAACCACATCTCATGAGGTGTCTTAGGCACAGTTTTCGAAGGTACTACATTTAGTATCTTTGAAGCTGTAAGAAGAGCCAAACCCCAAAAGCTTCTAGGTAAATTTGTGAAACTCATCATGGATCGAACCATGTCCAACAGAGTTCTATTCCTTCTCTCCGATACTCCGTTCAGTTGAGGAGTACCCGGAGGAGTCCACTTTGAGAGAATCCCATTCTCTTTCAAATAACCGAGGAATTGGCTACTCAAGTATTCTCCACCTCGATCGGATCGAAGTGACTTAATACTTTTACCGAGTTGCTTTTCTACTTCATTTCGAAACTCTTTGAACCTTTCAAAAGCTTCAGACTTATGTGTTATGAGATACACATATCCATACCGTGAATGATCATCGGTAAAGGTTATGAAGTACTTATAACCTCCTCGAGCACTAAAACTTAGTGGTCCACATATATCCGTATGGATCAAATCCAAAGTGTTTGAAGCACGTTCCGGTTTCCCAGAAAATGGCAATTTGGTCATTTTTCCCTTTAAGCAGGATTCGCAAGTTGGGAACTCATCCAAGTCAACTATTTCTAGAGACCCATTTGAGACCAACCTTTGAATCCTCTTCTTGGAAATATGTCCAAGTCTAGCATGCCATAGATATGCGGAGTTATCGTTATTTGCCTTTCGTTTCTTAATATTATTGTGAACATGCATTATAGTATTAGATGTTCTGGAAGTTTCAAGATTATACAATCCATTAGCTAGTGTACCATTTGCATATAAAGAACCATTCTTTGAGATGCTAAAAATTCCATTCATAATGGTAAAACAAAAACCTTCTTGATCCAATACAGAAATGGAAATAAGGTTCTTGATTAAAGTAGGTACATAGAGACAATATCTAAGGACTAGCTTACAATGTCCTACATCTAGTTCTACGTCCCCTATTGCTTCGGCTGCAACTTTTGCACCATTGCCCAAGCGGAGAATCCAATCTTTAGGTTCAAGGGGCCTTGTTGTTCTCATCACCTGTTTGTCATTACAAAGGTGAGAACCACAAGCGGTGTCCAACACCCAATTAGCATTATTCACGGAAATATTAACTTCAACGAAAAATATACCTTGATTCTTACTTGGGATGGTTTTAAGGTAAAGAGGACAATTCCTCTTCCAATGCCCTTCTTTATTACAATGGAAACAAATACCCTTAGGCACCTTTCCCTTCGCAACTTTAGGAGTATCCTTAAGAGGCTTCTTGTCCTTAGAGGAACTTTTCCCCTTCTTTTTCTTTCCCTTTGCCTTTCGGCCCTTGGAAGAAGTGGGAGCTAACATCACATGTTTCTCCTTTACTATAGAGCTTTCTGCCGTGTGAAGCATATTAACAAGTTCATGAAGTCCAACTTCCATGTTATGCATGTTAAAGTTCATCACAAAGTTGTCAAATGAGCGGGGCAATGATTGAAGGATCAAATCCATATAGAGTTCATTGTCCATAACCACGTTAAGATGAGCAAGCTTTTCAATGAGTCCAATCATTTTAAGCCCATGCTCACGGACCGATGAACCCTCAATCATGCGAGCTTGGAAAAGCTCCTTATTTGCCAAGTAACGTTCTTGCCGACCCGGAGTCGAGTACAACTCGGACAAGTGAAGGTGGATATCTGAAGCATGAGACATGTTCTCATGTTGCTTTTGAAGCTCACTTGACATTGAGGCCAACATGAGGCAACGGGCCTGAAGATCATCTTCGACCCATTTGTCAAAGGTGGCCCGCTCCTCATCCGACGAATCAGTCGGTAAGGCCACAGGGGGTGGGGCGGTAAGGACATAGCTCCTTTTCTCAGAATCGAGGACAATGCGAAGGTTGCGGAGCCAATCGGAGTAATTTGGCCCGGTGAGTTTGTTTGAGTCAAGTATCATATGAAGTGGGTTCTTTGCCATTTTAAAACACTTTTAAATCTACAAAGGCGAAAAAGATTATGTTTAGCGTTCATTCAATTTTTCAATATACTTTATGATCTTGGACTTCTAACCATAAAGGTCTCCCAATATTTTATCGAATCCCATGCCCCCACATGGTAAACGAGAAATCAAATTTCATAGTAGGTCTCAAAGTCCTAAAGACATTTTCCACACCCACGACTCGTGAGACGTGTGGTCAATTTAATAGGTAGACAACAAATTGCCAATCGTTTCTACCAAACGACCTTTGAGAATATTTTGCCTCGCTTTTTGTATGGACCCACGACTCGTGCGACATCCATATTATTAACCGTTAAGTCTATACCATCAATCTTGATAAGACATACCCCAATCATGGACGTTCCACGACTCATGAGACAACGCCATGACCCGAATATGCCCTACCCTTGGCACTTTAACTCGTGCATCAAGGAAACAATCATATTGCTCTAATTACACCCGTTCCACGACTCGTGAGACAGCGGATGAATCGAATACAACTCATGACCGAGCCCTATTGATGGAAGGCCTGGACTACGAAAACTCGCTTGTCCATTATGACTTAATTTTTAAACTCGATTGGGTCGAGTGGAGGTTTTTAATTATTTGAAGTTGCAAGATCTCACCAAATTTTAGTTGTTTATCTTTGTTAGGTGATCTATCCTAACATGCATCACATACATCAAATGGATAAAATACCAACTAAGCATAAACGGCCCTAGCATGCTCCTATCGCGTGGTGGATGATCATGGGCCGATCCTATGCGGTCCATTCCGAGCCAAGGAATGTCCCAATTGGTCAATCTAGGTAAGCAAATAAATGGAAATAGAATCCTATTCTATTACATATGCATCACCATGCATACATGGCCTTCAAGGTCTTCAAGTCCTCCAAGTCCTTCAAGTCCTTCACAAGTCCTTCAAGTCCTTCATCTTGAATAAACCTCACAACCTAATGCCTACTCTCTTTACATTGACAAAAGCCATGAAATAAGAGGCATGCAAGCCCCATTTAATTACAAACCCAAATCAACAAATGAATTACAAGATTAATATCCAATCACATAAGGTCAAGGCCACTAGATCATCCACCCATTCATTCATCACACAATGTTGCATCGATAAAGTAAATTTACCAAGAAGATTATCTACCAATTTCTAAAGGATTAAGGCATGTTCATTGTGGTGTCCCAATTTAATGAGACCAAAGAACACAAATTTAGATAACTTGATGTAGGAGCTCGATAGGTGTTTGAATTTCGGTTTTATGACCAATCCGGCTCATCCTAAAGTTATCCATAAGTGAAGAGGCTTACCCACAGCCCTACATCACCTTAGGAAACCGTAGGACTCACAAGATTTAGGCAATTTTACCGGTGGGTGCGATTGTTCCACTACAACCCGGCACGTACGGTCTTTTCACCAAAAACCAATTTTCAAACTTAAACCACCCTTATTCCATACATCCTTATATCCATTAAAGTGTTCATAAAAATTATCTAACCATAATCAACCACAAAACAGTCCCTAAATCCGAAAGCCAATCGGTTGATGCACTTCAAATTTTAACAAACTGTTTTCATCAAAACGTAAGGAAACATTCATAACACTTATGAATCAAGAATCTAATATGAAATAGCATGATTTGGCTCTGATACCACTTGATGGTAATGGTCCTAAGGTCAGCCAAAACGCAGCGAAAACAAAAATTTTAATCGGGGACAAAAAGGCCCAAAAATGCAACTACTTTGCAAGAGTAACTTTGGAGACCTTCTACCATTACTATCCTAGTATCATCATGCATAAAAAGTTCATATTAGAAGGAAAGATATCAAGTCATACCTCTTCCAATCTTGGGAAGTGAAGACCCGCAAAGAATCGGGGCAAGCAAGTAACACCCGAAACCTTCAACAACCTCCAAGCTAGAATCTCCTCCTTTGAAACTTCTTTCTCCAAAGAACCTCAAGAATATCCACACCAAGATCTCCAAGTGTAGATCCTCCAAAGATAGCCCACACACACAAGTGATAGCACTTAAGGAGCAAAGAAGATGAACTAGATCTTGCAAATACACCCTCAATCTATTAGCTAGAATGAAGTAGTATTTGAATCAAGTTAGAAACTTGATGAAGGAAGAGAAAGAGATAAAGAAAACAACTTTTCTTGCTAGGATTAGAGAGAAATCCGAACACACACTAAAAGGTGTAGTGTGTGTTTTTATCTTGCATCTACCACTCTCTAGAATGAAGACAATATCTTATCTTATGTCTTGTAAAAAATACAATGTAGTTTATTGTAGGATCAAATCCACCAATAAGACATGTAGCTTTATTGTGCTTCCCAAGCACACTACTTTTGATACAAGTTAGTGGTGGGGACCACCACTAACACATGATAAGATATTTATTTCTCTCTAGTTATATATATACATATATCACATATATATATATATATATATATCAACATTATATCATATTAAATATGATCATCTCATAAGACCAATTTAAATTGGTCATGGGTTAATTGGACATTTATTTTCCAATTAATAAATCCAATCTTTAATTCAAAATTAGAAACCCATTTATTTCTTCCTTCAATTAATTAGACCCTTCTAATTAATTTCCACTAAATTAATTTAACACTTAAATTAATAGAGTCCTTTAATTAATTAATCTCCATTAATTAATTACTACTTCTTGTCAAATCCAATTTGACTTTTAATACTAAGTTGCATCTTGTGCTATTGTGTGTGGCCCCTTGGGTTCACCATCAATTAGCCGTGGGCTCACAAATCATTTGTTATTTAAATAAAAAGATTAATTAAACTACTTTTAATCAATCACTCTTAGATATGATCTCATCAAATCTAGAGTACCCAACACTCGAGGTAGTCGTCTAGTCACGGTCAACGAGTCCTAACTAATGATGAAAAAAAAGTGTGAACCTTTCTTGAATTGATCTCATCAATCCTCTTACGCATACCATGCACGTACGCTCCTTCCAATAACTTATTTCCCGATCGAGGCCTAGGACATGGAGTCCAACGGATTCCTATTAGCCTTGATAACTATGAGTCTTTATTCTTTATGGTGATTCCTTTTAGTGATTACCCATTTGGAAACTCCTTTCCAAATCTAACATCACTCACTTCGGCCGAAGATTCCCGGAATCAATCCATACAAAAGAATGCATAGGAAATCGCCCAACCACATCAAGGTGGGAGTTAATGGATCCTTTATTGACGTCATTAACCTCACTACGAAGCAATCCATACCCAACGTGAAACTATAATGACTCGCTAATTAGTAGTCGAGTAACACATCAAAGCATAAACGCTCCGCATGAAGTTCACTCTATTGTCTCAAGTCAAAGGACCAATTTACGTACACTATCGTAAGTAGAAGAAATCTTCATCTCCAATAAACTCCTAAGATGAGATTTTTCTAGCGGGGTTTCGATGCGCTTGATCTCATCAAGCCACCCACTCATATGCATTGAAATCTACCATATCGATGTCCATGGAACTATCCATCCCCATGCAAAAGAGAATGCATACTCGTGCAAGTCTTACCGAATACAATGATGCCCTATCTCAATAGTATTCTATGACTTGGAAAGCTTTTAAGATCTTAAACCATAGTAGAACATATTCCATAGAGGGATGCACCATGTTCCTTAGTTTCAACGATCTAAGGGCTTCATAAATTTCTTAGATGTATCACAATAAATGAAGAATTGCCAATGCGAACTTTTATTGATCATGAATAAGATTGATTACAAGAGTATTTACAAGACAACCGATTGGCTTGCAGGGCACTACTCTAACATAGATCAAGTATGTATGGGCAGCACTAATGCCTTGTGGTTGAGTTTCAACGATATCTAGGTCAATTTCTTTAGTTTTTTTCTTCTCAAGTTCTAAGTGGTTTTCCATTTGAATTAGTTCTTGGTTTATTTGAATTATATTATTGTTTCTTTGATTAAGGAGGTCGAGGTCTGTTTCAGTACTTAGTTGGTTTTGACTTTGCTTTTGATTTCGGCCATGATATTTGTTAGAAATGATTTCATTATCAGGGTGGGCAAATAACAAGAAGTTGAGCACTAGTGAGTGTGGCTACTTCGATAGCTATTTTAAATAAACCTACACGCCTATTAGAGAATGTAACCTGAAGGTTATTCTACTTTGCAATTTTTTCTATGTTTATTTTTTTCCGCCATTTCTCTTTTCTAGCAGATTTATTTTGGATAGATATCCATTCAGGTGGGTCGTTTTGATCTGTATTCATCATAAAAAGGGGAAGATGGTGGGGGGAGATTAAAAAAGAAGAAGAGATTTCTTATTGATGGTTTAGGCATGTAGAAAGTGCATTATTTATAGGTGCAAATGCACTTCATAAGTGAATAGTTAAAGGAAATTCGGAAAATTCATTAATTGCGGAAGGTAATCGAGGAAAATTCACAACATTTTAACACTTCATTTTAAATATGTTGTGAATGTTGCTCAATTACCTAGCGCACTTGATGAAATTTCACAACTTCCGTTAACTATTCAATTTTGAACTGCAATGCACCTGTAAATCCAGAATAAATATCTTCTTCTTTTTTAATCTCCCCCCGCTATCTTTCCCTTTTTACGATGAATGCAGATCAAAACGACCCACCTGAATGGAATCTATCAAAAATAAATCTGCTAGATATGGAAAAGGGAGGAAAAAAATAAACATAGAAAAAATTGCAAACTAAAATAACGTTCAGGTTATGTTCTCTAAAAGGCACGTTGGTTTATTTAGAAAAGCAAGCGAACTAGCCATACTCATTGGTGCTCAACTTCTTGTTAATTTATTTGCCCACAGTGGCAATGCACATTTATTTGTCCAGCATAAGAAACCATTTCTGACAAATACAATGGCCGAAATCAAAACCAACTAAGTACTGAAACAGACCTCGACCTCCTTAATCAAAGAAACAATAATATAACTCAAATAAACCAAGAACTAGTTCAAATGGAAAACCAGTTAGAACTTGAGAAGAAAAAAGTAAAAGAAATTGACCTAAATATCGTTGAAACTCAAACACAATGGCATTGGTGCTGCCCAGACATATTTGAGCTAAGCAAAAATGACGTACCTGATTTGGCAGACAAGTATGGTAATTTCAATGTAGCTATGGATGATCTACTAGAAAATTATTGTTCAAGTATTGGTAAATCCGAATACGAACACGTATCCGATCCCAAATATTTACCATAACCTATATGCTCCTGATCAAATGAATACTGCTGCAGGTACTAGAATTGATGAGATCAATTTCCAAAGGCCAAACCAAATTGGAACCAAGTATTTGGGTTTATTAAGTCAAAACTATGATATGCCAGGGCCAAGTGATTTGGGAAATCAAGATGGGTCCATAATTTCCAGTGGACTCGATACGTCTTTTTTGTCTGACAACATGACATGTAACTTTAATTGGTCAAATTTAATGGACACTCCAGGGCCGAGTGGGACCAATAATCTCATTGACATATCACAGGGTCCTAGTGGAACCAATCTAATGGATCCTATATGTAATCCCATGTGGGAACAATTTTCTACTTTCACTATTACTCCTATGAGTGGTATCAACTAATATAACTATCCCAGTCATTCCCTACATTGGCAATGCGGCTCCATATATTCTCAACCTGTAAATTATATGGTGCCGCTAATGCAAGACAATTTAGAGAACATGTTTCAGGGTATGTTCACCAACAACTACAATGGAGATGGAAATTATATGGCGCTAAATCAGGGAAAATTTCAGAACATGTTCCAGGGTACATTGTCAAATCAAGGAAATATTCGGAACATGTTCCAAGTTTTAAATAAAAACAACAATGGCTCTGAAAATTCTACGGCACCTAGGCAAAACAATGATATACAAAACATGATTCGAGAGTTCAATCACAAGATTTACCATGCACATTGAGTTTTAAAGGTCTTTGTTTGAATATATATTTTCATTATCAAAAAACAATTTGTTGTTATTTTTTAGTAATTAAAGAACCCCTTCCTAAGCTGAAAATTCAATTATACCTCCACCAAATGATGAAGAAATTTCATCTTCACCTAAAAATTATCAATTATCCCCCTTGTTAACTTTTAAAATTGGCAATAACCGCACCGTTCGCATTAAAAATTAACAAAAAAATCCCTACAATTTATGAAGGAATTTCAGATGAATTATTTAGCTAATAAAAATAAAATAAAGGTCTTTTACAGTTTGGCAAAGCACAAGGAGTGTTATTGTATTTAGCTCCTAAAATATACTACATTTTATGTGCATGATCCTAACTCGAATGGGACCAGTCCGGTTTAAGTTTTGAATATCATTGTGATTCTATGTATCTTCTTCAATTATATAGAAATTGGAATGATAAGTATAATTTTTTTTCAATATTTTTAGGGAATTTGAGATGGGTTCATGTTATGGAATGTTGGGGACAAAAGGTATTTGTAGAAGCACCGATAACGCGATTCTTGGTAGACGGTGAGGAAGACAAATTGCAGAAAGGCTATAGGGCTTTTATCTATCTTAAGATGCATGATGTTGGTCAAATGGTTCTGATGTAGTGGCAAAGCACATTTATTTGCCCACAATGATAGAGAAACCATTTCTAACAAATACCATGGCCGAAATCAAAACCAAAGTCAAAACCAACTATTTTTTGAAATAGACCTCGACCTCCTTAATCAAAGAAACAATTATATAACTCAAATAAACAAAGAACTAATTTAAATGGGAAACCAGTTAGAACTTGAGAAGAAAAAAGTTAAAGAAATTGACCTAGATAGCGTTGAAACTCGAACATAAGGGCATTGGTGTTGTCGTGACATACATGAGCTAAGCAAAAACGACATACCTGATTTGGCAGAGAAGTATGGTAATTTCAATATAGTTATGGATGATCTACTAGAAAATCATAGTTCAAGCATGGTGAATCCGAATACGAACACGTACCTAATTCCAAATATATACCAGAACTTATATGCTCCTAATCAAATGAATACTACTGCAGGTACCAGAATTGATGAGATCAATTTTCCAAAGCCAAACCAAATTGGGACCAATTATTTTGTTTTACAAAGTCATAACTATGATATGCCAAGGCCAAGTGATTTGGGCAATCAAGAAGAGTCCGTAATTTCTGGTGGACTCGATACATCTTTTCTGTTTGACAACATGTCTGGTAACTTAAATGGGTCAAATTTAATGGACAATACAGGGTCGAGTGAGACCAATAATCTCATTGACATATCACAAGGTCCTAGTAGAGCCAATCTAATGTATCCTTTATATGATCCCATGTGGGAACAATGTTCTTCTTTCACTATTACTCCTACGAGTGGTAGCAGTCGATCTAATATAACTATCCCAGGTATGGGTGAGTATTTGGTCCGAACCGGATCGAACCGAACTGAACCGAATTTCGGTTCTAGCCCGGTTCGGTCCAGAAAAATGTAGGACCGTTTACCGGACCGAAATATTCGTTTTGGTTCGGTACAAAAACCGACCGGTCCAATATGTACCAAATCACATACCCAATTTTTTAAATTTGGTCCGGTTTAGTCACTTAATAGTTGTTAATAAATAGTTAGTCACTGAATAGGTGTTAAATTTGGCACTTTAAATATTATTAAAGATATCATGTTATTAAAGACTTAATAGGCTCCTTAAATGTTACTAAAGATAGGCACAATAATTTATAAAATTGAAAGTAGAAAACTTATAAGAAATTGAAAAGTATTATACAGTAGGCGGAGGAAATTGAAAACCTGTCATTAAATGTTCTATAACAGTACCACTACACTAGCTACATACAGTAAATTCAACATTAAACATGTCTCTCTCTTTTGATTTTCTTGTCCACAAATCTATGTAAGTTTAAACAAAATGACCAACTAATAAGAGAGATGGAAATTATTTGAGGAAAAACCCACCTGTAGGCGGAGGGGTCGTTTCTATCGGCGGCAGCGGAGAAGGAGTAGCCGAGCTACTGTAGGAGGCGGAGGAGGAGGCGGCGGGGATGATTCGGCAATCAAACACCCGCGGCGGCTAATCGGGCTGGCGAAGGTGCAAGGAGGTTGGAGAAGTAGAAAATTGGATGGGTGTAATGATTTGGGAATATATCGGCTGCTGGAATTCAATGTTGTGTTAGCTGTTAGGGCTCAACATAATAGGGAAAAAATCGGTTCAACCAGTTTTACCGAAAACCGACCCCTATAAAGGTCGATTCTGAGGCAAAAATCGACTACTACCGAACCGATTTTCCGCTTTGGTACTCGGTCCGGACCGAATCAGTCGGTTCGATCGGATGACCGAACCGGGCTCAGCCTAATTCCAGGCAATCCCAATATTGGCAATGCGGCTCCATATGTTCTACAACCTAGAAATTATATGGTGCCGCTATTGCAAGACAATTTAGAGAACATGTTTCAGGGGATGTTCACCAACAACTACAATGGAGATGGAAATTCTATGGCGTTAAATTAGGGAAATGTTCAGAACATGTTCCAGGGTACGTTGCCAAATCAAAGGAAATGTTCAAAACATGTTCCAAGGGTTTAAATAGTAACAACAGTGGCTCTGGAAATTCTACGCCACTGGGCAAAAACAATGATATATATATATATATATATATATATATATATATATATATATATATATATATCGCGGTTTACAAGGATCGATTGCTCATTCTTGGTAAAAAAAGTCTTAATTAGTAATTTATTTATTGGTCCTTATATTAATTGCGAATCCTATACAAATTTTTATCCATTTGCCTTATCGCGAAAAATAACTTTTTAATTTAGTACGGATTACCATAAAAATCACAATTATATATATGTAAATTAAAAGAATCATAAACTGCAACATTCATGCACAACTAGGAAGTATTGCATCCGGATCGTTGCTTAGTAAAAAATGTAAGACGTTTATTTCTTCATTACAAAAATAGAATTAAATTCTACATTTATTCAACTAATTCGGTAGGTGATAAAATAAACAATTGCATTAATAAAACATTAATGTTGTGAATTTTCCTCAATTACCTGGTGCACTTAATGAAATTTCCCCAACTTACTTTAACTATTCACCTATGAAGTGTATTTGCACCAATAAATATCGCACTACCTACATGCCTAAACCTTCAATAACAAATCTCTTCTTCTTTTTTAATCTACCCCCCCTCCCCCATCATTCCCTTTTTATGATGAATGCAATTCAAAACAACCCACCTGAATGGAACTCTATCAAAAATAAATCTGCTAGAAAGAGAATGGGCAGAAAAAAATAAGCATAGAAAAAAAGAAATTTAAATGTGTTTATCCATGTGATGAAATAATGGAAAATTTACACTCTAAGAGCGACATGAAAATAGGCATATTACAAATTTCATTGTGAGAGTGTTTATAATTGCACACTCGCATAAAAATGGGCGCAAAAGAGATTTCATTTTGATGTAGAAATTGATCAATTTAACAATATGATCTTGACAACATATTCAGTTAACTTTTAACTCCCTATAATATTGGTTTATGAGCATCTTACAAGCACGCGTGAAAATATAAAAACTAAATGAAAGTCATTGTAAATTATATAATGGGGTAAATTGTTTTTTAAGATTAACAGAAGGGAATATTTAATTTACTGACTCCTAATCAAAGAAAATATTCTCAAACATGTGATTCATATTATTTCATGTATGTACTTAGTACATGAAATTTAAACTGATGACAAATAAATTTAATTAATTGAGCCTCACAACTTGTGGAAAATCTTATATCCCACATGAAATGACTACATGATTGTTTAATTTTCCATACCAAAAGTGACTACAACATATATAACTGGAAAATTATATTGAACGTTTAGCATCTCCCATCGAAAATTCTAGGCGTGAAAATTGTTAGTGGACATTTTATTTTTTTCTTTATTAACTTCAATTTTCCATACCTATGATTATATATATACAATGATTTTATTGGCCGAGATTCATGTGTCATCGTTTCTCTAAATAGCCAAAATTGTTGGTGGTCTCGTTGAGATTTCCTTCCATTCAACTCAAGTATTTTTCGTGATGTCTAATTCGTAGGTGCGGCTTTTCAGACTTATCTTGATCTATTATGAATTCGGATTTTTGCTAAAAAAATAAGAAAAAATGATCCATTGTTGTTTGATTATATAAAAAAAAAAATCCTACTTAATTAAGAACTAAACATTTTTTTATTTTTTTATTCAAAAATTTTAAGTCAGGTAAAATGTTCCTAAAACACGATCATAATTACACATAACGAAAAACTATCCAAATGAGTTGAGTCGCGCCAAAAAACATGCGTAGCAAATACTCTCCACCAACACATGAGTTAGATTCATAGTCAAATAACCGGTAAAGTTGGATTCATGGAAAACGGGTGAAATCAATTAAAGAAAATTGTCTGATCAACGAACTTAATCCAATATGTGTTTTTCAAAAGTTTTCAAAAAAAAATATAGTTTGGAAAAATCAAATCTTTTGAAAATGAGTCGTATTAGCCATGTTACATAACCAAAGGTCCTATCAAAATCACTAAAACCATCAAAGTCAACTATGAAGAAATGATAGTTGCCAAAGAACTTAAAAAGATGAAAGCTGAGGAAATCAAGTAGAACAATCTTGACAAAGTTGGAAGATTCATAATGATCAGAGCCCTTGATAATGATAGGCTAACAAGGTCAAATTACAAAACAACAAAAAAGATGTGGGACAAAGTTCGCGATATGAGCAAAGGGAATGATGCAATTAAAAAGCTTTACTTAAGCATAACTCTTGAAAAGTTGGAAAACTTCAAAGAAAAGTTCAGATAAAGTATTGATCAGATGGATACAAGATTTACAAGGACGTTGAACGAAGTGTTAAAGTCATGAAAAACTTTCATGGACAGAGAGATCACTGTAAAGATTCTCAAGACGTTGCCTCCCAAGTTCAATATAAAGATTACACCAATGGAAGAATCAAGAGATTTGGGAAAAATCTCTCTAGTAGAGTTGTTCTCAGTACTCAAGGCATATGAGTAAAACCTGCCAAAAATGAGAATAGAAGGGACATCAACTTCTAACCCCAATGTTGTCTTAGTTGCTACAAAAAAACCAAAAAGATTAGCTGGAAGATCGAATGAAATGGACTCATCTGCTGAGACCATGCTACTCAACACAAAAGAGAACACTGCTGGCAATGTAGCTTTACTCTTAAATGGGTTCAAGAAGTTCTACAACACAAAAATTGAAAAATAATATTTCTACTTCTAACCCTAATTCTCATGATGAGTGAATAACATTTTTGGTCCTCCTTATGCGTCAAAATTTGTATTTTTGTCCCTCTTAAATTTTTTGTAGCAGATTGGTCCCACTTATCAATGTAATGTATCACATTCGTCCCTCTTATAACACATTATTCCCTTTTAAATTTTTTGTAGCAAATTCGTCCCTCTTATCAATGTAGTGCAAGTCCATCTTACAAAGTACATCAACTTTTGTCCACTTTAGTATTTTGAATTTAAGTGATGTATTTTGTATTTAAGAGGGACTAATGTGTTACACTACATTGATAAGAGGGACGAATTTGCTAAAAAAAAATTAAGATGGACGAATGTGATATACTACATTGATAAGAGGGACCAATCTTCTATAAAAAATTTAAGAGGGACAAAAGTGCAAAAGATAATATATAAAGAGGACCAAAAGCGCAATTTACTCTTCTCATGATTGTAATGATAATCCGAACTAATATGTTATAATTGCAGGAAATTGGGACACTTCATCAAGGATTGCCTATATCCTAAAGTTGATAAATATAAAAAGGAGGAAAAGAAAATCAGGAAAGAGATGAGACATAACAAGAGCAAAGTAATATTTGCTGAAGCTGAAAAGATAGAAGCCATCTACTCGTCTGACTTAGATTCGGAGACATCAGAAGATGACTCTGTTGAAGAAGAGATACTTGCATTGCTCTTTCACATGGCCAAATAATCATATGATTCTGACAATGAGGGGACTCTTTTTGAAGAAGAAAATGCGCCCTCTAGTTTGTTTGAACAAATGATTATTAACAACACAAAGTTGTTGCTACTTTAGTTAAGCTTAAGGAATAGATGACTATGCTGAAAAAGCAAAATGCTTCACTGAAACTTAATGTTGAAAAACAACAAGAATCAGTTGAGTACAGAATGTTTGAGAAAGAGAATGAATCTCTGAAAGCTGAATGTGAAGTTTATAATAGATAAAATCATGGAACTTTAAAAGTCTCATGATAAATATTTTGTTGCATCAGATAGCATGTCTAATAAACATAAACCACCTTCAGAAAAGAATGGTTTAGAATTCGGCTATGCTGAAAAAATTATATGCGCTAGTAACAATAAGGTAATCTTATATGTTAAGAGTACCAAACCTACTTCACTAGAAAAAGAGAAAAAGGAGAAGAAATTGCCAAATCTTACTAAGGGAAAAGAGCCTAGGAAAGAAAAACAGACCGGTAAAGTTAAACAGCAGAGTAGTCCAAAGAAGTCTGGTGATAATAGCAAGAATAATCAGACTAGTAATAAGTCTAAGTCGTCTGTTAAAGAGCAAGTTAGAGAAATACCTAAGAAGCAAAGAAATCATAAAACTGATAATGTTTGGTATGGAAATGAGCTTTATTATATGCAACCTGCCATCATATTATCATGCACCTCATTATCCATTTTACTATGATGTTGTATACCCTGCTCATCATCCGATGCATGCTTACCGTACTAATCATGCACTGTATCCAACTTATGAGCATTACTCACATGTCATTCGTATTGTTACATGTATGTACTTAGTATATATATATCATTCCATGCAATTCAAGTATTTTATGTGATGTCTAATTCGTAGGTGCGAATTTAGACTTATTTAGATCAATTATGGACTCGACTTTCGCAAAAAAAAAAAAAAAAGAAAAAAAAATGACCATTTCTTGTTTGACTAAATTCCAAAAATATCCTACTTAATTAACTACATATTTTTTTCATTATAAAATCCTAAGTCCAATAAAAATTCATAAAACACGATCCTTGCTAGCTAATTAATAAAGACATTCCCCGAATGATCGTAATTACATATAACGAAAAATCATCCATTCTTACATTGAACCCTAGCACTGTCCAAATGAGTTGAGTCACGACAAACAACTTGCTTATCAAACACTCTCCTCCAACACATGAGTTGGATTCATAATCAAATCAACGATAAAGTTGGATTCGTGGAAAACGGGCGAAATCAATCATGAATAATTGGTAAAATTGATGAAATTCGATTAAAAACTGTGAAAATAATAAAAATTTGAGTGAAATAACATTGGTAAAGTTAATGAAAAATGAATGAAATCGGTAGAAAATTACATATTGAATCGAATAACTTTGAATAAAATTCAATATCCTATTATTTCATGCTTTTAATTTATCATATATTCAATTTTCTAATTTATCTTGAAATTAATTTCTAAAAACTACAGGTGGAACTCTAATACTGCAACTGATATATGACCTTGCTAAGCAATTCATGTACCGCCCCCGATTTAGAAAATACTTAGTTAATATTTACAAATATATGTAGTTAATTTATATATGTCACATCCCTTCTAATTTTAGAAGACCAAAACTTTATATTAACTAATTTACAAGACAATATTAAATCTAAAACTATTACGATAATTTACTCCACGTAGATAAAACATCTTCTTCTTCTTCACTTATTTATTATCTCTGGTAAATCTAAAAATAGATAAAACAAAAATTTAAGTTGACTGACAACTTAGTGAGGTGGGTAAGCGTCTTACCTATAAAATTTTTTAAAATTCGGCAAGTAATAATTTAAAGAAGTTCAACCAAAACATCATAGAACAAGTGCCAAAACTTTAACAGTAAATATCTCCTTATATCTCCTCAAGACTTTCTTCCCCAAATACACCATGATAAGGAGTTACATTATCAAAACCTGCGTGACTATTCAATGGATCCAACAACGACTACGTATATCCAAAAACTCCGGTCTCTTGAATATACGAAGTTAGGCCAGGGGTTCAGGACCGAGTCAATAGCCCGTGCTATAACTTAATCGCAAAATCGAACAAGACAAAATAAGCCCGACAAAACAGCAGATAAATAATTCACATAAATCAATTCATATCAAAACTACTTATTAGCAGAACATATACTTTTTCAAAATTCAAGCTTATTAGCAATTAAGTGCAGGATATAGCAGTTTTACCCATTTTGCCTAAAAACCGAGCATATTAGCAATTAAGTGCAAGTTATAGCACTTCTACACATTTTGCCTAAAAACCAATGCTGGAATTCGTACCACTCTAGACAAGAGAATATAAATCTCATTCAGTCCAAATATCCTTTCTACCAACATATCTATTGCAAAGCATTTAAGTAACAATATCAAGTCATGAAACTAATGAAATTAATACCGAAACCATTTAACGCATTTCAATAATGATTCGAGGCAAGCTTCCGTGATTTAAATCCCACACTCACCCCTTCTTCGGCCAATGGCTTCCATTTCGCCAATAATTGTGAAACTGATGATCCGAACGGTTAAAACATAAAACCAAGTGTTTAGGACCTTCTGTCAAAATTTTAAGATGATACAATGGTTGATGGTCCCCGAACAATTGAAAAACTGAGGTTGTTGGGTATAGAACCGAAAACCTGTCTTACATGTTTTGCCTATATATTTATCCCTTTTTTTCTTTCCTCTAAATCTTTTGCTGATTACTTAAAACCTCTCAAGACCGGATTCTCTGGAGAAGGAAAAGTATGAACTCCATATCCAATCAAACTTGTCCAATTCTTTAGACATGTGTGGGTAAGGTGCGACATGCATGCCCCAATGTTTTTACCTTGATGATAACTCAGTTGGAGGATAAGTATCCAAGTGAATTGTCGATAGTAATCTAACTCACAAGATTAATTTTCTGGAATATATGCAAATATACCCCCTGAATGTTAAAGCTTGCAATTTGACCTTAATGTTTTCAGAAAGTGCACAATCAAGCCTCAAGTTGAAAACTCAATAACTAAATTAAATTCTCAATAATTTTAAAGTTCAAATTCAAATTTAGTAATTTCTTATAAGTGAAAATTTTGGGGTTTTTTGCCATTCAGATATTTGTTTATCGAGATTTTGGATTCAAATTCTACATCGGTTACCTGTTAGTGTTCAGCTGTATTAGTTTTGTTTATTACGATTTGATATCTCGAGATTTTGAATTTAAATCCCACATCGGTTAACTCTTAGTGTCCACTAGTATTAGTACTGCTTATTATGATTTGATATCCGATAGATCAATTTACATAT
This sequence comes from Penstemon barbatus, assembly GCA_003313485.2. Taxonomy (NCBI): domain Eukaryota; kingdom Viridiplantae; phylum Streptophyta; class Magnoliopsida; order Lamiales; family Plantaginaceae; genus Penstemon; species Penstemon barbatus. Next base: position 83,634,731 of record CM064883.1, read on the forward strand.
ACTTACCGGCAATCACATATATATCGCGGGTTACGTACATAAATTAGTATGTTATTTTTTGGTCCTCTTATTAATTGAGAATCATATACAAAAATTTATCCATTTGCACTGTCGTGAAAAATAGTTATCTAACTTAAAGTGAATTACCATATATCACAATGATATCTATGTAAATTAAAAGTATCATAAACCACAACTTTCATGCACAATCATAAGTAAGATGCTAATTTCTTCATTTAAAAAATAGAATTGAATGCTACATTTATTCAATTATTCTTTAGGTGGTAAAATGAGCAAATGTATATTTTTAGGGTGCAAATTACCAAAAACCCTTGGAGTTTTAATAGGTGAAAGAAGAGTTAAGTTTGTTCAATCCGAAGAGGTACACTTTAGAACGAAACATTGTGTCTTTTGCGATGGAATTTTGTCAATTCTGAAACAATTAATAGCAACTAAATCAAAATTTAAATTAGCTCTTCTCCAATTCTTATTTTATATTCCAAAAAAAGATGTTCTGTTTGTTCTAACTCATCTGTGGCCTTTCTTTTTGTGCAAACAACAAAGGATCAAGACTGTTGTATATTGGGAGACTACTACGAAATATTGTGTGCACAACCATAAAAATATTGTCTTAGGGAAATTGCATTCGCAACCTCCAATCTTTGTGATTTTCGTTAAATTGTTCAATTAATTCCATCCATGCAAGTACGTTTATATGTTTAAATTAGTACACAGATTGTTAGACACCAAAAATAGTGGACACCAACAATATTAAGACTACATCAATTTTGCTTAACTAATTTGTGTAATCTTCATGACTATTTGATTACATGTATACTATGTGAATTTTAATTGCCTAAATAATTACAAAATTGTTAGACACCAATAGAACTAACCTAATTAGTTAGATTAAACAACTAACAAAGTAAAAGACTAAACTATCCTAATACCCATGCATAAGATATACAAAAAACGTAAAAAAACTCTAACACACTTGGGTTCATCTGAGATTTTGAGGAAGGGAGAGCACATAATATAGTATTTATTTTGATGACACGTGTCCCCATAAAATTTAAATTAAAATAATTTATTTTTTTAAAGATAAATTTATCCTTTTTAATGAATGAAATTCAACAATACCCCTTGGATCTTGCTAAGTAAAAAAAGAATGTGCTATTTTTATTAGCAAAAAAAACCCTCTACTTTTTTTTATTATTATCAAAAAAATATTTCTCTCAATTCAAAATGACAATTTTACCCATCAAAGATGAAAAAAATCCCCTTATGTTGGATAAGGATGAATATGAAGGCACTGAAGACAAAATTAGAAGGGAGGTTTTGATGCATTCCAAAACTTCAAAATCTGCTAAGTATGAAGTAACTTAGCTGATGATCCCTTTGGAAGGAATTTTGACGAAGTATAAGAAGACATCAGAAGAGTCAAAATTTCAAGGTCCAAGACTTCTGATATGCTGAAGGAAAGTTATCAGACTGATGAAGATCAGCCGACTCAAATCAGATTTGTTCAAGTTTGAGATCAGCATAGTTCGCCATCAGACTTGCACTTCCGTCAGCCAAGTGGAAAGGATCATAAAGTCTTCCCAACGGTAATAAATGCCCCTGGAAGTAATAAATGCTGAAGTACAAGGTTATTAAAGACAAATGATTGAAGAAATGCTTCGCATCAGCTGGGTCCATTTAATGCTGCATTTAATGCTGCCTGCAGAATAGTACTGTTGACAGTACGGACAGACTGCAAAAGAGCCGTTCGCGGATTTTAAGGACCAGTACTCGAGGAATTTGAATCTTGTCTCTCTTCAACGGACATTTTTCAAACCTCAAGTATAAATAGCTGAAAGAGACGAAGAGAAAAAGAACAACACACTTTCTGAGAGAATTTTCGAAGCAGAACTCTTTAAGTCTCAAGAACAGCTCACTCATCAGCTTAGTCATTTGTTGACGAAAAGCGAAGTTGAAGAACAAAGCTAAACACATCTTCTGAGTGAATTTGTTAAACATAGTGTTTTGAGAAGTAGATATCCATCTTAGTGAGTGATATTACTTCAGAGAGTAGGATTTCCTGTTCATTTGTTGATTAGCGTAAGCAGAGTGTACTGGTTACTTTGTGTTTCTAGTATAACCCAAGATCTTTGTGACTTGGACGAGTGGATTAAAGGATATTTACATCCATATAACCACTATAAAAATTACTTGTGTTTTTATTTGCATTTTTACTTGCATATTTCAAGATTGCATAAAACACTTTACTTAACTTTTGAAAAGAATCTAAAAGGAGTTTATAAAACTGGGGAATCATTTTTCAAACTGCTGAGAATACTTGTGAAAAACACTTTGAAAATCCGCTGCATGTACTCAAAGTATTAAAACTGATTTTGACAAAATCAGCTAAGTTACTATCAGTTTAGTGGTCTACAAAGCTGTTCAAAGATTTGTTCGCGATCAACCGAGGAACCTACTGTTGATAACAGCTTAGTCTGTTTAAGTTAACAAAAAGGTTTTAAAGTTAAAAGTTGTAAAAAGTTTAGAGGTCTATTCACCCCCCCCCCCTCTAGACCTCATCTGACCACTTGGGACCAACAAGTGGTATCAGAGCAGGTGGTTCATTAGAATCAGCTGCCTGATCAACGAGCTTGATCCAAGTGTTTTTCAAAGGTTTTCAAAACTTTTCAAAAGAGCATCTTTTTGAAAAATTAAAACTTTTTGAAAAATGGACTGTATCAGCCATGTCCCCCACATTGCTGGTATGTCATTTGAAGACTGGAAAATCAGGATGGAGATTTTCCTGGCTGCTTATAATGATAACATGTACACATGTATCATCAAAGGTCCATTCAAATTCACCAAGATTATAATAGTTGATGAAGCAGAACTAGTGGTGGAAGAAGATCCAACAGAGATGACAGCCGAAGAAATAAAACTGTTCAATCTGGATAAAGTTGGTCGTTTCATCATGACCAAAGCCCTGGATAATGATCGGTTTGATAAAATCAAACATTGCAAAACTGCAAAGGAGATGTGGGACAAGGTTCGTGACATGAGCGAAGGAAACGACGCCATTAAGGAGCATCAGCTAAGTGTTGCTCTTGAAAAGTTGGACAACTTCAAAATCAAGTCTGGAGAGACCATTGATCAGATGGATACCAGGTTCACCAGAACATTGAATGAAGTTCTAAAGCTGGGAAAGACCTTCACTGACAAAGAGATCACCGTCAGAGTACTGAAGGCTCTGCCTCCCAAGTTCAACATGAAGGTGACAGCCATGGAAGAATCAAGAGATCTGGGGAAGATTTCTCTTACAGAGTTGTTCTCCGTACTCAAGGCGTATGAGTATAAACTGCCAAGAATGGGTGTTGAAGAAACCTCAACTTCAAGTCCCACAGCTGCATTGGTTGCTACTGAAAATCCAAGAAGACCAGCGCACAAAAGCAAAGATGTGGACTCATCTGATGAAGCCACACTACTCAACAAAAAGGAGTACACTGCTGGAGACGTTGCATTGCTGATGAACAACTTTAAAAAGTTCTACAGACGAAAAATGAAGAACAAATATAACAATGCTTCTACTTCTAACCCTACTTCTTCTTCTCAGGATAATGATTCTTATAAATCCAAAATGATGTGCTATAATTGCAGGAAACTGGGTCATTTCATCAGAGATTGCCCATATCCTAAAGCTGAGAAGTATACTGAAGAAGAAAAGAGAATCAGAAAGCAAAGGCGATGGTAGCAGAAGCAGAAAAGCCAGCTGCTGTCTAGTCATCTGATTCAGATTCAGACACTTCTGATGAAGAGTCTTCTGATGAAGAGAGTCCTGCTCTTCTCTGCCTGATGGCTAAGGAATCTGATAACTCTGAGGATGATGAGGTAACTCCTCTTGAAAATTAACTATTTAGTTCATTTGAACAAATGATGCTTAACAATAATACTATTGCTGAAGCATTTAAAAAGCTTAAGGAAGAGATGATATTGCTAAAAGAGCAAAATAGTTCACTGAAACTCTCAGCTGAAAAGCCAAGAGAATCAGCTGAATATAAACAGTTTGAGCAAGAAAATGAATCTCTGAAAGTTGAATATGAAGTTTATGAAGGAAAAATCATGGAACTTGAAAAAGTTATTGAGTCTCATGAGAAGTGATAGGATAGTGCCCTGCAAGCCAGTTCAATTAGCTTGTAATAGATCTATCTTGTATATAACAATCTTTGATTTTATAATAATACGCATGTTTATTTATATATGTATAAGGATAAACAATGGCCAAACTTCATCTCTCGCGAATACATTTAAGCGATTGGTTGAAACCCTGAGATCACTCATGACTATGGGACTATACACTTCAGTACTGAGTGCACTTATCATGAAACAGTCTCAAAGGTCGTGATCTCGAAAATGTTCCAAGTCATAGATTCATATCGAGACGGGGTATCGAGTGAATCGTCAAGACTTGTACGATTATGCATGATTCACACGGAGTGAATTTGTTGTAGTTTCATGAACAAGGCATTTGAGGCCAGTGCATATGACTAGGTGATTCGATGGAGGATCGAATGCATCGAACGACCCGAACAGAGAAACCCATTGTGGAAGCGCATGACGCATATCGGTGATGGGATGTTTCTCAAAGGATTATAATAGTGTACGATTTAGTCCTATGACTTGAGGTGCTAGGGCGAATTCGGTGCATGAAAGTGCGTACTTAGATCTAGGTATAGGCCACTTAGCTTGGTCATAAAAATGCCTAGGTTGGGTGCGTATGGACATGTACGCGAGTGGTTAGTACCAAGATGGAATCTGTTGACTCATCGTAATGGATGAGAATATTTCCTATACGATTCTTAGATAATGTTTCCAATGAATCTACGGCCGTAGTCGGTGACGGATTTGGAAAGGGGTTTCCAAATTAGGCAGTCACACTGGAACATTATCCTGAATTAGAAAGTATAGTTATCGAGACAAATTTAGAGGTGCCGATCAATTCACACACCCTAAGTCTTGATCGGGAAATTGGTCGACAGAAGGACCGTATGTACATGGTAATTATATGAGGTGAGGTTCACTAAATATCAATTCACCTGATGTTGGGCTTCATGGGCTTGTGGCTAGACATCGACCATGAAGTGTGGGTACTCCTGAGTTAGTAGAGGAACTGATTCTAGGAGTGGTCAATTAAAGGTAGTTTAATTGATCGGAGCAATTTATTGTTCATAAATTAAATCACGAGGTTTCGTGAGCCTGCTACCAATTGATGGTGAACCCAGAGGGTCACACACAATACAATTGGACGGTGACTGTTCTGTAGGAATATAAAAGGAATTAATTGATTTAAAAGTAATTAAATCAATTAAGTGAATTAAAGTGTTAATTCAAGTGGGAGATAAATTAATTAATTGATTTAATTGATTTAAATGACAATTGATTAATTAAACTAAATATTAATTAAGTAATTAATTAATATGGGCTGAATATTTAATTAAGTAATTAATTAAATTAAGGTGGGCTTGCAAGAGATAGACTCCTAAGCCCATTAGGAATCTTGTAACCCTAGGACTTGAGGAGTGCTTATAAATAGAGTTCTGACAGAACTCAGAGAACTAACACCTAAGCAAAAACCTTAGTCTTCTCTTGCCCTAGGAAATCCGCCCCACCCTGCGCCGCCCAAGCCCTAGCGCCGCCGCCGTGTGCTGCCGTAACACCGCCGCACCGCCGCCGTGAAAGCCCTAGTGCCGCCGCCGCATATCTTCTCCCTTATTTCTTTTGTGCAGAATTTTGATCTGTCAAATAGATCTGCACAATCCTTCATCAACAAGCCTCTTAGATCTAGTTCTGAGCCTAAGACTAAGAGGTGTCATCATAATCCAGTTGGTGTGGACTTTTCTCTGGAGGTGAGACGCTTGGATCACTCCAGTGAACCAGAACCTTAATCAGAATTCAGAATCAGAGTTGGAGGTTTCCACCACCTTGCCTGTGGTGAGGTAAAAATCGAAAACCCCCTTTGTTAGATTATTTCTGTGCTTTGTTTTATGTCTTTCGTATATATAACTTGGAGATTTTATTATGGGATCTGTGGGTGTGCCTTGAAAAATTTTAATTTCCGCACTCTGTTGTATTGACAATCAAGGCATATTCCAACAATGGTATCAGAGCCAACTCCATGATTATTATACGAAAGGCTTGAACATAATATGTGTTTATATTATATGTTTAATTATGTATATTAAAACGCATGATAATTATGTTCTGTCGATTGATTCTTACTTGTTATGACTAGATCTACAATTGGGTAAAACTGTTTTTCAGATCTATAGCGTTTTCATAGTTTTTGAAAACTTCAGGACTTTTTGGGCAAAAATCGCAAACTAGGGTTTTAAAGGGCTTAAAAATTCAAAATTTTAGAATCTGGAAATTTCAAAAATTCTGGACTGTTTTCGCAAACTGGTCGCACGCTTTTTGGGTCATTTTGTAATTTCCGAAAGTTTAGGGACTGTTTTGCAATTACCGAAACTTCAAGGATCTGTTTGGAAAAATCGAAAATTTTCAGAATTCAAAATTTATTTTCTGGAATGCTGGCCGAAACTGCTTTGGGTGTTTTTGTAACTTTTTAAAAGTTTTGGGGTCAAAGTGCAATTTTCGAAAATTGAGGGGCCGAAAATGCAATTTTTAAAAGTTGAAAAACAGAATCTGATTTTCAGTAGGAAAGTTTATTTTGTTTACCCGAAAGTTTATTTTGTCATAATTAGTAGTGACTAAAAGTAAGAATCAATGGAAGTTAGTTTTAAAAGGATGTTTTAAAATTAAAGAAAGGAGAAAGTAAAATGTCGTTTACATGTTTCTTGCTCTACGTGAACTGTTTACGTGGTTTTCGATCGAGCCGAGCTTTGACCTTAGGGTAGATGTGATTGGTTTAATTTAATGTTTGGTTTTTATTAAGGCCTGCGAGCCTTTTATGTTTTTTGGGCCAATTTTGAGGCTTTGTAATAGAATAGGGCTTTAATGCTTTCCTAGTTTAGGATGGAGGCCCGTTACAAGCAAGATGGGAGCCCAAGGAGATATGAAGGCCATGTATGCATGGTGATTAATGTAATAGCATAGGCCTGTTTGAGAACCCTTTAGATTGACCAATAGGGCCAACATCAATGGCTCGATGATGGCCCACATAGGAGGCTCCCGATCGAAAACATATTGTGGTAAGTATGCATGCTAGGCTTGTATGGCTTTTATTTATTTGTCGATTTATATTTGGCTACCCGCTAGAATCTAGATCGTAATAAAAGATAAAGCATAACTGAATCGGTGAGATCTCGAGGAGAGTTAGTATAACTTTCAAACCAGAAATACCCCTCTCGAAATAAAATATTAAGTCATATTGGGTAAACTATAAAATGAAGTTTTATAGATCCAAGCCTTCCATCAATAGGGACTAGTGTATGTTGTCTACTTATCGATAGAGGTGATCCAGAGTCTGGCACCCGAGTCGAAGAAAGGGACAATACACGAAATTCCTCGATTCTTGTTTTTAACTAAACAAGACAAGGGTGGGAACTTGTCGGGATGTGAAAATCGACCGATAACTAGTTACGGGGATTTCATGACCGGGCCTGTTGCTCATCAAGATTGACTGGGTCAGACTTAAACGAGGAGTAACATCTATGATGTAGCAGTGCTAGATAGGTGCGAAAATCGAGGCAAAATAGCTTGAAGGTTGTGGAGTAACACAATTGGTAAAAGTATACCTACCTGGAGAATTACTTGTATGGCCACGAGTCGTGGGTGCAATTAATTGCTGCTGGGACGTCAAGACCTACTAGGAAATAGAATTTCCCGAGCAATCAAAGGGGTGATTGTTTCGACAAAATAGTGGGAGAACTTTTTCGAAACTAAGTCCAACTTCGATAATTATAAGTATTAGACATAAGATCAGTTAGCTTAATGTTGTCTTCTTTCCTATTGTAGATATTAATTACAATGTCTAAGAATCCATTATCTGTTATCCTCGACGCAAACAAATTAAATGGTTCAAACTTTGTCGACTGGCTGAGAAATCTGAGGATAGTCCTAGACTCCGAACGTCGCAGTTATGTGCTCGACACACCCATGCCTGCTGCACCCGCAGCACGAGCTAGTGAGGAACAACGAACCGCCCATGCTAAAAGGGTTGATGATGATCTTCAGGTTCGTTGCCTCATGCTAGCTTCGATGTCAAACGAACTGCAGAAACAGCATGCTGCTATGCCGCTTGCTAGAGATATGCTTCTCCATCTCCAGCAGATGTTTGGGGAAAGGTCTCGCGCTGAAAGATTCGCGACCTCTAAAGAGTTGTTTAATCTCAAGATGGCTGAGGGAAGCAGTGTAAAAGATCACTGTCTGCGTTTCATCAACTTGGTTGAAAAACTGGGGCGATTGGACGTGGCTTTGCACGCTGATCTTAGCACTGACCTCCTTCTCCATACGCTGCCCCGTTCATTTGACCAGTTCGTGTTGAACTTCAATATGGAGGATAGAAACCTCGCTCTTCACGAACTGACCAATTTATTGGTAACGGCAGAATCGACTCTCAAGAAAGAGAAACCTGTAATGATTGCACACCAATCGAAGGCTGCAAAGCCTAAGAAAGGTAAGAAAAAGAAGAAGGTATTTTCTTCAAAGGCAGTCACCAAGGTGGTCGAGAAAAAGCGCAAAAGCCCAGAAGACGAATGTTTCCACTGCAAGAAAGCAGGGCACTGGAAAAGGAACTGCCCAGACTACCTAAAGATGAAATTGGTAGCCAAAGGTATTTTTCTAGTTGAAGTTAATATTTCTGTTAACTGTGCATCGTGGGTGTTAGACACCGCAGCAGGTTCTCATATCTGCAATGATTTGCAGGTGATGGGAGCAGTAAGAACCCTGAAGCCCGGGGATAGAATCCTGCGTTTTGGAAACGGAGCTAGGATCGCCGCCGAGGCTATAGGAGACGTGGAATTAGTATTAGGGAATTTTACTTTAATTTTAAGGGATTGTCTGTACGTACCAAACGTTATTAAAAACATCATTTCTATTCCTATGTTAGACATTGATGGTTTTAATTTTTCCATTCAAAATGGATCTTTTTGCATATTTAAAGGTGATTTAGAGTATGCTCGTGGTACTTTGATAGATGGTCTATATTCCCTAGAACCTATAAATTCCAACGTCATGCACATTCAATCTAGAAAAAGGAAATATGATAATCAAACTCCACAACTTTGGCACGCTAGACTTGGACATATTTCCAAGAGTAGGATTCAAAAGTTGGTTTCCTCTAAGGCTCTTGAAATAAAGAACTTAGATGAACTCCCGACTTGCGAATCTTGTCTCAAAGGAAAGATGACCAAATCACCCTTCACAGGGAATCCCGAGCGAACCAAACAGACATTGGATCTTATCCATACTGACGTTTGTGGACCATTGAGTGTCAATGCGAGAGGTGGATTCTCTTACTTCGTAACATTCACCGACGATTTTAGTCGTTATGGATATGTGTATCTTATGACACACAAATCCGAAACTTTTGAGAAATTCAAAGAGTTTCGAATGGAAGTAGAGAACCAACTTGGACATAGTATTAAAGCACTTCGTTCTGATAGAGGTGGTGAGTATTTAAGCCAAGAATTCCTTGATTATCTAAAAGAGAATGGAATTCTCGCACAGCGAACTCCCCCTAGGACACCTCAACTCAATGGAGTGTCTGAGCGGAGGAACCGGACTTTGTTAGACATGGTTCGTTCCATGATGAGCTTTGCTGACCTTCCCTTTTCGTTTTGGGGCTTAGCCCTATTAACTGCTTCGAAGATACTAAACATAGTACCTTCAAAGTCAGTGCCAACAACGCCGCACCAAGTATGGTATGGTAAAGCACCCGTGTATTCGTTCTTACGAGTATGGGGATCTCCTGCGTATGTAAAGAACAAGAAGGGAGATAAGCTAGATAGTAGATCTAGTTTGTGCAAGTTTGTGGGTTATCCAAAGGACTCTATTGGATACCTGTTCTTCGATCCTAAAGAACGTAATACGTTCGTATCTAGGAACGCCCACTTCTTGGAAGAGGATTTCCTCACCAACCTAAATGGGACAATTGTAGAACTTGATGAAGTCCAAGAATCGGACCCATCCCCACAAACAGTGGGAGCTGAACCAGAATTAACTGAACCTACTAGTACACCTATACTTCGAAGGTCTAATCGAATTCGTAAAGAGCCAGAGCGATTTGGCCTCATTAACGAAAACGAGAAAGTTGATGCTGATCCAAGGACCTATCAAGAAGCGATGTCTGACATAGATTCGGGTGCGTGGCTCGAAGCCATGCAATCCGAAATGGATTCCATGCATTCCAACAAGGTTTGGACCTTGGTCGATCCACCTGAGGGAACTATCCCTGTAGGATGTAAATGGATCTTCAAGCGTAAGCTTGGAATGAATGGAGAGGTAATTACTCATAAAGCTCGCTTAGTGGCGAAAGGGTATTCTCAAAGGCCTGGTATAGACTATGAGGAAACCTTCTCTCCCGTGGCGATGTCAAAATCCATTCGGATATTACTTGCTATAGCCGCGTGGCATGACTACGAAATATGGCAAATGGACGTAAAGACCGCCTTTCTCAATGGAGACATTGATAAGGAGATCTTTATGCAACAACCTGAAGGTTTTGCGTCCAAAGGAAGTGAGCACAAATTGTGTAAGCTTCAAAGGTCAATCTATGGCCTCAAACAGGCGTCCCGAACCTGGAACATACGATTTGATGAGACAGTCAAAGCTTTTGGCTTTATCAAAAACGTATATGAACCTTGTGTGTACAAAAAGAATAGTGGGAGCTCAATACAATTCATTGTTTTGTACGTCGATGACATTTTGTTAATCGGAGACGATATCAAGATGTTAGCGCAGACTAAAGCGTGGTTATCCGCGCAGTTCTCTATGAAAGATATGGGAGACGCATCTTACGTATTGGGAATACGTATCTATAGGGATAGATCGAAGAAGATGATAGGACTCTCCCAATCTCAGTACATCAACACGATCTTGAAGAGATTTAGTATGGAAGAATCTAAGAAAGGATTTGTTCCAATGAGACATGGTATCTCTCTTTCTAAGTCTATGTGCCCTACAACCGACGAAGAAAAGACGAGAATGTCTACCATACCTTATGCCTCTGCTATAGGGAGTATAATGTATGCAATGTTGTGTACTCGACCAGACGTAGCACACGCTCTAAGTGTAACGAGCCGCTATCAGTCAAATCCAGGCGAGAAGCACTGGACTGCCGTAAAAGCAATCCTAAAGTACCTGCGAAGGACTAAGGATATGTTTTTGGTCTACGGTGCTAGTGGAGAACTGAAACTTGAAGGATTCACTGATGCAAGTTTCCAGTCTGACGTGGATGACTTCAAATCCAACTCTGGATACATATTCCGCCTCAATGGAGGAGCGGTCAGTTGGAAAAGCTGTAAACAGTCTACCACTGCCGACTCAACCACAGAAGCAGAATATATCGCAGCATCAGATGCAGCAAAAGAAAGTGTATGGATGAGAAACTTCGTCCAGGAATTGGATGTTGTTCCTAGCATTGCTGAACCTGTAGTCGTCTTCTGTGACAACAACGGGGCGATAGCTCAAGCGAAGGAGCCGAGATCACACCATCAATCCAAACACGTACAGAGGAAATACCACGTGATCAGAGAGATCATGGGTAGAGGTGACATGCACATGGAGTATGTCAAATCGGAAGACAACATAGCTGACCCACTAACTAAGCCACTTTCGCAAAAGGTGTTCGAGGGACATCTAGATAAGATGGGTCTAAGAAACGTTTGTGAATGGCTTTAGGGCAAGTGGGAGATTGATAGGATAGTGCCCTGCAAGCCAGTTCAATTAGCTTGTAATAGATCTATCTTGTATATAACAATCTTTGATTTTATAATAATACGCATGTTTATTTATATATGTATAAGGATAAACAATGGCCAAACTTCATCTCTCGCGAATACATTTAAGCGATTGGTTGAAACCCTGAGATCACTCATGACTATGGGACTATACACTTCAGTACTGAGTGCACTTATCATGAAACAGTCTCAAAGGTCGTGATCTCGAAAATGTTCCAAGTCATAGATTCATATCGAGACGGGGTATCGAGTGAATCGTCAAGACTTGTACGATTATGCATGATTCACACGGAGTGAATTTGTTGTAGTTTCATGAACAAGGCATTTGAGGCCAGTGCATATGACTAGGTGATTCGATGGAGGATCGAATGCATCGAACGACCCGAACAGAGAAACCCATTGTGGAAGCGCATGACGCATATCGGTGATGGGATGTTTCTCAAAGGATTATAATAGTGTACGATTTAGTCCTATGACTTGAGGTGCTAGGGCGAATTCGGTGCATGAAAGTGCGTACTTAGATCTAGGTATAGGCCACTTAGCTTGGTCATAAAAATGCCTAGGTTGGGTGCGTATGGACATGTACGCGAGTGGTTAGTACCAAGATGGAATCTGTTGACTCATCGTAATGGATGAGAATATTTCCTATACGATTCTTAGATAATGTTTCCAATGAATCTACGGCCGTAGTCGGTGACGGATTTGGAAAGGGGTTTCCAAATTAGGCAGTCACACTGGAACATTATCCTGAATTAGAAAGTATAGTTATCGAGACAAATTTAGAGGTGCCGATCAATTCACACACCCTAAGTCTTGATCGGGAAATTGGTCGACAGAAGGACCGTATGTACATGGTAATTATATGAGGTGAGGTTCACTAAATATCAATTCACCTGATGTTGGGCTTCATGGGCTTGTGGCTAGACATCGACCATGAAGTGTGGGTACTCCTGAGTTAGTAGAGGAACTGATTCTAGGAGTGGTCAATTAAAGGTAGTTTAATTGATCGGAGCAATTTATTGTTCATAAATTAAATCACGAGGTTTCGTGAGCCTGCTACCAATTGATGGTGAACCCAGAGGGTCACACACAATACAATTGGACGGTGACTGTTCTGTAGGAATATAAAAGGAATTAATTGATTTAAAAGTAATTAAATCAATTAAGTGAATTAAAGTGTTAATTCAAGTGGGAGATAAATTAATTAATTGATTTAATTGATTTAAATGACAATTGATTAATTAAACTAAATATTAATTATGTAATTAATTAATATGGGCTGAATATTTAATTAGTAATTAATTAAATTAAGGTGGGCTTGCAAGAGATAGACTCCTAAGCCCATTAGGAATCTTGTAACCCTAGGACTTGAGGAGTGCTTATAAATAGAGTTCTGACAGAACTCAGAGAACTAACACCTAAGCAAAAACCTAGTCTTCTCTTGCCCTAGGAAATCCGCCCCACCCTGCGCCGCCCAAGCCCTAGCGCCGCCGCCGTGTGCTGCCGTAACACCGCCGCACCGCCGCCGTGAAAGCCCTAGTGCCGCCGCCGCATATCTTCTCCCTTATTCCTTTTGTGCAGAATTTTGATCTGTCAAATAGATCTGCACAATCCTTCATCAACAAGCCTCTTAGATCTAGTTCTGAGCCTAAGACTAAGAGGTGTCATCATAATCCAGTTGGTGTGGACTTTTCTCTGGAGGTGAGACGCTTGGATCACTCCAGTGAACCAGAACCTTAATCAGAGTTCAGAATCAGAGTTGGAGGTTTCCACCACCTTGCCTGTGGTGAGGTAAAAATCGAAAACCTCCTTTGTTAGATTATTTCTGTGCTTTGTTTTATGCCTTTCGTATATATAACTTGGAGATTTTATTATGGGATCTGTGGGTGTGCCTTGAAAAATTTTAATTTCCGCACTCTGTTGTATTGACAATCAAGGCATATTCCAACATACACATGAACCGAAAGCGAAGAAATAAGAACGACCGAGTCGACTGGGTCGACTGGTGAATAATCGACTGGGTCGATTATAATGGATGGGTTGACTGGGTCGACCCAGTTGAAACAAAGAAGGATCCAATTGGAATTGGATCAGGATCATAAATTAAATTGGGTTTAATTTGTGAGTTAATTAATTAAGTTGGATTTAATTAATTAAATGAATAATTAATTAATTGGACTTGGAGTCAAAATTAATTAATTGGGAGACTAGTTAATTAATTGGGCTATTTAATTGAGAGACTAAATAAAGTCTGGTCAAAATTAATTAACTGAGTCATGAATTAATTAGAAGACTTGGTCTTCTAATTAGAGAGGGCCATGGCCCATGTAGGAGAATGGAATCCTAGTCCTAATAGGACTAGGTAAAGGAGATAACTATAAGTAGCTTACTTGTAGTTATTTTTCACACAACTCAACAAACAAAAATTGAGCAGAGCAAAAATTCTCTCCCCTCTCCCTGTGCAATCGGCCGAACCCTTCAAAGGCGCAACACGTGGGGCGCTGCTGCAGAGCTTGGATCGATTTTGCTGAAGAGAAAGTCAGAGTTCGTTTTGCCAACTTGGATTTGCAGGGAGACAGGTATAACGTGTAAACTGTTTATACTGTCGTTTAAATTAATATTTATATATATACACCTAGAGTAGTATCCTGGCAAGCTGTTTATCTTACCTAATCCCAACAAATCAGAGTAAAATTAACATCACTATGTCATAAAATAGCACATATTAATGACTGTTGTTCAATTTATTAACTTCACCATGGGTATTTTCCTAGATTTCTTTAGTTTTTTTACGGTTCAACCCATTTTTCTAATGGTTTGACTTTGTTTTTGTTGGTTAAACTTTATTCATTTTATTGAATTTTTACCAATTTAACCAAATTTCATATGTTTTCACAAATTTTGGCCTTTTTCACCGATTTTACACGGTTTTAGCATATTTCATCATTTTTTATGTAATTTCTTCTTTTCACCAACGCCATCCATTTTTTTTGCGAATTTCACTTGAATTTTCATCGATTTCGCATGTATTTACCAAATTTTCAACTCAAATAATTAAACATCTTTAATTACTTTTAAGTACATCTCAAATTATTTCACTTATTTTATCATTTGAAAGATATTTCTTTACCGATCAAAGTCATTTCACTTATTATATTAATTAGTTTAATTCAATTTTCATTGATTTTTACTGGTTATATTTTTTAACTGATTTACTCGTTCTTGATCAATTATAATCTATTGTCCATTGTTTTTCCTATTTTTCATCGATTTCTTTTGTTTTCTCCTATTCAAACAAATTTCTTTTTTCTACTGGTTTAGTTTACACTGTTATTGCTAGTTATACTTTTTTTGTTGTCTGATTTTAGTTACTTTTGTCAGTTTAACTTATATTTCACATGGTTTTATTTTTAAAAAAAATTTGACGTGAATTTTCAATGATTTCACATTATTTCACCAATTTTTCATTGATTTCACTGATTTGTTTCTCATGTTTTCACAAATGTCACCCTAATTTTCATCGATTTCACATGTATTTATCAATTTTATCGGCAATTTTTATAACCGATTTCAACCATTTTTTCACCTTAATTCACCAGTGTTCATAAATTTCATCAAGATCGATTTCACATGTTTTCATCAATTACATAAAATTTATTTGATCGATTTCACCAATTTTCATCCATTTTTTAACTTATTTCACACTTTTTTTCGAAAATATTTCCATGAAAATTTGAGGTTACGTTTCTCATGTCAAATAAAGATTACTTAGTTCACTAAGTTATAAGCATTTTAGTTTATTAATAGGTAAGATGGGACTCTACTGTAACAAATTTTATAATATTTAAGATAATTTGGTTTTTTAAGGAGTGGCATATTGTACTAAATCTTTAAATGAAATAAATAATATTTTTTCACATAACAACATATTAATAATACATTATAATAATTTTACATATATATTTTAGCACTATTCAAAATAATAGTATATTTATTTTTATTTTGGGAAGAAGTGAAGTATGAGTTAATTTCTTAATTATTGGGGTTAATGTAGGAAATAACTATACTAAGACTTCATGTCTATTTGAATATACTTTTTTTTCTTGTCCATATTCATGGTGCTTGATTAGAATAGGAAGTTTTTCTTAAAATATTTTTCTATATTTTACGGTTGGAGCCGGAGTTGGGGGTTCCGGATGGGAAGCGTGGGGAGGCTGGCTGGTGGAGGGTGGCAGAAGGTGGGCGGTCGATTTCCGCCGGATGTTTGTTGCGTGACGGAGATGCCATGGCGGAGAAATTGTACTGATTTTTGTTGTGTTTCGGTGGTGATTGGTTAGGGTTTCATGGGATCGGTGAATTTCGAATTTCTTTTTCCTCCTTTTGTTTCTAAAAATATGATTTTCCACCGTTTCCTTTCTTCGCAAAATGTCGCTTCTGATTCCTGAAGAAGAAAGGCTAGAGATAGGAATTAGGTGTTATGACTTCTCCTACACCTACATGAAGTGATTTTCAAAATTGGACGTTCTGCATCAGGAGTTGTACATTCATTTTCCTTTCTCCCTTAATTTTTCAGGATAAGGAAAATTATTTGGGGAGATTATTTAGAACAACCGTTGCACTACGTTATCAAGTACATGTAGTGCAGTCCACTAATATATTCGGGACATGTGGAGTGATAATTCACATCACCCTATATTCTGGTCATGTTCCCAAAAAATAGGGTTTCAAAAAGTTGTGTTCACATTGCCAGAACATGGATGATGTGAATTATTACTCCACATGTCCCAAATATATTAGTGGGTTGCACCACGTGTACTTGATGACGTGGTGCTGCGGTTACACTAAATAATTTCTTAATTATTAGGACTATGAAGTAACTTTTTTGATTATTTATTTCCATTTTAATACTCCATATGCTTCAAAAACTGGAATCCATAATTTTGTGACAAAGCACGTTATGAAATTTTAATTGGATCTATTTGATTAGTTTACAATAAAAAATTACTCAACAACCACAAAATAAAAATAGTTATGAGAAGGCAACACATCTATCTTTTGCAAGTATACAAAGCATAAATGAACTCCGTAATTGAAATACTATATAAACTTTGCATGTTGATCTCCATTGTCTATTTTTCAAAGGACAAGTACATCTAGAGTTTAGAAAGAAACTTCAAGAGAAATACAAAGTTAAAAAAACAATACGAGGTTAATACTAAATTACTAATAATATGGTTGTTTCCTGTGAAAAACCACGAGTAATTTCTAGATTAAAGGGTGCCAAACCCTTACCTATCAACCAAACAAATATCAATTAATTAAATTAAACTTCTCCATCCTCTCCAAAAACTTTAAACAATTTCAAATATTAAGCTTTAAAAAAACCAAACCCCTGTAGGATTGACTCGAAATTATCAATAACTCCATCACATGTTATAGGTGACATGTTTTCCTCTTTTGGCACAACATTAAGCTCTATATCCAAAAGATACCCGTGAAATTTTTCAAGTCGTTACTAGGTGATATGTAGTTGGGCATCACGAATGGCAATCCCAACCTATCACCTAGTAACTACATCAAAAATTTCACGGGTAAACATCTCATGAAAATAGATCTAATTGTTATTCCAGAAGAGGAAAACATGTTACTCATCACGTGATGAAGTTATTGATATATTCGAGCCAACCCTACAGGGGTTGGATTTGTCGAGCGGATTTCTTGCGATCATCTTGGACACGACCATATGGAAATTGATTCATCGGAGGAAACAACAATCAAATCTTCGCAGTGACTCAATTTACCAAGGAAATCAAATAGGTTCACTGAAAATGAGAATTTATTTCAAAGTTTGATCATCAGGTAAATCTACTTGAAAAGTTAGTAAAACAATGTGCACTTCAATTTGTAGTTCAAATGATATAGATTTTTTATTTTCTTCAATAATTAATGATATATTAGATGTTTGATACTACTGAAATGCACCATGTACTCGATGGCACATCTTGGGGATTTTGTTAGCATGTATATAGAATCTTTAAAAGAAATATCTTTTTTCAAATTGAAGGGTTCAAACAAGTTGAGTAACATCGAATGACACAACGCTAAAGATTGATTTAATTTTTTTTTAAGCGAAAATACAGAAAGCTTCGTGGGCAATGGCGAGTGCGAACCTATAGGGCCGAGGAAAGGGGTTTTGGTTTTTTACTCTCTTTTTTCCTTTTTTTTACAAATACTGGTGGTTGTATTTTCTAATATTTTTAGCCATATTGAGGCCATTAAATATAACTTTTGGAAAAAATAAGACTTTATATCACTTGAAAAAAAAAATACTCGATATTAATAAATAGTAGGGTAAAAACCGTAAATTATACTTTAAACTCAACTATGGGGGGGGTGAGGATTTCCTGTCCCACAATAATGTACCACTCAAGTGTCACACTAATAATTAAATGCCACATGTCAATCTCAATAAAGGGGCACAACACACGATTTTTCCCTCAACACTAATCTTCGTCTTCTTCAGAGATCTCATTTGTTTTGCTATTGCACCATTTTAGTTTCTATAAATCACAAAAACAAGATCAATTAATAAGTTTTGGATCCATAGATAGATGTTAGGGAAAATGACATTCTAACCAAAAACTAGTGTTTTGAAGAAGAAAAAAACCACGGCCACTATGCCGCCATTATTGTCACTTCTATTACAATAGAAATTGGAATGGTACAATAAGACGTTTATTGAATTAAATTCCCCAGCAAAATTTTCACTGTAATATTATATGGTGATTCAAGGATCCCAAAATAAATTTTAGTTTTATTTTGATTATAACTTAACTGAATTAAGGTACCTTTTCGATTTTTAAGGGACACAATGCAGAAATTGAACAAAAAAACTGATTCAGATTTCTAAATTGTTTGTTTCAAATATGATTAGATATTTCTTTCACTACGGTGCTTGACATAATTTTTAATGGAAACTTCATATGGGGAATTGAAGACCCAAAAATCAATTCAGATTTCTAATTTAACAGTAAATAGAATTTTTCTTGCTTTATTTATTGATGGTATTATTTTGGGAAGAAATTATAAAGGTGAAGGGGAGATGGAGAAGACGATAAATATTGAAAAAAATAATCATATGCAATGCGTACTAAATGAAACCGACACATGTCAGTTAATTATTAGTGTGACATTGGAGTGGTACATTATTGTGAGACAGAAAATCCTCGATAATAATTTATTCATTCAAGTTTGTAATGTAATAATTAAACAATTTTACAGTTTCCAGTAAAATATTGTTAACTTATTTAACCATTTAATGTCACAAAATATTTAATTACTCCTAAACTAAGCTAACCAAATGCCATTTTTTTAAGGAACAACCAAATTGCTTCTAGAACTAATAGAAATTTAGACGTAGTTTGAACATTTGGACAAAATATTACTGTTGTAAGAAGAGTGTAGTTCACTTGTTTTACACTTTTACTTCTTTTTTTTTTTCAAAAAGGGGGGAAAAGTGTAGTTCAACTAAAAATAAATAAATTCTTTTATTAAAAAAAAATCCGAAATTATAATTTCTAATTTTCACCCACATCAATGAACCCCAGTATAAAACTATAAGTATTGCATGAAAATTTTATATAGCTTTTATATTCATCATTTTCCATCAATTTAAGTGAAGAGAAATCTTCTCGATGAAATGTAACTTTTTTCATTTACTTTTGCACGAGTTCTAAAATGAAATATAATTATATAATTATTTTCATTTGACCAGGAGATCATGGATTTAATTCCCATGAATGTGAATATTTTTTCTAGTTTAATAGTAATAATTAGTTTAATTTAATATCATTGTGAAGTTTCAATTCGATATATGTAACAATGTATTCACCATCTAAAAAAAAGAAATTGCATGAGTCCTAAAAAGAATTCTACATCATTTTGATTTGATTTGACCAAATATTAAGTTGAATACGTTCTTATAAAATCATTTATGCCTTTCTCTTTTTAATTTTTCCTTTTTATTGGCTTTTTTTCAGAAATCATTTTTTAAATTTTATTGACTTTCTAAAATCATTGATGTAAATATTTCATAAATTTAATTACCCAAACCATTAAATAAATCCATAACCCATATATTACATGGACCCCAATAAACCTTATTTTGTGACGTAAATACTGCTTTGTGATTGGTTGGTTAAGTTTATAGCCTTTGTTTAGAGACGAGAACATTGATTCGTGATTGGTTAGATGACAATATTATTATTTTCGAATTATATTAACAATAACACCACGATTTCCAAAACTTTCAATTCTAACTGATGGATTCGTGTAATAAATAGAAATCCAAAACCCAAAAAAAAAAAAAAAGAGAGAAGAAAGAAGAAACGCCGGAAAAATGCATTCTTTTGGGTATAGAGCAAATGCTTTGCTAACTTTTGCGATTACCATTTTAGCTCTGATGTGCGGCATCGCCTCTTTCTCCGACAACTTTAATTCCCCATCTCCCACTGCTCAAGTTCAAGTAATTGATTAATTTTTGTTGTTGTACTGTAAAACCCTAATTAGTTTTTTAAAATTAAGAAATGGGGATTTTTGTTTGTGGGATTTAGGTTTTGAATGTCAATTGGTTCCAGAAGAAACCAGATGGCGATGATGAGGTAATTTTATTTTCGTTCACTTTATTTCTGCATACACATCACTTGTGCTAGTTCATTTTCATTTAGGGGGATTTTGGCTTGATTTGGCTTTATCATTATGTGGCTCCAATGGAAATTGATTTTGCTATTTTAACAATTGATTTAGTATTTTTTAATTTTTAGTACCGGTGTAAATCTACATTTTGATTTTCATTTAAACACACGTTTTTCTTTTTATTTCCTGGACAATTGTAAACATGGTTCATTCAATTACATAACTTTATGTGAATGTTTACTATGTCCATTATAAAAGTATTAGAAACTGATTTTCCTGTGATAATCAGTCTTTCATGCAACACTGTAATTTTATCTGCCATCTTCGTACTTTGTCACAATCAAGACCATCAAATAAGTAGGTGAAATACATACCTGGTTTTCTAATGGAGATTTATATATACATGCAGGTCAGCCTGACTTTGAATGTTTCAGCAAATCTAGAGTCGTTGTTTACGTGGAATACAAAGCAGGTTTGCCAACTTTGAGAATATATTATTTTTTACTGATTTTCATCCAGTGTTGTCTTGGTATGATTTGTATGATCTGGTTTGGGGGAAGTGGATTTATTTAGTAATTGTAAAGATCGCTTGGAAGTTGGCGTTATGATTTTTTTTATGAAATTGTTGTCTGGGTTCTGAAACTGGATCTTATATTGTGGAATTTGTTCTGTGGCTTCATTTGGTTTATTTATAGGCTGTATACTGTGTTACTATATCAATTAAAGGCTGCTACATTTTCCACTATATATTTATAAATCTTGCGCACCCCCCCCTCCCCTCCCCCTCCCCCCCCAAACAACGACTGGCAGGGTTGGTGAGTCAGAAGAATTGCACAAGCTTAACAATCTCAATGTTATATAGTAGGCTGTTATGCTGATGTTTGGATCATATATGTTGCTGTCAATGTTTACATTTGGATTTGAATATATATTCCTTTTCTCTTGAATTTCCAGGTGTTTGTATTTTTAGCAGCTGAATACGAAACACCAAAGAATTCAATGAATCAGGTACAGATTCACGAGTCCATTTCCCAGCTGTTGCTGAACATGTGCTTATGGTGTCATAAAAAACTATGCATGTGATGATTCTTAATTTTTAGTTTTTTAACATGGTACACTGAGTATATTAGTACCAATATGGTTTCATTCAAACTATATCTTCACTGTCATGATGTCATATACTATTACGGGTGTCGTAAAATACCAAAATGTATACATCATAGTGCGAAGTGCTGGTGTAAATCAAACTCCGCACGCTTTCCCCGTTCATTGTAGAAACACACTTTTGACACCTTTGTATATTTTTCTTTTTACTATTATAAAAGTTGATATTCTTGAAAGACAAGTTTGCTTGAAAATTTTAAATATTATTAATGTTTTTTCTGTGAAGTGAACCCATAATTCCTCAATTACACCAAGGTTTCAATTGCATGCTTTGATGTGCCCATTTTCCGGATTTAAGTTAAGCTCGAAAAACAATGATGTCTTACTGCACCTTGAGATGCCATTAGGTTTGAACTAAAGGTTTTATATGTGTTTTGGTCCTTGTTATATATCATCCAATGTAGAGATTTTTTTTTAAATTGACTTGAATACGTTTTGGCAGGTCTCCTTGTGGGATGGTATTATTTCTTCCAAAGAACATTCAAAATTTCGGATTCACACGACAAACAAGTATCGGTTTGTTGATCAAGTGAGTTACGTCACTAACTTCTTTTCATTTTTATTTTATTTTATCTATTTACTTTGTTTTGATTATTCTCCAGGGAAGCAATTTACGCGGTAAAGATTTCAATTTAACTTTGCATTGGCATGTCATGCCAAAGACTGGCAAGATGTTTGTCGACAATATAGTGATGAGTGGCTTCCGCTTGCCAAAAGCCTACAGATAAAGATACATGTTTTATTACTTCTTTTTGTGTAACTTTATCATTTCCTTAGATGAAAAGGAGGCATTGTACTTGACAACAACTGCATGTCTGTTTTGCACAGTCAAAACTGAACTTGAAGTTGAATTTCAAGGTAGTAAGAAAATTTTCATCTTTGGATCATCTATTTATTTGCAAAAAAATACATCCAGGCGTTATGTCGAACAAAAATTTCCAAATCAAGTTTTTCTAGGCTTTACATGAATGGATTTAGATTTGAAGGATCCGGGAAAAAGATATCAAAATGAGTTTGGTGGATTTCAAATATTCTCTTTTCTTATTTTTGTTAGTCCCATGCATCAAAGTTTCATTTTCGATACATGTTTAGCTCAGTTGAATATTGAAAACTTTTCGAAAAAAATTAGAAAAAGTTACGAAGAAAGTTACCAAATTAACAAAAGGAAAAAATGCATATTTAGTCATTCAGTCACTCAAGTTTAACTCTAGTCATACAATAATCATCATAGTTTTATGAATGACATATTTAGTCATCCAACTTTAACTGCAATCTTATATCAATCTCCTTAATTTCATGAATGACATTTAGTCACCCAATTTACAAATAGTGACACAATTCATCATAAAAAAAGGCTACAGTAGACGGATAATAACAAAAATCCCACTTCATATTTATTAATCACCAAAGCTCTCTCCCTTTATCAACAATAATCACAAAAAAAATCACATTTTTCAGTTTTGCATCCTTTAAAACCTTAAGATCACTTCTAATATAATTATTGATTTTATTGTAAAAGTGCAATGGCATTGGCATTTATAGTTTGCACTAGGTTAATAAAGATTGTCCTAATTTTATATGGCAATGGCACTGCATATTTGTTTAATTTTATATTGTCATAATTTTGGACTAAATCACATTAATTGTCGCTCAAGTTTAAACATTTAACATTTTTGTCTTCGTGTCAAAAAATCTACACACTGAT
>CM064883.1:83871477-83995835 GCA_003313485.2 Penstemon barbatus
CTACAATTACGGCAACTAACTTTGAGCTTAAGCCAGTCATGTTCAATATGCTCAATGCCGCGGATCAATTTGGAGGTCATTCTAGCGAAGATCCTCACGCTCACTTGAAGAAGTTTATGATGATTAGTGATTCATTCATCATAGCGGGTGTAACAAAGGAGGCGTTGAGGTTGATGCTATTTCCATACTCGTTGAGAGACCTCGCAAAAGATTGGTTGGATTCTCTTCAATCCCAATCTATTAATTCGTGGGAAGATCTAACGGGAAAGTTATTGAGGAAGTTTTTCCCTCCCCCGAAGACTATAAAATTGAGGAATGACATTCTAGGCTTCCGGCAATTAGATCAAGAATCTTTATATGAAGCTTGGGAGAGATTCAAAGAGTTGTTAAAGAAGTGTCAACACCACGGCATAGCAGAGTATATTTTGATGCAAACATTTTATAATGGTTTGCACGGGCCTACTAGAGCTCTCGTTGATGCCACTGCGGGTGGTACTATGCTTTCCAAATCCTACGATGAATCGTGGGAAATTCTTGACACCATGGCTTATAACAATCACTCATGGACGTCCGAGAGAGGAACTTCAGCTAAATCTACTCCGGGTAGGCTCGAATTGGACGCAATTACGGCATTAAGTGCCCAAATGGCGATCTTGAGCAACAAAGTAGACAAGCTTGGCCAAAAGCCGGAAGTAGTACAACAAGTACAATCTATGCCGCCAAGTTGTGTCACATGTGGGGGAGCTCATACTTATGACATGTGTCCCGGAAATCCCGAGGCGGTGAATTACCTTGGGAACAATTATTGAAACAATCAAGGACATGCCCCCTATCAAAACAACAACTACATTCCTCATTGGCAAAAGCACCCAAATTTCTCTTGGAGTAATCCAAACAATGCCCAACAACAACCACCATATCAAGGAGGTCATCAATCCTCCGCTCCCCCCGGATTTCAAGATAGGCAAAAGCAACCCATAGAGTTTAGGCATTCGTGGGAAGATGCATTTGGTGATTTCATGAAACATACCACCAAATATATGGTAGCCAATGACTCTAAGTTGCAAGATGTCTTCAAAAATCAACAAGAACATTCGGTAGCTTTGAGAAATCTTCAAACTCAAATGGGGCAAGTCTCACAAGCCTTAAGTGTGAGACCTCAAGGAGCTTTGCCAAGTACAACCGAGTCACCTAATCAAGGCTCGAATGAACATTGCAAGGCTATTTCCTTAAGGAATGGAAAGAGGTATGAAGGTCCGGCTATGCCTAATGAAAATCCAATGGAAGCCGAGGAGACTCAAGTTGGAAGTAAGGAGTCTTTGGTTGAAGAAGTGGAGTCGGAAAAGGAGGTATCTAAAGAACCAATCATTTCAACGCCAATTCCGGCAAGTATACCAACTCCTCCGTTTCCTCAAAGATTCCAAAAGAAAAAGGATGAAAAGCAATTTGAAAAATTCTTAAATATCTTGAAGCAATTGCATATAAACATCCCTCTAGTGGAAGCTTTCGAGCAAATGCCTAAGTACGTCAAGTTTATGAAAGACGTGCTATCAAAGAAAAGAAGATTGGGGGAATTTGAAACGGTTGCACTAACCGAGGAATGTAGTGCTATTTTACAAAACAAATTACCTCCAAAGCTCAAGGATCCGGGGAGTTTCACTATCCCGTGTACTATTGGTGATAAGTATTTTGGAAGAGCTCTTTGTGATTTGGGAGCTAGCATTAATCTTATGCCTAAATCTATCTTTCAAAAGCTTGGAATTGGAGAAGCACGGCCTACTACGGTTTCTTTGCAACTTGCCGACCGTTCCATCACTTATCCGGAAGGGAAAATCGACGATGTCTTGGTAAGAGTTGATAAATTCATTTTCCTCGTCGATTTTATTGTTCTTGATTATGAGGCGGATGTCAATGTTCCTATCATACTTGGGAGACCATTTTTAGCTACGGGTAGAGCTTTGATTGATGTACAAAAAGGTGAACTTACCATGAGAGTACATGATGAAGAAGTTAAATTCGATGTCTTTAATGCTATGAGATACCCGGATGACGAGGAAGATGTTGGGATATAGCTCGATTTGTCAGACAACAAAGTGCAGAATTTAAAATTTTTCGAGGTATCCAATGGTCCCATAAAAGATGTCTCCATATTATGTATACAAAAGCAAGAACAAAAACGCACACAATGAATAATCAAAGGGGGTTTTTGCGATATACCTCACCACAGGCAAGGTGGTGGAAACCTCCGGTCTTCGATTCTGACTCTGATCCGGCTCACAGGAGTGATCCAATTGTCTCACCTCCAGGGATAGTCCACACCAATTGGATTCTGGCAACACCTCAAGATCTTAGGCTCAGAACTCGATGCAGGAGATTTGTTATTGAAGGATTGTATGAGATCTCTTGACAAATCAAGATCTAATACAATGGAGGAGGAGATCTCGGCGGCGGCGGCACCAAGGAGCTCACGGCAGCACAGTGGCGGCGGCTAGTGGTGGCGGCGGCGGCTAGGGTTTGCTTGGAGAGGGGGCGGCGGTTTTAGGGTAGAGGGAGTCTAGGGTTTTCTTGTTCAGGGTGTTAGCTAATGAGCTCAAGTAGTTCCCCTTTTATAGACTCCTTCTGACCTAGGGTTTGCAAGACTCCTTATGGGCTTTAATTAATAGAAGCCCATGTCTTGCAATCCTCCATTTAATTAAACTACTTTAATTAAATGCCCAGTCCATTTAAATCAATATTTCTTTTAATTAACTAGCAACTCAATTATTAATTAAGTCAGCCAATTAATCAATCTCTCACTTGAATTAAATACTTTTAATTCATTTAATTGATTTAATTACCTTTAAATCAATTAATTCCTTTCTTGTCATTTTATAACAGTCACCGTCCAATTGTATTGTGTGTGACCCTCTGGGTTCACCATCAACTGGCAGCAGGCCCACGAATCCCTCGTGATTTAATTTATGAACAATAAATTGTTCCGGTTAATTAAACAACCTTTAATTAACCACTCCTAGAATTAAATCCTCTATTAATTCAGGAGTACCCACACTTCATGGTCGATGTCTAGCCACAAGCCCATGAAGCCCAATTTCAGGTGAATTGATATTTGTGAACCTCGTCTCATATAACTGCCATGTACATACGGTCCTTCTATCGACTAATATTCCCGATCAAGACTTAGGGTGTGTGAATTGATCGGCACCTCTAAATTTGTCTCGATAACTATACTTTCTAATTCAGGATAATATACCTTTGTGACCTTCTAAATTTGGAAACCCCTTTCCAAATCCGTCACCGACTGCGGCCGCAGAATCCTTGGATATATTATCTAAGAATCGTATAGGAAATTCTCTCACCCATTACGGCGAGTCAATAGATTCCATATCGGTACTAACCACTCGCGTACATGTCCATACGCACCCAACCTAGGCATGTTATGACCAAGCTACGTGGCCTATACCTAGATCTAAGTACGCACTTTCATGCACCGAATTCGCCCTAGCACCTCAAGTCAAAGGACTAAATCGTACACTATTATATTCCTTGAGAAACATCCCATCACCGATATGCGTCATGCGCTTCCACAATGGGTTTCTCTGTTCGGGTCGTTCGATGCGTTCAATCCTCCATTGAACCACCTACTCGTATGCACTGGACTCAAATTCCTTGCTCATGAAACACTACAAATTCACTCCATGTGAATCATGCATACTTGTACAAGTCTTGGCGATTCCTACGATACCCCGTCTCGTTAGGAATCTATGACTTGGAACACTTTTAAGATTACGACCTTTGAGACTGTTTCATGATTGCACTCAATACTGAAGTGAATCGTCCCATAGTCAAATGTAATCTAAGGGTTTCAACCAATCGCTTAAATGTATTCGCGAAAGATGAAGTTGGCCATTGTTTATCCTTATACATATATAAATAAACATGCGTATTATTATAAAATCAAAGATCGTTTCATACAGGATAGATCTATTACAAGCTAACAGAACTGGCTTGCAGGGCACTATCCTATCAATCTCCCACTTGCCCTAAAGCCATTCACCTATGGTTCTAAGTCCCATCTGCTCTAGATGACTATCGAACGCCTTTTGTGAAAGTGGCTTAGTTAGTGGGTCAGCTACGTTGTCTTCCGATTTGACATACTCCATGTGCATGTCACCTCTACCCATGATCTCCCTGATCACGTGGTATTTCCTCTGTACGTGTTTGGATTGATGGTGTGATCTCGGCTCCTTCGCTTGAGCTATCGCCCCGTTGTTGTCACAGAAGACGACTACAGGTTCAGCAATGCTAGGAACAACATCCAATTCTTGAATGAAGTTTTTCATCCATACACTTTCTTTTGCTGCATCTGATGCTGCGATATATTCTGCTTCTGTGGTTGAGTCGGCAGTGGTAGACTGTTTACAGCTTTTCCAACTGACCGCTCCTCCATTGATGCGGAATATGTATCCAGAGTTGGATTTGAAGTCATCCACGTCAGACTGGAAACTTGCATCAGTGAATCCTTCAAGTTTCAGTTCTCCACTACCACCGTAGACCAAAAACATATCCTTAGTCCTTCGCAGGTACTTTAGGATTGCTTTTACGGCAGTCCAGTGCTCTTCGCCTGGATTTGACTGATAGCGGCTCGTTACACTTAGAGCGTGTGCTACGTCTGGTCGAGTACACAACATCGCATACATTATACTCCCTATAGCAGAGGCATAAGGTATGAGAGACATTCTCGTCTTTTCTTCGTCAGTTGTAGGGCACATAGACTTAGAAAGAGAGATACCATGTCTCATTGGAAGCAATCCTCTCTTAGATTCTTCCATCTTGAATCTTTTCAAGATTGTGTTAATGTACTGAGATTGGGAGAGTCCAATCATCTTCTTCGATCTATCCCTATAGATACGGATTCCCAATACGTAAGATGCGTCTCCCATATCTTTCATAGAGAACTGCGCGGATAACCACGCTTTAGTCTGCGCTAACATCTTGATATCGTCTCCGATCAACAAAATGTCATCGACGTACAAAACAATGAATTGCACTGTGCTCCCACTATTCTTCTTGTACACACAAGGTTCATATACATTTTTGATGAAGCCAAATGCCTTGACTGTCTCATCAAATCGTATGTTCCAGGTTCGGGATGCCTGTTTGAGGCCATATATTGACCTTTGAAGTTTACACAATTTGTGCTCACTTCCTTTGGACGCAAAACCTTCAGGTTGTTGCATAAAGATCTCCTTGTCAATGTCTCCATTGAGGAAGGCGGTCTTTACGTCCATTTGCCATATCTCATAGTCATGCCATGCGGCAATGGCAAGCAATATCCGAATGGATTTGGACATCGCTACGGGAGAGAAGGTTTCCTCATAGTCTATTCCAGGCCTTTGAGAATACCCCTTCGCCACTAAGCGTGCCTTGTGAGTTAAAATCTCTCCATTCATTCCAAGCTTACGCTTGAAGATCCATTTGCATCCTACAGGGATAGTTCCCTTAGGTGGATCAACCAAGGTCCAAACCTTGTTGGAATGCATGGAATCCATTTCGGATTTCATGGCTTCGAGCCACGCACCCGAGTCTATGTCTGACATCGCTTCTTGATAGGTCCTTGGATCATTATCGCCTCTTTCGTTTTCGTGAATGAAACCAAATCGCTCTGGCTCCTTACGAATTCGATCAGACCTTCGAAGAGTAGGTGTACTAGTAGGTTCAGTAAATTCTGGTTCAGCTCCCACTGTTTGTGAGGATGGGTCCGATTCCTGGACTTCATCAAGTTCTACGATTGTCCCATTTCGGTTGGAGAGGAAATCCTCTTCCAAGAAGTGGGCGTTCCTAGATACGAACGTATTACGTTCTTTAGGATCGAAGAACAGGTATCCAATGGATTCCTTTGGATACCCCACAAATTTGCACAAACTAGATCTACTATCTAGCTTATCTCCCTTCTTGTTCTTTACATACGCAGGAGATCCCCATACTCGTAGGTACGAATACACGGGTGCCTTACCATACCATACTTGGTGCGGTGTCGTTGGCACTGACTTCGAAGGTACTATGTTTAGTATCTTCGATGCAGTTAATAGGGCCAAGCCCCAAAACGAAAAGGGAAGGTCAGCGAAGCTCATCATGGAACGAACCATGTCTAACAATGTTCGGTTCCTCCGCTCGGACACTCCATTGAGTTGGGGCGTCCTAGGGGGAGTTCGCTGGGCGAGAATTCCATTCTCTTTAAGATAATCAAGGAATTCTTGGCTTAAGTACTCACCACCTCTATCAGAACGAAGTGCTTTAATACTATGTCCAAGTTGATTCTCAACTTCCATTCGAAACTCTTTGAATTTCTCAAAAGTTTCGGATTTGTGTTTCATAAGATACACATATCCATAACGACTAAAATCGTCGGTGAATGTTACGAAGTAAGAGAATCCTCCTCTCGCATTGACACTCAATGGTCCAAAAACGTCAGTATGGATTAGATCCAATGTTTGTTTGGTTCGCTCGGGATTCCCTGTGAAGGGTGATTTGGTCATCTTTCCTTTGAGACAAGATTCGCAAGTTGGGAGTTCATCCAAGTTCTTTATTTCAAGAGCCTTAGAGGAAACCAACTTTTGAATCCTACTCTTGGAAATATGTCCAAGTCTAGCGTGCCAAAGTTGTGGAGTTTGATTATCATATTTTCTTTTTCTAGATTGAATGTGCATAACGTCGGATTTAACAGGTTCTAGGGAATAAAGACCATCTATCAAAGTACCACAAGCATACATTAAACCACCTTTAAATATGCTAAAAGCTCCATTTTCAATGGAAAAATTAAAACCATCAATGTCTAGCATTGGAATAGAAATGATGTTCTTAATTATCGTTGGTACGTACAGACAATCCCTTAAAACCAAAGTAAAATTTCCTAAAACTAATTCGACGTCCCCAATAGCCTCAGCGGCGATCCTAGCTCCGTTTCCAAAGCGCAGGATTCTATCCCCGGGCTTCAGGTATCTTACTGCTCCCATCACCTGCAAATCATTGCAGATATGAGAACCTGCTGCGGTGTCTAACACCCACGATGCACAGTTAATAGAAATATTAACTTCAACCAAGAAAATACCTTTGGCTACCAATTTCATCTTTAGGTAGTCTGGGCAGTTCCTTTTCCAGTGCCCTGCTTTCTTGCAGTGGAAACATTCGTCTTCTGGGCCTTTGCGCTTCTTTTCAACCACCTTGGTGATTGCCTTCGAAGAAACTACCTTCTTCTTCTTCTTACCTCTCTTGGGCTTTGCAGCCTTCGATTGGTGTGCAATCATTACCGGCTTCTCTTTCTTGAGAGTCGATTCTGCCGTTACCAACAAATTGGTCAGTTCGTGAAGAGCGAGGGTTCTATCCTCCATGTTGAAGTTCAACACGAACTGGTCAAAAGAACGGGGCAGCGTATGGAGGAGGAGGTCAGTGCTAAGATCAGCGTGCAAGTCTACTTCCAATCGCCCTAGTTTTTCAACCAGGTTGATGAAACGCAGACAGTGATCCTTGACACTGCTTCCTTCAGCCATCTTGAGATGAAACAACTCCTTAGTGGTCGCGAACCTTTCGGTACGAGACCTCTCTCCAAACATCTGCTGGAGGTGGAGAAGTATCTCTCTAGCAAGCGGCATAGCAGCATGCTGTTTCTGCAGTTCATTCGACATCGAGGCTAGCATGAGACATCGAACCTGAAGATCATCATCAACCCTTTTAGCATGGGCGGTTCGTTGTTCCTCACTAGCTCGTGCTGCGGGTGCAGCAGGCATGGGTGTGTCGAGCACATAGCTACGTCGCTCGGAGTCGAGGACGATTCTGAGATTTCTCAGCCAGTCAACAAAGTTTGAGCCATTCAATTTGTTTGCGTCGAGGATAACAGATAATGGATTCTTAGACATTGTACTTAATATCTACAAATGGAAAGAAGACAGCATTTAGCTAACTGATCTTATGTCTAATACTTATAATTAACGAATTTGGACTTGTTTTCGAAAAAGTTCTCCCACTATTTTATCGAAACAATCACCCCTTTGATTGCTCGGGAAATTTAATTCCTAGTAGGTCTTGACGTCCCAGCAGCAATTAATTGCACCCACGACTCGTGGCCATACAACCAATTCTCCAGGTAGGTATACTTTTTACCAATTGTGTTACTCCACAACCTTCAAGCTTATTTTGCCTCGGTTTTCGCACTTATCTAGCACTGCTACATCATAAGTGTTACTAATCGTTAAGTCTAACCCATCAATCATGATAAGCAACGGGCCCGGTCGTGAGTTCTCCGTAACTAGTTATCGGTCGATCCTCACATCCCGACCAGTCCTTACCCTTGTCATGTTTAGTTAAAAACAGGAGTCAAGGAATTTCACGTATTGTCCCTTTCTTCGACTCGGGTGCCAGACTCTGGATCACCTCTATCGATAAGTAGACAACATACGCTAGTCCCTATTGATGGAAGGCTTGGATTTATATAAATACTTCATTTTATTTTAATCCAATATGACTTAATATTTAATTCGAGAGGGGGTTTCTGGTTTTGAAAGTTATGCTAACTCTCCTCGAGATCTCACCGATTCAGTTATGCTTTATCTTTTATTACGATCTAGATTCTAGCGCGTGGCCAAATATAAATCGACAAATAAATAAAAGCCATACAAGCCTAGCATGCATACTACCACAATATGTTTTCGATCGGGAGCCTCCTATGTGGGCCATCATCGAGCCAATGATGTTGGCCCAATTGGTCAACCTAAAGGGTTCTCAAATAGGCCCTATGCTATTACACATTGTACCATGCATACATGGCCTTCTTATCTTCTTGGGCTCCCACCTTGCTTGTAAATGGGCCTCCATCTTAAACTAGGAAAGCAGTAAAGCCCTATTCTATTACAAAGGCTCAAAGTGGCCCAAAAATAATAATAGGCTCGCAGGCCCAATAAAAACCAAGCAATAAATTAAACCAATCACATCTACCCTAAGGTCAAGGCTCGTCTCGATCGAAAACCACGTAAACAGTTCACGTAGAGCAAGAAACATGTAAACATCTTTTACTTTCTTCTATCTTAATTTTAAAACAACCTTTTAAAACTAATTCCTATGATTCTTGCTTTTTAGTCACTACTAATTATGACAAAATAAATATCCGGGTAAACAAAAAATTAATTTTCTGCTCAATTTCAGAATCTGTTTTTTTCAACTTTTGAAAAATTGCATTTTCGCCCCTCAACTTTCGAAAATTGCACTTTGACCCCAAAACTTTTAAAAAGTTACAAAAACACCCCTGGTCAATTTCGGGCAGCAGACCAGAAAATAAAATTTTGAATTTTGAAAATTTTCGATTTTTCAAATTGACGCCTCAAATTTCGGTAATTGCAAAACAGCCCCTAAGTTTTCAGAAATTGCAAAATGACCCCAAAAACCTTGCGACCAGGATTGCAAGAACAGTCCAGAATTTTCAAATTTTCAGATCTCAAAAATTTCGAATTTTCAGCCCTCAAAAACCTGATTTGCGATTTCTACCCCAAAAGTCCTGAAGTTTTCAAAAACTATAAAAACGGCACAGATCTAGAAAAGCAGTTTTACCCATTGATAGATCTAGTCATAACAAGCAAGAATCAACTTACAGAACATAATTATCACGTGTTCTCATACATATAATTAAACATATACGGTGAACACAATTATGTTCAGGCTTTTGTATAATAATAATGGAGTTGGCTCTGATACCACTGTTGGGATATAGCTCGATTTGTCAAACAACAAAGTGCGGAATTTAAAATTTTTCGAGGTATCCAATGGTCCCATAAAAGATGTCTCCATATTATGTATACTAAAGCAAGAACAAAAACGCACACAATGAATTAACAAAGGGGGTTTTGCGATATACCTCACCACAGGCAAGGTGGTGGAAACCTCCGGTCTTCGATTCTGATTCTGATCTGGTTCACAGGAGTGATCCAATTGTCTCACCTCCAGGGATAGTCCACACCAATTGGGTTCTGGCAACACCTCAAGATCTTAGGCTCAGAACTCGATGCAGGAGATTTGTTATTGAAGGATTGTATGAGATCTCTTGACAAATCAAGATCTAATACAATGGAGGAGGAGATCTCGGCGGCGGCGGCACCAAGGAGCTCACGGCAGCACAGTGGCGGCGGCTTGATGGTGGCGGCGGCGGCTAGGGTTTGCTTGGAGAGGGGGCGGCGGTTTTAGGGTAGAGGGAGTCTAGGGTTTTTCTTGTTCAGGGTGTTAGCTAATGAGCTCAAGTAGTTCCCCTTTTATAGACTCCTTCTGACCTAGGGTTTGCAAGACTCCTTATGGGCTTTAATTAATAGAAGCCCATGTCTTGCAATCCTCCATTTAATTAAACTACTTTAATTAAATGCCCAGTCCATTT
Source organism: Penstemon barbatus (assembly GCA_003313485.2). Lineage (NCBI taxonomy): Eukaryota > Viridiplantae > Streptophyta > Magnoliopsida > Lamiales > Plantaginaceae > Penstemon > Penstemon barbatus. The sequence goes on from CM064883.1 coordinate 83,881,889, forward strand.
AAATCAATATTTCTTTTAATTAACTAGCAACTCAATTATTAATTAAGTTAGCCAATTAATTAATCTCCCACTTGAATTAAATACTTTTAATTCATTCAATTGATTTAATTACCTTTAAATCAATTAATTCCTTTCATGTCCTTTTATAACAGTCACCGTCCAATTGTATTGTGTGTGACCCTCTGGGTTCACCATCAACTGGCAGCAGGCCCACGAATCCCTCGTGATTTAATTTATGAACAATAAATTGTTCCGGTTAATTAAACAACCTTTAATTAACCACTCCTAGAATTAAATCCTCTATTAATTCAGGAGTACCCACACTTCATGGTCGATGTCTAGCCACAAGCCCATGAAGCCCAATTTCAGGTGAATTGATATTTGTGAACCTCGTCTCATATAACTGCCATGTACATACGGTCCTTCTATCGACTAATATTCCCGATCAAGACTTAGGGTGTGTGAATTGATCGGCACCTCTAAATTTGTCTCGATAACTATACTTTCTAATTCAGGATAATATACCTTTGTGACCTTCTAAATTTGGAAACCCCTTTCCAAATCCGTCACCGACTGCGGCCGCAGAATCCTTGGATATATTATCTAAGAATCGTATAGGAAATTCTCTCACCCATTACGGCGAGTCAATAGATTCCATATCGGTACTAACCACTCGCGTACATGTCCATACGTACCCAACCTAGGCATGTTATGACCAAGCTACGTGGCCTATACCTAGATCTAAGTACGCACTTTCATGCACCGAATTCGCCCTAGTACCTCAAGTCAAAGGACTAAATCGTACACTATTATATTCCTTGAGAAACATCCCATCACCGATATGCGTCATGCGCTTCCACAATGGGTTTCTCTGTTCGGGTCGTTCGATGCGTTCAATCCTCCATTGAACCACCTACTCGTATGCACTGGACTCAAATTCCTTGCTCATGAAACACTACAAATTCACTCCATGTGAATCATGCATACTTGTACAAGTCTTGGCGATTCCTACGATACCCCGTCTCGTTTAGGAATCTATGACTTGGAACACTTTTAAGATTACGACCTTTGAGACTGTTTCATGATTGCACTCAATACTGAAGTGAATCGTCCCATAGTCAAATGTAATCTAAGGGTTTCAACCAATCGCTTAAATGTATTCGCGAAAGATGAAGTTGGCCATTGTTTATCCTTATACATATATAAATAAACATGCGTATTATTATAAAATCAAAGATCGTTTCATACAGGATAGATCTATTACAAGCTAACAGAACTGGCTTGCAGGGCACTATCCTATCAGCTAAATGTATCAATGTCACAATTGTAGTTAAAAGTAACATTATAAAATATCACTATAGTATAAAAATGTCACTAATCAATCAAATTAACACTTATATTTTATGGCATTTTACAAAAATATGACTATATTTATAATTTATGACATTTTCTTTAAAATGTTATCAAGCATGGTGCCACTATAGATCATATTTGTTGTAGTGGGTGGAGGTATGATTGACTTTTCAGCTTAGGAAGAGGTTCTTTAATTACTAAAAAATAACTACAAATCGTTTTTTGATAATAAAAACACATATTCAATCAAAGACCTTTAAAACTCAATTTTCATGGCCATTCTTGCGGTTGAACTCTCGAATCATGTTTTGTATATCATGTTTTGCCCAGGTGCCGTAGAATTTCCAGAGCCATTGTTGTTAGTGTTTAAACCTTCGAACATGTTCCGAACTTTTCCTTGATTTGCAACGTACCATGGAACATGTTGTGAATATTTCCTTGATTTAGCCCCATAGAATTTCCATCTCCATTGTAGTTGTTGGTGAACATCCCCTAAAATATGTTCTCTTAATTGTCTTGCATTAACGGCACCATATAATTTCTACATTGAAGAACATATGGAGCCGCATTGCCAATGTTGGGATTTCCTGGGATACTTATATTAGATGAGCTGCTACCACTCGTAGGAGTAATAGTGAAAGTAGAAAATTGTTCCCACATGGGATCATATATAGGATACGTTAGATTCGTTCTACTAGGACCTTGTGATATGTCAATGAGATTATTGGCCCCACTCGGCCCTGGAATAACCATTAAATTTGACCCATTTAAGTTACATATCATGTTGTCAAACAGAAAAGACGTATCAAGTCCATTGGAAATTATGGACCCTTCTTGATTGCCCAAATCACTTGGCCCTGGTATATCATAGTTAAGACTTGGTAAACCAAAATAATTGATTCCAATTTTGTTTGGCATTGGGAAATTTGATCTCATCAATTCCAGTACCTGCAGCAATATTCATTTGATCAAGAGCACATACGTTTTGGTAAATATTTGGAGTCGGATATGTGTTCGTATTCGAATTAACAATACTTGAACGATGATTTCTAGTAGATCATCCATAACTATATTGAATTTACCATACTTGTCTGCCAAATCTGGTACGTCGCTTTTGCTTAGACCAAGTATGTCTGGGCAGCACCAATGCCTTGTGGTTGAGTTTCAACGATATCTAGGTCAATTTCTTTAGTTTTTTTCTTCTCAAGTTCTAACTGGTTTTCCATTTGAATTAGTTCTTGGTTTATTTGACTTATATTATTGTTTCTTTGATTAAGGAGGTCGAGGTCTGTTTCAGTACTTAGTTGGTTTTGACTTTGGTTTTGATTTCGGCCATGATATTTGTTAGAAATGATTTCTTTATCAGGGTGGGCAAATAACAAGAAGTTGAGCACTAGTGAGTGTGGCTACTTCGATAGCTATTTTAAATAAACCTACACGCCTTTTAGAGAATGTAACCTGAAGGTTATTCTACTTTGCAATTTTTTCTATGTTTACTTTTTCCGCCATTTCTCTTTTCTAGCAGATTTATTTTGGATAGATATCCATTCAGGTGGGTCGTTTTGATCTGTATTCATCGTAAAAAGGGGAAGATGGCGGGGGGAGATTAAAAAAGAAGAAGAGATTTCTTATTGATGGTTTAGGCATGTAGAAAGTGCGTTATTTATAGGTGCAAATGCACTTCATAAGTGAATAGTTAAAGGAAGTTGGGAAAATTCATTAATTGCGGAAGGTAATCGAGGAAAATTCACAACATTTTAACACTTCATTTTAAATATGTTGTGAATGTTGCTCAATTACCTAGTGCACTTAATGAAATTTCACAACTTCCGTTAACTATCCAATTTTGAAATGCAATGCACCTGTAAATCCATAATAAATATCTTTTCTTTTTTAATCTACCCCCGCTATCTTTCCCTTTTTACGATGAATGCAAATCAAAACGACCCACCTGAATGGAATCTATCAAAAATAAATCTGCTAGATATGGAAAAGGGAGGAAAAAAATAAACATAGAAAAAATTGCAAACTAAAATAACGTTCAGGTTATGTTCTCTAAAAGGCACGTTGGTTTATTTAGAAAAGCAAGCGAACTAGCCACACTCATTAGTGCTGAACTTCTTGTTAATTTATTTGCCCACAGTGGCAATGCACATTTATTTGTCCAGCATAAGAAACCATTTCTGACAAATACAATGGCCGAAATCAAAACCAACTAAGTACTGAAACAGACCTCGACCTCCTTAATCAAAGAAACAATAATATAACTCAAATAAACCAAGAACTAGTTCAAATGGAAAACTAGTTAGAACTTGAGAAGAAAAAAGTAAAAGAAATTGACCTAAATATCGTTGAAACTCAAACACAATGGCATTGGTGCTGCCCAGACATATTTGAGCTAAGCAAAAACGACGTACCTGATTTGGCAGACAAGTATGGTAGTTTCAATGTAGCTATGGATGATCTACTAGAAAATTATTGTTCAAGTATTGGTAAATCCGAATACGAACACGTATCCGATTCCAAATATTTACCATAACCTATATGCTCCTGATCAAATGAATACTGCTGCAGGTACTAGAATTGATGAGATCAATTTCCCAAGGCCAAACCAAATTGGAACTATGTATTTGGGTTTATTAAGTCATAACTATGATATGCCAGGGCCAAGTGATTTGGGAAATCAAGAAGGGTCCATAATTTCCAGTGGACTCGATACGTCTTTTTTGTCTGACAACATGACATGTAACTTTAATTGGTCAAATTTAATGGACACTCCAGGGCCGAGTGGGACCAATAATCTCATTGACATATCACAGGGTCCTAGTGGAACCAATCTAATGGATCCTATATGTAATCCCATGTGGGAACAATTTTCTACTTTCACTATTACTCCTATGATTGGTAGCAACTTATCTAATATAACTATCCCAGGCAATCCCTACATTGGCAATGCGGCTCCATATATTCTCAACCTGTAAATTATATGGTGCCGCTAATGCAAGACAATTTAGAGAACATGTTTCAGGGTATGTTCACCGACAACTACAATGGAGATGGAAATTATATGGCGCTAAATCAGGGAAAATTTCAGAACATGTTCCAGGGTACATTGTCAAATCAAGGAAATATTCGGAACATGTTCCAAGTTTTAAATAAAAACAACAATGGCTCTGAAAATTCTACGGCACCTAGGCAAAACAATGATATACAAAACATGATTTGAGAGTTCAATCACAAGATTGACCATGCACATTGAGTTTTAAAGGTCTTTGTTTGAATATATATTTTCATTATCAAAAAACAATTTGTTGTTATTTTTTAGTAATTAAAGAACCCCTTCCTAAGCTGAAAAGTCAATTATACCTCCACCAAATGATGAAGAAATTTCATCTTCACCTAAAAATTATCAATTATCCCCCTTGTTAACTTTTAAAATTGGCAATAACCGCACCGTTCGCATTAAAAATTAACAAAAAAATCCCTTCAATTTATGAAGGAATTTCAGATGAATTATTTAGCTAATAAAAATAAAATAAAGGTCTTTTACAGTTTGGCAAAGCACAAGGAGTGTTATTGTATTTAGCTCCTAAAATATACTACATTTTATGTGCATGATCCTAACTCGAATGGGACCAGTCCGGTTTAAGTTTTGAATATCATTGTGATTCTATGTATCTTCTTCAATTATATAGAAATTGGAATGATAAGTATAATTTTTTTTCAATATTTTTAGGGAATTTGAGATGGGTTCATGCTATGGAATGTTGGGGACAAAAGGTATTTGTAGAAGCACCGATAACGCGATTCTTGGTAGACGGTGAGGAAGACAAATTGCAGAAAGGCTATAGGGCTTTTATCTATCTTAAGATGCATGATGTTGGTCAAATGGTTCTGATGTAGTGGCAAAGCACATGTATTTGCCCACAATGATAGAGAAACCATTTCTAACAAATACCATGGCCGGAATCAAAACCAAAGTCAAAACCAACTATGTTTTGAAATAGACCTCGACCTCCTTAATCAAAGAAACAATTATATAACTCAAATAAACAAAGAACTAATTTAAATGGGAAACCAGTTAGTACTTGAGAAGAAAAAAGTTAAAGAAATTGACCTAGATAGCGTTGAAACTCGAACATAAGGGCATTGGTGCTGTCGTGACATACTTGAGCTAAGCAAAAACGACGTACCTGATTTGGCAGATAAGTATGGTAATTTCAATATAGTTATGGATGATCTACTAGAAAATCATAGTTCAAGTATGGTGAATCCGAATACGAACACGTACCTAATTCCAAATATATACCAGAACTTATATGCTCCTAATCAAATGAATACTACTGCAGGTACCAGAATTGATGAGATCAATTTTCCAAAGCTAAACCAAATTGGGACCAATTATTTTGTTTTACAAAGTCATAACTATGATATGCCAAGGCCAAGTGATTTGGGCAATCAAGAAGAGTCCGTAATTTCTAGTGGACTCGATACATCTTTTCTGTTTGACAACATGTCTGGTAACTTAAATGGGTCAAATTTAATGGACAATACAGGGTCGAGTGAGACCAATAATCTCATTGACATATCACAAGGTCCTAGTAGAGCCAATCTAATGTATCCTATATATGATCCCATGTGGGAACAATTTTCTACTTTCACTATTACTCCTACGAGTGGTAGCAGCCGATCTAATATAACTATCCCAGGTAGGGGTGAGTATTTGGTCCGAACCGGATCGAACTGAACTGAACCGAATTTCGGTTCTAGCCCGGTTCGGTCCAGAAAAATGTAGGACCGTTTACCGGACCGAAATATTCGTTTTGGTTCGGTACAAAAACCGACCGGTCTAATATGTACCAAATCACATACCCAATTTTTAAAATTTGGTTCGGTTCAGTCACTTAATAGTTGTTAATAAATAGTTAGTCACTGAATAGGTGTTAAATTTGGCACTTTAAATATTATTAAAGATATCATGTTATTAAAGACTTAATAGGCTCCTTAAATGTTATTAAAGATAGGCACAATAATTTATAAAATTGAAAGCAGAAAACCTATAAGAAATTGAAAAGTATTATACAGTAGGCGGAGGAAATTGAAAACCTGTCATTAAATGTTCTATAACAGTACCACTACACTAGCTACATACAATAAATTCAACATTAAACATGCTTCTCTCTTTTCATTTTCTTGTCCAAAAATCTATATAAGTTTAAACAAAATGGCCAACTAATAAGAGAGATGGAAATTATTTGAGGAAAAACCCACCTGTAGGCGGAGGGGTCATTTCTATCGGCCGCAGCGGAGAAGGAGTAGCCGAGCTACTGTAGGAGGCGGAGGAGGAGGCGGCGGGGATGATTCGGCAATCAAACACCGGCGGCGGCTAATCGGGCTGGAGAAGGTGCAAGGAGGTTGGAGAAGTAGAAAATTGGATGGGTGTAATGATTTGGGCATATATCGGCTGCTGGAAATCAATGTTGTGTTAGCTGTTAGGGCTCAACATAATAGGGAAAAAATCGGTTCAACCAGTTTTACCGAAAACCGACCCCTATAAAGGTCGATTCTGAGGCAAAAATCGACTACTACCGAACCGATTTTCCGGTTTGGTACTCGGTCCGGACCGAATCAGTCGGTTCGATCGGATGACCGAACCGGGCTCAGCCTAATTCCAGGCAATCCCAATATTGGCAATGCGGCTCCATATGTTCTACAACCTAGAAATTATATGGTGCCGCTATTGCAAGACAATTTAGAGAACATGTTTCAGGGGATGTTCACCAACAACTACAATGGAGATGGAAATTCTATGGCGTTAAATTAGGGAAATGTTCAGAACATGTTCCAGGGTACGTTGCCAAATCAAAGGAAATGTTCAAAACATGTTCCAAGGGTTTAAATAGTAACAACAGTGGCTCTGGAAATTCTACGCCACCGGGCAAAAACAATGATATATATATATATATATATCGCGGTTTACAAGGATCGATTGCTCATTCTTGGTAAAAAAATTCTTAATTAGTAATTTATTTATTGGTCCTTACATTAATTGCGAATCCTATACAAAATTTTATCCATTTGCCTTATCGCGAAAAATAACTTTTTAATTTAGCACGGATTACCATAAAAATCACAATTATATATATGTAAATTAAAAGAATCATAAACCGCAACATTCATGCACAACTAGGAAGTATTGCATCCGGATCGTTGCTTAGTAAAAAATGTAAGACGTTTATTTCTTCATTACAAAAATAGATAAATTCTACATTTATTCAATTAATTCGGTAGGTGATAAAATAAACACTTGCATTAATAAAACATTAATGTTGTGAATTTTCCTCAATTACCTGGTGCACTTAATGAAATTTCCCTAACTTACTTTAACTATTCACCTATGAAGTGTATTTGCACCAATAAATATCGCACTACCTACATGCCTAAACCTTCAATAACAAATCTCTTCTTCTTTTTTAATCTACCCCCCTCCCCCCATCATTCCCTTTTTATGATGAATGCAATTCAAAACAGCCCACCTGAATGGAACTCTATCAAAAATAAATCTGCTAGAAAGAGAATGGGCGGAAAAAAATAAGCATAGAAAAAAAGAAATATAAATGTGTTTATCCATGTGATGAAATAATGGAAAATTTACACTCTAAGAGCGACATGAAAATAGGCATATTACAATTTTCATTGTGAGAGTGTTTATAATTGCACACTCGCATAAAAATGGGCGCAAAAGAGATTTCACTTTGATGTAGAAATTGATCAATTTAACAATATGATCTTGACAACATATTCAGTTAACTTTTAACTCCCTATAATATTGGTTTATGAGCATCTTACAAGCACGCGTGAAAATATAAAAACTAAATGAAAGACATTGTAAATTATATAATGGGGTAAACTGTTTTTTAAGATTAACAGAAGGGAATATTTAATTTACTGACTCCTAATCAAAGAAAATATTCTCAAACATGTGATTCATATTATTTCATGTATGTACTTAGTACATGAAATTTAAACTGATGACAAATAAATTAAATAATTGAGCCTCACAAGTTGTGAAAAATCTTATATCCCACATGAAATGACAACATGATTGTTTAATTTTCCATACCAAAAGTGACTACAACATATATAACTGGAAAATTATATTGAACGTTTAGCATCTCCCATCGAAAATTCTAGGCATGATAATTGTTAGTGGACATTTTATTTTTTTCTTTATTAACTTCAATTTTCCATACCTATGATTATATATATACAATGATTTTATTGGCCGAGATGCATGTGTCATCATTTCTCTAAATAGCCAAAATTGTTGGTGGTCTCGTTGAGATTTCCTTCCATTCAACTCAAGTATTTTTCGTGATGTCTAATTCGTAGGTGCGGCTTTTCAGACTTATCTTGATCTATTATGAATTCGGATATTTGCTAAAAAAATAAGAAAAAATGATCCATTGTTGTGTGATTATATCAAAAAAAAATCCTACTTAATTAAGAACTAAATATTTTTTATTTTTTTATTCGAAAATTTTAAGTCCGGTAAAATGTTCCTAAAACACGATCATAATAACACATAACGAAAAACTATCCAAATGAGTTGAGTCCCGCCAAAAAACAATGCTTAGCAAATACTCTCCACCAACACATGAGTTAGATTCATAGTCAAATAACCGGTAAAGTTGGATTCATGGAAAACGGGTGAAATCAATTAAAGAAAATTGTCTGATCAACGAACTTAATCCAATATGTGTTTTTCAAAAGTTTTCAAAAAAAATATAGTTTGGAAAAATCAAATCTTTTGAAAATGAGTCGTATTAGCCATGTTACATAACCAAAGGTCCTATCAAAATCACTAAAACCATCAAAGTCAACTATGAAGAAATGATAGTTGACAAAGAACTTAAAGAGATGAATGCTGAGGAAATCAAGTAGAACAATCTTGACAAAGTTGGAAGATTCATAATGATCAGAGCCCTTGATAATGATAGGCTAACAAGGTCAAACATTACAAAACAACAAAAAAGATGTGGGACAAAGTTCGCGATATGAGCAAAGGGAATGATGGATGCAATTAAAAAGCTTTACTTAAGCATAACTCTTGAAAAGTTGGAAAACTTCAAAGTAAAGTTCAGATAAAGTACTGATCAGATGGATACAAGATTTACAAGGACGTTGAACGAAGTGTTAAAGTCATGAAAAACTTTCATGGATAGAGAGATCACTGTAATGATTCTCAAGACGTTGCCTCCCAAGTTCAATATAAAGATTACACCAATGGAAGAATCAAGAGATTTGGGAAAAATCTCTCTAGTAGAGTTGTTCTCAGTACTCAAGGCATATGAGTAAAAACTGCCAAAAATGAGAATAGAAGTGACATCAACTTCTAACCCCAATGTTGTCTTAGTTGCTACAAAAAAACCAAAAAGATTAGCTGGAAGATCGAATGAAATGGACTCATCTGCTGAGACCATGCAACTCAACACAAAAGAGAACACTGCTGGCAATGTAGCTTTACTCTTAAATGGGTTCAAGAAGTTCTACAACACAAAAATTGAAAAATAATATTTCTACTTCTAACCCTAATTCTCATGATGAGTGAATAGCATTTTTGGTCCTCCTTTGTATTTTTGTCCCTCTTAAATTTTTTGTAGCAGATTGGTCCCACTTATCAATGTAATGTATCACATTCGTCCCTCTTATAACTGTTGGGATAATGGTTGGGATGCCTCGATTGTCAGAACAACGACAGTGCGGAATTTAAAATTTTTCGAAGCACCCAAGGTCCCATATAAGATTCTCCATATTATTTATACGCAAGCATGAAACAAAAACACACATTGAATTAAACAAGGGGGTTTTTGCGATTTACCTCACCACAGGCAAGGTGGTGGCAACCTTCAATTCTGATTCTGAATCTGGATCTGGATCTGGACAGAAGTGATCCAAGCGTCTCACCTCCAAAGTTAGTCCACACCAATTGGATTCTGGATCTAGGAGATTTGTCGAAGCAGGACTGTGCAGATCTACTTGCCAATGCAATATCTAACACGGTGGAACAAGGGAGAGGCGGCGGCAGCGGCGCTATGGCAGCAGGTGGCGGCGGCTCTAGGTTGGCGGCGCAAAGGAGAGGGGGGGGGGGGGCGGCGACTAGGAAGAGAAGAGAGGCTAGGGTTTTTCTAGGGTGATAGCTTTTTGAGCTCTAGTGGAACCCTATTTATAGACTCCCTCTTGACCTAGGTTTGCAAGACTCCTTATGGGCTTTTAATTAAAGGCCCATGTCTTGCAAGCATTTCATTTAATTAATTACTTAATTAAATGCCCAATCCAATTAAATCAATATTTATTTTATATAATTAATTAGCAACTCAATTAAGTATTTAATTAATTAAGTCAGCCAATTAATTAATCTCCCACTTGAATTAAATACTTTAATTCATTTAATTGATTTAATTACCTTTAAATCAATTAATTCCTTTAGTATCCTTTTTCAACAGTCACCGTCCAATTGTATTGTGTGTGACCCTCTGGGTTCACCATCAATTGGCAACAGGCCCACGAATTCCTCGTGATTTAATTTATGAACAATAAATTGCTCCGGTCAATTAAACAACCTTTAATTGACCACTCCTAGAATCAAATCCTCTATTAACTCAGGAGTACCTACACTTCATGGTCGATGTCTAGCCACAAGCCCATGAAGCCCAACTTCAGGTGAATTGATACTTGTGAACCTCGTCTCATATAATTACCATGTACATACAGTCCTTCTATCGACTAATATTCCCGATCAAGAATTAGGGTGTGTTAATTGATCGGCACCTCTAAATTTGTCTCGATAACTATACTTTCTAATTCAGGATAATATTCCAGTGTGACTGCTAAATTTGGAAACCTCTTCCCAAATCCGTCACCGACCACGGCCGTGGATTCCTCGGATATATTATCTAAGAATCGTATAGGAAATTCTCTCACCCATTACAGTGAGTCAATAGATTCCATATCGGTACTAACCACTCGCGTACATGTCCATACGCACCCAACCTAGGCATGTTATGACCAAGCTAAGTGGCCTATACCTAGATCTAAGTACGCACTTTCATGCACCGAATTCGCCCTAGCACCTCAAGTCAAAGGACTAAATCGTACACTATTATAATCCTTGAGAAACATCCCATCACCGATATGCGACATGCGCTTCCACAATGGGTTTCTCTGTTCGGGTCGTTCGATGCGTTCAATCCTCCATTGAACCACCTACTCATATGCACTGGCCTCAAATGCCTTGCTCATGAAACGCTACAAATTCACTCCATGTGAATCATGCATACTTGTACAAGTCTTGGCGATTCTTACGATACCCCGTCTCGTTTGGAATCTATGACTTGGAACAGTTTTAAGATTACGACCTTTGAGACTGTTTCATGATTGCACTCAGTACTGAAGTGAATCGTCCCATAGTCAAATGTAATCTAAGGATTTTATCCAATCGCTTAAATGTATTCGCGAGAGATGAAGTTGGCCATTGTTTATCCTTATACACATATAAATAAACATGCGTACTAAGTCATTTATACTAAAGAAAGATAATGATAGTTCCAGTACAAGCTAAATGTATTGGCTTGCAGGGCACTATCCCATCAATCTCCCACTTGCCCTAAAGCCAATCACAAACGTTTCTAGGACCCATCTTTTTAAAGATGTTCTTCGAACTCATTTCATGATATAGCCTCCTTTTAGTGGATCCGCTAAGTTGTCTTCTGAGTCGACGCGATCCATTACGCGCGTTAACTCTACCAATTATTTTTCTAATCAAATGGTACCTTTCTTTCAATTGTGTATAGATTTCTGGTAAGATCTCGAATGCTTTGCTTTAGCAATAGCTCCAATGTTATCATAGAAGATAATCATGAGCTTCGCAATGCTAGGAACTACATCCAACCATAGGATGAAGTTTTATATCTAAACACTTTCTTAAGCCGCATTTAATGCTACATTTGATGCTGCAATATATCTCGCTTCAGTGGTTTAGATAGTTACGGTGATTTGCTTGGAACCCTTTCAAATTCACCGTTACCCCATTGATGCAGGATATGTATCCAAAAATGGATGTATCTAATTTATCCACATCACACTGAAAATTCGAATCAGTAAATCCTTCGAACTTTAATTTTCCACTACCACCGTAGACCAAGATCAAATCCTTAGTCTTTGTCAAGAGCTTAAGGATATCTGTTACGGTGGTCCAGTACTTCTTCACTGGATTTTGACTAGCAACTGCTCGCGATACTTGAGCAAGTTCTACGTCTGGTCTAGTACATAGTAAAGCATGCTACATGCAACCTTTTGTTTGAAACATAAGGTATTTGAGACATTCTCCTTTATTCTCATTTGATGTAGGGCACATCGATTTTAGAATAAGGGATACAGTGTCTCACTGGAAGCAATCCTTTCTTGGATTCTTCATACTGAATATTTCCAGTATTGATTCTATGTACTTAGATTTAGAGAGTGTCAGCATCTTTTTCGGATCTATTCTACAGATACGTATCCCAATACGCAAGATGCTTCTCCTAAATCTTTCATGGAGAATTGCATGGACAATCATGCTTTTGTCTGTGCTAACATTCCGATATCATACTAGATAGCCAAAACATTATCGACATATAAAATATGAGCTTCATCGCTCATATTTTAGTACATAGTAAAGCATGCTACATGCAACCTTTTGTTTGAAACATAAGGTATTTGAGACATTCTCCTTTATTCTCATTTGATGTAGGGCACATCGATTTTAGAATAAGGGATACAGTGTCTCGCTGGAAGCAATCCTTTCTTGGATTCTTCATACTGAATATTTCCAGTATTGATTCTATGTACTTAGATTTAGAGAGTGTCAGCATCTTTTTCGGATCTATTCTACAGATACGTATCCCAATACGCAAGATGCTTCTCCTAAATCTTTCATGGAGAATTGCATGGACAATCATGCTTTTGTCTGTGCTAACATTCCGATATCATACCAGATAGCTAGAACATTATCGACATATAAAATATGAGCTTCATCGCGCTCCCACTAATCCTTGTGTACACTCATTGTTCATACTCGTTTTGATGAAGTCAAATGTCTTGACTGTCTCATCAGAACAAATGTGAATCTAAATAGATTCAGACATCGCTAATGGAGAAAAGGTTTCATCAAAGTCTGTTCCAGAACATTGTGAATAGCCCTTTTACCACTAGTCGATTCTTAGAGGCAACACCTCTCCATTCATTCCAAGATTGAAGATCCACTTACAATTTATAGCCAACTTACAGGGATAAATCCCTCGGGTGGATCAGTCAAGGTTATACCTTGGTGGAATGGATGGGATCCATTTTGGTTTGCATGGCTTCGAACCACGTACCAGTGTCTATGTCTGACATCGCTTCTTGATAGGTCTTTGGATCACTTTCCACATTCTCGTTTTCGTGACTGAAACCAAATCGATCTGGCTCCTTACGAATTCGATCAGACCTTCGAAGAGTATGTGTACTAGTAGATTTAGTAAATTCTGGATTAACTCCCACTATTTGCTGGGACGGGTCCAAATCTTGGACTTCATCAAGTTCCATGACGTTTCCATTTCCTTTGACGAGCATTTCATCAACAGAGGAACGGGTATCTAGGAGAAACAATTGTTTCTCATTGTCGTGGAACAGGTATCCAATGGATTTCGTTGGATACCCCACAATTATATACAAATTGGATCTACTAGCCAATTTATCTCCTTCCTCGTTTCTACAATCGGTAGGAGATCTCCATACTCAAAAGTAAGAGCATAGAGGTATTTTGCCATACCTTTCCTGGTAAAGCTTTGTAGGCACGAACTTTGAAGGTACTTTGCTCAGTATCTTCGATGCAGTCAGGAGGACTAACTCCTAGAATGCATAAGGAAGCTTAACAAAACTCAATATGGATCGAACAATGTTAAACAATGTTAGATTCCATCTCTTTAGACACTTCAATAAGTTGAGGCGTCTTAGGAGGAGTTTATTGTATGAGAATCTCATTCTCATTAAGATAATTGAGGAATCCTTGACAAGTATTTGCTATCTCGATTAGAGCGAATAATACTATTTCTTTGTTGATTCTCTACTTCGCATTGAAATACCTTTCTTGGTTTTTCGGATATGCATCTCAGTAGATTCATTTTTCACTAACGACCAAGGTCATTAGTAAAAAGTACGAAGTATGAGTAATCTCCTCTCACAGTAACTTTTAGTGATCCATACTCATGGATTAAATCCAGATTTTGTTTGGTTCTCCCTGGATTCCCTGTGACGGGAGATCTGGTCATATCTCCTTTGAGACATGATTCGCAGGTTGGAAGTTCATCCAAGTTCTATTTTTCAAGAAGCTTAGGTGAAACCAACTTTTGAATCCTACTCTTGGAGATGTGTCCAAGTCTAGCGTACCAAAGGTATGGATTATTATCTTTGTATTAATTTGAACTTCACACATTAATTCAATGAAATTGAGTTAATGGTTTAATTCAATTAATTTACTTCCTTTCAATTAACTTCTTTAATTGCTTCCTTTCCCTTTTCAATTAACCCTTTAATTGAAAGGTTGCTTAATTAATTAGATCATCTAATCAATTAAACATATCAGTGCCTTTCTTAGATGCAGTGGGATAATTCGACTTTTAGGCTACTTGCGTTCTTTTGACTACCTTTATGGTCGAATTAGAAGAGAATAAATTCTTCTTCATTTTACTCTTCTTTGACTTTGCAGTCCATGAAGTGTAAACGATCATTACAGGTTTATCCTATTTGCCTTTAACCAGTACTTTGGTTGATTCATGAAATGTGATCGACTTATCAAATAAGATCAGTGTATTTCAAGAGTCATTTGAATGAGCAGGAGGAGAATTTAGGAGGAAGTTAATGTTAAGATCACTTGCAAGCCTACGATAATCGATCCAGTTTTCAACTAGATTGATAAAACAAAGACAGTGATCCTTGACACTAGTTCCTTCATTTATTCTCGAGTTTTGAAACAATTCCTTAGAAGTCTCGAATTAAATCGATTCAAAACTACTCCTCAAAACAAGCCTTTTGAGGTGGAGGTTTGTTTCAGAAGACTGGTCCTCAAAACGGGCCTTTTGAGGTGGAAGCTTCAGACATGCTCCTCATGTTGCTTCCATAGCTCGTTCAATCTTGATGCTTATTTGAGGAAACGATCATTAAGATTCCCATACTTCATAGGTGATTCGTTTCACTTTTGAGATTCATCTTTATATGAGGAAACGATCATTAATATTCCCATACTCTACGGGTGACTCGTTTCTTTTATTTTGACTTATCTCGGAAGCGCATAAGGCATAGGCTCGTCATTTAAGAAAATCATTCCCCTTTTTGGAATTTAAGACAATTCTCAAGTTTCTTGCCTAGTCGATATTTTGATCCAGTTATTTTATTGGTCGAGGATAAATAGTAAAATGGATAATTACAGATATCTCAGTATCTTAAAATGAAGACAAAGATTTAGTGGACTAGTTAATGAATAATACTTATAATCTACGAAGGTTGGACTTTCTATCATAGAAGTTCTCCCACTATTTTATCGAAACAATCACCCCTTTGATTGCTCGGGAAATTTAATTCCTAGTACGTCTTGACGTCCCAGCGGCAATTAATTGTACCCACGACTCGTGGCCATACAACCAATTCCCCAGGTAGGCATACTTATTTCTAATTGTGTCACTCCACAACCTTCAAGCTATTTTGCCTCGGTTTTCGCACTTATCTAGCACTGCTACATCATAAGTGTTACTAATCGTTAAGTCTAACCCATCAATCATGATGAGCAACGGGCCCGGTCGTGAGTTCTCCGTAACTAGTTATCGGTCGATCCTCACATCCCGACCAGTCCTCACCCTTGTCGTGTTTAGTTAAAAACAGGAGTCAAGGAATTTCGCGTATTGTCCCTTTCTTCGACTCGGGTGCCAGACTCTGGATCACCTCTATCGATAAGTAGACAACATACCCTAGTCCCTATTGATGGAAGGCTTGGATTTATATAAATACTTCATTTTATTTTAATCCAATATGACTTAATATTTAATTCGAGAGGGGAATTTCTGGTTTGAAAGTTATACTAACTCTCCTCGAGATCTCACCGATTCAGTTATGCTTTATCTTTTATTACGATCTAGATTCTAGCGCGCATCTCATACAAGCTAAATATAAATCGACAAAATAAATAAAAGCCATACAAGCCTAACATGCATACTACCACAATATGTTTTCGATCGGGAGACTCCTATGTGGGCCATCATCGAGCCAATGATGTTGGCCCTATTGGTCAATCTAAAGGGTTCTCATACAGGCATATGCTATTACACAATGTACCATGCATACATGGCCTTCATATCTTCTTGGGCTCCCACCTTGCTTGTAAACGGGCCTCCATCCTAAACTAGGAAAGCAGTAAAGCCCTATTCTATTACAAAGGCTCAAAGTGGCCCAAAAACATAATAGGCTCGCAGGCCTAATAAAAACCAAACATTAAATTAAACCAATCACATCTAACCTAAGGCCAAGGCTCGGCTCGATCGAAAACCACGTAAACAATTCACATAGAGCAAGAAACAAGCAAACATCCTTTACCTATTTCTTTCTTAATTTTAAAACTACCTTTTAAAACTAACTTCCTATGATTCTTACTTTTTAGTCACTACTAATTATGACAAAATGAATATTCGGGTAAACAAAAATAAATTTTCTGCTCAAATTCAGATTCTGTTTTTCAACTTTTGAAAATTGCATTTTCGCCCCTCAACTTTTCGAAAATTGCACTTTGACCCCAAAACTTTTAAAAAGTTACAAAACACCCCTGGGCAGATTTGGGTAGCTACCAGAAAATAAAATTTTGAATTCTGAAAATTTTTTATTTTTCAAATTGACCCCTCAAGTTTTGGTAATTGCAAAACAGCCCCAAAGTTTTCGGAAATTACAAATTGACCCCAAAACCCGTGCGACCAGTTTTG
Source organism: Penstemon barbatus (assembly GCA_003313485.2). Classification (NCBI taxonomy): domain Eukaryota; kingdom Viridiplantae; phylum Streptophyta; class Magnoliopsida; order Lamiales; family Plantaginaceae; genus Penstemon; species Penstemon barbatus. Next base: position 83,899,285 of record CM064883.1, read on the forward strand.
CAAAAACAGTCCAGAATTTTGAAATTTCCAGATCTCAAAAATTCGAATTTTTCAGCCCCTAAAAACCCTAATTGCAATTTTTTAGTTCAAAAAGTCCTGAGGTTTTCAAAAACTATAAAATTGGCACAGATCTAAAAAAGCAGTTTTACCCAATCATATATCCAGTCATAACAAGTATGAATCAATTTACAGAACATAATTATCACGTGTTTACATATACATAATTAAACATATACGGTGAAAACACATTATGTTCAGGCTTTTCGTATAATAATGATGGAGTTGGCTCTGATACCACTGTTGGGATAGTGGTTGGGATGCCTCGATTGTCAGAACAACGACAGTGCGGAATTTAAAATTTTTCGAAGCACCCAAGGTCTGATATAAGATTCTCCATATTATTTATACGCAAGGATGAAACAAAAACACACATTGAATTAAACAAGGGGGTTTTTGCGATTTACCTCACCACAGGCAAGGTGGTGGCAACCTTCAATTCTGATTCTGAATCTGGATCTGGATCTGGATCTGGTTCACAGAAGTGATCCAAGCGTCTCACCTCCAAAGTTAGTCCACACCAATTGGATTCTGGCAACACCTCCTAGTCTTAGGCTCAGAACTGGATCTAGGAGATTTGTCGAAGCAGGACTGTGCAGATCTACTTGCCATTGCAAGATCTAACACGGTGGAACAAGGGAGAGGCGGCGGCGGCGGCGCTAGGGCAGCTCACGGCAGCAGGTGGCGGCGGCTCTAGGTTGGCGGCGCAAAGGAGAGGGGGGGCGGCGGCTAGGAAGAGAAGAAAGGCTAGGGTTTTTCTAGGGTGTTAGCTTTTTGAGCTCTAGTGGAACCCTATTTATAGACTACCTCTTGACCTAGGTTTGCAAGACTCCTTATGGGCTTTTAATTAAAGGCCCATGTCTTGCAAGCCTTTAATTTAATTAATTACTTAATTAAATGCCCAATCCAATTAAATCAATATTTCTTTTATATAATTAATTAACAACTCAATTAAATATTTAATTAATTAAGTCAGCCAATTAATTAATCTCCCACTTGAATTAAATACTTTAATTCATTTAATTGATTTAATTAATTTTAAATCCATTAATTCCTTTAGTATCCTTTTTCAACAGTCACCGTCCAATTGTATTGTGTGTGACCCTCTGGGTTCACCATCAATTGGCAGCAGGCCCACGAATTCCTTGTGATTTAATTTATGAACAATAAATAGCTCCGGTCAATTAAACAACCTTTAATTGACCACTCCTAGAATCAAATCCTCTATTAACTCAGGAGTACCTACACTTCATGGTCGATGTCTAGCCACAAGCCCATGAAGCCCAACTTCAGGTGAATTGATACTTGTGAACCTCGTCTCATATAATTACCATGTACATACGGTCCTTCTATCGACTAATATTCCCGATCAAGACTTAGGGTGTGTGAATTGATCGGCACCTCTAAATTTGTCTCGATAACTATACTTTCTAATTCAGGATAATATTCCAGTGTGACTGCTAAATTTGGAAACCCCTTCCCAAATCCGTCACCGACCACGGCCGTGGATTCCTCGGATATATTATCTAAGAATCGTATAGGAAATTATCTCACCCATTACAGTGAGTCAATAGATTCCATATCGGTACTAACCACTCGCGTACATGTCCATACGCACCCAACCTAGGCATGTTATGACCAAGCTAAGTGGCCTATACCTAGATCTAAGTACGCACTTTCATGCACCGAATTCTCCCTAGCACCTCAAGTCAAAGGACTAAATCGTACACTATTATAATCCTTGAGAAACATCCCATCACCGATATGCGACATGCGCTTCCACAATGGGTTTCTCTGTTTGGGTCGTTCGATGCGTTCAATCCTCCATTGAACCACCTACTCATATGCACTGGCCTCAAATGCCTTGCTCATGAAACGCTACAAATTCACTCCATGTGAATCATGCATACTTGTACAAGTCTTGGCGCTTCCTACGATACCCCGTCTCGTTTGGAATCTATGACTTGGAACGGTTTTAAGATTACGACTTTTGAGACTGTTTCATGATTGCACTCAGTACTGAAGTGAATCGTCCCATAGTCAAATGTAATCTAAGGATTTTATCCAATCGCTTAAATGTATTCGCGAGAGATGAAGTTGGCCATTGTTTATCCTTATACACATATAAATAAACATGCGTACTAAGTCATTTATACTAAAGAAAGATAATGATAGTTCCAGTACAAGCTAAATGTATTGGCTTGCAGGGCACTATCCCATCAATAACACATTCTTCCTTTTTAAATTTTTTGTAGCAAATTCGTCCCTCTTATCAATGTAGTGCAAGTCCATCTTACAAAGTACATCAACTTTTGTCCACTTTAGTATTTTGAATTTAAGTGATGTATTTTGTATTTAAGAGGGACTAATGTGTTACACTACATTGATAAGAGGGACGAACTTGCTAAAAAAAAATTAAGAGGGACGAATGTGATATACTACATTGATAAGAGGGACCAATCTGCTATAAAAAATTTAAGAGGGACAAAAGTGCAAAAGATAATACATAAAGAGGACCAAAAGCGGAATTTACTCTTCTCATGATTGTAATGATAATCCGAACTAATATTTTATAATTGCAGGAAATTGGGACACTTCATCAAGGATTGCCTATATCCTAAAGTTGATAAATATAAAAAGGAGGAAAATAAAATCAGGAAAGAGAGGAGACATAACAAGAGCAAAGTAATATTTGCTGAAGCTGAAAAGATAGAAGACATCTACTCGTCTGACTTAGATTCGGAGACATCAGAAGATGACTTTGTTGAATAAGAGACACTTGCATTGCTCTTTCTCATGGCCTAATAATCATATGATTTTGACAATGAGGGAACTCTTTTTGAAGAAGAAAATGCGCCCTCTAGTTTGTTTGAACAAATGATTATTAACAACACAAAGTTCTTGCTACTTTAGTTAAGCTTAAGGAATAGATGACTATGCTGAAAGAGCAAAATGCTTCACTGAAACTTAATGTTGAAAAACAACAAGAATCAGTTGAATACAGAATGTTTGAGCAAGAGAATGAATCTCTGAAAGCTGAATGTGAAGTTTATAATAGCTAAAATCATGGAACTTTAAAAGTCTCATGATAAATATTATGTTGCATCAGATAGCATGTCTAATAAACATAAACTACCTTCAGAAAAGAATGGTTTAGAATTCGACTATGCTGAAAAAATTATATGTGCTAGTAACAATAAGGTAATCTTATATGTTAAGAGTACTAAACCTACTTCACTAGAAAAAGAGAAAAAGGAGAAGAAATTGCCAAATCTTACTTAGGGTAAAGAGCCTAGGAAAGAAAAACAGACCGGTAAAGTTAAACAGCAGAGTAGTCCAAAGAAGTCTGGTGATAATTGCAAGAATAATCAGACTAGTAATAAGTCTAAGTCGTCTGTTAATGAGCAAGTTAGAGAAATACCTAAGAAGCAAAGAAATCATAAAACTGATAATGTTTGGTATGGAAATGAGCTTTATTATATGCAACCTGCCATCATATTATCATGCACCTCATTATCCATTTTACTATGATGTTTTATACCCTGCTCATCATCCGATGCATGCTTACCGTACTAATCATGCACTGTATCCAACTTATGAGCATTACTCACATCATAATGATTTTCATAATAACATGCATGTTGAAAATTATGATGAATCGAGAGTAACAAAAGCACCACCAAGATCTACTGAGCCTAGGAAGCCTAAGGTTTCCAAATCTTGGGTTGTCAAATGTGACACTAATCCTCCAGGACATAAATTTGATATGATTGGTGCTTGAAAATGCACTTAAATTTTTCTAATTTTCTTAATAAATCAATTATTAATTTGATATTTTCATGAAACTAATAGAAATTATTGTGATTAGAAAATATTGAGTTTTGATTTGTTTTTGTAGAAAAATAAAATACGGACCCCGGTACATTTAGCTATCATAAATTATACAAGTATCAAAGGGATGATTTGAAGCAAGGAAAGATTCAAGGAATTAGTCAAGTAGTGCAAGAACAACAAATAAGGAATCTGCAACACCTATATATATGTAGTCCTAGAATTATACATCTTGAAAAACACAATTTTTAGTCTTAGTTACAATTCTCCCTTAAATCTTTCCGGGCAGCCTCCGCCTCTTGAATAGCAAGAAGAACTAGCTTTGAAGCTCGTAGTTGAACAACAGAAGGGTCATCTTCCAGCATGATATGGTTCGAATTACCACACAGAGCAGTCCTAGACTCCTAGGTAAAGAGCTGGGGTTCAAATCAAGTTCAGTGTATTCATTAGTTGGGTTACTTGTTATCAATTTTAATAGGTACATGGACGAGAGGGGTGGGGATGGGAAACGAGAAGGTATGGTATGAGTTGGTCAGGCTGTGTAGAATGATGCAGAATGTTTGATTGTGGAGTTGAATTGTTAGAGTGGGTGAGCTTCTTGTTCTTAAATTCAGTGTGGTGTGGAGAATTCAACGCTATGATCTTGACAACATATTCAATTAACTTTTAACCCCATCTAATATTGGTTAATGAGCATCTTACATGTACATGTGAAAATATAAAAATAAAATGGAATATATTGTAGATTATATCATGGGATAAAATGTTTTATTTGACTCTTATAAAAAAAAATATTCTCAACATGTCATTCGTATTGTTTCATGTATGTACTTAGTATATATATATCATTCCATGCAATTCAAGTATTTTATGTGATGTCTAATTCGTAGGTGCGAATTTAGACTTATTTAGATCAATTATGGACTCGACTTTTGCAAAAAAAAAAAAAAAAGAAAAAAAAATGACCATTTCTTGTTTGACTAAATTCCAAAAATATCCTACTTAATTAACTACATATTTTTTTCATTAGAAAATCCTAAGTCCAATAAAAGATTCATAAAACACGATCCTTGCTAGCTAATTAATAAAGACATTCCCCGAATGATCGTAATTACATATAACGAAAAAGCATCCATTCTTACATTGAACCCTAGCACTGTCCAAATGAGTTGAGTCACGACAAACAACTTGCTTATCAAACACTCTCCTCCAACACACGAGTTGGATTCATAACAAAATCAACGATAAAGTTGGATTCATGGAAAACGGGCGAAATCAATCATGAATAATTGGTAAAATTGATGAAATTCGATTAAAAACTGTGAAAATAATAAAAATTTGAGTGAAATAACATTGGTAAAGTTAATGAAAAATGAATGAAATCGGTAGAAAATTACATATTGAATCGAATAACTTTGAATAAAATTCAATATCCTATTATTTCATGCTTTTAATTTATCATATATTCAATTTTCTAATTTATCTTGAAATTAATTTCTAAAAACTACAGGTGGAACTCTAATACTGCAACTGATATATGACCTTGCTAAGCAATTCATGTACCGCCCCCGATTTAGAAAATACTTAGTTAATATTTACAAATATATGTAGTTAATTTATATATGTCACATCCCTTCTAATTTTAGAAGACCAAAACTTTATATTAACTAATTTACAAGACACTATTAAATCTAAAACTATTACGATAATTTACTCCAAGTAGATAAAACATCTTCTTCTTCTTCACTTATTTATTATCTCTGGTAAATCTAAAAATAGATAAAACAAAAATTTAAGTTGACTGACAACTTAGTGAGGTGGGTAAGCGTCTTACCTATAAATTTTTTTAAAATTCGGCAAGTAATAATTTATAGAAGTTCAACCAAAACAGCATAGAACAAGTGTCAAAACTTTAACAGTAAATATCTCCTTATATCTCCTCAAGACTTTCTTCCCCAAATACACCATGATAAGGAGTTACATTATCAAAACCTGTGTGACTATTCAATGGATCCAACAACGACTACGTATATCCAAAGACTCCGGTCTCTTGAATATACGAAGTTAGGCCAGGGGTTCAGGACCGAGTCAATAGCCCGTGCTATAACTTAATCGCAAAATCGAACAAGACAAAATAAGCCCAACAAAACAGCAGATAAATAATTCACATAAATCAATTCATATCAAAACTACTTATTAGCAGAACATATACTTTTTCAAAATTCAAGCTTATTAGCAATTAAGTGCAGGATATAGCAGTTTTACCCATTTTGCCTAAAAACCGAGCATATTAGCAATTAAGTGCAAGTTATAGCACTTCTACACATTTTGCCTAAAAACCAATGCTGGAATTCGTACCACTCTAGACAAGAGAATATAAATCTCATTCAGTCCAAATATCCTTTCTACCAACATATCTATTGCAGAGCATTTAAATAACAATATCAAGTCATGAAACTAATGAAATTAATACCGAAACCATTTAACGCATTTCAATAATGATTCGAGACAAGCTTCCGTGATTTAAATCCCACACTCACCCCTTCTTCGGCCAATGGCTTCCATTTCGCCAATAATTGTGAAACTGATGATCCGAACGGTTAAAACATAAAACCAAGTGTTTAGGACCTTCTGTCAAAATTTTAAGATGATACAATGGTTGATGGTCCCCGAACAATTGAAAAACTGAGGTTGTTGGGTATAGAACCGAAAACCTGTCTTAAGTGTTTTGCTTATATATTTATCCCTTTTTTTCTTTCCTCTAAATCTTTTGCTGATTACTTAAAACCTCTCAAGACCGGATTCTCTGGAGAAGGAAAGGTATGAACTCCATATCCAATCAAACTTGTCCAAATCTTTAGACATGTGTGGGTAAGGTGCGACTTGCATGCCCCAATGTTTTTACCTTGATGATAACTCAGTTGGAGGATAAGTATCCAAGTGAATTGTCGATAGTAATCTAACTCACAAGATTAAGTTTCTGGAATATATGCAAATATACCCCCTGAATGTTAAAACTTGCAATTTGACCTTAATGTTTTCAGAAAGTGCACAATCAAGCTCAAGTTGAAAACTCAATAACTAAATTAAATTCTCAATAATTTTAAAGTTCAAATTCAAATTTAGTAATTTCTTATAAGCGAAATTTTGGGGTTTTTTGCCATTCAGATATTTGTTTATCGAGATTTTGGATTCAAATTCTACATCGGTTACCTGTTAGTGTTCATCTGTATTAGTTTTGTTTATTACGATTTGATATCTCGAGATTTTAAATTTATATCCCACATCGGTTAACTCTTAGTGTCCACTAGTATTAGTTCTGCTTATTATGATTTGATATCCAATCGATCAATTTACATATACTTACCGGCAATCACATATATATCGCGGGTTACATAAATTAGTATGTTATTTTTTGGTCTTCTTATTAATTGAGAATCATATACAAAAATTTATCCATTTGCAGTGTCGTGAAAAATAGTTGTCTAACTTAAAGTGAATTACCATATATCACAATGATATCTATGTAAATTAAAAGAATCATAAACCACAACTTTCATGCACAATCATAAGTAAGATGCTAATTTCTTTTAAAAAATAGAATTGAATGCTACATTTATTCAATTATTCTTTAGGTGGTAAAATGAGCAAATGTATATTTTTAGGGTGCAAATTACCAAAAATCCTTGGAGTTTTAATAGGTGAAAGAAGAGTTAAGTTTGTTCAATCCGAAGAGGTACACTTTAGAACGAAACATTGTGTCTTTTGCGAAAATGTATTTTTCTTTTATAAATGTGAGACGGAATTTTGTCAATTCTGAACCAATTAATAGCAACTAAATCAAAATTTAAATTAGCTCTTCTCCAATTCTTATTTTATATTCCAAAAAAAGATGTTCTGTTTGTTCTAACTCATCTGTGGCCTTTCTTTTTGTGCAAACAACAAAGGATCAAGACTGTTGTATATTGGGAGACTACTACGAAATATTGTGTGCACAACCTTAAAAATATTGTCTTAGGGAAATTGCATTCGCAACCTCCAATCTTTGTGATTTTCGTTAAATTGTTCAATTAATTCCATCCATGTAAGTACGTTTATATGTTTAAATTAGTACACAGATTGTTAGACACCAAAAATAGTGGACACCAACAATATTAAGACTACATCAATTTTGCTTAACTAATTTGTGTAATCTTCATGACTATTTCATTACATGTATACTATGTGAATTTTAATTGCCTAAATAATTACAAAATTGTTAGACACCAATAGAACTAACCTAATTAGTTAGATTAAACAACTAACAAAGTAAAAGACTAAACTATCCTAATACCCCTGCATAAGATATACAAAAAACGTTAAAAAACTCTTAACACACTTTGGTTCATCTGAGATTTTGAGGAAGGGAGAGCACATAATATAGTATTTATTTTGATGACACGTGTCCCCATAAAATTTAAATTAAAATAATTTATTTTTTCAAAGATAAATTTATCCTTTTTAATGACTGAAATTCAACAATACCCCTTGGATCTTGCTAAGTAAAAAAAGAATGTGCTATTTTTATTAGCAAAAAAAACCCTCTACTTTTTTTTATTATTATCAAAAAAATATTTCTCTCAATTCAAAATGACAATTTTACCCATCAAAGATGAAAAAAATCCACTTAAATTAAAGATTACCAATAACCCCTCGTAGCTTTAAAATTTTACAATAAACCCTTCGTTTTTGTTTTTAAAAAAAAATTGACTACAACTTTCATATGATTTATGAAATCCACTTTAAAAACTTTTGACAAAAATCTTATCCCCCAAAGTTACATATTGTGGAACTTTACCATCCATATGTAAAAATTAAGCACTTTACCTCCTCAAATAATTTTACTTAATTTTTCTTCGACGGAATTTATACATGTGTCCCTCTCATGAATTTTCAAAGTTAGTCATAACACTTCTTATAAGTCTAACTACTTCACTCATATAAAGATCTGTTTTCAGGTGGGAAGGGTTGGCCAGTGGTTGTGGTGCTGGAGGTGAAGAGAGAGAGGAGTTTGGGGAGGTAATAATTACTCCCAATTTTTTCCTTTTTAGGTATTTTTGCCTGATTGTAAATACCTCCTGAGAGATAAAATGGTGACTTAAGCAGACATGTGCTTGACACGTGACTTTTTTTTATCCAAAAACTAATGGTCGAATGAAATGTAAAAAAATTGTCCAACTTTTGTACGATATGTGTCTTTTTGAAAAGTTTGGTATGAAATGTAAGTAGGCAAACAAATGGTATAGAAAGGGTAATTCCCTCCAATTTTTTGTTTTTTTTTTTGGTTTTTGGAAAGAAATCTTAAATTAATAAGAGATTAAAGAATTTTTTTAAAATATATTAATTAAAGGGTTAGTATATAATTTAACATATATTCATTTTATGTCAAATCAGAGTAGAATTTGTATAATATTTTGTTTAGAAATAAGAAAATTATTGTTTGTTTGATTTTTGAGAAAGTAACCTGAGAAAATTGAAAGATAAAAAACTTAGTCTAGAAAATAAAAAACATATTTGTTTGATATTTCCCAACCACGAAATAATTTTAGGAAACACCAAACATACATGCGTAAGTGTTGGCCACAAAACAATCATCAAATTAACAAATAATCAATGTTATTAAAACCGAACCGGACCGGTCGATCTGACCGGTTTGACCATGAGCCGGTGGTCTCTCCAGATCAGACAACACAGAAAAATTGGTGACTTTCAAACCCAATGTGAACTGTTGAGATCCGGTCAAAAATCGATGAACCGACGAATCATGAAGCCCAACTTCAGGTGAATTGATCTTGTGAACCTCACCTCTTATAAGTACCATGTACATACGGTCCTTCTATCAACTAATTTTCCGATCGAGACCTAGGATGTGTGAATTGATCGGCACCTCTAATTATCTCGATAACTATACTTCCTAATTTCCCGACAATGATTCCAGTGTGACTGCCAAATTTGAAAACCCCTTCCAAATGCATCACCGACTATGGCCATAGATTTCTCGGAATCAATTATCTAAGAATGTATAGGAAATTCTCCCACCTTATCAGGATGAGTCGATAGATCCTTTTTTAGTACTAACCATTCGCGTACAGTTGTGTACGCACCCAACTTAGGCACTTATGTGGCCAGGCTACGTGACCAGTACCTAAATCTAAGTACGCACACTCGTGTACCGAATTCGCCCTAGCACCTCAAGTCCAAGGACTAAATTGTACACTATTATAATCCTTGAGAAACATCCCATCACCGATGTGCGACATGCGCTTCCACAATGGGTTTCTCTGTTCGGGTCTTTCGATGCGTTCAATCCTCTATTGAACCATCTACTCATATGCACTAGCCTCAAATGCCTTGCTCATGAAACGCTACAAATTCACTCCATGTGAATCATGCATACTTGTACAAGTCTTGGCGATTCCTACGATACCCCGTCTCGTTCGGAATCTATGACTTGGAACGGTTTTAAGATCATGACCTTTGAGACTGTTTCATGATTGCACTCAGTACTGAAGTGAATCGTCCCATAGTCTATTGTGACCTTAGGATTTCATCCAATCGCTTAGATAAGTTCGCGAGAGATGAAGTTGGCCATTGTTCAATTCACGTACTATGAATCAACGGGCGTATTAATTATAAACCATAAGAAAACAGTATTTTAACAAGCTAATTAATATTGGCTTGCTGGGCACTATTCCATCAGATTATGGGATCACTTGGTAAAGTGAAGCCTGAGGAAACTGAATTCTCCATTTTGTATGGTATAAGTTGAAATGATGGAATGAATTGTTACCTATTTATAAGAAACTATGATTTGGTCCTACGGTTGGATAACGTTTAAATTAACGGACGAGAACAGGACTAATTATCTTCCCCTATTTAATGCGTGTAAGTTGGACTTCCCGTATTTAATGCGAGTAAGTTGGAACAGCATGTCAGAACCATTGCGCAACAAGGTCAATTTGATGACTAACAACTTCGTAATTTGAGAACAGTAGATCGACTGACGATCAACACCGAAAAACAAAATACGGCATGGAATGAGCATTTCTACACAAAATGCCAGATCTGTTCTTTCTACACGGAGTTTGCAAAAATAGTTGATCGTTTTGAAGATTAATGAGAACAAAATAATATAGAATCCAGTTTTCCTCTCTGATGTACTACTTGTCTGTCACATTTAATGCACTGTGCTGATCCAAGGCCGAGGCATCTCTTCAATCACTTGTCATAAATACCATTCTTTTACAACATTTATTACTCCAAGTGCATTTATCAACTTGGGAGAGACTTTCTGATCACTTCGACTCTGTTGATCGAATTTACTCTTCTGGTGAACAATCTGGTAATTCAAACCGAACTCATCTTATTTGATTCTGCTGAAATCCACAAGTCTGATTTCGAACTTAGCAACAGATCACTAGTCTTCTGGATCAAATATTTAAACCTTCTGATTTTTACTTGTCTCTTCGATTAAATATCCTCAGAGGTTGACTAAGCTTGCATTACTTAGCTGATGACTTTTGAAAATCATCAAAACCTCCATTCACTTCTTCATCTTCATCCAACAACACTTAATGAAATTTCGCCAGCTTCCTTTAACTATTCACCTATGAAGTGCATTTGCACCTATTAATACCGCACTTTCTACATGCATAAACCATCAATAACAAATCTCTTCTTCTTTTTTAATATCCCCTCGCCATCTTCCCCTTTTAACCATGAATGCAGATCAAAACGGCCAACATGAATGAAATTATTTCCAAATAAATCTGCTAGAAAAGGGAAACGGCAGAAAAATATATATATAGAAAAAATTGAAAATGAGAATTATCTTCAGGTTATGTTCTCAAAAATGCGCGTTGGTTTATTTAAAATAGTTAGCTAACTAGCCACATTCACTGGTGCTCAACTTGTTGTTATTTTTTCACCTTAGTGGCAAATCACATTTATTTGTCCACCCTAATATAGAATCCATTTCTAACAAATACCATGGCCGAAATCAAAACCAAAGTCAAAACCAACTAAGGGTGAGTTTGGCCTAGCGGTTGTAGCTCTCAAAAACACTTATAGATTTCTATTGTGAATTTTGAAGTGTTTGGCCCTGATTACTAGAAATACTTCTGCTCAATTGTGATTTTCAAGGTGTTTGGCCGCTAGGATCATAATCACTTTTGGGATCTCGAGAAGCGAAAAATCAACTTATTTTAGAAGCTACTAAAGTGCTACTTTTGTAAAAGCTATTATCCAAAAGCAATTATTCTATAATTAATTTTTATTATAATCAATTATTACCAAAATTAATTTTAGTAAAATTAATTCTCCTATAATTGATTTTCGAATCGCTAGGCCAAACTCACCCGAAGTACTAAAACAGACCTCGACCTTCTTAATCAAAGAAACAATAATATAACTCAAATAAACCAAGAACTAGTTCAAATGGGAAACCAGTGAGAACTTGAGAAGAAAAAAGCTAAAAAAATTGACCTAGATATAGTTGAAACTCGAACACAAGGGCATTAATTGGTGCTGCCCTGACATACATGAGCTAAGCAGAAATGACGCGGCTGATTTGGCAGCCAAGTATGGTAATTTCAATGTAGTTATGGATGATCTACAAGAAAATTATTGTTCAAGTATGGTGAATCCGAATAAGAACATATATTCGATTCCAAATATATACTAGAACCTATATGCTCCTAATCAAATGTGTACTGCTGCAGGTACTGGAATTGATGAGATCAATTTCCCAAGACCAAACAAATTGGAACCAATTAATTTGGTTTATCAAGTCATAACGATATGCCAAGGCCAAGTGATTTGGGCAATCAAGAAGGGTCCATAATTTCCAATGCACTCGATACGTCTCATCTGTTTGACAACACTGGTAACCTAAATGGGTCAAATATAATAGAACCCAACAATAATCCTATATTTGATCCCATGATGGAGCGATTTTCTACTTTCACTATTACTCCTATGAGTGATAGCAGCTCACCTAATTTAGGAGAACATGTTTTATGGGATGTTCTGCAACAACTGCAGTGGAGATGGCGCCAAATCAGGGAAAAGTTTAGAAAATGTTCCAAGGTATGTGGCCAAATCAAGGAAATGTTCAGAACATGTTCCAAGGATTAAACAGTAACAACAATGGCTAAAGAAATTCCACAACACCTAGGCAAAACAATGATATACAAAACATGATTCGAGAGTTTAACCGCATTAATGGCCATGAAAATTGAGTTTTAAAGGTCTTTGTTTGAATATATATTTTTATAATCAAAAAACTTTTTGTGGTTTTTTTTTAGTAATTAAAGAACCCCTTCGTAAGCTGAAAAACCAAATATACCTTCACCAAATGATGAAGATATTTCATCTTCACCTAAAAATTATCAATTATCCCCATTGTTAACTTTTAAAATTGGCAGTAACCGCACCATTCACATAAAAAATTAACAAAATTTCTCTACAATTTATGAAGGAATTTCATATGAATTATTTTGCTAATAATAATAATAATATAAAGGTCTTTTGATAATTTGGCAAAGCACATAGAGTGTTATTGTATTTAGCGCCAAAAATATACTATATTTTATGTGCATGATCGTAACTCGAATGGGACCAGTCCGGTTTAAGGCTTGAATATGAAAAGTTATATTCAAGTCATTCTTGTTACAATTTGGACATTGTAACATGTTTTGATCATTTCCTTGATTTGGCAACATATCCGGAACATGTTCCCTGAACATTTCCCTGATTTAGTTCCATAGAATTTCCATCTCCATTGTAGTTGTTGGTGAACATCCCTTGAAACATGTTCTCTAAATTGTCTTGCATTAGCGGCTATAATTTCCAAGTTGAAGAACACATGGAGCCGTATTGCCAGTGTTGGGATTGCTTGGGATAGTTATATTAAATGAGCTGCTAAAACTAGTAGGAGCAATAGTGAGAGTAGAAAATTGTTCCTACATGGGATCAGATATATGATCCATTGGATTGGTTCCACTAGGACCTTGTGATATGTAAATTGATTGATCGAATTTAAAACCGTAATAAACAAAACTAACACGGATGGACCCTAAGAGATAACCGATGTGGGATTTGAATTCAAATCTCGAGATACAAACTAGGAACAAAAAAAACTAATACGGATGGACACTAACAAACCGATGTGGGATTTGAATCCAAAATTTCGAGAAACAATAATCTGAACTGCTTAGCGACACATGGTCATATATTAGTTAAAATATCAAAGTTCCACCTATAGTTTCTAGAAAGTCATTTCTAGATAAATTAGAAAATTGAATATGTGATAAATTAAAATATTGAAACAATAGGATATTGAATTTTGGCCAAAGTTATTCGATTCCATGTGTATGTATCAATTTCACAACCGTTGTTTTACCAATTTTACTCATTTATCCATCAACTTTACCAATGTTACTTCACTCAAATTTTTAGTATTTTCAGATTTTTTTGACTGACTTTTACAGATTTTATTAATTTTCTTTAATTGATTTCGCCTGTTTTCCATGAATCCAACTTTACCGGTTATTTGACTATGAATCCAACTGATGTGTTAGATGAGAGTTTTTGCTATGCATGTTGTGTGGTGTGACTCAACTCATTTGGGTTGTGCTAGGGTTCAGTGTAAGAACGGATTGTTTTTCGTTATATATAATTATGAGCATCTAGGCAACATCCTTATTAGTTAGCTAGCTGATGGGGGCTATTTTATACCCCATATGATATTCGGATCGAGACAAGCATATGAGGTCGGCCCGACCATATAGCTCATGCACTATAATAGGTAAAATCATTGAATTGAGAAACAAATGTAAAGTCGGTGAAAACATGTGAAATCAATGAAATAAAAGGTAAAATTGATGAAAAGAATATGTAAATCACTACGACAACATGCGAAATAGGTAAAAAGTAGTGATATCAACAAAAAGAAAAAATAGTTTAACCGACAAAAACAATGTGAAACTGATAGAAAATGGTTTAAACCAGAAAAACAAAAGAAATCAACAAAAAGTGAGAAAATAGTGAAAGCAGGTTAAACCGATAAAAGAATGGGTAAATCGGAGAAAAATATTTTAAATCGATGCAAAATGAATGAAATCGGTAAAAAGACAGGAAATACACTTGAAAAATGGAAATTACTAATGCAAATAGGTAAAACCCGACTTAGACTTTTGAACAAATGCATTTCAAAATAAAACAAATAAATAGTGCTTTTAACATAGTATTTTTTTAAATGAAAACTATTATTATGATCTTATTTTAGAGAAAAAAATTACAGAATAACTATATTTGAATAAAATAATTTAAAGTCATCAAATTTTATTAAATAATAATTAAATTGTATATTAGTCTTTGATTGTATTATTATAAGACATGATAAATTTAATTATACTATAATTTACAAAATACTCATGAAATTAACTAGAGAATCAAAACAAGTAAGACGGTCGGTAACCCATGCATAGTTTGGGGTTTCTAACCAATAAAGAGCTTACATTTCATAAGATGCCCTTTAATTTCATTGCCAAGAGTGATATCCGGTACTTGAAAGACGAAAAGCCAACACATGCTAACCTAAAGGGTTTGTCGATTGGACTCCCTGAATTGGAACTCGTAATAGCAAATGAAAAAATGTATATTTCTCAACGCTCCAAACCGCAAACTTCTTCCAGATCAACAACAACAGATTCGCATAGCATGTGACCATATTCACTCAGATACAATTATCCAATAACCATCAAGGCTAAGATAAAACAAGTGAGCTTTGATGTCAGGTATGGTCTAATGTCTTGAGCCCACATGAGGATCGCTCAGACCTGACCTCAGATCCTTATTCCACCCGACAATGATGTCACTTCTTTTTTCGATTGTCAATTTCTCATTCCATATGTTGGATGAAGATGAAGATCATCAGTCAAGTAATTTGAAGTTTGAAGGGAGGTTTTGATGATTTCCAAAACATCATAACCAGCTAATTAGGAAACTTTAGTGAAAACCCTTAGAAGAATTTTGATCAAAGTTAAAGATATATCAGTCAAGTCAAAATTCAACATGGTCCAGAAGACTACTGATCTGCTGTTGAAGGAATAAATCAGATTGGTGAAGATCAGCCGACTCAAATCAGATTAGTTCAAGTTTGGGATCAGCTCGGTTCATCATCAGACTAGTGTACTCATCAGCCAAGTGGAAAGGATCAGAAAGTCTCTCCAACGGTAATAAAAGCACTTGGACTAATAAATGCTGAAGACCGAGGGTATTAATGACTAATTATTGAAGAAAAACCTCGTATCAGCTTGGTGCATTAAATGCTACCTGACAGAAAGTACTGTTGACAGTACTGTCGCAGTGCAGAGCTGTTTGCAGAAATTAAGGACCAATACCCGAGAAATTTGAACTCTGTCTTTGTTCAACGGACACTCTTCAAACCCAGGGTATAAATAGTTCAAGAGACTGAAGAAGAAGAGAACAACACAAACTCTGAGAAGATTTCCGAAGCAAAATCTCTAAGTCTCAAGAACAGTTACTCATCAGCTCAGTCATTTGTTGACTAAAGCCGAAGTTGAAGATTATAAAAAGATAAACATTTTTCTGAGTGAAAAACTGTAAGGAGTGTTGTGCGAAGTGTAGATCCATCTTTGTGAGTGATCTAGCTTCAGTGGATATGTTTTCTTAGTGATCTCCTATTGCGAGCTTACGGCCAGATTCATTTGTTGTTTTGGCATAAGTGTTGTATAGTGTAAACTTTGTGATTATAGTATAACCCAAGATCTAAGTGACTTGGAAGAGTGGACTAAAGGATTTTAATCCATATAACCACTAAAAAAATTCTTTGTGTTTTTAACATGCGTTTTTTCCGTGCATATTTTTAAGTTGCAGGAAAACACTTTGATAAAACTATTAAAAGATTTTAAAAGGAGTTTATTTAAACTGGGGACAAAATCTTTCTAAATAGACTAAGTACACTTGTGAAAAACACTTTCAAATATCCGCTGCAAGTGCTCTGTTTTAAAGCTTGCTGAAATAAGCTAAGTAGTATAAAGAGAAGTGGTTAACTGTGTTGTTCAAAGATTTGTTCAACGATCAGCTTAGTCAGCTTACTGACCTAGAACAGCTTAGTCTGCTTACAGGCGAGTGAAAAGTTTTAAAGTCTAAAAATTTCCAGAGGTCTATTCACCCCCCCCCCCCTCTAGACCTCATCTGACCACTTGGGACCAATAAATGGTATCAGAGCGGGTGGTTCATTTGAATCAGATGCCTGATCAACGAGCTTGATCCTAGTGTTTTTCAAAGGTTTTTAAACTTTTTCAAAAAGGGCATAATTTTGAAAAATTAAAACTTTTTGAAAATAGATTGTATCAGCCATGTTCCCCATATAGCTGGTATGAGCTTCGAAGACTGGAAGATCAGAATGGAGATCTTCTTAGCTGCCTACAATGATAACATGTACACATGTATCATAAAAGGTCCCTTCAAATTCACCAAGACTATAAAGGTTGATGAAGTAGACATAGTGGTGGAGAAAGACTTACATGAGATGACAACTGAAGAAATCAAGCTGTACAATCTGGACAAGGTCGGCCGTTTCATCATGACCAAAGCCCTGAACAATGATAGATTTGATAAAGTCAAGCATTGCAAGACTGCTAAAGAAATGTGGGACAAGGTTCGTGATATGAGCGAAGGAAACGACGCCATTAAAGAGCATCATCTGAGTGTTGCTCTGGAAAAGCTGGACAACTTCAAAATGAAGTCTGCGGAAACCATTGACCAGATGGATACACGGTTTACAAGGACATTAAATTAAGTACTCAAGCTTGGAAAAACCTTCACTGACAAGGAGATAACCGTCAGAGTGTTGAAGGCTCTGCCCCCGAAGATCAACATGAAGGTGACAGCCATGGAAGAGTCAAGAGATTTGGGAAAGATCTCTCTCAACGAGTTGTTCTCAGTACTCAAGGCGTATGAGTATAAACTGCCAAGAATGGGTGTTGAAGAAACCTCAACTTCAGGCCCCACAGCTGCCCTGGTTGCTGCTGAAAATCCAAGAAGACCAGCACATAAAAGCAAAGAAGTGGACTCGTCGGATGAAGCCACACTACTAAACAAAAAGGAGTATACAGCTGGAGACGTTGCATTGCTGATGAACAACTTAAAGAAGTTCTATAAAATAAAAATGAAGAAAAAATACAACAATGCTTCTACTTCTAACCCTACTTCTTCTTCTCAAGATAAGGATTCTTATAAATCCAAACTAATGTGCTATAACTGCAGGAAATTGGGACATTTCATCAGAGACTGCCCATATCCTAAAGCTGAGAAGTATACAGAAGAAGAAAAGAGAATCAGAAAGGAAAGAAAGCATCATAAAGGCAAGGTGCTGTTAGCAAAAGCAGAGAAGCTGGCTGCTATCTACTCGTCTGATTCAGACTTAGACACTTCTGATGAAGAGTCTACTGAAGATGAGAGCCCTGCACTTATCTGCTTGATGGTCAAGGAATCTGATGACTCTGAGGATGATGAGGTAACTCCTCTTGAAAATGAATTATTCAATTCATTTGAGCAAATGCTAGTTAATAATACTAGTATTGTTGATGCATTTGCTAAGCTTAAGGAAGAGATGATATTGCTAAGAGAGCAAAACAGTTCACTGAAACTCAAGGCTGAAAAGCCAAAATAATCAGCTGAATATAAACTGATTGAGCAAGAGAATGAATCTCTGAAAGCTGAATGTGAAGTTTATGAGGGTAAAATCATGGAACTTGAAAAGATAATTGAGTCTCATGATAAATCATCTGTTGCATCCACTCACATACCTAGTAAACAGAAGATGCCTTTAGAACATGATAAGTTAGAACTGAATCATACTGAAAAATTTGTATCAGCTGACAACAGTAAGGTCATTTTGTTTGTTCAGACTACTAAACCTGCTTCACCTGAGAAAGAATTAAAGGAGAAGAAAGCTCCTAAGGCCAAAAAGAGGAAAGAGCCTAGTATAGGAAAACATACTGGTAAGAACAAACAGCAGAGTCGTAGGAATTCTGCTGATAAGGCTAAAACCAATCAGACTAGTGGGAAAACTAAGTCATCTGTTAATAAACATGCATCTAGTAAACCAAAGAAGCATAAGAACAAGAAAAATCAAAATGCTTGGTATGGAAATGAGTCATATTATGTGCAACCTGCTGCATATCCTCCTATGTATCATGCACCTCAATTTCCAACTTACTATGCACCATATCCTGCTCATACAATGCATGCATATCCTGCTTATCATGCATCTTATTCTGCTTATGAGCATCATCCTTATCATAGTGATTATCAACATAACAAATCTGATCGATATGATGAAAATAAACCCGCTCATGCTCCTGTTAAAACTCATAAGCCTAAGAAGCCTAAGACTTCAACATCTTGGGTTGTCAAGGGTGGAACTAATCCCTCAGGACCCTCTCAATAAGGGTTCCTAAAACAATTTTATTTTGTTTTGTAGGTTAGGATTAGGAGTAGGAGTAAAGTAGAGAAAATCATGTACTTGGACAGTGGCTGTTCAAGACACATGTGTGGAAGCATACATGATCTGATTGATGCTGTTGTTGTGGATGGTCCCAAAGTAACCTTTGGAGACAGCAAGGAAGGCAAGATTGTAGCAAGTGGAAGATTAATCAAAGGCAACATTGAGATATCTGACGTCTCTTATGTTAAAGGCCTCAATTACAATTTGCTGAGCATAAGTCAATTTTGTGACAAGGGATTTTCAGTCATCTTCTCATCAGATAGGTGCTATGTTGAACAGATTGGTACAAAGAAGGTCATCTTATCTGGAAGACGACAAAGAAATGTCTACACAGTGGACTGGAATTCTGTTGACAAAAGTTCTAATATTTGTTTGGTGGCATCAACACCAAGTGAAGTCAGTTGGCTGTGGCACAAAAGAATGAATCATGTGAATTTCAAGACCATAAACAGACTTATCAAAAATAATCTGGTAGAAGGAATTTCAAAGACAGTCATGAGCAAAGATAAGCTATGTGACGCCTGTCAGAAGGGTAAACAAATCAAGTCATCTTTCAAGAGCAAGAAGCACCAATCATCTGGAAGGATTTTGGAGCTACTACATATGGACTTATTTGGACTCATTGATCCAATCAGCAACGGTGGAAAGAAGTATTGCCTAGCTGTTGTGGATGATTATTCAAGATACATTTGGGTGATTTTCATGAAGAAGAAAAGTGAAACCAAGGAGCATCTTACAAAAGAGCATGAAGATATTGAAGATCAGATCAGATAGAGGGACTGAATTTACAAACTCAATTGTTGAAGAGTATTGTAATGTCAGAGGAATCAGCCATGAGTACTCTGCTGCCAGGACCCCTCAACAGAATGGAGTTGCTAAAAGGAGAAACAGAACTCTAAAAGAAGCTACCAGGACAATGATAGCTGAAGCAAAGCTGTCCCAAAGATTCTGGGCAGAAGCCACAAATACAGCATGCTTTACCCAAAACAGATGCATGATCAACAAGCACCAAAACAAGACTCTATATGAAGTCTGGAACAACAGGAAGCCAAACATTCATTACTTTATAATTTTTGGTTGTAAATGCTTTGTTTTAAACAATGGGAAAAATCACCTTACTGCCTTTGCAGAAAAGGCTGATGAAGCTGTTTTTGTAGGATATTCTACAGTTAGTAAAGCTTATAGAGTGTTTAACAAAAGAATTTTACTTGTAGAAGAATCTATCCATGTAGTATTTGATGAACCAAATCAATCCTCTGAAAAGAATCAAAGTACTGATCAAAATCTGTCTACTGATTTTCAGAAATTAAGTGTTGAAATAAATGAAAAATATGTACCCATCATACTACCTGATTTCAACTCAGCTGCTAACTCAAGTGCTGTTCAAAATCACACTGCTGATTGTCTAACAGACGAGTTGCAAATAGCTGACAGACCAGAGACTGTTCAACAGACAACAAATGTTCAACAGACTACTACTGAAATTCCAACAGTAGTGTTGCAAGATCAAAATAGAGGACAACATTTAGATTTGCAACCTTATCTTAGATGGCTCAAGAATCACCCATCTGAATTAGTGATTGGTGATCCTTTAGATTGAGTTAAGACAAGGAGATTTGCTGCAAATGATGCAATGTTTGTCAGCTTTCTATCTCAAATAGAGCCCAAACAGATTGAAGAAGCTCTTAATGATTCAAATTTGATTGAAGCTATGCAAGAAGAGTTAAATCAATTTGAAAGGAATGAAGTCTGGTACTTAGTTCTTAGACCAAGTCATCAAAGGGTAATTGGCACTAAATGGGTATTCAGAAATAAAATGAATGAAGATGGTATTGTCACCAGAAATAAAGCAAGATTAGTGGCCAAGGGTTACTGACAAGAATAAGGCATTGAGTTTGATGAAACATTTGCACCAGTAGCAAGATTAGAGGTAATCAGACTATTTCTCGCCTATGTTGCTCATAAGAATTTCACAGTCTATCAAATGGATGTGAAATCTGCCTTTCTCAATGGAGAATTGCAAGAAGAAGTATATGTTGAACAACCTCTTGGATTTGAAGCTTATCAAGAAGGAGATAAGGTATATCGTCTGAAGAAAGCCCTCTATGGACTGAAACAGGCTCCAAGAGCATGGTATGATACCCTACCTGATTTTCTTTTAATCAAAAGATTTCGTAAAGGTAAGGTTAATAAGACCCTATTCACTGTTGAATGGGAAGATCACATATTTCTTGTGCAAATATATGTGGATGATATTATTTTTGATTCAACAAATCAACAGATGTGTGACAAGTTCTCCAAGCTGATTCAGAACAAGTTTGAAATGAGCATGATGGGTGAACTAAACTATTTTCTTGGTTTGCAAGTGAAACAGTTGCCTGATGGAATATTCATTAACCAAACAAAATACACAAAAGATCTGTTCAAGAAATTTGGTATGGAAACTAGCTCTACTGTTAGTGTTCCGATGTCTACTGGACATCGTTTGGAGAAAGATGAAGATGGCAAATCAGTAGATATAACCAAGTACAGAGGCATTATTGAGTCACTTCTGTATCTAACAGCAAGCAGACCTGATATCATGTACTCTGTTGGGGTTTGTGTAAGATATCAATCAAATCCTAAGGAATCTCATCTCCTGGCTACCAAAAGGATACTTAGATACCTTAAAGGCACTCAAGAATTGGGATTATGGTACCCTAGAGAATCTGGATTTGAGTTAACATGTTATTCAGATTCTGACCTTGCTGGCTGCAAGATTGATAGGAAGAGCACAACAGGTGCCTGTCAATTCTTAGGTAGTCGCCTGATCTCATGGATGAGTAAGAAACAGACTTCAGTATCTATATCTACTGCTGAAGCTGAGTACATAGCTGCTGGAGCTTGCTGTGCACAAATACAATGGTTGAAGCATCAACTAGAAGATTACAACATTAAAATTAGTGGAATCCCTATCTACTGTGATAATACAAGTGCCATCTCTCTTACTCAGAATACTACAAGTAATGCAAGGACTAAGCATATTGAGATCAAGCATCACTTCATAAGAGATCGTGTGGAAAAAGGAAATGTTATAATAGAGTATGTTCATATTGACAATCAGATCGCTGATATTTTCACTAAACATTTAAGTGATGCAAGGTTTTCAACTTTAAGAGCTGAACTAGGATTATTAAATTTAGATGTATAAGTTGAGGGGGAACTCATCAGAAAACTGGAGTTCATCAGCTTACTCGTCTTATCGACTTCAAAGTTGACTCTCAACAGACTAGTTAACTTATGGATTCTTAAAGTAAGGGGGAACGTGTAAGACTAGCGGTACTTCTGACTAAAAGATGAAATCTGTTTATGAAAGTTAGTTGAAGTTATATTTTCATCAAAGAAGTTCTTAACTCTTGAAGATTGAAGATTAATTATCTAGCTGGATTGACAAACAGCTGAGGAAGATTACTAGTTATTGACTTTCACTAGTAATCTCTGTCGTCAGAACACTCATCAGATCAGATAGGTATTAAGTTTATTCATCTGATTACTTATATAAAAGCTCTATTACTTAAAAAAACGTTATATCTGAAAACACGCTTTTATTAATCGACTGAGGCGGTTCGCATTCCCGCCAGTCACTTAATGCTTTTTAAAATTTGAAATGCGTAATTGTCGCCCCACGATCGTAACTGACATCAAACAGATCTAACGGTTAGCGTGTAACACAAAAACCGATGCACCTCAACTCTTTAAATACAGATTTGATCAGCTTACTGATCTTTTACGCACCCCAAATACTTTCTAATGCATTTAAAAGATTTTTGCTCTCATTTTCGGCAAAAATACACTCTTCCTACTAACTCTTTTCAGATAATCATAATGACTCCTCAACAAGAAGCCAAAGTTGAAGGTATGTATCTAGTTTATGATACATATCACAAAACAGGAACAGAATTGATGAAGTCGATTCTGGAAAAGTTCAAGGAAGCAACACTTGTGGATTTTATGGAAGCCCATGACGAAATGGTCTACAAAGACCAAGTACTGGAGTTCTACGGAGCCAAGGATGCTGTTGATTTCAATACACTAGAAATTAAAGCAACCGTAAAGCAATCTGTATCACTCCGGCGTTGTTAAGTGAGAAGTACGGACTATCTAATAAAGGAAGAACAAAGCTGACAGCTCTGGCTGAAGATAAGGAACAGGAATTTTGGAGCATTTGTGCTCATGAAGGGGAAATAATGTCAGGTAACATAAAGAAAAGACAATTCATTGATGAATATCAGCGCATGGCTGATATGGTAGCCAAGGTGTTTGAGAATTGTACCTTCTCTATAGACAATGTTCCTATGAAAAGGTTTGCCACAATGATAGCAGTTCATTATGGTTTTGAGGTTAATTGGGCTGTGATAGTTTGGTATATTTTGGCAAACTTTCACAAGAAAGGGCAGATAAATCATAGAATCTTCCTATGTCATCTGTTCAAGGAATTGGGTTGTGATCTGACGAATGGGAAAGTCGTTCAGATTGCCAAGGCTATGCTCTCATATCAGTCCGTGACGGGAGGAAATCCCAAGAGGAAATAGAACCCGAAGTAAATCGTACAAGAATGTAGATAGCTGCTCACTAGAACATGCATAAATATTTCATGGATGATCCAAATGAGCTGAATTTTGGATATGTCATAAATGAGTGAGTTAGCTACGCTACGGACTTTACGGATCCAGATTCGGAGTTCGGAATCAAAAGTGTGGCGGAGCAGAAAATCTGCAGAGAGCTTACTGCCTGAAGCTCGCGGCTGCGAGCTCAGGGCTCGCGGCCGCGAGACCTGCTGCCAGAAAAGCTGCGTGTTTTGAAGGTGTTTTATGTCCTTTGCCTTTTCCCTCCCACTTGTAATTCCAACTTCTTTTGGGGACTTTTTGGCCTTAGTTGCCTTGTTTTGGAGGGTAACTTAGGCATGGAAAGTTGGTAGTTTGCTAGGTTAAATGCTTGAAGGTATATTCATTCAACTAATTCTACACTTCATCACTTTACTTTTTCTCTCTTGCCTCGCTTTTGAAGAAAAGAGAAGAACTCTCACTTGGACTCCCCAAAGAAGATAAAAAGGCATTGAGGGAGAAGTTGTTGAAGACCTCTTCACTAAGCTTACTCTAAACTCTTTTACTTTGTTCATTTATATTGATGTCTTTTAATGTAATGAATGATATATTATTGTTATGAGTGGCTAATCTCATTTATTCTATGTTTTTATTGATCCTATGTTTGGTTCTTGATTCTTGATTAAATGATGAGTTAATGGTTGTTGCTATGCTTGTATACAAGTGTTTGTTAAACTAGTTTGAGCCTTTGTCAACTTGTGGTTAGGCATAGTTGATTAAAGATTAGATTATGAAACTAGGTTGTGAATTGATTTTAGGATAGAAATATACCTAGGTCATTTCATGTTCTTATAAGGTTTGAGAATTAAAGCATCACTTAGGCTTAATCCTTTTAGACATAAATTGGATTAGTCTACTTTGGTAGGTTCGTACGATATCGAAAGATACGTATGAATATTTTATGAAATCTTGAACAACAAACATAAGTGTGGTTGTCAATTGTTTAGTCGTTTATCTTGAATTGAACTAGGTGACGTAAAATCGTAGAAGCCTTTACATATATTAAGTCAAGTGTTAGTTTCCTTAATCATCTCATTTAGTTGTAGTATCAAAACCACCACCACTTCGCCATACTCAACTTACAAATCTAAGTCGAAGTAACAAGACGTTAGTTGGTAATTAATTGAACAATTCCTCGTGGGTTCAACACTCTTTATCACTTTATTACTTGAAAGCGACCGTATACTTGCGTTTCTACGCACTCGTATTTGGAGCGTAACACAAGGCTATGCTCTCATATCAGTCCGTGAAGGGAGGAAATCCCAAGAGGAAAACAGATGAGGAAGAAACTGCTGAAGAACCCAAGGAAAAACTCCAAGTAAGAAAAGAAAAACATCTGTTCAAACAGCTAAGCCAGCTGTTCAAGCAAGAATAGATGCTGAGAAGAAAGCTATTGCTGATGAGATTATTCGTCAGACAACTGAAGAAGTATTGGAGATGTCTACTGGTTCACCTTCAAGAACTATATCAGAAGGGAAACCTGCTGAGAATGTTACAAAGAGGACTAGAAGTCAGCTGAAAGACACTTCAACTTCAAGGCAAGTCAAGGAGAAGGTTGCTCCAAAGAAATCTGCAAAAAGAAAGGTGGTATTTGAACCATCCCCTGCTAAGTCTGATGATTTAGTCAGATAAGGCCCTCAATCAGCTGAGAGGCCAGTTGAAGCTGATAAATCTGCTGATGCTGATGCTGGTAAGGAGTCGTCTTGTGCTGCTGCAACAGCTCCCCAACAGCAAGCTTCAACAGCTAAGGTCTCTGAACCTCAGGATGATCCAGAAGTGATGATCATCGAACCAAAAGCAGCCATTCCTATCTCCACTGCTGCTCCTGAGCCCACTGCTGCTGATAAACCTAAGAAGAGAAAAATTGTTAAGAGAAGGATTTCTGCAGCTGAAAAGAAACGAAGGGAGGATGCCCTGGAAGAGAAGAAGGCAAAGGAGGAACTTGTTGAAGCTATCAGGGTAAGTAAAATTCAAGCAGAAAAGGAGAAGAAGAGAATGCAGATGACTGCTGCAGAACGACAGGCCGCAGAGGATGCTGAATTGGCCTTAGTTCTAGAGATGAGCAAAAAGGATGCTCATGGACCTCAACTAGCTGGTGGTATCAAGATTAGATAATCCTTGAAGGCAAGACAGATTCTACCACCAGGCATGAGAGTTGAAAAATGCCCCTTTAATGTCAAATGGGCTTTAAACATTGTCAAAGGACACCCCATTGCCTTTGCAAGATTTGAAGCTGCCTTACTGGAATTTGACAGACAGCTACAACAGGCTACTTTGTTCGTCCAAGAGAAAATCAGATACAATCAGTGGAAGACCTTCAGAGTTGACAAGTCTGTTACTGAGCTGAAGGCTTGGAAGGAGTTTAAGGCAGAAGAAGAGTGAGTTTTGACCTTCTTTCAAACTTCATCCATATCACAAGCATTGGATCCTGATCACATTAGGGATGTCTTCCACAACCTTGCAAGAGGAATTGTCTATAAAGAAGCCAAGAAGATAGAGAAATCCCTACCTGCTAAAAGGAAGAAAAGTGATGACCCTGTTCAAAGGGCTGTTAAGATTGCTGTCTATCAAGCCTTGGAGAAATGGTCTGAGCGTTCAAGATATTACAGAGGATCTCCAAGTGATCTGCCCTCACTGCCAAGTGTTCAGCAGATTGCTTTTGGCGCTGAAGTCAGCACTTACAAGGAAAGAGAAATCAAGGCACCTGCTCAGGGAATTATGCCTAAGATAACTCAGGTAATCCATCAAACCAAGAAAATATCTGAGGATGGGACACCTGAAATTGTTAAGGTGGAAGAACAGTCTACTATTCAACAAGCTGTTGCCAAGCCTGAGGAAGAAAAAGTTCAAGAACCTGTTCAGGAGGAAGCTGGTGCAATTATTGTTCATCAAACTGTTCAGGAGCCTGCTAAGCCTGAACAATCTAAAGAAAAATCTGAAGAAGACTTAGCAAATATTGAAGTTCACCATACTGAGCCATCAACTTCTACCTCCATTCCACAGCTGATAAGCATTCATCTCTGATGGAATCCATCCATATGCTGCTTGAACAGACCTTGGAGGATAGACTGGGAAAGCTGATGAAAGAAATGAAGGCTGAAAACAGAGAAATTCAAGAAGAAAATAGACGATTGCAAGAGGAGAACAAGAAATTGCTTATGTATACAATGGATAACCTTCCTGCTGATAACTCTCTTCAATTGGTCCAGAGTCTGATGAACCTGAATGGAAACATAGAAGACGTGAAGTCTGATGTGAATCATCTTCACACAGCTCTTCAACATAATGAAGCTGATATTGCTAATGCCATTCGATCAATCACCAAGCTTGCTGATGCTGAAACAGAACTGAAAAGAGAATGGGCAACACACTTGGATGGAATTGCATCAAAGGTCCATGATGAAGTAGCTACTCTGCAACTAAACATGGATTATTTGAATTATCAGACCAGTACTCAAGGATCCACACTTAATCAACTTTCATCAAGACTTATCACTATGGATGCAAACATCAAAAGGATTTGCACTGCTATCAATCTGCCAGTTGCTGATTCTCTCCTTGCTGATGATGACAAAAAGGGGGGAAGAGAAGTCAGTACCTGAGAAGGAGAAAGCTGCTCCTGTATCTGAAACTGTTCAAGTACCTGAACCTGAAGACTCTGCTGTTGAGAAGGAAGCTGATGAGAAGCAAACAGAGTCCGTACCTGAACCAGTTAAGGAAACTGAAGAGAAGGCTGAAAATAAGAAGGATGCAGAAGCTGCTGAAGAAAAGGCTGCTGATGCCAAGAATGCAGATGCTGATGAAGAAGTTGCTGATGAAGAAGAAGAAGAATCCAAGGAACCAGTCAAGTCTGATAAAGAACTTGCTGCAACCAAGGATACACCTGAGGAGCAACTTGATCCATTTGTGAAGTACAAGAACTTGGAACGCATCAAGAAGAGACTTGAGGAAGCTGAAGCGGCTGAAGCAGAACGTCTTAAGAAAATGGAAGCTGCTCAGAAAAATCTTCTTGCTGATGAAGCCAATGATGAAGATGATGATGAAGTGGATGATGAAGAAGATGAAGAATTCGTTGAGATTGAAGAAGAGGTGACTGATGATGAATCAGATCACCAGCATTTATGCCTTCTTGTAATCTGTTTTCATTTTACTTGTAATCTGTCATCTTTCTGAAAAACTTGTAACTTGTACTACATCTTTGAAATCAATAAAAGTTCAAATTTTTCATCCAATACACTATTTCTAACTCAGAAATTTTTGAGGATAAAACTTTAGTCTAGGTACAGGTACTTAGCTGATAAGTTTTGTCAACATCAAAAAGGGGAAAATTGTTGGATGAAGATGAAGATCATCAGTCAAGTGATTTGATGTTTGAAGGGAGGTTTTGATAATTTCCAAAACATCATAACCAGCTAAGTTAGGAAAGCTTAGTGAAAACCATTAGAAGAATTTTGATCAAAGTTAAAGATATATCAGTCAAGTCAAAATTCAACATGGTCCAGAAAACTACTGATCTGCTGTTGAAGGAAGAAATCAGATTTGTGAAGATCAGCCGACTCAAATCAAATTAGTTCAAGTTTGGGATTAGCTCGGTTCATTATCAGACTAGTGTACTCATCAGCCAAGTGGAAAGGATCAGAAAGTCTCTCCAACGGTAATAAATGCACTTGGAGTAATAAATGCTGAAGACCGAGGGTATTAATGACAAATGATTGAAGAAAAACCTCGTATCAGCTTGGTGCATTAAATGCTGCCTGACAGAAAGTACTGTTGACAGTACTGTCGCAATGCAGATAGCCGTTTGCAAAAATTAAGGACCAATACCCGAGGAATTTGAACTCTGTCTTTCTTCAACGGACATTTTTCAAACCCAGGGTATAACTAGTTCAAGAGACTGAAGAAGAAGAGAACAACACAAACTCTGAGAAGATTTCCGAAGCAAAATCTCTAAGTCTTAAGAACAGCTCACTCATCAGCTCAGTCATTTGTTGACTAAAGCCGAAGTTGAAGATCATAAAAAGATAAACATTTTTCTAAGTGAAAAACTGTGAGGAGTGTTGTGCGAAGTGTAGATCCATCTTTGTGAGTGATCTAGCTTCAGTGGATAGGTTTTCTTAGTGATCTCCTATTGCGAGCTTACGGCCAGATTCCTTTGTTGTTTTGGCGTAAGTATTGTATACTGTAAACTTTGTGATTATAGTATAACCCAAGATCTAAGTGACTTGGAAGAGTGGAGTAAAGGATTTTAATCCATATAACCACTATAAAAATTCTTTGTGTTTTTAACTTGCATTTTTCCTTGCATATTTTCAAGTTGCATAAAAACACTTTGATACAACTGTTAAAAGATTTTAAAAGGAGTTTATTTAAACTGGGGACAAAATCATTCTAAATAGACTAAGTACACTTGTGAAAAACACTTTCAAATAATCGCTGCAAGAGCTCTGTTTTAAAGCTTGCTGAAATCAGCTAAGTAGTATAAAGAGAAGCGGTTAACTATGTTGTTCAAAGATTTGTTCAACGATCAGCTTAGTCAGCTTACTGACTTATAACAGCTTAGTCTGCTGACAGACGAGTGAAAAGTTTTAAAGTCTAAAAATTTTCAGAGGTCTATTCACCCCCTCCCTCCTCTAGACCTCATCTGACCACTTGGGACCAACACCATATTCGAGGTTCACTACACCGCGAGGGCGACAATTTACAGGTTCACTACAAATTGCGGCAGATCTCTATGACAATCATAATCCATATCACTATGGGAATAATGAAAATGTTCATGGTAACAACCCATGATTCATGCAGATCATGCCCCTTAGGAATTTTTGTTCCCTAATTTCTCAAGTATATGTACCTCCAAGGTACACTACTTAAAAAAGATAACACTCATTTTAAATACCTCAAAATTTTTGCTTATAAGTTCCGTTATCAAATTATTGACTTAAGCATAGGAATAGATTCTATTGAAAAAACCCTAACGTTTCCTTCGTTATTTTGTAAGAATGTGACGAATATGTATCCATAATTAATACGAAAAGTCAGTTGGGTCTTCGGAGATTTGATCCTAAGACAAAAAATGCATTAATTGATACGCTAAAAACCTCTCAGAGATCCTAAGTACACCTAGGATCTCAACGAATTCTGGAAGTCATCAATTTACTTTTAATCTTTAGTTACTAAAAATGGTGTTGAGATATAAAGAAAAAGTTTAAAATTTTCACAAACAGAACCAAAATTATTAATTATTGTGATTAAATAAGATTAATGATCGTAAATGAGTTGTTGTAGATTTTTATTGTCTCTTTCAGTGGGATCAAGGTCTGTAAAATAAATAAGATCGATGCCGATGGTGGTTATGACTAAGCTCCTGCAATATAATTTCACATTGTCATATAATATTAGAGCAAAATCGAGATAAAAATTGAACTCTATTAAAAAATCGTACATTTTTCTTCTTTATTTATGATTATGAGTGCACCACAAGTACGTTCGAAGTTTCAAAATAAATTATTGACGGAAGATTTGGGAGAAAAAGAAGAAACAACTTCTAAAGGAATGAAGTGAGTTCATTTGTGTCAACTACAGATTTATTTTATCCAACTTTACATAATATACAATTTCAGCACTTTTTCATACTAGTTGAAATCACATTGGAGCATGATGACATTCTTTATGTGTTAAATGTCGTATGTCTTGCACCCGTCTCCTCAAAATTTGTAATGAAGTCTTCTGTTGATATATCGGAACCATATGACCAACATCATGCACCTCAAGATAGATAAAGGCCCATATCATTTCTTCAATCCGTCTTCCACACCACCTACCAAGAATGGAGTTATCAGAGCTTCTGCAAATACCTTTTATTCCGAATATTCCATAGCATGAACCCATCTCGAATTCCCTAAATATCGAAAAAAAATTAAGACTTATCATTCCAATTTCTATTCAATTGAAGAAGATGCATAGAATCACAAGGATATTCAATCCTTAAACCGGACTGGTCCCATTCAAGTTACGATCATGCACATAAAATGTAGTATATTTTTGGAGCTAAATACAATAACATTCCTTGTGCTTTGCCAAACTATATAAAGACCTTTATATTATTTTTATTAGCTAAATAAATCATCTGAAATTCCTTCATAAATTGTAGGGAGTTTTTTTGTTAATTTTTTATGTGAACGGAGCGATTATTGCCAATTTAAAAAGTTAACAAGGGGAATAATTGATAATTTTTAGTGAAGATAAAATTTCTTCATCCTTTGGTGGAGGTATGATTGACTTTTCAGCTTAGGAAGAGGTTCT
The DNA here is from genome assembly GCA_003313485.2 of Penstemon barbatus. NCBI lineage: Eukaryota > Viridiplantae > Streptophyta > Magnoliopsida > Lamiales > Plantaginaceae > Penstemon > Penstemon barbatus. The sequence continues at coordinate 83,930,695 of CM064883.1, forward strand.
TTAATTACTAAAAAATAACTACAAATCGTTTTTTGATAATAAAAACACATATTCAATCAAAGACCTTTAAAACTCAATTTTCATGGCCATTTTTGCGGTTGAACTCTCGAATCATGTTTTGTATATCATGTTTTGCTCAGGTGCCGTAGAATTTCCAGAGCCATTGTTGTTAGTGTTTAAACCTTGGAACATGTTCCGAACTTTTCCTTGATTTGCAACGTACCATGGAACATGTTGTGAATATTTCCTTGATTTAGCCCCATAGAATTTCCATCTCCATTGTAGTTGTTGGTGAACATCCCCTAAAATATGTTCTCTTAATTGTCTTGCATTAACGGCACCATATAATTTCTACATTGAAGAACATATGGAGCCGCATTGCCAATGTTGGGATTTCCTGGGATACTTATATTAGATGAGCTGCTACCACTCGTAGGAGTAATAGTGAAAGTAGAAAATTGTTCCCACATGGGATCATATATAGGATACGTTAGATTGGTTCTACTAGGACCTTGTGATATGTCAATGAGATTATTGGCCCCACTCAGCCATGGAATATCCATTAAATTTGACCCATTTAAGTTACATATCATGTTGTCAAACAGAAAAGACGTATCAACTCCATTGGAAATTATGGACCCTTCTTGATTGCCCAAATCACTTGGCCCTGGTATATCATAGTTAAGACTTGGTAAACCAAAATAATTGATTCCAATTTTGTTTGGCATTGGGAAATTTGATCTCATCAATTCCAGTACCTGCAGCAATATTCATTTGATCAAGAGCACATACGTTTTGGTAAATATTTGGAGTCGGATATGTGTTCGTATTCGAATTAACCATACTTGAACGATGATTTCTAGTAGATCATCCATAACTATATTGAATTTACCATACTTGTCTGCCAAATCTGGTACGTCGCTTTTGCTTAGATCAAGTATGTCTGGGCAGCACCAATGCCTTGTGGTTGAGTTTCAACGATATCTAGGTCAATTTCTTTAGTTTTTTTCTTCTCAAGTTCTAACTGGTTTTCCATTTGAATTAGTTCTTGGTTTATTTGAATTATATTATTGTTTCTTTGATTAAGGAGGTCGAGGTCTGTTTCAGTACTTAGTTGGTTTTGACTTTGGTTTTGATTTCGGCCATGATATTTGTTAGAAATGATTTCTTTATCAGGGTGGGCAAATAACAAGAAGTTGAGCACTAGTGAGTGTGGCTACTTCGATAGCTATTTTAAATAAACCTACACGCCTTTTAGAGAATGTAACCTGAAGGTTATTCTACTTTGCAATTTTTTCTATGTTTACTTTTTTCCGCCATTTCTCTTTTCTAGCAGATTTATTTTGGATAGATATCCATTCAGGTGGGTCGTTTTGATCTGTATTCATCGTAAAAAGGGGAAGATGGCGGGGGGAGATTAAAAAAGAAGAAGAGATTTCTTATTGATGGTTTATGCATGTAGAAAGTGCGTTATTTATAGTTCCAAATGCACTTCATAAGTGAATAGTTAAAGGAAGTTGGGAAAATTCATTAATTGCGGAAGGTAATCGAGGAAAATTCACAACATTTTAACACTTCATTTTAAATATGTAGTGAATGTTGCTCAATTACCTAGCGCACTTAATGAAATTTCACAACTTCCGTTAACTATTCAATTTTGAAGTGCAATGCACCTGTAAATCCATAATAAATATCTTCTTCTTTTTTAATCTACCCCCGCTATCTTTCCCTTTTTACGATGAATGCAATCAAAACGACCCACCTGAATGGAATCTATCAAAATAATCTGCTAGATATGGAAAAGGAGGAAAAAAATAAACATAGAAAAAATTGCAAACTAAAATAACGTTCAGGTTATGTTCTCTAAAAGGCACGTTGGTTTATTTAGAAAAGCAAGCGAACTAGCCACACTCATTGGTGCTGAACTTCTTGTTAATTTATTTGCCCACAGTGGCAATGCACATTTATTTGTCCAGCATAAGAAACCATTTCTGACAAATACAATGGCCGAAATCAAAACCAACTAAGTACTGAAACAGACCTCGACCTCCTTAATCAAAGAAACAATAATATAACTCAAATAAACCAAGAACTAGTTCAAATGGAAAACCAGTTAGAACTTGAGAAGAAAAAAGTAAAAGAAATTGACCTAAATATCGTTGAAACTCAAACACAATGGCATTGGTGCTGCCCAGACATATTTGAGCTAAGCAAAAACGACGTACCTGATTTGGCAGACAAGTATGGTAATTTCAATGTAGCTATGGATGATCTACTAGAAAATTATTGTTCAAGTATTGGTAAATCCGAATACGAACACGTATCCGATTCCAAATATTTACCATAACCTATATGCTCCTGATCAAATGAATACTGCTGCAGGTACTAGAATTGATGAGATCAATTTCCCAAGGCCAAACCAAATTGGAACCAAGTATTTGGGTTTATTAAGTCATAACTATGATATGCCAGGGCCAAGTGATTTGGGAAATCAAGAAGGGTCCATAATTTCCAGTGGACTCGATACGTCTTTTTTGTCTGACAACATGACATGTAACTTTAATTGGTCAAATTTAATGGACACTCCAGGGCCGAGTGGGACCAATAATCTCATTGACATATCACAGGGTCCTAGTGGAACCAATCTAATGGATCCTATATGTAATCCCATGTGGGAACAATTTTCTACTTTCACTATTACTCCTATGAGTGGTAGCAACTTATCTAATATAACTATCCCAGGCAATCCCTACATTGGCAATGCGGCTCCATATATTCTCAACCTGTAAATTATATGGTGCCGCTAATGCAAGACAATTTAGAGAACATGTTTCAGGGTATGTTCACCAACAACTACAATGGAGATGGAAATTATATGACGCTAAATCAGGGAAAATTTCAGAACATGTTCCAGGGTACATTGTCAAATCAAGGAAATATTCGGAACATGTTCCAAGTATTAAATAAAAACAACAATGGCTCTGAAAATTCTACGGCACCTAGGCAAAACAATGATATACAAAACATGATTCGAGAGTTCAATCACAAGATTGACCATGCACATTGAGTTTTAAAGGTCTTTGTTTGAATATATATTTTCATTATCAAAAAACAATTTGTTGTTATTTTTTAGTAATTAAAGAACCCCTTCCTAAGCTGAAAAGTCAATTATACCTCCACCAAATGATGAAGAAATTTCATCTTCACCTAAAAATTATCAATTATCCCCCTTGTTAACTTTTAAAATTGGCAATAACCGCACCGTTCGCATTAAAAATTAACAAAAAAATCCCTACAATTTATGAAGGAATTTCAGATGAATTATTTAGCTAATAAAAATAAAATAAAGGTCTTTTACAGTTTGGCAAAGCACAAGGAGTGTTATTGTATTTAGCTCCTAAAATATACTACATTTTATGTGCATGATCCTAACTCGAATGGGACCAGTCCGGTTTAAGTTTTGAATATCATTGTGATTCTATGTATCTTCTTCAATTATATAGAAATTGGAATGATAAGTATAATTTTTTTTCAATATTTTTAGGGAATTTGAGATGGGTTCATGCTATGGAATGTTGGGGACAAAAGGTATTTGTAGAAGCACCGATAACGCGATTCTTGGTAGACGGTGAGGAAGACAAATTGCAGAAAGGCTATAGGGCTTTTATCTATCTTAAGATGCATGATGTTGGTTAAATGGTTCTGATGTAGTGGCAAAGCACATTTATTTGCCCACAATGATAGAGAAACCATTTCTAACAAATACCATGGCCGAAATCAAAACCAAAGTCAAAACCAACTATGTTTTGAAATAGACCTCGACCTCCTTAATCAAAGAAACAATTATATAACTCAAATAAACAAAGAACTAATTTAAATGGGAAACCAGTTAGAACTTGAGAAGAAAAAAGTTAAAGAAATTGACCTAGATAGCGTTGAAACTCGAACATAAGGGCATTGGTGCTGTCGTGACATACTTGAGCTAAGCAAAAACGACGTACCTGATTTGGCAGAGAAGTATGGTAATTTCAATATAGTTATGGATGATCTACTAGAAAATCATAGTTCAAGTATGGTGAATCCGAATACGAACACGTACCTAATTCCAAATATATACCAGAACTTATATGCTCCTAATCAAATGAATACTACTGCAGGTACTAGAATTGATGAGATCAATTTTCCAAAGCCAAACCAAATTGGGACCAATTATTTTGTTTTACAAAGTCATAACTATGATATGCCAAGGCCAAGTGATTTGGGCAATCAAGAAGAGTCCGTAATTTCTAGTGGACTCGATACATCTTTTCTGTTTGACAACATGTCTGGTAACTTAAATGGGTCAAATTTAATGGACAATACAGGGTCGAGTGAGACCAATAATCTCATTGACATATCACAAGGTCCTAGTAGAGCCAATCTAATGTATCCTATATATGATCCCATGTGGGAACAATTTTCTACTTTCACTATTACTCCTACGAGTGGTAGCAGCCGATCTAATATAACTATCCCAGGTAGGGGTGAGTATTTGGTCCGAACCGGATCGAACCGAACTGAACCGAATTTCGGTTCTAGCCCGGTTCGGTCCAGAAAAATGTAGGACCGTTTACCGGACCGAAATATTCGTTTTGGTTCGGTACAAAAACCGACCGGTCCAATATGTACCAAATCACATACCCAATTTTTAAAATTTGGTCCGGTTCAGTCACTTAATAGTTGTTAATAAATAGTTAGTCACTGAATAGGTGTTAAATTTGGCACTTTAAATATTATTAAAGATATCATGTTATTAAAGACTTAATAGGCTCCTTAAATGTTATTAAAGATAGGCACAATAATTTATAAAATTGAAAGCAGAAAACCTATAAGAAATTGAAAAGTATTATACAGTAGGCGGAGGAAATTGAAAACCTGTCATTAAATGTTCTATAACAGTACCACTACACTAGCTACATACAATAAATTCAACATTAAACATGCTTCTCTCTTTTGATTTTCTTGTCCACAAATCTATATAAGTTTAAACAAAATGACCAACTAATAAGAGAGATGGAAATTATTTGAGGAAAAACCCACCTGTATGCGGAGGGGTTGTTTCTATCGGCGGCAGCGGAGAAAGAGTAGCCGAGCTACTGTAGGAGGCGGAGAAGGAGGCGGCGGGGATGATTCGGCAATCAAACACCGGCGGCGGCTAATCGGGCTGGAGAAGGTGCAAGGAGGTTGGAGAAGTAGAAAATTGGATGGGTGTAATGATTTGGGAATATATCGGCTGCTGGAAATCAATGTTGTGTTAGCTGTTAGGGCTCAACATAATAGGGAAAAAATCGGTTCAACCAGATTTACCGAAAACCGACCCCTATAAAGGTCGATTCTGAGGCAAAAATCGACTACTACCGAACCGATTTTCCGGTTTGGTACTCGGTCCGGACCGAATCAGTCGGTTCGATCGGATGACCGAACCGGGCTCAGCCTAATTCCAGGCAATCCCAATATTGGCAATGCGGCTCCATATGTTCTACAACCTAGAAATTATATGGTGCCGCTATTGCAAGACAATTTAGAGAACATGTTTCAGGGGATGTTCACCAACAACTACAATGGAGATGGAAATTCTATGGCGTTAAATTAGGGAAATGTTCAGAACATGTTCCAGGGTACGTTGCCAAATCAAAGGAAATGTTCAAAACATGTTCCAAGGGTTTAAATAGTAACAACAGTGGCTCTGGAAATTCTACGCCACCGGGCAAAAACAATGATATATATATATATATATATATATATATATCGCGGTTTACAAGGATCGATTGCTCATTCTTGGTAAAAAAAGTCTTAATTAGTAATTTATTTATTGGTCCTTATATTAATTGCGAATCCTATACAAAATTTTATCCATTTGCCTTATCGCGAAAAATAACTTTTTAATTTAGTACGGATTACCATAAAAATCACAATTATATATATGTAAATTAAAAGAATCATAAACCGCAACATTCATGCACAACTAGGAAGTATTGCATCCGGATCGTTGCTTAGTAAAAAATGTAAGACGTTTATTTCTTCATTACAAAAATAGAATTAAATTCTACATTTATTCAATTAATTCGGTAGGTGATAAAATAAACAATTGCATTAATAAAACATTAATGTTGTGAATTTTCCTCAATTACCTGGTGCACTTAATGAAATTTCCCCAACTTACTTTAACTATTCACCTATGAAGTGTATTTGCACCAATAAATATCGCACTACCTACATGCCTAAACCTTCAATAACAAATCTCTTCTTCTTTTTTAATCTACCCCCCCCCCATCATTCCCTTTTTATGATGAATGCAATTCAAAACAGCCCACCTGAATGGAACTCTATTAAAAATAAATCTGCTAGAAAGAGAATGGGCGGAAAAAAATAAGCATAGAAAAAAAGAAATTTAAATGTGTTTATCCATGTGATGAAATAATGGAAAATTTACACTCTAAGAGCGACATGAAAATAGGCATATTACAATTTTCATTGTGAGAGTGTTTATAATTGCACACTCGCATAAAAATGGGCGCAAAAGAGATTTCATTTTGATGTAGAAATTGATCAATTTAACAATATGATCTTGACAACATATTCAGTTAACTTTTAACTCCCTATAATATTGGTTCATGAGCATCTTACAAGCACGCGTGAAAATATAAAAACTAAATGAAAGACATTGTAAATTATATAATGGGGTACACTGTTTTTTAAGATTAACAGAAGGGAATATTTAATTTACTGACTCCTAATCAAAGAAAATATTCTCAAACATGTGATTCATATTATTTCATGTATGTACTTAGTACATGAAATTTAAACTGATGACAAATAAATTTAATTAATTGAGCCTCACAAGTTGTGGAAAATCTTATATCCCACATGAAATGACAACATGATTGTTTAATTTTCCATACCAAAAGTGACTACAACATATATAACTGGAAAATTATATTGAACGTTTAGCATCTCCCATCGAAAATTCTAGGCATGAAAATTGTTAGTGGACATTTTATTTTTTTCTTTATTAACTTCAATTTTCCATACCTATGATTATATATATATACAATGATTTTATTGGCCGAGATGCATGTGTCATCATTTCTCTAAATAACAAAAATTGTTGGTGGTCTCGTTGAGATTTCCTTCCATTCAACTCAAGTATTTTTCGTGATGTCTAATTCGTAGGTGCGGCTTTTCAGACTTATCTTGATCTATTATGAATTCGGATTTTTGCTAAAAAAATAAGAAAAAATGATACATTGTTGTTTGATTATATAAAAAAAAAAATCCTACTTAATTAAGAACTAAACATTTTTTATATTTTTATTCGAAAATTTTAAGTCCGGTAAAATGTTCCTAAAACACGATCATAATAACACATAACGAAAAACTATCCAAATGAGTTGAGTCGCGCCAAAAAACATGCGTAGCAAATACTCTCCACCAACACATGAGTTAGATTCATAGTCAAATAACCGGTAAAGTTGGATTCATGGAAAACGGGTGAAATCAATTAAAGAAAATTGTCTGATCAACGAACTTAATCCAATATGTGTTTTTCAAAAGTTTTCAAAAAAAATATAGTTTGGAAAAATCAAATCTTTTGAAAATGAGTCGTATTAGCCATGTTACATAACCAAAGGTCCTATCAAAATCACTAAAACCATCAAAGTCAACTATGAAGAAATGATAGTTGACAAAGAACTTAAAGAGATGAAAGCTGAGGAAATCAAGTAGAACAATCTTGACAAAGTTGGAAGATTCATAATGATCAGAGCCCTTGATAATGATAGGCTAACAAGGTCAAACATTACAAAACAACAAAAAAGATGTGGGACAAAGTTCGCGATATGAGCAAAGGGAATGATGCAATTAAAAAGCTTTACTTAAGCATAACTCTTGAAAAGTTGGAAAACTTGAAAGAAAAGTTCAGATAAAGTATTGATCAGATGGATACAAGATTTACAAGGACGTTGAACGAAGTGTTAAAGTCATGAAAAACTTTCATGGACAGAGAGATCACTGTAAAGATTCTCAAGACGTTGCCTCCCAAGTTCAATATAAAGATTACACCAATTGAAGAATCAAGAGATTTGGAAAAAATCTCTCTAGTAGAGTTGTTCTCAGTACTCAAGGCATATGAGTAAAAACTGCCAAAAATGAGAATAGAAGGGACATCAACTTCTAACCCCAATGTTGTCTTAGTTGCTACAAAAAAACCAAAAAGATTAGCTGGATGATCGAATGAAATGGACTCATCTGCTGAGACCATGCTACTTAACACAAAAGAGAACACTGCTGGCAATGTAGCTTTACTCTTAAATGGGTTCAAGAAGTTCTACAACACAAAAATTGAAAAATAATATTTCTACTTCTAACCCTAATTCTCATGATGAGTGAATAGCATTTTTGGTCCTCCTTATGCGTCAAAATTTGTATTTTTGTCCCTCTTAAATTTTTTGTAGCAGATTGGTCCCACTTATCAATGTAATATATCACATTCGTCCCTCTTATAACACATTCTTCCCTTTTAAATTTTTTGTAGCAAATTCGTGCCTCTTATCAATGTAGTGCAAGTCCATCTTACAAAGTACATCAACTTTTGTCCACTTTAGTATTTTGAATTTAAGTGATGTATTTTGTATTTAAGAGGGACTAATGTGTTACACTACATTGATAAGAGGGACGAATTTGCTAAAAAAAATTAAGAGGGACGAATGTGATATACTACATTGATAAGAGGGACCAATCTGCTATAAAAAATTTAAGAGGGACAAAAGTGCAAAAGATAATACATAAAGAGGACCAATGATAATCCGAACTAATATGTTATAATTGCAGGAAATTGGGACACTTCATCAAGGATTGCCTATATCCTAAAGTTGATAAATATAAAAAGGAGGAAATGAAAATCAGGAAAGAGAGGAGACATAACAAGAGCAAAGTAATATTTGCTGAAGCTGAAAAGATAGAAGCCATCTACTCGTCTGACTTAGATTCGGAGACATCAGAAGATGACTCTGTTGAAGAAGAGACACTTGCATTGCTCTTTCTCATGGCCAAATAATCATATGATTCGGACAATGAGGGGACTCTTTTTGAAGAAGAAAATGCGCCCTCTAGTTTGTTGGAACAAATGATTATTAACAACACAAAGTTGTTGCTACTTTAGTTAAGCTTAAGGAATAGATGACTATGCTGAAAGAGCAAAATGCTTCACTGAAACTTAATGTTGAAAAACAACAAGAATCAGTTGAATACAGAATATTTGAGCAAGAGAATGAATCTCTGAAAGCTGAATGTGAAGTTTATAATAGATAAAATCATGGAACTTTAAAAGTCTCATGATAAATATTATGTTGCATCAGATAGCATGTCTAATAAACATAAACTACCTTCAGAAAAGAATGGTTTAGAATTCGACTATGCTGAAAAAATTATATGTGCTAGTAACAATAAGGTAATCTTATATGTTAAGAGTACTAAACCTACTTCACTAGAAAAAGAGAAAAAGGAGAAGAAATTGCCAAATCTTACTAAGGGTAAAGAGCCTAGGAAAGAAAAACAGACCGGTAAAGTTAAACAGCAGAGTAGTCCAAAGAAGTCTGGTGATAATAGCAAGAATAATCAGACTAGTAATAAGTCTAAGTCGTCTGTTAATGAGCAAGTTAGAGAAATACCTAAGAAGCAAAGAAATCATAAAACTGATAATGTTTGGTATGGAAATGAGCTTTATTATATGCAACCTGCCATCATATTATCATGCACCTCATTATCCATTTTACTATGATGTTGTATACCCTGCTCATCATCCGATGCATGCTTACCGTACTAATCATGCAATGTATCCAACTTATGAGCATTACTCACATCATAATGATTTTCATAATAACATGCATGTTGAAAATTATGATGCAGCGGGAGTAACAAAAGCACCACCAAGATCTACTGAGCCTAGGAAGCCTAAGGTTTCCAAATCTTGGGTTGTCAAAGGTGACACTAATCCTCCAGGACATAAATTTGATATGATTGGTGCTTGAAAATGCACTTAAATTTTTCTAATTTTCTTAATAAATCAATTATTAATTTGATATTTTCATGAAACTAATAGAAATTATTGTGATTAGAAAATATTGAGTTTTGATTTGTTTTTGTAGAAAAATAAAATACGGACCCCGGTACATTTAGCTATCATAAATTGTACAAGTATCAAAGGGATGATTTGAAGCAACGAAAGATTCAAGGAATTAGTCAAGTAGTGCCAGAACAACAAATAAGGAATCTGCAACACCTATATATATGTAGTCCTAGAATTATACATCTTGAAAAACACAATTTTTAGTCTTAGTTACAATTCTCCCTCAAATCTTTCCGGGCAGCCTCCGCCTCTTGAATAGCAAGAAGAACTATCTTTGAAGGTCGTAGTTGAACAACAGAAGGGTCATCTTCCAGCATGATATGGTTCGAATTACCACACAGAGCAGTCCTAGACTCCTAGGTAAAGAGCTAGGGTTCAAATCAAGTTCAGTGTATTCATTAGTTGGGTTACTTGTTATCAATTTTAATAGGTACATGGACGAGAGGGGTGGGGATGGGAAACGAGAAGGTATGGTATGAGTTGGTCAGGCTGTGTAGAATGATGCAGAATGTTTGATTGTGGAGTTGAATTGTTAGAGTGGGTGAGCTTCTTGTTCTTAAATTCAGTGTGGTGTGGAGAATTCAACGCTATGATCTTGACAACATATTCAATTAACTTTTAACCCCATCTAATATTGGTTAATGAGCATCTTACATGTACATGTGAAAATATAAAAATAAAATGGAATATATTGTAGATTATATCATGGGATAAAATGTTTTATTTAACTCTTATAAAAAAAAATATTCTCAAACATGTCATTCGTATTGTTTCATGTATGTACTTAGTATATATATATATCATTCCATGCAATTCAAGTATTTTATGTGATGTCTAATTCGTAGGTGCCAATTTAGACTTATTTAGATCAATTATGGACTCGACTTTTGCAAAAAAAAAAAAAAAAAAAAAAAAATGACCATTTCTTGTTTGACTAAGTTCCAAAAATATCCTACTTAATTAACTACATATTTTTTTCATTAGAAAATCCTAAGTCCAATAAAAGATTCATAAAACACGATCCTTGCTAGCTAATTAATAAAGACATTCCCCGAATGATCGTAATTACATATAACGAAAAAGCATCCATTCTTACATTGAACCCTAGCACTGTCCAAATGAGTTGAGACACGACAAACAACTTGCTTATCAAACACTCTCCTCCAACACATGAGTTGTATTCATAATAAAATCAACGATAAAGTTGGATTCATGGAAAACGGGCGAAATCAATCATGAATAATTGGTAAAATTGATGAAATTCGATTAAAAACTGTGAAAATAATAAAAATTTGAGTGAAATAACATTGGTAAAGTTAATGAAAAATGAATGAAATCGGTAGAAAATTACATATTGAATCGAATAACTTTGAATAAAATTCAATATCCTATTATTTCATGCTTTTAATTTATCATATATTCAATTTTCTAATTTATCTTGAAATTAATTTCTAAAAACTACAGGTGGAACTCTAATACTGCAACTGATATATGACCTTGCTAAGCAATTCATGTACCGCCCCCGATTTAGAAAATACTTAGTTAATATTTACAAATATATGTAGTTAATTTATATATGTCACATCCCTTCTAATTTTAGAAGACCAAAACTTTATATTAACTAATTTACAAGACACTATTAAATCTAAAACTATTACGATAATTTACTCCACGTAGATAAAACATCTTCTTCTTCTTCACTTATTTATTATCTCTGATAAATCTAAAAATAGATAAAACAAAAATTTAAGTTGACTGATAACTTAGTGAGGTGGGTAAGCGTCTTACCTATAAAATTTTTTAAATTTCGGCAAGTAATAATTTAAAGAAGTTCAACCAAAACAGCATATAACAAGTGCCAAAACTTTAACAGTAAATATCTCCTTATATCTCCTCAAGACTTTCTTCCCCAAATACACCATGATAAGGAGTTACATTATCAAAACCTGCGTGACTATTCAATGGATCCAACAACGACTACGTATATCCAAAGACTCCGGTCTCTTGAATATACGAAGTTAGGCAAGGGGTTCAGGACCGAGTCAATAGCCCGTGCTATAACTTAATCGCAAAATCGAACAAGACAAAATAAGCCCAACAAAACAGCAGATAAATAATTCACATAAATCAATTCATATCAAAACTACTTATTAGCAGAACATATACTTTTTCAAAATTCAAGCTTATTAGCAATTAAGTGCAGGATATAGCAGTTTTACCCATTTTGCCTAAAAACCGAGCATATTAGCAATTAAGTGCAAGTTATAGCACTTCTACACATTTTGCCTAAAAACCAATGCTGGAATTCGTACCACTCTAGACAAGAGAATATAAATCTCATTCAGTCCAAATATCCTTTCTACCAACATATCTATTGCAGAGCATTTAAGTAACAATATCAAGTCATGAAACTAATGAAATTAATACCGAAACCATTTAACGCATTTCAATAATGATTCGAGGCAAGCTTCCGTGATTTAAATCCCACACTCACCCCTTCTTCGGCCAATGGCTTCCATTTCGCCAATAATTGTGAAACTTATGATCCGAACGGTTAAAACATAAAACCAAGTGTTTAGGACCTTCTGTCAAAATTTTAAGATGATACAATGGTTGATGGTCCCCGAACAATTGAAAAACTGAGGTTGTTGGGTATAGAACCGAAAACCTGTCTTAAGTGTTTTGCCTATATATTTATCCCTTTTTTTCTTTCCTCTAAATCTTTTGCTGATTACTTAAAACCTCTCAAGACCGGATTCTCTGGAGAAGGAAAGGTAAGAACTCCATATCCAATCAAACTTGTCCAATTCTTTAGACATGTGTGGGTAAGGTGCGACTTGCATGCCCCAATGTTTTTACCTTGATGATAACTCAGTTGGAGGATAAGTATCCAAGTGAATTGTCGATAGTAATCTAACTCACAAGATTAAGTTTCTGGAATATATGCAAATATACCCCCTGAATGTTAAAACTTGCAATTTGACCTTAATGTTTTCAGAAAGTGCACAATCAAGCCTCAAGTTGAAAACTCAATAACTAAATTAAATTCTCAATAATTTTAAAGTTCAAATTCAAATTTAGTAATTTCTTATAAGTGAAAATTTTGGGGTTTTTTGTCATTCAGATATTTGTTTATCAAGATTTTGGATTCAAATTCTACATCGGTTACCTGTTAGTGTTCATCTGTATTAGTTTTGTTTATTACGATTTGATATCTCGAGATTTTAAATTTATATCCCACATCGGTTAACTCTTAGTGTCCGCTAGTATTAGTTCTGCTTATTATGATTTGATATCCGATCGATCAATTTACATATACTTACCGGCAATCACATATATATCGCGGGTTACATAAATTAGTATGTTATTTTTTGGTCCTCTTATTAATTGAGAATCATATACAAAAATTTATCCATTTGCAGTGTTGTGAAAAATAGTTGTCTAACTTAAAGTGAATTACCATATATCACAATGATATCTATGTAAATTAAAAGAATCATAAACCACAACTTTCATGCACAATCATAAGTAAGATGCTAATTTCTTTTAAAAAATAGAATTGAATGCTACATTTATTCAATTATTCTTTAGGTGGTAAAATGAGCAATTGTATATTTTTAGGGTGCAAATTACCAAAAACCCTTGGAGTTTTAATAGGTGAAAGAAGAGTTAAGTTTGTTCAATCCGAAGAGGTACACTTTAGAACGAAACATTGTGTCTTTTGCGAAAATGTATTTTTCTTTTATAAATGTGAGACGGAATTTTGTCAATTCTGAACCAATTAATAGCAACTAAATCAAAATTTAAATTAGCTCTTCTCCAATTCTTATTTTATATTCCAAAAAAAGATGTTCTGTTTGTTCTAAGTCATATGTGGCCTTTCTTTTTGTGCAAACAACAAAGGATCAAGACTGTTGTATATTGGGAGACTACTACGAAATATTGTGTGCACAACCTTAAAAATATTGTCTTAGGGAAATTGCATTCGCAACCTCCAATCTTTGTGATTTTCGTTAAATTGTTCAATTAATTCCATCCATGTAAGTACGTTTATATGTTTAAATTAGTACACAAATTGTTAGACACCAAAAATAGTGGACACCAACAATATTAAGACTACATCAATTTTGCTTAACTAATTTGTGTAATCTTCATGACTATTTGATTACATGTATACTATGTGGATTTTAATTGCCTAAATAATTACAAAATTGTTAGACACCAATAGAACTAACCTAATTAGTTAGATTAAACAACTAACAAAGTAAAAGACTAAACTATCCTAATACCCCTGCATAAGATATACAAAAAACGTAAAAAAACTCTAACACACTTGGGTTCATCTGAGATTTTGAGGAAGGGAGAGCACATAATATAGTATTTATTTTGATGACACGTGTCCCCATAAAATTTAAATTAAAATAATTTATTTTTTTAAAGATAAATTTATCCTTTTTAATGAATGAAATTCAACAATACCCCTTGGATCTTGCTAAGTAAAAAAAGAATGTGCTATTTTTATTAGCAAAAAAAACCCTCTACTTTTTTTTATTATTATCAAAAAAATATTTCTCTCAATTCAACATGACAATTTTACCCATCAAAGATGAAAAATATCCCCTTAAATTAAAGATTACCAATAACCCCTCGTAGCTTTAAAATTTTACAATAAACCCTCCGTTTTTGTTTTAAAAAAAAATTGACTACAACTTTCATATGATTTATGAAATCCACTTTAAAAACTTTTGACAAAAATCTTATCCCCCAAAGTTACATATTGTGGAACTTTACCATCCATATGTAAAAATTAAGCACTTTACCTCCTCAAATAATTTTACTTAATTTTTCTTCGACGGAATTTATACATGTGTCCCTCTCATGAATTTTCAAAGTTAGTCATAACACTTCTTATAAGTCTAACTACTTCACTCATATAAAGATCTGTTTTCAGGTGGGAAGGGTTGGCCGGTGGTTGTGGTGCTGGAGGTGAAGAGAGAGAGGAGTTTGGGGAGGTAATAATTACTCCCAATTTTTTCCTTTTTAGGTATTTTTGCCTGATTGTAAATACCTCCTGAGAGATAAAATGGTGACTTAAGCAGACATGTGCTTGACACTTGATTTTTTTTATCCAAAAACTAATTGTCGAATGAAATGTAAAAAAATTGTCCAACTTTTGTACGATATGTGTCTTTTTGAAAAGTTTGGTATGAAATGTAAGTAGGCAAACAAATGGTATAGAAAGGGTAATTCCCTCGAATTTTTTTTTTTTTTTTTTTTGGAAAGAAATCTTAAATTAATAAGAGATTAAAGAATTTTTTTAAAATATATTAATTAAAGGGTTAGTATATAATTTAACATATATTTATTTTTGTTAAATGTCCGATGCCACATGATCATTGGACATTTTAACTATAAATTATGATTCAAATTTATGGGTAACTTTTTTTAGAGATTGAGATGAAATATATATATTATATGCACTTATGTTCCATAAAATCTTATTTTTAAAAAATCCAACGCACTCTTCTATAATTCCTTTGCGAAGATCTGATATGTTACATATTTCATTGCCCACATGCCCCACTTCCTTATACACTAACAACGCTATATTACATTGCAATAATTAGTATAATATATGTCCGAGTAATTGTAAATACCTCGAGAAAGTAAAGATAATTAAACTTTAGTGAGCAAACATAAATTAAGAGTTAATGGCAATTCTCTTCATGATATATATATAATATTCAATTTATCTATGGGTAATTTTAAAAAAAAAAAAAAAAGTCACTTTCTGGCCCTATAATCTTATATAAAAGTTTTATAGCGTCTCCTTGACATTTAAACTTAAGAAAATACGAATTGATAAAAACACTCTTCTTTGATACTATACGTTGACTCAGGTAACCTATAAATGTGACATCCTTCCCTTCCCATCTGGTGTTCTAATAAACGTAACACTTTATCCTTTACCCTGAAGGGTACTTTTGTATTTTCTATGCCCACTCTCAATTTCGGGTGAGTGTATAACACTGTCTGTTGGAAGGAGATTAAATTGCTCCTTCAAAATTTTCACAGGGTGGTTTGGTGCTCTATTTTAAATAACATAAATGTAAATTGAACATTATATATATCACGGGATAACTTGGCATTAACCCCAAAAATATAAGGGCATGTTTGTTTGGTTTTGGAAAAGTAGTTTGGGAGAGTAGCGGATGTTTGTGAAATAATCTCGATTTACATAATGTTGTTTGCTTGAATTTTGAGATAGTGTTTTGAGAAATAAAGTAGGTGTAGATTTTTTTTGAATAGTTAGGCTATAGAAATAAGATGTGTAAGACTTTATTTCAAATCATGTTTGTTATGTATAATAAATTGTGTAAGAGATGTGTCATTTTATGTCAAATCAGACATGTGCTTGACACGTGACTTTTTTTATCCAAAAACTAATGGTCGAATGAAATGTAAAAAAATTGTCCAACTTTTGTACGATATGTGTCTTTTTGAAAAGTTTGGTATGAAATGTAAGTATGCAAACAAATGGTATAGAAAGGGTAATTCCCTCGAATTTTTTGTTTTTTTTTTTGGTTTTTGGAAAGAAATCTTAAATTAATAAGAGATTAAAGAATTTTTTTAAAATATATTAATTAAAGGGTTAGTATATAATTTAACATATATTCATTTTATGTCAAATCAGAGTAGAATTTGTATAATATTTTGTTTAGAAATAAGAAAATTATTGTTTGTTTGATTTTTGAGAAAGTAACCTGAGAAAATTGAAAGATAAAAAACTTAGTTCAGAAAATAAAAAACATATTTGTTTGATATTTCCCAACCACGAAATAATTTTAGGAAACACCAAACATACATGCGTAAGTGTTGGCCACAAAACAATCATCAAATTAACAAATAATCAATGTTATTAAAACCGAACCGGACCGGTCGATCTGACCGGTTTGACCATGAGCCGGTGGTCTCTCCAGATCAGACAACACAAAAAAACTGGTGACTTTCAAACCCAATGTGAACTGTTGAGATCCGGTCAAAAATCGATGAACCGACGAATCATGAAGCCCAACTTCAGGTGAATTGATCTTGTGAACCTCACCTCTTATAAGTACCATGTACATACGGTCCTTCTATCAACTAATTTTCCGATCGAGACCTAGGATGTGTGAATTGATCGGCACCTCTAATTATCTCAATAACTATACTTTCTAATTTCCCGACAATGATTCCAGTGTGACTGCCAAATTTGGAAACCCCTTCCAAATGCATCACCGACTATGGCCATAGATTTCTCGGAATCAATTATCTAAGAATGTATAAGAAATTCTCCCACCTTATCAAGATGAGTCTATAGATCCTTTCTTAGTACTAACCATTCGCGTACAGTTGTGTATGCATCCAACTTAGGCACTTATGTGGCCAGGCTACGTGACCAGTACCTAAATCTAAGTACGCACACTCGTGTACCGAATTCGCCCTAGCACCTCAAGTCCAAGGACTAAATCGTACACTATTATAATCTTGAGAAACATCACATCACCGATGTGCGACATGCGCTTCCACAATGGGTTTCTCTGTTCGGGTCTTTCGATGCGTTCAATCCTCTATTGAACCATCTACTCATATGCACTGGCCTCAAATGCCTTGCTCATGAAACGCTACAAATTCACTCCATGTGAATCATGCATACTTGTACAAGTCTTGGCGATTCCTACGATACCCCGTCTCGTTCGGAATCTATGACTTGGAACGGTTTTAAGATCATGACCTTTGAGACTGTTTCATGATTGCACTCAGTACTGAAGTGAATCGTCCCATAGTCTATTGTGACCTTAGGATTTCATCCAATCGCTTAGATAAGTTCGCGAGAGATGAAGTTGGCCATTGTTCAATTCACGTACTATGAATCAACGGGCGTATTAATTATAAACCATAAGAAAACAGTATTTTAACAAGTTAATTAATATTGGCTTGCTGGGCACTATTCCATCAGATTATGGGATCACTTGGTAAAGTGAAGCCTGAGGAAACTGAATTCTCCATTTTGTATGGTATAAGTTGAAATGATGGAATGAAATGTTACCTATTTATAAGAAACTATGATTTGGTCCTACGGTTGGATAACGTTTAAATTAAAGGACGAGAACAGGACTAATTATCTTCCCCTATTTAATGCGTGTAAGTTGGACTTCCCGTATTTAATGCGAGTAAGTTGGAACAGCATGTCAGAACCATTGCGCAACAAGGTCAATTTGATGACTAACAACTTCGTAATTTGAGAACAGTAGATCGACTGACGATCAACACCGAAAAACAAAATACGGCATGGAATGAGCATTTCTACACAAAATGCCAGATCTGTTCTTTCTACACGGAGTTTGCAAAAATAGTTGATCGTTTTGAAGATTAATGAGAACAAAATAATATAGAATCCAGTTTTCCTCTCTGATGTACTACTTGTCTGTCACATTTAATGCACTGTGCTGATCCAAGGCCGAGGCATCTCTTCAATCATTTGTCATAAATACCATTCTTCTACAACATTTATTACTCCAAGTGCATTTATCAACTTGGGAGAGACTTTCTGATCACTTCGACTCTGTTGATCGAATTTACTCTTCTGGTGAACAATCTGGTAATTCAAACCGAACTCATCTGATTTGACTCTGCTGAAATCCACCAGTCTGATTTCGAACTTAGCAACAGATCACTAGTCTTCTGGATCAAATATTTAAACCTTCTGATTTTTACTTGTCTCTTCGATTAAATATCCTCAGAGGTTGACTAAGCTTGCATTACTTAGCTGATGACTTTTGAAAATCATCAAAACCTCCATTCACTTCTTCATCTTCATCCAACAACACTTAATGAAATTTCGCCAGCTTCCTTTAACTATTCACCTATGAAGTGCATTTGCACCTATTAATACCGCACTTTCTACATGCATAAACCTTCAATAACAAATCTCTTCTTCTTTTTTAATATCCCCTCACCATCTTCCCCTTTTAACCATGAATGCAGATCAAAACGGCCAACATGAATGAAATTATTTCCAAATAAATCTGCTAGAAAAGGGAAACGGCAGAAAAATATATATATAGAAAAAATTGAAAATGAGAATTATCTTCAGGTTATGTTCTCAAAAAGGCGCGTTGGTTTATTTAAAATAGTTAGCTAACTAGCCACATTCACTGGTGCTCAACTTCTTGTTATTTTTTCACCTTAGTGGCAAATCACATTTATTTGTCCACCCAAATATAGAATCCATTTCTAACAAATACCATGGCCGAAATCAAAACCAAAGTCAAAACCAACTAAGGGTGAGTTTGGCCTAGCGGTTGTAGCTCTCAAAAACACTTATAGATTTCTATTGTGAATTTTGAAGTGTTTGGCCCGGATTACTAGAAATACTTCTGCTCAATTGTGATTTTCAAGGTGTTTGGCCGCTAGGATCATAATCACTTTTGGGATCTCGAGAAGCGAAAAATCAACTTATTTTAGAAGCTACTAAAGTGCTACTTTTGTAAAAGCTATTATCCAAAAGCAATTATTCTATAATTAATTTTTATTATAATCAATTATTACCAAAATTAATTTTAGTAAAATTAATTCTCCTATAATTGATTTTCGAATCGCTAGGCCAAACTCACCCGAAGTACTAAAACAGACCTCGACCTTCTTAATCAAAGAAACAATAATATAACTCAAATAAACCAAGAACTAGTTCAAATGGGAAACCAGTGAGAACTTGAGAAGAAAAAAGCTAAAAAAAATTGACCTAGATATAGTTGAAACTCGAACACAAGGGCATTAATTGGTGCTGCCTTGACATACATGAGCTAAGCAAAAATGACGCGGCTGATTTGGCAGCCAAGTATGGTAATTTCAATGTAGTTATGGATGATCTACAAGAAAATTATTGTTCAAGTATGGTGAATCCGAATAAGAACATATATTCGATTCCAAATATATACTAGAACCTATATGCTCCTAATCAAATGTGTACTGCTGCAGGTACTGGAATTGATGAGATCAATTTCAAGACCAAACAAGTTGGAAGCAATTAATTTGGTTTATCAAGTCATAACGATATGCCAAGGCCAAGTGATTTGGGCAATCAAGAAGGGTCCATAATTTCCAGTGGACTCGATACGTCTCATCTGTTTGACAACACTGGTAACCTAAGTGGGTCAAATATAATAGAACCCAACAATAATCCTATATTTGATCGCATGATGGAGCGATTTTCTACTTTCACTATTACTCCTATGAGTGATAGCAGCTCACCTAATTTAGGAGAACATGTTTTATGGGATGTTCTGCAACAACTGCAATGGAGATGACGCCAAATCAGGGAAAAGTTTAGAAAATGTTCCAAGGTATGTGGCCAAATCAAGGAAATGTTCAGAACATGTTCCAAGGATTAAACAGTAACAACAATGGCTAAAGAAATTCCACAACACCTAGGCAAAACAATGATATACAAAACATGATTCGAGAATTTAACCGCATTAATGGCCATGAAAATTGAGTTTTAAAGGTCTTTGTTTGAATATATATTTTTCTAATCAAAAAACTTTTTGTGGTTTTTTTTTAGTAATTAAAGAACCCCTTCGTAAGCTGAAAAATCAAATATACCTCCACCAAATGATGAAGATATTTCATCTTCACCTAAAAATTATCAATTATCCACATTGTTAACTTTTAAAATTGGCAGTAACCGCACCATTCACATAAAAATTAACAAAATTTCTCTACAATTTATGAAGGAATTTCATATGAATTATTTTGCTAATAATAATAATAATATAAAGGTCTTTTGATAATTTGGCAAAGCACATAGAGTGTTATTGTATTTAGCTCCAAAAATATACTATATTTTATGTGCATGATCGTAACTCGAATGGGACCAGTACGGTTTAAGGCTTGAATATGAAAAGTTATATTCAAGTCATTGTTGTTACAATTTGGACATTGTAACATGTTTTGATCATTTCCTTGATTTGGCAACATATCCGGAACATGTTCCCTGAACATTTCCCTGATTTAGTTCCATAGAATTTCCATCTCCATTGTAGTTGTTGGTGAACATCCCTTGAAACATGTTCTCTAAATTGTCTTGCATTAGCGGCTATAATTTCCAAGTTGAAGAACACATGGAGCCGTATTGCCAGTGTTGGGATTGCTTGGGATAGTTATATTAAATGAGCTGCTAAAACTAGTAGGAGCAATAGTGAGAGTAGAAAATTGTTCCTACATGGGATCAGATATATGATCCATTAGATTGGTTCCACTAGGACCTTGTGATATGTAAATTGATTGATCGAATTTAAAACCGTAATAAACAAAACTAACACGGATGGACCCTAAGAGTTAACCGATGTGGGATTTGAATTCAAATCTCGAGATACAAACTAGGAACAAAAAAAACTAATACGGATGGACACTAACAAACCGATGTGGGATTTGAATCCAAAATTTCGAGAAACAATAATTTGAATTGCTTAGCGACACATGGTCATATATTAGTTAAAATATCAAAGTTCCACCTATAGTTTCTAGAAAGTCAATTCTAGATAAATTAGAAAATTGAATATGTGATAAATTAAAATATTGAAACAATAGGATATTGAATTTTGGCCAAAGTTATTCGATTCCATGTGCATGTATCAATTTCACAACCGTTGTTTTACCAATTTTACTCATTTATCCATCAACTTTACCAATGTTACTTCACTCAAATTTTTAGTATTTTCAGATTTTTTTGACTGACTTTTACATATTTTATTAATTTTCTTTAATTGATTTCGCCTGTTTTCCATGAATCCAACTTTACCGGTTATTTGACTATGAATCCAACTGATGTGTTAGATGAGAGTTTTTGCTATGCATGTTGTGTGGTGTGACTCAACTCATTTGGGTTGTGCTAGGGTTCAGTATAAGAACGGATTGTTTTTCGTTATATATAATTATGAGCATCTAGGCAACATCCTTATTAGTTAGCTAGCTGATGGGGGCTATTTTATACCCCATATGATATTCGGATCGAGACAAGCATATGAGGTCGGCCCGACCATATAGCTCATGCACTATAATAGGTAAAATCATTGAATTGAGAAACAAATGTAAAGTCGGTGAAAACATGTGAAATCAATGAAATAAAAGGTAAAATTGATGAAAAGAATATGTAAATCACTACGACAGCATGCGAAATAGGTAAAAAGTAGTGATATCAACAAAAAGAAAAAATAGTTTAACCGACAAAAACATTGTGAAACTGATAGAAAATGGTTTAAACTAGAAAAACAAAAGAAATCAACAAAAAGTGAGAAAATAGTGAAAGCAGGTTAAACCGATAAAAGAATGGGAAAATCGGAGAAAAATATTTTAAATCGATGCAAAATGAATGAAATCGGTAAAAATACAGGAAATACCCGTGAAAAATGGAAATTACTAATGCAAATAGGTAAAACCCGACTTAGACTTTTGAACAAATGCATTTCAAAATAAAACAAATAAATAGTGCTTTTAACATAGTATTTTTTTAAATGAAAACTATTATTATGATCTTATTTTAGAGAAAAAAATTACAGAATAACTATATTTGAATAAAATAATTTAAAGTCATCAAATTTTATGAAATAATAATTAAATTGTATATTAGTCTTTGATTGTATTATTATAAGACATGATAAATTTAATTATACTATAATTTACAAAATACTCATGAAATTAACTAGAGAATCAAAACAAGTGAGACGGTCAGTAACCCATGCATAGTTTGGGGTTTCTAACCAATAAAGAGCTTACATTTCATAAGATGCCCTTTAATTTCATTGCCAAGAGTGATATCCGGTACTTGAAAGACGAAAAGCCAACACATGCTAACCTAAAGGGTTTGTCGATTGGACTCCCTGAATTGGAACTCGTAATAGCAAATGAAAAAATGTATATTTCTCAACGCTGCAAACCGCAAACTTCTTCCAGATCAACAACAACAGATTCGCATAGCATGTGACCATATTCACTCAGATACAATTATCCAATAACCATCAAGGCTAAGATAAAACAAGTGAGCTTTGATGTCAGGTATGGTCTAATGTCTTGAGCCCACATGAGGATCGCTCAGACCTGACCTCAGATCCTTATTCCACCCGACAATGATGTCACTTCTTTTTTCGATTGTCAATTTCTCATTCCATATGTTGGATGAAGATGAAGATCATCAGTCAAGTAATTTGAAGTTTGAAGAGAGGTTTTGATGATTTCCAAAACATCATAACCAGCTAAGTTAGGAAACTTTAGTGAAAACCCTTAGAAGAATTTTGATCAAAGTTAAAGATATATCAGTCAAGTCAAAATTCAACATGGTCCAGAAGACTACTGATCTGCTGTTGAAGGAATAAATCAGATTGGTGAAGATCAGCCGACTCAAATCAGATTAGTTCAAGTTTGGGATCAGCTCGGTTCATCATCAGACTAGTGTACTCATCAGCCAAGTGGAAAGGATCAGAAAGTCTCTCCAACGGTAATAAATGCACTTTGACTAATAAATGCTGAAGACCGAGGGTATTAATGACAAATTATTGAAGAAAAACCTCGTATCAGCTTGGTGCATTAAATGCTACCTGACAGAAAGTACTGTTGACAGTACTGTCGCAGTGCAGAGCTGTTTGCAGAAATTAAGGACCAATACCAGAGAAATTTGAACTCTGTCTTTGTTCAACGGACACTCTTCAAACCCAGGGTATCAATAGTTCAAGAGATTGAAGAAGAAGAGAACAACACAAACTCTGAGAAGATTTCAGAAGCAAAATCTCTAAGTCTCAAGAACAGCTCACTCATCAGCTCAGTCATTTGTTGACTAAAGCCGAAGTTGAAGATCATAAAAAGATAAACATTTTTCTGAGTGAAAAACTGTAAGGAGTGTTGTGCGAAGTGTAGATTCATCTTTGTGAGTGATCTAGCTTCAGTGGATAGGTTTTCTTAGTGATCTCCTATTGCGAGCTTACGGCCAGATTCATTTGTTGTTTTGGCGTAAGTGTTGTATAGTGTAAACTTTGTGATTATAGTATAACCCAAGATCTAAGTGACTTGGAAGAGTGGACTAAAGAATTTTAATCCATATAACCACTAAAAAAATTCTTTGTGTTTTTAACATGCATTTTTTCCGTGCATATTTTTAAGTTGCATGAAAACACTTTGATAAAACTATTAAAAGATTTTAAAAGGAGTTTATTTAAACAGGGGACAAAATCTTTATAAATAGACTAAGTACACTTGTGAAAAACACTTTCAAATATCCGCTGCAAGTGCTCTGTTTTAAAGCTTGCTGAAATAAGCTAAGTAGTATAAAGAGAAGTGGTTAACTGTGTTGTTCAAAGATTTGTTCAACGATCAGCTTAGTCAGCTTACTGACCTAGAACAGCTTAGTCTGCTTACAGACTAGTGAAAAGTTTTAAAGTCTAAAAATTTCCAGAGGTCTATTCACCCCCCCCCCCCTCTAGACCTCATCTGACCACTTGGGACCAACAAATGGTATCAAAGCGGGTGGGTCATTTGAATCAGATGCCTGATCAACGAGCTTGATCCTAGTGTTTTTCAAAGGTTTTTAAACTTTTTCAAAAAGGGCATAATTTTGAAAATTTAAAACTTTTTGAAAATGGATTGTATCAGCCATGTTCCCCACATAGCTGGTATGAGCTTCGAAGACTGGAAGATCAGAATGGAGATCTTCTTAGCTGCCTACAATGATAACATGTACACATGTATCATAAAAGGTCCATTCAAATTCACCAAGACTATAAAGGTTGATGAAGTAGACATAGTGGTGGAGAAAGACTTACATGAGATGACAACTGAAGAAATCAAGCTGTACAATCTGGACAAGGTCGGCCGTTTCATCATGACCAAAGCCCTGGACAATGATAGATTTGATAAAGTCAAGCATTGCAAGACTGCTAAAGAAATGTGGGACAAGGTTCGTGATATGAGCGAAGGAACGACGCCATTAAAGAGCTGATAGGATAGTGCCCAGCAAGCCAATATTAATTAGCTTGTTAAAGTACTATTTTCTTATGGTTTGTAATTAATACGCCCGTTCATTCATAGTATGTGAGTTGAACAATGGCCAACTTCATCTCTCGCGAACTTATCTAAGCGATTGGATGAAATCCTAAGGTCACAATAGACTATGGGACGATTCACTTCAGTACTGAGTGCAATCATGAAACAGTCTCAAAGGTCGTGATCTTAAAACCGTTCCAAGTCATAGATTCCGAACGAGACGGGGTATCGTAGGAATCGCCAAGACTTGTACAAGTATGCATGATTCACATGGAGTGAATTTGTAGCGTTTCATGAGCAAGGCATTTGAGGCCAGTGCATATGAGTAGATGGTTCAATAGAGGATTGAACGAATCGAACGACCCGAACAGAGAAACCCATTGTGGAAGCGCATGTCGCACATCGGTGATGGGATGTTTCTCAAGGATTATAATAGTGTACGATTTAGTCCTTGGACTTGAGGTGCTAGGGCGAATTCGGTGCACGAGTGTGCGTACTTAGATTTAGGTACTGGTCACGTAGCCTGGCCACAAAAGTGGCCACAAAAGTGGCCACAAAAGTGCCTAAGTTGGGTGCGTACACAACTGTACGCGAATGGTTAGTACTAAGAAAGGATCTATCGACTCATCTTGATTAGGTAGGAGAATTTCCTATACATTCTTAGATAATTGATTCCGAGAAATCTATGGCCATAGTGGGTGATGCATTTGGAAGGGGTTTCCAAATTTGGCAGTCACACTGGAATCATTGTCGGGAAATTAGAAAGTATAGTTATCGAGATAATTAGAGGTGCCGATCAATTCACACACCCTAGGTCTCGATCGGGAAATTAGTTGATAGAAGGACCGTATGTACATGGCAATTATAAGAGGTGAGGTTCACAAATATCAATTCACCTTTAATTGGGCTTCATGGGCTTGTGGCTAGACATCGACCATGAAGTGTGGGTACTCCTGAATTAATAAGGAAATTAATTCTGGAGTGGTCAATTAAAAGTTGTTTAATTGATTGGAGCATTTAATTGTCGTTTATTAAATCACGAAAGTCGTGGGCCTGCTGCCAATTGATGGTGAACCCAGAGGGTCACACACAATACAATTGGACAGTGACAGTCATAAAGGGAAATAAGTGATTTAAAGTTGTTAAATCAAAGATATTGAATTAAGGTATTAATTCAATGGGAGAATATTAATTGTATATATAATTGATTAATGTTTAATTAATTAATTAAGATTATCTAATTAATTGAAGTTGTTAATTGGTAAAATTGGAAGACTAAATAATTACCCAATTTTAGGATTGGATAATTATGGGTTGATTTATGATAATCTTGAAAGTAGGGCATAGGGGGTTATTTTGGAGAGGAAAAGAAGGGAAGAGTTTGTTACTTGGTCATCAAGCTACAAACAAGAGATTTGGTTAAATCTTATTTCCTATTGTGATAAGGAAAAGATTCTACCAAATCTTGAAGAGATATCTTATAAGAGAAGAACTCTTCTCTTATAAATATAACTCTTCACATATCTTCCAAGAGAGAATTGAAATTATGTACAATCTGAAAATTAAGAGAAGAAAACCGTTTTTCATAAGAAGAGAGAAATCTGAAAATTGCACAAGTTTTATAAACTCCAAAACCGCCCCTAAAAGTTTCGCCCCAAACCCTAGCCGCCGCCCTAAGGTGATCCGAACCTTAGTCGCGCCGCCCTTGGCTGATCCAACCTAGCCACATAAGTCCTGTGGTCGTGGTTGTCTTCCTGCTATTCTCCTAATCCATATCCAGATCTATATCCTGATATAGATCTGCTCATTCCTTTCTTGACAATCTCCAAGATCTAGTTCTTAGCCTGTGACTTGGAGACGTTACTACAATCCAATTGGTGTGGATACATTCTGGAGGTGAGACATTTGGATCACTCCGTTGTGAATCGAACAAAGAAGCCCGGAGGTAACCACCACCGAGCTGTGGTGAGGTAAATTGCGAAAACCCCCTTTGATAATTATGTTATTGTTTGTTTCAATCTTTTCGTATAATTAACTATGAAGAAAGTTTTATGGGACTAATAGGGACCTCGAAAAATTTTAAATTCCGCACTTTGTTGTATTGACAATCGAGACCTACCACGAATATCCCAACAGTGGTATCAGAGCCAACTCCGTACGTTTTATACGAAAATGCCTGAACATAATGTGTGTTTACCGTATATGTTTAATTATGTGTATGAGAATGCGTGATAGTTATGTTATGTTAATTGATTCTTGCTTGTTATGACTGGATCTATGATTGGGTAAAACTGCTTTTTAAGATCTATGGCAAATTTATAGTTTTTCGAAAAATCAGGACTTTTGTGCAAAAATCGCAAAACTTGAAATTTAAGGCTGAAAATTCAATTTTCTGTTTCTGGAAATTTTTGTAAAATCTGGGCTGTTTTTGAAATTCTGGTCGCACGCAATTTTTGGCTGTTTGCAATTTCCGAAAATTCAAGGACTGTTTTGCAATTTCCAAAAGTTCGGGGGTCAGTTTGCAAAATTCAAAAATTTTCTGGATTTCAAAAATTTTATTTTCTGGTCCTTCAGTCCGAAAACTGTTTTAGGGGTATTTTGTAACTTTTCAAAAGTTTTGGGGTCAAAAGTGCAATTTTTGAAAGTATAGGGGCCAAACTGCAATTTTCAAAAGTTGAAAGATCAGAATCTGTTTTTAAGGCAGAAAACTTGTTTTGTTTATATGAGAATTTATTTTGTCATAATTAGTAGTGACTAAAAGTGAGAATCATAGGAAGTTAGTTTTAAAAGGTAGTTTTAAAATTAAGAAAGAAATACGTAAAAGTTGTTTGCATGTTTCTTGCTCTACGTGAACTGTTTACGTGGTTTTCGATCGCGCCGAGCCTTGACCATAGGGTAGATGTGATTGGTTTAATTTAATGCATGGTTTTTATAGGGTCTGCGAGCCTGTTATTATTTTTGGGCCACTTTGAGCCTTTGTAATAGAATAGAGCTTTACTGCTTTACTAGTTTAGGCCCGCTTACAAGCAAGGTGGGAGCCCAAGAAGAATTGAAGGCCATGTATGCGTGGTACATTGTGTAATAGCATGGGCCTATTTGAGAACCCTTTAGATTGACCAATTGGGCCAACATCATTGGCTCGATGATGGCCTGCATAGGAGGCTCCCGATCGAAAACTTATTGTGGTAGTATGCATGCTAGGGTTGTATGGCTTTTATTTATTAGTCGATTTATGATTGCTTGTGTGTATGCGCGCTAGAATCTAGATCGTAAATAAAAGATAAAGCATAATTGAAGCGGTGAGATCTCGAGGAGAGTTTATTTAAACTTTAAAAACCGAAAATCCCCTCTCGAATAAATATTAAGTCATATTGGGTTAAATATAAAATGAAGTTTTATAAATCCAAGCCTTCCATTAATAGGAACTAGTGTATGTTGTTTACTTATCGATAGAGGTGATCCAGAGTCTGGCACCCGAGTCGAAGAAAGGGACAATACACGAAATTCCTTGATTCTTGTTTTTAACTAACCTCGACAAGGATGGGGACTGGTCGGGATGTGAAGATCGACCGATAACTAGTTACGGAGAATTCACGACCGGGCCCATTGCTCATCATGATTAATGGGTCAGACTTAACGCGTAGTAAGATTTATGATGTAGCAGTGCTAGATAAATGCGAAAAGCGAGGCAAAAGAGCTTGAAGGTTGTGTAGTAGACACAATTGGCAATAAGTATGCCTACCTGGGGAATTAATTGTATGGCCACGAGTCGTGGGTGCAATTAATTGCCGCTGGGACGTCAAGACCTGCTAGGAAATGGAATTTCCCGAAACTAGAAGGGGTTATTGTTTCGATAAAAATAGTGGGAGAACTTTTTCGATAAAAAGTCCAAATTTCGTTAATTATAAGTATTATTTTTTAAACCTGTCTGCTTATTGTTGTCTACTTAATTGATTAATATAGCCATTAAAGTCCACAATCATGTACGAACAAACTTTGGCACAAAGCATGAGATATTCACTCCACGAGACAAGCAAGATTGGGTTTAACAATAGATAACATTGTTCTTACCTAATCAAGATAATGAATCAAATCAAAAGCTAGGCGCTGATTTGAATCAAGAAGATGAGATAGTAATTATTCTCAATAGCTTGTCTAACTCATTTTCTCAATTTGTGTATCATTCTGAAATTCCGTATTTTGGGATTAGAACAAATGATATACGCAAGTTGTTGGACAAATGAGAGAAAGCCCATCTACAGGGATTGAGTCTGAGTGAAAGAAGGGGTTACCCCTTGTGTAAGAAAGATTGAGAAATTAAGGAAGCTCGCTAGAAAGAAATTCCTGAAAAGAATTAACAAAGGTTAACCTAGTTATTTCTCTTGATGTATAACATCGCATGGACCCTCACATCTGTAAAAGAGTTTTACAAATGATGATGGTATTCCCTTGCCTTTGGGAAAGAGGGCACGTCTTCATAGACCGAGGCAATCATCGCTTCAATTAATAAGGGAAAAATGCTTCAGGAATTGAGTCAAGAAGAATCTAGACTTCACTTTTTGGCAAAAGAGTTTTACTTGTTTTTCGTATTAGCAAAAGTTTTAGTTTTAGTTTGTCTTTGAGTATTATTTCAAATTTTTGTACAAGACATTAGTGATTTACCATTGAGAATGGAATCTATTTAATTAAATCAATTTAACTTTGTACAAATATTGATGCTTTAAAGCATAGAAATAAAACAATGATAAACAATCAAAACTTTGAAAGCTACATCGAAAAGAGAAGTAAAACTAGATAATTGTTGACACATGAAATGTTTACTTTGGACATTATTCCTAAAGAAGGATTCGAAAGGGAGTGTTTATCTACTGCTCTTGAAATAAAGAACTTGGATGAACACGTAACTTTCAAATCTTGTCTTAAAGGAATAATAACCAAAAGAAAGGATTGCTAGGCATTCCAAGCATTTCAACAGAATGGATTCAATCCATAAGGACAAACGTGGAGAACTAAAAGCACTAGTTCAAAAAGGACGTTACTTCATATACACGTACGATTGTATTAATCGTCAAAGTGTATGTGTACTTTGTTGAAGTACAATTCTAAAACTATTAGTTGCAAAAAAAAAAAAAAAAATTCTAAAACTATTGAAGTAATTCAATAGAAGTTTTGGAAATGAAGTAACTTAGAGCATTATGTCAAAAGCATTTTGATGTAATCAAACTTGCCGAAACATAAGCTACTAACTCCTAGATTATCTAAACGAGAATAGAATTCTCACGAAGCAAATCAAAGAAGGAATCGAACTTTGTTAAAACTTAGTTCTTTTCACGATAGCGATTTGGCTGATCTTCCTTTATTCACTTTAGGGGATAGCCTCCCCTGACTCTTCAAAATGATACTTGGTCTAGTACGTTTTGAAATAAGTCCTTACACCGCCGTATCATTAATGACATGGCATAGTACCCTTATATGAGAAATTGGATAGTAGATCTGATTCATATAAAGTTTGTGGGGTATCCAACGAAATCCATTGGATACCTGTTCTACGACAACGAGAAACGATAGTTCTTCGTGAGTAGCCCGTTCCTCCGTTGATGAAATCCTCGTCAAAGGAAATGGGAAATGTCATAGAACTTGATGAAGTCCAAAGAATTGGATCATCCCCACAATAGTGGGAGCAAACCCTGAAACCTACTGAATCGAGTTACGCACGAGCATTTCGTAATCTAATCAAATTCGTAAGGAACTCAAAATTCCATTTTACGAAATTGAGAAATTGGATTCTAATCCAAGATTACAAAGAAATTATGTTAAACATAAACTAAGGGATGTGGCATGAAGCCATAGGACCCGAAATGGAAAGTTGTTAACTTATTTGACTCGCTCAATGGCGATAGGTCATTATTCAAAAATCCTTTTAGGACTAATGAAAATACCTTCTCTCCATTTGCAACATCAAAATCCATTTCGAAACTATTAGCCATAGAAAGGTGGTTTTGACTACCAAGATATGACTATTGGATATGAATCCTACATCTCACATTGATGATAAGATCTCTATTCAAATCCAAAGGTCAATTTATGACTTTTTCCCAAATTTGGAACATGCAACTTGATAAATCGATCAAGAATGTTGAATTTGTCAAAAGGCATATGGATTCCAATTGTGCAAAAGAATCAGTGGGAGCAAAGTTAAGTTCGTAAACGTAACATGACGATGTTCTGCTCATCAAGTACGATATAAGAATATCAAAGCACAGACGAAAGCGTGTTCTTCACGAAATTCTCCATGATTGGATTTGGGAATTACATCTCACGTACTGGCAATACGTATTTATAGAGATAAAAGCAAAGTAGATATTGCAATTCACCGAATCTAAGTACATAGACTAAATATTGAATAAATTCAATATGGAAGAATCCAAGAAAGGATTGGTTCCAAGGAGACACAATTTCTCTCTCACTTATTTAATGAGCCCTACATATAAATAAGTAAAGGAGAAACTGTCTCAAGAAGCCTTTTGCTTTGGCATTAGGATTGG
Source organism: Penstemon barbatus (assembly GCA_003313485.2). NCBI lineage: Eukaryota > Viridiplantae > Streptophyta > Magnoliopsida > Lamiales > Plantaginaceae > Penstemon > Penstemon barbatus. The sequence continues at coordinate 83,962,477 of CM064883.1, forward strand.
ATGTAGCATGCAAAGTCTTGTACAAGACCTGACTCATCGAAAGCTCTGACCTTTCACGAGCTACTGAGAGTCGAACACCAGTAAAGGACACTGGTCTACCATAAAAGCAATCCTCGAAGATAATTAAAGGATACATTGCTGGTCTGTGGTAGTAGTGGAGGATTGAAACTCGAAGGATTTAGTGATTCGAGATTCCAGTCTGAAGTGGATGATTTATTCTGTCTCGATGGAGCAGAGGTAAATTGGAATAAATTCCAATAGTATACCATTGCCAACTCAATCAGAATAAACGCACCATTGTGATGCTGCAAGAGAAAGTGTTTAGATGAGAAACATTCATCCAATGATTGGATGAATTACCTAGCATGACAAAAGCCTGTCATAATCTTAACCAATTTAGACAAGGCAATTGCTCAATGAAAGGGAAACGAGATCTCACCGATAATCTGAACACAATGCCATATGATTGAACAAATCATAGGTAGTTGAGACGCGTAGAAGTATTACGTCATCACAACAAAGACAACTTAGCAGATCCACAAATTAAGCTCTTTCGCAAATGGGTTCGAGGGACATCTTGGTATAGATGGGTCTTAGAAATGTTGTGATTGGCTTTAGGGCAAGTGGGAGATTGATAGGATAGTGCCCAGCAAGCCAATATTAATTAGCTTGTTAAAGTACTATTTTCTTATGGTTTGTAATTAATACGCCCGTTCATTCATAGTATGTGAGTTGAACAATGGCCAACTTCATCTCTCGCGAACTTATCTAAGCGATTTGATGAAATCCTAAGGTCACAATAGACTATGGGACGATTCACTTCAGTACTGAGTGCAATCATGAAACAGTCTCAAATGTCGTGATCTTAAAACCGTTCCAAGTCGTAGATTCCGAACGAGATGGGGTATCGTAGGAATCGCCAAGACTTGTACAAGTATGCATGATTCACATGGAGTGAATTTGTAGCGTTTCATGAGCAAGGCATTTGAGGCTAGTGCATATGAGTAGATAGTTCAATGGAGGATTGAACGCATCGAACGACCAGAACAGAGAAACCCATTGTGGAAGCGCATGTCGCACATCGGTGATGGGATGTTTCTCAAGGATTATAATAGTGTACGATTTAGTCCTTGGACTTGAGGTGCTAGGACGAATTCGGTGCACGAGTGTGCATACTTAGATTTAGGTACTGGTCACGTAGCCTGGCCACATAAGTGCCTAAGTTGGGTGCGTACACAACTGTACGCGAATGGTCAGTACTAAGAAAGGATCTATCGACTCATCCTGATTAGGTGGGAGAATTTCCTATACATTCTTAGATAATTGATTCCGAGAAATCTATGGCCATAGTGGGTGATGCATTTGGAAGGGGTTTCCAAATTTGGCAGTCACACTGGAATCATTGTCGGGAAATTAGAGAGTATAGTTATCGAGATAATTAGAGGTGCCGATCAATTCACACACCCTAGGTCTCGATCGGGAAATTAGTTGATAGAAGGACCGTATGTACATGGCAATTATAAGAGGTGAGGTTCACAAATATCAATTCACCTTTAATTGGGCTTCATGGGCTTGTGGTTAGACATCGACCATGAAGTGTGGGTACTCCTGAATTAATAAGGAAATTAATTCTGGAGTGGTCAATTAAAAGTTGTTTAACTGATCGGAGCATTTAATTGCTCGTTAATTAAATCACGAAAGTCGTAGGCCTGCTGCCAATTGATGGTGAACCCAGAGGGTCACACACAATACAATTGGACAGTGACAGTCATAAAGGGAAATAAGTGATTTAAAGTTGTTAAATCAAAGATATTGAATTAAGGTATTAATTCAATGGGAGAATATTAATTGGATATCTAATTGATTAATGTTTAATTAATTAATTAAGATTATCTAATTAATTATAATTAATTAAAGTTGTTAATTGGTAAAATTGGAAGACTAAATAATTACCCAATTTTACGATTGGATAATTATGGGTTGATTTATGATAATTTTGAAAGTAGGGCATAGGGGGCGATTTTGGAGAGGAAAAGAAGGGAAGAGTTTGTTACTTGGTCATCAAGCTACAAACAAGAGATTTGGTTAAATCTTGTTTCCTATTGTGATAAGGAAAAGATTCTACCAAATCTTGAAGAGATATCTTATAAGAGAAGAACTTTTCTCCTATAAATATAACTCTTCACATATCTTCCAAGAGAGAATTGAAATTATGTACAATCTGAAAATTAAGAGAAGAAAACCGTTTTTCATAAGAAGAGAGAAATCTGAAAATTGCACAAGTTTTATAAACTCCAAAACCGCCCCTAAAAGTTTCGCCCCAAACCCTAGCCGCCGCCCTAAGGTGATCCGAACCTTAGTCGCGCCGCCCTTGGCTGATCCAACCTAGCCACATAAGTCCTGTGGTCGTGGTTGTCTTCCTACTATTCTCCTAATCCAGATCCAGATCTATATCCTGATATAGATCTGCTCATTCCTTTCTTGACAATCTCCAAGATCTAGTTCTTAGCCTGTGACTTGGAGACGTTACTACAATCCAATTGGTGTGGATACATTCTGGAGGTGAGACATTTGGATCACTCCGTTGTGAATCGAACAAAGAAGCCCGGAGGTAACCACCACCGAGCTGTGGTGAGGTAAATTGCAAAAACCCCCTTTGATAATTATGTTATTGTTTGTTTCAATCTTTTCGTATAATTAACTATGGAGAAAGTTTTATGGGACTAATAGGGACCTCGAAAAATTTTAAATTCCGCACTTTGTTGTATTGACAATCGAGCCCTACCACGAATATCCCAACAAGAGCATCATCTGAGTGTTGCTCTGGAAAAGCTGGACAACTTCAAAATGAAGTCTGCGGAAACCATTGGCCAGATGGATACACGGTTTACAAGGACATTAAAGGAAGTACTCAAGCTTGGAAAAACCTTCACTGACAAGGAGATAACCGTCAGAGTGTTGAAGGCTCTGCCCCCGAAGATCAACATGAAGGTGACAGCCATGGAAGAGTCAAGAGATTTGGGAAAGATCTCTCTCAACGAGTTGTTCTCAGTACTCAAGGCGTATGAGTATAAACTGCCAAGAATGGGTGTTGAAGAAACCTCAACTTCAGGCCCCACAGCTGCCCTGGTTGCTGCTGAAAATCCAAGAAGACCAGCACATAAAAGCAAAGAAGTGGACTCGTCTGATGAAGCCACACTACTCAACAAAAAGGAGTATACAGCTGGAGACGTTGCATTGCTGATGAACAACTTAAAGAAGTTCTATAAAATAAAAATGAAGAAAAAATACAACAATGCTTCTACTTCTAACCCTACTTCTTCTTCTCAAGATAAAGATTCTTATAAATCCAAACTAATGTGCTATAACTGCAGGAAATTGGGACATTTCATCAGAGACTGCCCATATCCTAAAGCTGAGAAGTATACAGAAGAAGAAAAGAGAATCAGAAAGGAAAGAAAGCATCATAAAGGCAAGGTGCTGTTAGCAAAAGCAGAGAAGCTGGCTGCTATCTACTCGTCTGATTCAGACTCAGACACTTCTGATGAAGAGTCTACTGAAGATGAGAGCCCTGCACTTATCTGCTTGATGGTCAAGGAATCTGATGACTCTGAGGATGATGAGGTAACTCCTCTTGAAAATGAATTATTCAATTCATTTGAGCAAATGTTAGTTAATAATACTAGTATTGTTGATGCATTTGCTAAGCTTAAGGAAGAGATGATATTGCTAAGAGAGCAAAACAGTTCACTGAAACTCAAGGCTGAAAAGCCAAAATAATCAGCTGAATATAAACTGATTGAGCAAGAGAATGAATCTCTGAAAGCTGAATGTGAAGTTTATAAGGGTAAAATCATGGAACTTGAAAAGATAATTGAGTCTCATGATAAATCATCTGTTGCATCCACTCACATACCTAGTAAACAGAAGATGCCTTTAGAACATGATAAGTTAGAACTGAATCATACTGAAAAATTTGTATCAGCTGACAACAGTAAGGTCATTTTGTTTGTTCAGACTACTAAACCTGCTTCACCTGAGAAAGAATTAAAGGAGAAGAAAGTTCCTTAGGCCAAAAAGAGGAAAGAGCCTAGTATAGGAAAACAGACTGGTAAGAACAAACAGCAGAGTCGTAGGAAGTCTGCTGATAAGGCTAAAACCAATCAGACTAGTGGGAAAACCAAGTCATATGTTAATAAACATGCATCTAGTAAACCAAAGAAGCATAAGAACAAGAAAAATCAAAATGCTTGGTATGGAAATGAGTCATATTATGTGCAACCTGCTGCATATCCTCCTATGTATCATGCACCTCAATTTCCAACTTACTATGCACCATATCCTGCTCATACAATGCACGCATATCCTGCTTATCATGCATCTTATTCTGCTTATGAGCATCATCCTTATCATAGTGATTATCAACATAACAAATCTGATCGATATGATGAAAATAAACCCGCTCATGCTCCTGTTAAAACTCATAAGCCTAAGAAGCCTAAGACTTCAACATCTTGGGTTGTCAAGGGTGGAACTAATCCCTCAGGACCCTCTCAATAAGGGTTCCTAAAACAATTTTATTTTGTTTTGTAGGTTAGGATTAGGAGTAGGAGTAAAGTAGAGAAAATCAGGTACTTGGACAGTGGCTGTTCAAGACACATGTGTGGAAGCATACATGATCTGATTGATGCTGTTGTTGTGGATGGTCCCAAAGTAACCTTTGGAGACAGCAAGGAAGGCAAGATTGTAGCAAGTGGAAGATTAATCAAAGGCAACATTGAGATATCTGACGTCTCTTATGTTAAAGGCCTCAATTACAATTTGCTGAGCATAAGTCAATTTTGTGACAAGGGATTTTCAGTCATCTTCTAATCAGATAGGTGCTATGTTGAACAGATTGGTACAAAGAAGGTCATCTTATCTGGAAGACGACAAGGAAATGTCTACACAGTGGACTGGAATTCTGTTGACAAAAGTTCTAATATTTGTTTGGCGGCATCAACACCAAGTGAAGTCAGTTGGCTGTGGCACAAAAGAATGAATCATGTGAATTTCAAGACCATAAACAGACTTATCAAAAATAATCTGGTAGAAGGAATTTCAAAGACAGTCATGAGCAAAGATAAGCTATGTGACGCCTGTCAGAAGGGTAAACAAATCAAGTCATCTTTCAAGAGCAAGAAGCACCAATCATCTGGAAGGATTTTGGAGCTACTACATATGGACTTATTTGGACTCATTGATCCAATCAGCAACGGTGGAAAGAAGTATTGCCTAGCTGTTGTGGATGATTATTCAAGATACACTTGGGTGATTTTCATGAAGAAGAAAAGTGAAACCAAGGAGCATCCTACAAATCTAATAGAGCTGATCCAGAATGAAAAGAGCATGAAGATATTGAAGATCAGATCAGATAGAGGGACTGAATTTACAAACTCAATTGTTGAAGAGTATTGTAATGTCAGAGGAATCAGCCATGAGTACTCTGCTGCCAGGACCCCTCAACAGAATGGAGTTGCTGAAAGGAGAAACAGAACTCTAAAAGAAGTTACCAGGACAATGATAGTTGAAGCAAAGCTGTCCCAAAAATTCTGGGCAGAAGCCACAAATACAACATGCTTTACCCAAAACAGATGCATGATCAACAAGCACCAAAACAAGACTCTATATGAAGTTTGGAACAATAGGAAGCCAAATATTCATTACTTTATAATTTTTGGTTGTAAATGCTTTGTTTTAAACAATGGGAAAAATCACCTTACTGCCTTTGCAGAAAAGGCTGATGAAGCTGTTTTTGTAGGATATTCTACAGTTAGTAAAGCTTATAGAGTGTTTAACAAAAGAACTTTACTTGTAGAAGAATCTATTCATGTAGTATTTGATGAACCAAATCAATCCTCTGAAAAGAATCAAAGTACTGATCAAAATCTGTCTACTGATTTTCAGAAATTGAGTGTGAAATAAATGAAAAATATGTACCCATCATACTACCTGATTTCAACTCAGCTGCTAACTCAAGTGCTGTTCAAAATCACACTGCTGATTGTCTAACAGACGAGTTGCAAATAGCTGACAGACCAGAGACTGTTCAACATACAACAAATGTTCAACAGACTACTACTGAAATTCCAACAGTAGTGTTGCAAGATCAAAACAGAGGACAACATTTAGATTTGCAACCTTATCTTAGATGGCTCAAGAATCACCCATCTGAATTAGTGATTGGTGATCCTTTAGATTGAGTTAAGACAAGGAGATTTGCTGCAAATGATGCAATGTTTGTCAGCTTTCTATCTCAAATAGAGCCCAAACAGATTGAAGAAGCTCTTAATGATTCAAATTTGATTGAAGCTATGCAAGAAGAGTTAAATCAATTTGAAAGGAATGAAGTCTGGTACTTAGTTCCTAGACCAAGTCATCAAAGGGCAATTGGCACTAAATGGGTATTCAGAAATAAAATGAATGAAGATGGTATTGTCACCAGAAATAAAGCAAGATTAGTGGCCAAGGGTTACTGCCAAGAAGAAGGCATTGACTTTGTTGAAACATTTGCACCAGTAGCAAGATTAGAGGTAATCAGACTATTTCTCGCCTATGTTGCTCATAAGAATTTCACAGTCTATCAAATGGATGTGAAATCTGCCTTTCTCAATGGAGAATTGCAAGAAGAAGTATATGTTGAACAACCTCTTGGATTTGAAGCTTATCAAGAAGGAGATAAGGTATATCGTCTGAAGAAAGCCCTCTATGGACTGAAACAGGCTCCAAGAGCATGGTATGATACCCTACCTGATTTTCTTTTAATCAAAAGATTTCGTAAAGGTAAGGTTAATAAGACCCTATTCATTGTTGAATGGGAAGATCACATATTTCTTGTGCAAATATATGTGGGGGATATTATTTTTGAATCAACAAATCAACAGATGTGTGACAAGTTCTCCAAGCTGATGCAGAACAAGTTTGAAATTAGCATGATGGGTGAACTAAACTATTTTCTTGGTTTGCAAGTGAAACAGTTGCCTGATGGAATATTCATTAACCAAACAAAATACACAAAAGATCTGTTCAAGAAATTTGATATGGAAACTAGCTCTATTGTAAGTGTTCCGATGTCTACTGGACTTCATTTGGATAAAGATAAAGATGGCAAATCAGTAGATATAACCAAGTACAGAGGCATTCTTGGGTCACTTCTGTATCTAACAGCAAGCAAACTTGATATCATGTACTCTGTTGGTGTTTGTGCAAGATATCAATAAAATCCTAAGGAATCTCATCTCCTGGCTGCCAAAAGGATACTTAGATACCTTAAAGGCACTCAAGAATTGAAATTATGGTACCCTAGAGAATCTGGATTTGAGCTAACAAGTTATTCAGATTCTGACCTTGCTGGCGGCAAGATTGATAGGAAGAGCACAACAGGTGCCTGTCAATTCTTAGGTAGTCGCCTGATCTCATGGATGAGTAAGAAACAGACTTCAGTATCCATATCTACTGTTGAAGCTGAGTACATAGCTGCTGGAGCTTGCTGTGCACAAATACAATGGTTGAAGCATCAACTAGAAGATTACAACATTAAAATCAGTGGAATCCCTATCTACTGTGATAATACAAGTGCCATCTCTCTTACTCAGAATACTACAAGTAATGCAAGGACTAAGCATATTGAGATCAAGCCATCACTTCATAAGAGATCATGTGGAAAAAGGAAATGTTATAATAGAGTATGTTCATATTGACAATCAGATCGCTGATATTTTCACTAAACCTTTAAGTGATGCAAGGTTTTCAACTTTAAGAGCTGAACTAGGATTATTAAATTTAGATGTATAAGCTGAGGGGGAACTCATCAGAAAACTGGAGTTCATCAGCTTACTCGTCTTATCGACTTCAAAGTTGACTCTCAACAGACTAGTTAACTTATGGATTCTTAAAGTAAGGGGGAACGTGTAAGACTAGCGGTACTTCTGACTAAAAGATGAAATCTGTTGATGAAAGTTAGTTGAAGTTATATTTTCATCAAAGAAGTTCTTAACTCTTGAAGATTGAAGATTAATTATCTAGCTGGATTGACAAACAGCTGAGGAAGATTACTAGTTATTGACTTTCACTAGTAATCTCCGTCGTCAGAACACTCGTCTGATCAGATAGGTATTAAGTTTATTCATCTGATTACTTATATAAAAGCTCTATTACTTAAAAAAACGTTATATCTGAAAACACGCTTTTATTAGTCGACTGAGGCGGTTCGCATTCCCGCCAGTCACTTAATGCTTTTTGAAATTTGAAATGTGTAATTGTCGCCCCACGATCGTAACTGACATCAAACAGATCTAACGGTTAGCGTGTAACACGGAAACCGATGCAACTCAACTCTTTAAATACAGATCTGAACAGCTTACTGATCTTTTACGCACCCCAAATACTTTCTAAGGCATTCAAAAGATTTTTGCTCTCATTTTCTGCAAAAATACACTCTTCCTACTAACTCTTTTCAGATAATCATAATGACTCCTCAACAAGAAGCCAAAGTTGAAGGTATGTATCTAGTTTATGATACATATCACAAAACAGGAACAGAATTGATGAAGTCGATTCTGGAAAAGTTCAAGGAAGCAACACTTGTGGATTTTATGGAAGCCCATGACGAAATGGTCTACAAAGACCAAGTACTGGAGTTCTACGGAGCCAAGGATGCTGTTGATTTCAATACACTAGAAATTAAAGCAACCGTAAAGCAATCTGTATCACTCCGGCGTTGTTGAGTGAGAAGTACGGACTATCTAACAAAGGAAGAACAGAGCTGACAGCTCTGGCTGAAGATAAGGAACAGGAATTTTGGAGCATTTGTGCTCATGAAGGGGAAATAATGTCAGGTAACATAAAGAAAAGACAATTCATTGATGAATATCAGCGCATGGCTGATATGGTAGCCAAGGTGTTTGAGAATTGTACCTTCTCTATAGACAGTGTTCCTATGAAAAGGTATGCCACAATGATAGCAGTTCATTATGGTTTTGAGGTTAATTGGGCTGTGATAGTTTGGTATATTTTGGCAAACTTTCACAAGAAAGGGCAGATAAATCATAGAATCTTCCTAAGTCATCTGTTCAAGGAATTGGGTTGTGATCTGACGAATGGGAAAGTCGTTCAGAATGCCAAGGCTATGCTCTCATATCAGTCCGTGAAGGGAGGAAATCCCAAGAGGAAAACAGATGAGGAAGAAACTGCTGAAGAACCCAAGGAAAAAAGCTCCAAGTAAGAAAAGAAAAACATCTGTTCAAACAGCTAAGCCAGCTGTTCAAGCCAGAATAGATGCTGAGAAGAAAGCTATTGCTGATGAGATTATTCGTCAGACAACTGAAGAAGTATTGGAGATGTCTACTGGTTCACCTTCAAGAACTATATCAGAAGGGAAACCTGCTGAGAATGTTGCAAAGAGGACTAGAAGTCAGCTGAAAGACACTGCAACTTCAAGGCAAGTCAAGGAGAAGGTTGCTCCAAAGAAATCTGCAAAAAGAAAGGTGGTATTTGAACCATCCCCTGCTAAGTCTGATGATTTAGTCAGATAAGGCCCTCAATCAGCTGAGAGGCCAGTTGAAGCTGATAAATCTGCTGATGCTGATGCTGCTAAGGAGTCGTCTTGTGCTGTTGCAACAACTCCCCAACAGCAAACTTCAACAGCTAAGGTCTCTGAACCTCAGGATGATCCAGAAGTGATGATCATCGAACCAAAAGCAGCCATTCCTATCTCCACTGCTGCTCCTGAGCCCACTGCTGCTGATAAACCTAAGAAGAGAAAAATTGTTAAGAGAAGGATTTATGCAGCTGAAAAGAAACGAAGGGAGGATGCCCTGGAAGAGAAGAAGGCAAAGGAGGAACTTGTTGAAGCTATCAGGGTAAGTAAAATTCAAGCAGAAAAGGAGAAGAAGAGAAGACAGATGACTGCTGCTGAACGATAGGCCGCAGAGGATGCTGAATTGGCCTTAGTTCTAGAGATGAGCAAAAAGGATGCTCATGGACCTCAACGAGCTGGTGGTATCAAGATTGGATAATCCTTGAAGGCAAGACAGGTTCTACCACCAGGCATGAGAGTTGAAAAATGCCCCTTTAATGTCAAATGGGCTTTAAACATTGTCAAAGGACACCCCATTGCCTTTGCCAGATTTGAAGCTGCCTTACTGGAATTTGACAGACAGCTACAGCAGGCTACTTTGTTCGTCCAAGAGAAAATCAGATACAATCAGTGGAAGACCTTCAGAGTTGACAAGTCTGTTACTGAGCTGAAGGCTTGGAAGGAGTTTGAGGCAGAAGAAGAGTGAGTTTTGACCTTCTTTCAAACTTCATCCATATCACAAGCATTGGATCCTGATCACATTAGGGATGTCTTCCACAACCTTGCAAGAGGAATTGTCTATAAAGAAGCCAAGAAGATAGAGAAATCCCTACCTGCTAAAAGGAAGAAAAGTGATGACCCTGTTCAAAGGGCTGTTAAGATTGCTGTCTATCAAGCCTTGGAGAAATGGTCTGAGCGTTCAAGATATTACAGAGGATCTCCAAGTGATCTGCCCTCACTGCCAAGTGTTCAGCAGATTGCTTTTGGCGCTGAAGTCAGCACTTACAAGGAAAGAGAAATCAAGGCACCTGCTCAGGGAATTATGCCTAAGATCACTCAGGTAATCCATCAAACCAAGAAAATATCTGAGGATGGGACACCTGAAATTGTTAAGGTGGAAGAACAGTCTACTATTCAACAAGCTGTTGCCAAGCCTGAGGAAGAAAAAGTTCAAGAACCTGTTCAGGAGGAAGCTGGTGCAATTATTGTTCATCAAACTGTTCAGGAGCCTGCTAAGCCTGAACAATCTGAAGAAAAATCTGAAGAAGACTTAGCAAATATTGAAGTTCACCATACTGAGCCATCAGCTTCTACCTCCATTCCACAGCTGATAAGCATTCATCTCTAATAGAATCCATCCATATGCTGCTTGAACAGACCTTGGAGGATAGACTGGGAAAGCTGATGAAAGAAATGAAGGCTGAAAAAAGAGAAATTCAAGAAGAAAATAGACGATTGCAAGAGGAGAACAAGAAATTGCTTATGTATACAATGGATAACCTTCCTGCTGATAACTCTCTTCAATTGGTCCAGAGTCTGATGAACCTGAATGGAAACATAGAAGACGTGAAGTCTGATGTGAATCATCTTCACACAGCTCTTCAACATAATGAAGCTGATATTGCTAATGCCATTCGATCAATCACCAAGCTTGCTGATGCTGAAACAGAACTGAAAAGAGAATGGGCAACACACTTGGATGGAATTGCATCAAAGGTCCATGATGAAGTAGCTACTCTGCAACTAAACATGGATTATTTGAATTATCAGACCAGTACTCAAGGATCCACACTTAATCAACTTTCATCAAGACTTATCACTATGGATGCAAACATCAAAAGGATCTGCACTGCTATCAATCTTCCAGTTGCTGATTCTCTCCTTGCTGATGATGACAAAAAGGGGGAAAGAGAAGTCAGTACCTGAGAAGGAGAAAGCTGCTCCAGTATCTGAAATTGTTCAAGTACCTGAACCTGAAGACTCTGCTGTTGAGAAGGAAGCTGATGAGAAGCAAACAGAGTCCGTACCTAAACTAGATAAGGAAACTGAAGAGAAGGCTGAAAATAAGAAGGATGCAGAAGCTGCTGAAGAAAAGGCTGCTGATGCCAAGAATGCAGATGCTGATGAAGAAGTTGCTGATGAAGAAGAAGAAGAATCCAAGGAACCAGTCAAGTCTGATAAAGAACTTGCTGCAACCAAGGATACACCTGAGGAGCAACTTGATCCATTTGTGAAGTACAAGAACTTGGAACGCATCAAGAAGAGACTTGAGGAAGCTGAAGCGGCTGAAGCAGAACGTCTTAAGAAAATGGAAGATGCTCAGAAAAATCTTCTTGCTGATGAAGCCAATGATGAAGATGATGATGAAGTGGATGAGGAAGAAGATGAAGAATTCGTTGAGATTGAAGAAGAGGTGACTGATGATGAATCAGATCACTAGCATTTATGCCTTCTTGTAATCTGTTTTCATTTTACTTGTAATCTGTCATCTTTCTGAAAAACTTGTAACTTGTACTACATCTCTGAAATCAATAAAAGTTCAAATTTTTCATCCAATACACTATTTCTAACTCAGAAATTTTTGGGGATAAATCTTTAGTGTAGGTACAGGTACTTAGCTGATAAGTTTTGTCAACATCAAAAAGGGGGAAATTGTTGGATGAAGATGAAGATCATCAGTCAAGTGATTTGATGTTTGAAGGGAGGTTTTGATGATTTCCAAAACATCATAACCTGCTAAGTTAGGAAAGCTTAGTGAAAACCATTAGAAGAATTTTGATCAAAGTTAAAGATATATCAGTCAAGTCAAAATTCAACATGGTCCAGAAAACTACTAATCTGCTGTTGAAGAAAGAAATCAGATTGGTGAAGATCAGCCGACTCAAATCAAATTAGTTCAAGTTTGGGATTAGCTCGGTTCATTATCAGACTAGTGTACTCATCAGCCAAGTGGAAAGGATCAGAAAGTCTCTCCAACGGTAATAAATGCACTTGGAGTAATAAATGCTGAAGACCGAGGGTATTAATGACAAATGATTGAAGAAAAACCTCGTATCAGCTTGGTGCATTAAATGCTGCCTGACAGAAAGTACTGTTGACAGTACTGTCGCAATGCAGATAGCCGTTTGCAAAAATTAAGGACCAATACCCGAGGAATTTGAACTCTGTCTTTCTTCAACGGACATTTTTCAAACCCAGGGTATAACTAGTTCAAGAGACTGAAGAAGAAGATAACAACACAAACTCTGAGAAGATTTCCGAAGCAAACTCTCTAAGTCTTAAGAACAACTCACTCATCAGCTCAGTCATTTGTTGACTAAAGCCGAAGTTGAAGATCATAAAAAGATAAACATTTTTCTGAGTGAAAAACTGTGAGGAGTGTTGTGCGAAGTGTAGATCCATCTTTGTGAGTGATCTAGCTTCAGTGGATAGTTTTTCTTAGTGATCTCCTATTGCGAGCTTACGGCCAGATTCCTTTGTTGTTTTGGAGTAAGTATTGTATACTGTAAACTTTGTGATTATAGTATAACCCAAGATCTAAGTGACTTGGAAGAGTGGAGTAAAGGATTTTAATCCATATAACCACTATAAAATTTTTTGTGTTTTTAACTTGCATTTTTCCTTGCATATTTTTAAGTTGCATAAAAACACTTTGATACAACTGTTAAAAGATTTTAAAAGGAGTTTATTTAAACTGGGGACAAAATCTTTCTAAATAGACTAAGTACACTTGTGAAAAACACTTTCAAATATCCGCTGCAAGTGCTCTGTTTTAAAGCTTGCTGAAATCAGCTAAGTAGAATAAAGAGAAGCGGTTAACTATGTTGTTCAAAGATTTGTTCAACGATCAGCTTAGTCAGCTTACTGACCTATAACAGCTTAGTCTGCTGACAGACGAGTGAAAAGTTTTAAAGTCTAAAAATTTTCAGAGGTCTATTCACCCCCTCCCCCCTCTAGACCTCATCTGACCACTTGGGACCAACACCATATTCGAGGTTCACTACATCGCGAGGGCGACAATTTACAGGTACACTACAAATTGCGGCAGATCTCTATGATAATCATAATCCATATCACTATGGGAATAACGAAAATGTTCATGGTAACAACCCATGATTCATGCAGATCATGCCCCTTAGGAATTTTTGTTCCTTAATTTCTCAAGTATATGTACCTCCAAGGTACACTACTTAAAAAAGATAACACTCATTTTAAATACCTCAAAATTTTTGCTTATAAGTTCCGTTATCAAATTATTGACTTAAGCATAGGAATAGATTCTATTGAAAAAACCCTAACGTTTCCTTCATTATTTTGTAAGAATGTGACGAATATGTATCCATAATTAATACGAAAAGTCAGTTGGGTCTTCGGAGATTTGATCCTAAGACAAAAAATGCATTAATTGATACGCTAAAAACCTCTCAGAGATCCTAAGTACACCTAGGATCTCAACGAATTCTGGAAGTCATCAATTTACTTTTAATCTTTAGTTACTAAAAATGGTGTTGAGATATAAAGAAAAAGTTTAAAATTTTCACAAACAGAACCAAAATTATTAATTATTGTGATTAAATAAGATTAATGATCGTAAATGAGTTGTTGTAGATTTTTATTGTCTCTTTCAGTGGGATCAAGGTCTGTAAAATAAATAAGATCGATGCCGATGGTGGTTATGACTAAGCTCCTGCAATATAATTTCACATTGTCATATAATATTAGAGCAAAATCGAGATAAAAATTGAACTCTATTAAAAAATCGTACATTTTTCTTCTTTATTTATGATTATGAGTGCACCGCAAGTACGTTCGAAGTTTCAAAATAAATTATTGACGGAAGATTTGGGAGAAAAAGAAAGAAACAACTTCTAAAGGAATGAAGTGAGTTCATTTGTGTCAACTACAGATTTATTTTATCCAACTTTACATAATATACAATTTCAGCACTTTTTCATACTAGTTGAAATCACATTGGAGCATGATGACATTCTTTATGTGTTAAATGTCGTATGTCTTGCACCCGTCTCCTCAAAATTTGTAATGAAGTCTTCTGTTGATATATCGGAACCATATGACCAACATCATGCACCTCAAGATAGATAAAGGCCCATATCATTTCTTCAATCCGTCTTCCACACCACCTACCAAAAATGGAGTTATCAGAGCTTCTGCAAATACCTTTTATTCCGAATATTCCATAGCATGAACCCATCTCGAATTCCCTAAATATTGAAAAAAAATTAAGACTTATCACTCCAATTTCTATTCAATTGAAGAAGATGCATAGAATCACAAGGATATTCAATCATTAAACCGGACTGGTCCCATTCGAGTTACGATCATGCACATAAAATGTAGTATATTTTTGGAGCTAAATACAATAACATTCCTTGTGCTTTGCCAAACTATATAAAGACCTTTATATTATTTTTATTAGCTAAATAAATCATCTGAAATTCCTTCATAAATTGTAGGGAGTTTTTTTGTTAATTTTTTATGTGAACGGAGCGATTATTGCCAATATAAAAAGTTAATAAGGGGAATAATTGATAATTTTTAGTGAAGATGAAATTTCTTCATCCTTTGGTGGAGGTATGATTGACTTTTCAGCTTAGGAAGAGGTTCTTTAATTACTAAAAAATAACTACAAATCGTTTTTTGATAATAAAAACACATATTCAATCAAAGACCTTTAAAACTCAATTTTCATGGCCATTCTTGCGGTTGAACTCTCGAATCATGTTTTGTATATCATGTTTTGCCCAGGTGCCGTAGAATTTCCAGAGCCATTGTTGTTAGTGTTTAAACCTTGGAACATGTTCCGAACTTTTCCTTGATTTGCAACGTACCATGGAACATGTTGTGAATATTTCCTTGATTTAGCCCCATAGAATTTCCATCTCCATTGTAGTTGTTGGTGAACATCCCCTAAAATATGTTCTCTTAATTGTCTTGCATTAACGGCACCATATAATTTCTACATTGAAGAACATATGGAGCCTCATTGCCAATGTTGGGATTTCCTGGGATACTTATATTAGATGAGCTGCTACCACTCGTAGGAGTAATAGTGAAAGTAGAAAATTGTTCCCACATGGGATCATATATAGGATACGTTAGATTGGTTCTACTAGGACCTTGTGATATGTCAATGAGATTATTGGCCCCACTCGGCCCTGGAATATCCATTAAATTTGACCCATTTAAGTTACATATCATGTTGTCAAACAGAAAAGACGTATCAAGTCCATTGGAAATTATGGACCCTTCTTGATTGCCCAAATCACTTGGCCCTGGTATATCATAGTTAAGACTTGGTAAACCAAAATAATTGATTCCAATTTTGTTTGGCATTGGGAAATTTGATCTCATCAATTCCAGTACCTGCAGCAATATTCATTTGATCAAGAGCACATACGTTTTGGTAAATATTTGGAGTCGGATATGTGTTCGTATTCGAATTAACAATACTTGAACGATGATTTCTAGTAGATCATCCATAACTATATTGAATTTACCATACTTGTCTGCCAAATCTGGTATGTCGTTTTTGCTTAGATCAAGTATGTCTGGGCAGCACCAATGCCTTGTGGTTGAGTTTCAACGATATCTAGGTCAATTTCTTTAGTTTTTTTCTTCTCGAGTTCTAACTGGTTTTCCATTTGAATTAGTTCTTGGTTTAATTGAATTATATTATTGTTTCTTTGATTAAGGAGGTCGAGGTCTGTTTCAGTACTTAGTTGGTTTTGACTTTGGTTTTGATTTCGGCCTTGATATTTGTTAGAAATGATTTCTTTATCAGGGTGGGCAAATGACAAGAAGTTGAGCACTAGTGAGTGTGGCTACTTCGATAGCTATTTTAAATAAACCTACACGCCTTTTAGAGAATGTAACCTGAAGGTTATTCTACTTTGCAATTTTTTCTATGTTTACTTTTTTCCGCCATTTCTCTTTTCTAGCAGATTTATTTTGGATAGATATCCATTCAGTTGGGTCGTTTTGATCTGTATTCATCGTAAAAAGGGGAAGATGGCGGGGGGAGATTAAAAAAGAAGAAGAGATTTCTTATTGATGGTTTAGGCATGTAGAAAGTGCGTTATTTATAGGTGCAAATGCACTTCATAAGTGAATAGTTAAAGGAAGTTGGGAAAATTCATTAATTGCGGAAGGTAATCGAGGAAAATTCACAACATTTTAACACTTCATTTTAAATATGTTGTGAATGTTGCTCAATTACCTAGCGCACTTAATGAAATTTCACAACTTCCGTTAACTATTCAATTTTGAAGTGCAATGCACCTGTATATCCATAATAAATATCTTCTTCTTTTTTAATCTACCCCCGCTATCTTTCCCTTTTTACGATGAATGCAAATCAAAACGACCCACCTGAATGGAATCTATCAAAAATAAATCTGCTAGATATGGAAAAAGGAGGAAAAAAATAAACATAGAAAAAATTGCAAACTAAAATAACGTTCAGGTTATGTTCTCTAAAAGGCACGTTGGTTTATTTAGAAAAGCAAGCGAACTAGCCACACTCATTGGTGCTGAACTTCTTGTTAATTTATTTGCCCACAGTGGCAATGCACATTTATTTGTCCAGTATAAGAAACCATTTCTGACAAATACAATGGCCGAAATCAAAACCAACTAAGTACTGAAACAGACCTCGACCTCCTTAATCAAAGAAACAATAATATAACTCAAATAAACCAAGAACTAGTTCAAATGGAAAACCAGTTAGAACTTGAGAAGAAAAAAGTAAAAGAAATTGACCTAAATATCGTTGAAACTCAAACACAATGGCATTGGTGCTGCCCAGACATATTTGAGCTAAGCAAAAACGACGTACCGGATTTGGCAGACAAGTATGGTAGTTTCAATGTAGCTATGGATGATCTACTAGAAAATTATTGTTCAAGTATTGGTAAATCCGAATACGAACACGTATCCGATTCCAAATATTTACCATAACCTATATGCTCCTGATCAAATGAATACTGCTGCAGGTACTAGAATTGATGAGATCAATTTCCCAAGGCCAAACCAAATTGGAACCATGTATTTGGGTTTATTAAGTCATAACTATGATATGCCAGGGCCAAGTGATTTGGAAAATCAAGAAGGGTCCATAATTTCCAGTGGACTCGATACGTCTTTTTTGTCTGACAACATGACATGTAACTTTAATAGGTCAAATTTAATGGACACTCCAGGGCCGAGTGGGACCAATAATCTCATTGACATATCACAGGGTCCTAGTGGAACCAATCTAATGGATCCTATATGTAATCCCATGTGGGAACAATTTTCTACTTTCACTATTACTCCTATGAGTGGTAGCAACTTACTAATATAACTATCCCAGGCAATCCCTACATTGGCAATGCGGCTCCATATATTCTCAACCTGTAAATTATATGGTGCCGCTAATGCAAGACCATTTAGAGAACATGTTTCAGGGTATGTTCACCGACAACTACAATGGAGATGGAAATTATATGGCGCTAAATCAGGGAAAATTTCAAAACATGTTCCAGGGTACATTGTCAAATCAAGGAAATATTCGGAACATGTTCCAAGTTTTAAATAAAAACAACAATGGCTCTGAAAATTCTACGGCACCTAGGCAAAACAATGATATACAAAACATGATTTGAGAGTTCAATCACAAGATTGACCATGCACATTGAGTTTTAAAGGTCTTTGTTTGAATATATATTTTCATTATCAAAAAACAATTTGTTGTTATTTTTTAGTAATTAAAGAACCCCTTCTTAAGCTGAAAAGTCAATTTTACCTCCACCAAATGATGAAGAAATTTCATCTTCACCTAAAAATTATCAATTATCCCCCTTGGTAACTTTTAAAATTGGCAATAACCGCACCGTTCACATTAAAAATTAACAAAAAAATCCCTACAATTTATGAAGGAATTTCAGATGAATTATTTAGCTAATAAAAATAAAATAAAGGTCTTTTAAAGTTTGGCAAAGCACAAGGAGTGTTATTGTATTTAGCTCCTAAAATATACTACATTTTATGTGCATGATCCTAACTCGAATGGGACCAGTCCGGTTTAAGTTTTGAATATCATTGTGATTCTATGTATCTTCTTCAATTATATAGAAATTGGAATGATAAGTATAATTTTTTTTCAATATTTTTAGGGAATTTTAGATGGGTTCATGCTATGGAATGTTGGGGACAAAAGGTATTTGTAGAAGCACCGATAACGCGATTCTTGGTAGATGGTGAGGAAGACAAATTGCAGAAAGGCTATAGGGCTTTTATCTATCTTAAGATGCATGATGTTGGTCAAATGGTTCTGATGTAGTGGCAAAGCACATGTATTTGCCCACAATGATAGAGAAACCATTTCTAACAAATACCATGACCGGAATCAAAACCAAAGTCAAAACCAACTATGTTTCAAAACCAAAGTCAAAACCAAAGTCAAAACAAATACTATGATATGCCAAGGCCAAGTGATTTGGGCAATCAAGAAGAGTCCGTAATTTCTAGTGGACTCGATACATCTTTTCTGTTTGACAACATGTCTGGTAACTTAAATGGGTCAAATTTAATGGACAATACAGGGTCGAGTGAGACCAATAATCTCATTGACATATCACAAGGTCCTAGTAGAGCTAATCTAATGTATCCTATATATGATCCCATGTGGGAACAATTTTCTACTTTCACTATTACTCCTACGAGTGGTAGCAGCCGATCTAATATAACTATCCCAGGTAGGGGTGAGTATTTGGTCCGAACCGGATCGAACCGAACTGAACCGAATTTCGGTTCTAGCCCGGTTCGATCCAGAAAAATGTAGGACCGTTTACCGGACCGAAATATTCGTTTTGGTTCGGTACAAAAACCGACCGGTCCAATATGTACCAAATCACATACCCAATTTTTAAAATTTGGTTCGGTTCAGTCACTTAATAGTTGTTAATAAATAGTTAGTCACTGAATAGGTGTTAAATTTGGCACTTTAAATATTATTAAAGATATCATGTTATTAAAGACTTAATAGGCTCCTTAAATGTTATTAAAGATAGGCACAATAATTTATAAAATTGAAAGCAGAAAACCTATAAGAAATTGAAAAGTATTATACAGTAGGCGGAGGAAATTGAAAACCTGTCATTAAATGTTCTATTACAGTACCACTACACTAGCTACATACAATAAATTCAACATTAAACATGCTTCTCTCTTTTGATTTTCTTGTCCAAAAATCTATAAAAGTTTAAACAAAATGACCAACTAATAAGAGAGATGGAAATTATTTGAGGAAAAACCCACCTGTAGGCGGAGGGGTCGTTTCTATCGGCGGCAGCGGAGAAGGAGTAGCCGAGCTACTGTAGGAGGCAGAGGAGGAGGCGGCGGGGATGATTCGTCAATCAAACACCGGCGGCGGCTAATCGGGCTGGAGAAGGTGCAAGGAGGTTGGAGAAGTAGAAAATTGGATGGGTGTAATGATTTGGGAATATATCGGCTGCTGGAAATCAATGTTGTGTTAGCTGTTAGGGCTCAACATAATAGGGAAAAAATCGATTCAACCAGTTTTACCGAAAACCGACCCCTATAAAGGTCGATTCTGAGGCAAAAATCGACTACTACCGAACCGATTTTCCGGTTTGGTACTCGGTCCGGACCGAATCAGTCTGTTCGATCGGATGACCGAACCGGGCTCAGCCTAATTCCAGGCAATCCCAATATTGGCAATGCGGCTCCATATGTTCTACAACCTAGAAATTATATGGTGCCGCTATTGCAAGACAATTTAGAGAACATGTTTCAGGGGATGTTCACCAACAACTACAATGGAGATGGAAATTCTATGGCGTTAAATTAGGAAAATGTTCAGAACATGTTCCAGGGTACGTTGCCAAATCAAAGGAAATGTTCAAAACATGTTCCAAGGGTTTAAATAGTAACAACAGTGGCTCTGGAAATTCTACGCCACCGGGCAAAAACAATGATATATATATATATATATATATATATCGCGGTTTACAAGGATCGATTGCTCATTCTTAGTAAAAAAAGTCTTAATTAGTAATTTATTTATTGGTCCTTATATTAATTGCGAATCCTATACAAAATTTTATCCATTTGCCTTATCGCGAAAAATAACTTTTTAATTTAGTACGGATTACCATAAAAATCACAATTATATATATGTAAATTAAAAGAATCATAAGCCGCAACATTCATGCACAACTAGGAAGTATTGCATCCGGATCGTTGCTTAGTAAAAAATGTAAGACGTTTATTTCTTCATTACAAAAATAGATAAATTCTACATTTATTCAATTAATTCGGTAGGTGATAAAATAAACACTTGCATTAATAAAACATTAATGTTGTGAATTTTCCTCAATTACCTGGTGCACTTAATGAAATTTCCCCAACTTACTTTAACTATTCACCTATGAAGTGTATTTGCACCAATAAATATCGCACTACCTACATGCCTAAACCTTCAATAACAAATCTCTTCTTCTTTTTTAATCTACCCCACTCCCCCCATCATTCCCTTTTTATGATGAATGCAATTCAAAACAGCCCACCTGAATGGAACTCTATCAAAAATAAATCTGCTAGAAAGAGAATGGGCGGAAAAAAATAAGCATAGAAAAAAAGAAATTTAAATGTGTTTATCCATGTGATGAAATAATGGAAAATTTACACTCTAAGAGCGACATGAAAATAGGCATATTACAATTTTCATTGTGAGAGTGTTTATAATTGCACACTCGCATAAAAATGGGCGCAAAAGAGATTTCATTTTGATGTAGAAATTGATCAATTTAACAATATGATCTTGACAACATATTCAGTTAACTTTTAACTCCCTATAATATTGGTTTATGAGCATCTTACAAGCACGCGTGAAAATATAAAAACTAAATGAAAGACATTGTAAATTATATAATGGGGTAAACTGTTTTTTAAGATTAACAGAAGGGAATATTTAATTTACTGACTCCTAATCAAAGAAAATATTCTCAAACATGTGATTCATATTATTTCATGTATGTACTTAGTACATGAAATTTAAACTGATGACAAATAAATTTAATTAATTGAGCCTCACAAGTTGTGAAAAATCTTATATCCCACATGAAATGACAACATGATTGTTTAATTTTCCATACCAAAAGTGACTACAACATATATAACTGGAAAATTATATTGAACGTTTAGCATCTCCCATCGAAAATTCTAGGCATGAAAATTGTTAGTGGACATTTTATTTTTTTCTTTATTAACTTCAATTTTCCATACCTATGATTATATATATACAATGATTTTATTGGCCGAGATGCATGTGTCATCATTTCTCTAAATAGCCAAAATTGTTGGTGGTCTCGTTGAGATTTCCTTCCATTCAACTCAAGTATTTTTCGTGATGTCTAATTCGTAGGTGCGGCTTTTCAGACTTATCTTGATCTATTATGAATTCGGATTTTTGCTAAAAAAATAAGAAAAAATGATCCATTGTTGTTTGATTATATCAAAAAAAAAATCCTACTTAATTAAGAACTAAACATTTTTTATTTTTTTATTCGAAAATTTTAAGTCCGGTAAAATGTTCCTAAAACATGATCATAATAACACATAACGAAAAACTATCCAAATGAGTTGAGTCGCGCCAAAAAACATGCGTAGCAAATACTCTCCACCAACACATGAGTTAGATTCATAGTCAAATAACCGGTAAAGTTGGATTCATGGAAAACGGGTGAAATCAATTAAAGAAAATTGTCTGATCAACGAACTTAATCCAATATGTGTTTTTCAAAAGTTTTCAAAAAAAATATAGTTTGGAAAAATCAAATCTTTTGAAAATGAGTCGTATTAGCCATGTTACATAACCAAAGGTCCTATCAAAATCACTAAAACCATCAAAGTCAACTATGAAGAAATGATAGTTGACAAAGAACTTAAAGAGATGAAAGCTGAGGAAATCAAGTAGAACAATCTTGACAAAGTTGGAAGATTCATAATGATCAGAGCCCTTGATAATGATAGGCTAACAAGGTCAAACATTACAAAACAACAAAAAAGATGTGGGACAAAGTTCGCGATATGAGCAAAGGGAATGATGCAATTAAAAAGCTTTACTTAAGCATAACTCTTGAAAAGTTGGAAAACTTCAAAGTAAAGTTCAGATAAAGTATTGATCAGATGGATACAAGATTTACAAGGACGTTGAACGAAGTGTTAAAGTCATGAAAAACTTTCATGGACAGAGAGATCACTGTAAAGATTCTCAAGACGTTGCCTCCCAAGTTCAATATAAAGATTACACCAATGGAAGAATCAAGAGATTTGGGAAAAATCTCTCTAGTAGAGTTGTTCTCAGTACTCAAGGCATATGAGTAAAAACTGCCAAAAATGAGAATAGAAGTGACATCAACTTCTAACCCCAATGTTGTCTTAGTTGCTACAAAAAAACCAAAAAGATTAGCTGGAAGATCGAATGAAATGGACTCATCTGCTGAGACCATGCTACTCAACAAAAAAGAGAACACTACTGGCAATGTAGCTTTACTCTTAAATGGGTTCAAGAAGTTCTACAACACAAAAATTGAAAAATAATATTTCTACTTCTAACCCTAATTCTCATGATGAGTGAATAGCATTTTTGGTCCTCCTTTGTATTTTTGTCCCACTTAAATTTTTTGTAGCAGATTGGTCCCACTTATCAATGTAATGTATCACATTCGTCCCTCTTATAACTGTTGGGATAATGGTTGGGATGCCTCGATTGTCAGAACAACGACAGTGCGGAATTTAAATTTTTTTGAAGCACCCAAGGTCCCATATAAGATTCTCCATATTATTTATAAGCAAGCATGAAACAAAAACACACATTGAATTAAACAAGGGGGTTTTTGCGATTTACCTCACCACAGGCAAGGTGGTGGCAACCTTCAATTCTGATTCTGAATCTGGATCTGGATCTGGTTCACAGAAGTGATCCAAGCGTCTCACCTCCAAAGTTAGTCCACACCAATTGGATTCTGGCAACACCTCCTAGTCTTAGGCTCAGAACTGGATCTAGGAGATTTGTCGAAGCAGGACTGTGCAGATCTACTTGCCAATGCAATATCTAACACGGTGGAACAAGGGAGAGGCGGGGGCAGCGGCGCTATGGCAGCTCACGACAGCAGGTGGGAGCGGCTCTAGGTTGGCGGCGCAAAGGAGAGAGGGGGCGGCGGCTAGGAAGAGAAGAGAGGCTAGGGTTTTTCTAGGGTGTTAGCTTTTTGAGCTCTAGTGGAACCCTATTTATAGACTCCCTCTTGACCTAAGTTTGCAAGACTCCTTATGGGCTTTTAATTAAAGGCCCATGTCTTGCAAGCCTTTCATTTAATTAATTACTTAATTAAATGCCCAATCCAATTAAATCAATATTTATTTTATATAATTAATTAGCAACTCAATTAAGTATTTAATTAATTAGGTCAGCCAATTAATTAATCTCCCACTTGAATTAAATACTTTAATTCATTTAATTGATTTAATTACCTTTAAATCAATTAATTCCTTTAGTATCCTTTTTCAACAGTCACCGTCCAATTGTATTGTGTGTGACCCTTTGGGTTCACCATCAATTGGCAGCAGGCCCACGAATTCCTCGTGATTTAATTTATGAACAATAAATTGCTCCGGTCAATTAAACAACCTTTAATTGACCACTCCTAGAATCAAATCCTCTATTAACTCAGGAGTACCTACACTTCATGGTCGATGTCTAGCCACAAGCCCATGAAACTTCAGGTGAATTGATACTTGTGAACCTCGTCTCATATAATTACCATGTACATACGGTCCTTCTATCGACTAATATTCCCGATCAAGACTTAGGGTGTGTGAATTGATCGGCACCTCTAAATTTGTTTCGATAACTATACTTTCTAATTCAGGATTATATTCCAGTGTGACTGCTAAATTTGGAAACCCCTTCCCAAATCCGTCACCGACCACGGCCGTGGATTCCTCGATATATTATCTAAGAATCGTATACGAAATTCTCTCACCCATTACAGTGAGTCAATAGATTCCATATCGGTACTAACCACTCGCGTACATGTCCATACGCACCCAATCTAGGCATGTTATGACCCAGCTAAGTGGCCTATACCTAGATCTAAGTACGCACTTTCATGCACCGAATTCGCCCTAGCACCTCAAGTCGAAGGACTAAATCGTACACTATTATAATCCTTGAGAAACATCCCATAACCGATATGCGACATGCGCTTCCACAATGGGTTTCTCTGTTCGGGTCGTTCGATGCGTTCAATCCTTCATTGAACCACCTGCTCATATGCACTGGCCTCAAATGTCTTGCTCATGAAACGCTACAAATTCACTCCATGTGAATCATGCATACCTGTACAAGTCTTGGCGATTCCTACGATACCCCGTCTCGTTTGGAATCTATGACTTGGAACAGTTTTAAGATTACGACCTTTGAGACTGTTCATGATTGCACTCAGTACTGAAGTGAATCGTCCCATAGTCAAATGTAATCTAAGGATTTTATCCAATCGCTTAAATGTATTCGCGAGAGATGAAGTTGGCCATTGTTTATCCTTGTACACATATAAATAAACATGCGTACTAAGTCATTTATACTAAAGAAAGATAATGATAGTTCCAGTACAAGCTAAATGTATTGGCTTGCAGGGCACTATCCCATCAATCTCCACTTGCCCTAAAGCCAATCACAAACGTTTCTAGGACCCATCTTTTTAAAGATGTTCTTCGAACTCATTTCATGATATAGCCTCCTTTTAGTGGATCCGCTAAGTTGTCTTCTGAGTCGACGCGATCCATTACGCGCGTTAACTCTACCAATGATTTTTCTAATCAAATGGTACCTTTCTTTCAATTGTGTTTAGATTTCTGGTAAGATCTCGAATGCTTTGCTTTAGCAATAGCTCCAATGTTATCATAGAAGATAATCATGAGCTTCGCAATGCTAGGCACTACATCCAACCATAGGATGAAGTTTTATATCCAAACACTTTCTTAAGCCGCATTTAATGCTACATTTAATGCTGCAATATATCTTGCTTCAGTGGTTTAGATAGTTACGGTGATTTGCTTGGAACCCTTTCAAATTCACCGTTACCCCATTGATGCAGGATATGTATCCAAAAATGGATGTATCTAATTTATCCACATCAGACTGAAAATTCGAATCAGTAAATCCTTCGAACTTTAATTTTCCACTACCACCGTAGACCAAGATCAAATCCTTAGTCTTTGTCAAGAGCTTAAGGATATCTGTTACGGTGGTCCAGTACTTCTTCACTGGATTTTGACTAGCAACTGCTCGCGATACTTGAGCAAGTTCTACGTCTGGTCTAGTACATAGTAAAGCATGCTACATGCAACCTTTTGTTTGAAACATAACGTATTTGAGACATTCTCCTTTATTTTCATTTGATGTAGGGCACATCGATTTTAGAATAAGGGATACAGTGTCTCACTGGAAGCAATCCTTTCTTGGATTCTTCATACTGAATATTTCCAGTATTGATTCTATGTACTTAGATTTAGAGAGTGTCAGCATCTTTTTCGGATCTATTCTACAGATACGTATCCCAATACGCAAGATGCTTCTCCTATAGCTTTCATGGAGAATTGCATGGGCAATCATGCTTTCTTCTGTGCTAACATTCCGATATCATACCAGATAGCTAGAACATTATCGACATATGAAATATGAGCTTCATCGCGCTCCCACTAATCCTTTTGTACACTCATTGTTCATACTCGTTTTGATGAAGTCAAATGTCTTGACTGTCTCATCAGAACAAATGTGAATCTAAATAGATTCAGACATCGCTAATGGAGAAAAGGTTTCATCAAAGTCTGTTCCAGATCATTGTGAATAGCCCTTTTACCACTAGTCGATTCTTAGAGGCAACACCTCTCCATTCATTCCAAGATTGAAGATCCACTTACAATTTATAGCCAACTTACAGGGATAAATCCCTCGGGTGGATCAGTCAAGGTTATACCTTGGTGGAATGGATGGGATCCATTTTGGTTTGCATGGCTTCGAACCACGTACCAGTGTCTATGTCTGACAACGCTTCTTGATAGGTCTTTGGATCACTTTCCACATTCTCGTTTTCGTGACTGAAACCAAATCGCTCTGGCTCCTTACGAATTCGATCAGACCTTCGAAGAGTAGGTGTACTAGTAGATTTAGTAAATTCTGGATTAACTCCCACTATTTGCGGGGACGGGTCCAAATCTTGGACTTCATCAAGTTCCATGACGTTTCCATTTCCTTTGACGAGCATTTCATCAACAGAGGAACGGGTATCTAGGAGAAACAATTGTTTCTCATTGTCGTGGAACAGGTATCCAATGGATTTCGTTGGATACCCCACAATTATATACAAATTGGATCTACTAGCCAATTTATCTCCTTTCTCGTTTCTACCATCGGTAGGAGATCTCCATACTCAAAAGTAAGAGCATAGAGGTATTTTGCCATACCTTTCCTGGTAAAGCTTTGTAAGCACGAACTTTGAAGGTACTTTGCTCAGTATCTTCGATGCAGTCAGGAGGACTAACTCCTAGAATGCATAAGGAAGCTTAAGAAAACTCAATATGGATCGAACAATGTTAAACAATGTTAGATTCCATCTCTTTAGACACTTCAATAAGTTGAGGCGTCTTAGGAGGAGTTTGTTGTATGAGAATCTCATTCTCATTAAGATAATTGAGGAATCCTTGACAAGTATTTGCTATCTCGATTAGAGGGAATAATACTATGTCTTTGTTGATTCTCTACTTCGCATTGAAATACCTTTCTTGGTTTTTCGGATATGCATCTCAGTAGATTCATTTTTCACTAACGACCAAGGTCATTAGTAAAAAGTACGAAGTATGAGTAATCTCCTCTCACAGTAACTTTTAGTGATCCATACTCATGGATTAAATCCAGATTTTGTTTGGTTCGCTCTGGATTCCCTGTGACGGGAGATCTGGTCATATCTCCTTTGAGACATGATTCGCAGGTTGGAAGTTCATCCAAGTTCTATTTTTCAAGAAGCTTAGGTGAAACCAACTTTTGAATACTACTCTTGGAGATGTGTCCAAGTCTAGCGTACCAAAGGTATGGATTATTATCTTTGTATTAATTTGAACTTCACACATTAATTCAATGAAATTGAGTTAATGGTTTAATTCAATTAATTTACTTCCTTTCAATTAACTTCTTTAATTGCTTCCTTTCCCTTTTCAATTAACCCTTTAATTGAAAGGTTGCTTAATTAATTAGATCATCTAATTAATTAAACATATCAGTGTCTTTCTTAGATGCAGTGGGATAATTCGACTTTTAGGCTACTTGCGTTCTTTTGACTACCTTTATGGTCGAATTAGAAGAGAATAAATTCTTCTTCATTTTACTCTTCTTTGACTTTGCAGTCCATGAAGTGTAAACGATCATTACAGGTTTATCCTATTTGCCTTTAACCAGTACTTTGGTTGATTCATGAAATGTGATCGACTTATCAAATAAGATCAGTGTATTTCAAGAGTCATTTGAATGAGCAGGAGGAGAATTTAGGAGGAAGTTAATGTTAAGATCACTTGCAAGCCTACGATAATCGATCCAGTTTTCAACTAGATTGATAAAACAAAGACAGTGATCCTTGACACTAGTTCCTTCATTTATTCTCGAGTTTTGAAACAATTCCTTAGAAGTCTCGAATCAAATCGATTCAAAACTACTCCTCAAAACAAGCCTTTTGAGGTGGAGGTTTGTTTCAGAAGACTGGTCCTCAAAACGGGCCTTTTGAGGTGGAAGCTTCAGACATGCTCCTCATGTTGCTTCCATAGCTCGTTCAATCTTGATGCTTATTTGAGGAAACGATCATTAAGATTCCCATACTTCATAGGTGATTCGTTTCACTTTTGAGATTCATCTTTATATGAGGAAACGATCATTAATATTCCCATACTCTACGGGTGACTCGTTTCTTTTATTTTGACTTATCTCGGAAGCACATAAGGCATAGGCTCGTCATTTAAGAAAATCATTCCCCTTTTTGGAATTTAAGACAATTCTCAAGTTTCTTGCCTAGTCGATATTTTGATCCAGTTATTTTATTGGTCGAGGATAAATAGTAAAATGGATAATTACAGATATCTCAGTATCTTAAAGAGAAGACAAAGATTTAGTGGACTAGTTAATGAATAATACTTCTAATCTACGAAGGTTGGACTTTCTATCGTAGAAGTTCTCCCACTATTTTATCGAAATAATCACCCCTTTGATTGCTCGGGAAATTTAATTCCTAGTAGGTCTTGACGTCCCAGCGGCAATTAATTGTACCCACGACTCGTGGCCATACAACCAATTCCCCAGGTAGGCATACTTATTGCCAATTGTGTCACTCCACAACCTTCAAGCTATTTTGCCTCGGTTTTTGCACTTATCTAGCACTGCTACATCATAAGTGTTACTAATCGTTAAGTCTAACCCATCAATCATGATGAGCAACGGGCCTGGTCGTGAGTTCTCCGTAACTAGTTATCGGTCGATCCTCACATCCCGACCAGTCCTCACCCTTGTCGTGTTTAGTTAAAAATAGGAGTCAAAGAATTTCGCGTATTGTCCCTTTCTTCGACTCGGGTGCCAGACTCTGGATCACCTCTATCGATAAGTAGACAACATACCCTAGTCCTTATTGAGGGAAGGCTTGGATTTATATAAATACTTCATTTTATTTTAATCCAATATGACTTAATATTTAATTCGAGAGGGGAATTTCTGATTTGAAAGTTATACTAACTCTCCTCGAGATCTCACCGATTCAGTTATGCTTTATCTTTTATTACGATCTAGATTCTAGCGCGCATCTCATACAAGCTAAATATAAATCGACAAAATAAATAAAAGCCATACAAGCCTAACATGCATACTACCACAATATGTTTTCGATCCGGAGCATCCTATGTGGGCCATCATCGAGCCAATGATGTTGGCCCTATTGGTCAATCTAAAGGGTTCTCATACAGGCCTATGCTATTACACAATGTACCATGCATACATGGCCTTCATATCTTCTTGGGCTCCCACCTTGCTTGTAAACGGGCCTCCATCCTAAACTAGGAAAGCAGTAAAACCCTATTCTATTACAAAGGCTCAAAGTGGCCCAAAAACATAATAGGCTCGCAGGCCTAATAAAAACCAAACAATAAATTAAACCAATCACATCTAACCTAAGGCCAAGGCTCGGCTCGATCGAAAACCACGTAAACAATTCACATAGAGCAAGAAACAAGCAAACATCCTTTACCTATTTCTTTCTTAATTTTAAAACTACCTTTTAAAACTAACTTCCTATGATTCTTACTTTTTAGTCACTACTAATTATGACAAAATGAATATTCGGGTAAACAAAAATAAATTTTCTGCTCAAATTCAGATTCTGTTTTTCAACTTTTGAAAATTGCATTTTCGCCCCTCAACTTTTCGAAAATTGCACTTTGACCCCAAAACTTTTAAAAAGTTACAAAAACACCCCTGGGCAGATTTGGGTAGCTACCAGAAAATAAAATTTTGAATTCTGAAAATTTTTTATTTTTCAAATTGACCCCTCAAGTTTTGGTAATTGCAAAATAGCCCCAAAGTTTTCGGAAATTACAAATTGACCCCAAAACCCGTGCGACCAGATTTGCAAAAACAGTCCAGAATTTTGAAATTTCCAGATCTCAAAAATTCGAATTTTTCAGCCCCTAAAAGCCCTAATTGCGATTTTTTAGTTCAAAAAGTCCTGAGGTTTTCAAAAACTATAAAATCGGCACAGATCTAACAAAGCAGTTTTACCCAATCATAGATCCAGTCATAACAAGTAAGAATCAATTTACAGAACATAATTATCACGTGTTTACATATACATAATTAAACATATACGGTGAAAACACATTATGTTCAGGCTTTTCGTATAATAATGATGGAGTTGGCTCTGATACCACTGTTGGGATAGTGGTTGGGATGCCTCGATTGTCAGAACAACGACAGTGCGGAATTTAAAATTTTTCGAAGCACCCAAGGTCCCATATAAGATTCTCCATATTATTTATACGCAAGCATGAAACAAAAACACACATTGAATTAAACAAGGGGGTTTTTGCGATTTACCTCACCACATGCAAGGTGGTGGCAACCTTCAATTCTGATTCTGAATCTGGATCTGGATCTGGTTCACAGAAGTGATCCAAGCGTCTCACCTCCAAAGTTAGTCCACACCAATTGGATTCTGGCAACACCTCCTAGTCTTAGGCTCAGAACTGGATCTAGGAGATTTGTCGAAGTAGGACTGTGCAGATCTACTTGCCAATGCAAGATCTAACACGGTGGAACAAGGGAGAGGCGGCGGCGGCGGCGCTAGGGCAGCTCACGGCAGCAGGTGGCGGCGGCTCTAGGTTGGCGGCGCAAAGGAGAGGGGGGGCGGCGGCTAGGAAGAGAAGAGAGGCTAGGGTTTTTCTAGGGTGTTAGCTTTTTGAGCTCTAGTGGAACCCTATTTATAGACTCCCTCTTGACCTAGGTTTGCAAGAATCCTTATGGGCTTTTAATTAAAGGCCCATGTCTTGCAAGCCTTTCATTTAATTAATTACTTAATTAAATGCCCAATCCAATTAAATCAATATTTCTTTTATATAATTAATTAGCAACTCAATTAAATATTTAATTAATTAAATCAGCCAATTAATTAATCTCCCACTTGAATTAAATACTTTAATTCATTTAATTGATTTAATTACCTTTAAATTAATTAATTCCTTTAGTATCCTTTTTCAACAGTCACCGTCCAATTGTATTGTGTGTGACCCTCTAGGTTCACCATCAATTGGCAGCAGGCCCACGAATTCCTCGTGATTTAATTTATGAACAATAAATTGCTCCGGTCAATTAAACAACCTTTAATTGACCACTCCTAGAATCAAATCCTCTATTAACTCAGGAGTACCTACACTTCATGGTCGATGTCTAGCCACAAGCCCATGAAGCCCAACTTCAGGTGAATTGATACTTGTGAACCTCGTCTCATATAATTACCATGTACATACGGTCCTTCTATCGACTAATATTCCTGATCAAGACTTAGGGTGTGTGAATTGATAGGCACCTCTAAATTTGTCTCGATAACTATACTTTCTAATTCAGGATAATATTCCAGTGTGACTGCTAAATTTGGAAACCCCTTCCCAAATCCGTCACCGACCACGGCCGTGGATTCCTCGGATATATTATCTAAGAATCGTATAGGAAATTATCTCACCCATTACAGTGAGTCAATAGATTCCATATCGGTACTAACCACTCGCGTACATGTCCATACGCACCCAACCTAGGCATGTTATGACCCAGCTAAGTGGCCTATACCTAGATCTAAGTACGCACTTTCATGCACCAAATTCGCCCTAGCACCTCAAGTCAAAGGACTAAATCGTACACTATTATAATCCTTGAGAAACATCCCATCACCGATATGCGACATGCGCTTCCACAATGGGTTTCTTTGTTCGGGTCGTTCGATGCGTTCAATCCTCCATTGAACCACCTACTCATATGCACTGGCCTCAAATGCCTTGCTCATGAAACACTACAAATTCACTCCATGTGAATCATGCATACTTGTACAAGTCTTGGCGATTCCTACGATACCTCGTCTCGTTTGGAATCTATGACTTGGAACAGTTTTAAGATTACGACCTTTGAAACTGTTTCATGATTGCACTCATTACTGAAGTGAATCGTCCCATAGTCAAATGTAATCTAAGGATTTTATCCAATCGCTTAAATGTATTCGCGAGAGATGAAGTTGGCCATTGTTTATCCTTATACACATATAAATAAACATGCGTACTAAGTCACTTATACTAAAGAAAGATAATGATAGTTCCAGTACAAGCTAAATGTATTGGCTTGCAGGGCACTATCCCATCAATAACACATTCTTCCCTTTTAAATTTTTTGTAGCAAATTCGTCCCTCTTATCAATGTAGTGCAAGTCCATCTTACAAAGTACATCAACTTTTGTCCACTTTAGTATTCTGAATTTAAGTGATGTATTTTGTATTTAAGAGGGACTAATGTGTTACACTACATTGATAAGAGGGACAAATTTGCTAAAAAAAATTAAGAGGGACGAATGTGATATACTACATTGATAAGAGGGACCAATCTGCTATAAAAAATTTAAGAGGGACAAAAGTGCAAAAGATAATACATAAAGAGGACCAAAAGCGGAATTTACTCTTCTCATGATTGTAATGATAATCCGAACTAATATTTTATAATTGCAGGAAATTGGGACCCTTCATCAAGGATTGCCTATATCCTAAAGTTGATAAATATAAAAAGGAGGAAAAGAAAATCAGGAAAGAGAGGAGACATAACAAGGGCAAAGTAATATTTGCTGAAGCTGAAAAGATAGAAGCCATCTACTCGTCTGACTTAGATTCGGAGACATCAGAAGATGACTTTGTTGAATAAGAGACACTTGCGTTGCTCTTTCTCATGGCCTAATAATCATATGATTCTGACAATGAGGGGACTCTTTTTGAAGAAGCAAATGCGCCCTCTAGTTTGTTTGAACAAATGATTATTAACAACACAAAGTTCTTGCTACTTTAGTTAAGCTTAAGGAATAGATGACTATGCTGAAAGAGCAAA
>CM064883.1:84249133-84474998 GCA_003313485.2 Penstemon barbatus
GTCTGTTCAAGCTCAATCTTGATTTTCTTAAGTTCTTCCTCGAGCACACTTTTGTCTGCAACCACCGATAATAGCTCTTTCTCGACAGAAGGGGAATGTGTCTTCTTCGCCGACAATTCTCCTTTTACTTTCGTTAGTTCTTGCTGACAAGTCTCCAGTTGAGTTCGAAGGATCTGATTGTCTTCGAGAATCTGCGCATATGCATCATGAGCATCCTGAGACTCTTGCTCTAACAGAGACAAACGGTAAATCAGAACACCATACATATCCCCGATCTGCAAAAAATTTTCTATCATAAATAAAACACTAAGGAAATTTGAAAATAGAAGAAGCTAGGGAGAAGGATCCTTACCTCATGGTATGATCTTGAAAAGTCGCTCAGAAGCTCGAAATCACCTTTCACGGTTTGGAGCAACATGTCGCGTTTGAATCGACTAGCCATAAAAATTCTGGTGGCTTTATCGAATTCATTCTCTCCGCTCGAGTGCGGATCCGACTGGATAGTCCCATCCTCGGGGTATCCAGCAGCCCTTCCGCCACAAAAATGTTCATTCATAAAATCCGCCACATCCGGTTCGGATCGACCCTCACGACAAGGGACGGAATCAGAACTTACACCGAAAGGTTTTACTCTTCGGGAAGGACCAAGATCACCAGCATTCCTTTTCTGACCTTGTAATTTCTCGAATTCACGCACGCCCAAGATTCGATTCCAGGAATGCTGGCTGTAGCCAACAGAGGAGGGAATGCTGATATCGGGAGAAAATACGCACCGAAGAGGACCCGCTGTAGCTGGATTCGAAGACCCCATATTGCCAACGCCCCTTAAATCTGAGAGAATCGCCCGTGTGTCGATTGGCCCCATGCTCAAATCTACGTCCGTTTCCCTTTCTGAACATAACGAAGGAGGTACGGGATTAGATAAAAATGTCCCGACTTTCCCGAGGTTGGACTTCCGGAATCTCTCCACAACCCGGCCTGACAAAATAACAAGAACGTTTAGTTGGAAAAAAAAAAAGAAAGGAAAATGATATAACGAACAAAATTAAGGAATTTACTCAAGGAAACAGGCGCGCGAGATGAAGCGGCGCTAGCAGAGCGGCCACCTAGTAGTGAGGTTGATCCTCCAATAAAACCAATAGACGACGGATGAACAGGTTTGACTGGCGGGATGGAATAGACGCACGAACTCAACCCGGCCAGACGTAGAACACCCTCCTGAACTAAAGACATGGTTCGATACGGGTCAGACTGTAGTTGCTCTAAGAGTGTATCGGAAAGACGATGATTAAGTCTCTCCCTAATTTTCCGTTGACCATCTACCCAAGTGCTCGCGCCGTCCCAGCGATAAGGTCTGGTCTTCGAACTACCCTCAGAT
Source organism: Penstemon barbatus (assembly GCA_003313485.2). Lineage (NCBI taxonomy): Eukaryota > Viridiplantae > Streptophyta > Magnoliopsida > Lamiales > Plantaginaceae > Penstemon > Penstemon barbatus. Next base: position 84,250,512 of record CM064883.1, read on the forward strand.
ATGGGAATATCAGGCCCTTTCACGAAAAAGAACTTCCTTTTCCATCCCTTACTCTTCTCCGACGATACGGTAGTAAGAAAAAACTTTTTCGACCGCGGTGTAACGGAGACAAAACCAATATTTGAACCTCTACCCCATTTCAATCCAAACACTTGCCAAAAATTACTGAAAGAAGCTTCTTCATTTTTAGCCTCCATCAAAACACTAAAAGCAACAAGATATGCGACAGAATGCGCAAACCGTAGGAAAGTTGTTGAGATGGGCAGAGCGAAAAGGAGGTCAGAACTCTTCGAATTAAAGGAATAAAAGGAATGCGCAAACCGTAGGAAAATTGTTCCTCATAGAAAGCCTGACATCCGGGAGGGGGTTCGGTTGCGCGATCAGAATATGATGGGACAACAATGGAAAAACCTTTCGGAAGATACTTTCCGAACTCAGCCTCGAGATGAGCCTGATCCTTCTTGAAGAAGCCACACGAGGTATCTTGAGCAGCAAGTTCCGTCCTACTAGTAGTATTGGTGGTTAGGTGAGCAGTGGGTTTGAGAATCCTGACAAAGGCGCCATCTCCAAGACTGTGCTTCTCTACGACATTCTCTTCAAGGTCTCCAGAAACTCCGACGTCTTCGTCCTCCGAAAGAAACTCCCCATCTTCATAGTTATCAACCAGTTTGAGAAGAGGATCGGACTCCTTGCTGGTCCCAACCTTATTTTTACCCTTCGTGCCACGGGAACTAGACATTATGGCTTAAAAGAAAACTGTTATGCGGAAGTAACCGTTCTTATTCGACTGAAAAGCTTCGAGCTCAAGGAAAGTACTTAAACAAAGAAGTGATTTCTTCAGCAAGCCAGTATATAAATACGGGGTCAAAAACGTAAAATTGCAAAACGATCCACGAATAACCACGACGGTTGAGCTGCCCTAGGGTAAAAAGCCTAAGTTACTTCCCTAGAATTTGCAGTTATACACCTTTAACTTTCATAAATTGAAGCACGAGGCTCGAATTTAGAAAGGAGACATCTATAAAAGTTTACCTCGCTACAATCAACAGAGAGGGCCAGCGACAATTTCGACGTCAAAATAACTCTATAACATCGGTTCTAAGTGTATGCACTCTTTTTCCCTAGCTCGGTTTTTATCCCGAATGGGTTTTTCCGAGTTAGGTTTTTAACGAGGCATACCTGAAGTCTGTTCATAAGACGTCTCATCCCAACCAACGATCAAAACAGCTCATACTTCTTCGAGCATAAGCTCCACTTACGCTCAAGAAGTGGGGGAGTATTGATGAGGGAAATTTCGGATCCCCTGCAGCTCGAGAAATCAGTATAATCCGAGTAAGACCAAGCCTTACCCATGAAGAGCATCGAACTTAAGAACTCAATATGTGTTGCAGGCTCCCAACCATTGGAGGTCGATTACCTCGGATGGGCCGGCCCCAAGACCAGTCCAGCGGGCCTATGAAGCCCATTATTGTCATTATAAATACCCCATGCATTTATGACGACGACACAACTTCCCAGGTTCTCCCTACTCGAAGCTACCGCTCGGAATTTAGGCCTAGGACCTTTATATGTATTTCGCCCTCTAGCTTTGTACGGCATTCAATAGGGCTCGAATAGGACTCCGATTCAATGTATTCTTGTAACCTTGTAATTGAACTACTTGAATACAATAATATTGATCTTCTATATTTATTATTAAGCGTTTGATCGACCACACCACGCACGAACATAACGTACGAAATTCGGTAAGATCATTGTGTGAATTGAGAAAAATGGAAGGAGGTCGACACGACAACCACACAAGCACACAGAGAAAAGACAAACAAAAAAAAAAACAAAAACAAAACAAAAAAACAAGTAGGTAAATGATCGAGCACGGCTCTATCCAATTCAAGCAATCATGGATAATTAAAACCAATCAAGTACGGACATATAGATATAGCATTGTAAGCGCAAAATAAACCAAACGGAATGCAAAAATGTAAAGGTTACGCCCTTCTGTCGATCATGGAGTCCGTGCATCCCGTGGTTAACTTCCGTCTTGAATCCACAATCATGCTTGCCATTACTTCTTTATCATGCACAATCATCACCTACAACACAACAAAAACAAAAACAAAACATAACGAGACAAAACAAGACGATGAAAAAGGGAAAGAGTGCTTGTTTTAAGTCACAAGCTTGACTTGATACGAGGGATGATTTGATTGTCACAAAAACTAATCCCATTGTCCATGATTATACAAAACAGGCTCATCAAAATCCTTAAGCTTGTCGCAATAGGCCAATCGAACCTCGCAAAAAAACAAAAAGATCAAAATTAGCACGAAGTATCAAGCTATTAAACAAAAAACTAACAATCAATATCGTCATTTACTCTGCACGTTACCACACTCCCCGGCAACGGCGCCAAAAACTTGTCACTCTCCAAATACGAGTACGTAATCGCGCAAGTATACGGTCGTTACAAGTAATATAAAATGGTAAGTACATACCGAGTATCGAATCCCCACGAATAGGTAAAAGGGGAATAAACGAATCAATCGACGGCTTATTTCATCTAAGAATGCTTGTACAATATTATCGAACACAAACATATGATAAGGGTTATTTTATTTAACTACGAGCGATAAAATAAATCTAACTACGAAAGCAAGTAAATGGGGAGTTAATTACGCGGTAAGGAGGATTCATAAGCTATTACTTAAAGCAGATAAATCATGCGATTGTTAGGTTAGCTATGAAAACAATCCTAGATTTAGTTGTTGTTTGTGAGTTCAAATTAGTTAAGTCTCCCTGTCGGTTTGACTCAACTCTACCAATCTACCCAAACTCTCCATCTCCGGATCAATAACGAACATCGCTGTCAACCGATGCTCTAAGGAAAGTTCGAACCCAAAAGAGGATTCTAAGGCGTACCGTTGTCACCCGGGAACTAAAATTAACCCGAATCCCCGAATAAAGAGAATCTAAGTTATTTGATGCATTCACGAACGAACCCATAATACAAACACGGACCAAACTAGGTATATGCCTATCCTAGGTTGAAATCCACAAATCGTCACTCACCAAACCTTCAACATCCTATGTCTAGGTTGCATTAAAGGTTGATGGTCGAAAGTGCGATAAAACAATAAACCCAACAAATCAAACATAACCCAACATCAATCATAACTAATCAGACGATAACAATGACTCGACAATTAATATATTATGCTCGTGTTGCTACTCAAGGATTCAATGATGTTCGTATGCATCTTCCGATGGCATACCAACCTATCAAATTAAACAAATCAAATTTATGCCTAAATGGACTAAAATCTAATCGATGGCATTAAACTCAAACCTTAAACGAATATGAAACGACTTAGTTATATGTCTATCCTAGAATCGAATCACAATCCAAATTCATCATCAAATCCTCAAATTCACTATGTCTAGCAATCAAGAATTAATAACTCTCATCTCCAAATGTTGTCAAACCATAAGATGAACGATAAGTACGGAATCGGATTAACGAACACATATAAGCACCATACTAATCATCAAGACATCATTTAATCAAACAATAACATAAATATATATATATATATATATATATATATATCCGGAGAATTCAAATCCACAATCATTCATCCAAAAAGAAAATAACAATATTCATCTCCTAATCATAAATAACTAGGAAATAGAAAGATATCACCTAATCGAAATAGAATCGAGACAAGAATTCTTCTCCCTTTTGATCACCACACAACCACTCCCCGATGGTGGTGATTAACTCACCCCGTTGGTGGAGCCTTCAAATACAAGAAAAAGTAAGAAAAACTGAAGAGAGGGTTGAGGGAGGCTTGAGAGGAAAAGGGAGGCCAAGAGTGGAAAAGATTGTGAGATTGATAGCAAGTTGTGTCCTCTTTTGGCTCTTAACCTAGGGAAACAAGACCAAAAAGTCCCCTCAAGGGTTTGAATTACAAGTGGGGGAAAAAGGGGCAATGTACAAAAAAACCCCTTCAAAACACGCAGAAAATGGTAGCAGGCCTCGCGGCTGCGAGGTCCGACCTTGCCGCGGCGAGCTTTAGGCCGTAGGTTTCCTTCAGAGCCGCACTTTTTTCCGAGCAGCATATCTTTTGATTCCTAACTCCGATCGCGGATCCGTAAAGTCCGTAGTATAGATAACACACTCATCTATGACATATCCAAAATTCAGCTCATTTGGATCATCCATGATATATTAATGCATGTTCTAGTGAGCAGCTATATACATTCTTGTATAATTCGCTCCGGGTTCTAATTCCTTTGAAGCTCAAGCTTGACTCGCGGGGTGGGTAGAGCGACTCGCATCATTGATATGCAATTCCGAATCTCTCTAAGATGTCAATACCTACAAACCACGGAGAAAACGATCAAAACGAGAACAAAAACACAAAAACCAAACAAAGGCCGAACAAAAGGGCCAAAAGAACAAAAGACACGAACACACGCAAAGACAAACAGAAACTCGGATAAAAACAAGATATTTTGGGCTTAAAGAGATAGGTAATAACGATATTTTCACGGTGTTATCAACACCCCCAAACTTAAACACTTGCTCGTCCTCGAGCAAAGAAAACAAAACAAGTACTAAACGTGCATGCTTAAGATCAAAATGCCAAAGCTTAACACTTTCAAATTATTCTTTAAACAAGCTCCACGTGTGTTTTTGATGACTTTGGCTAGGTTTTATTTTAGGTGAATACGCCCCAATAGATTAAAATCATCGGTTCTACTTGCATGGTCTCCTCACGTTAACTTAGACTATCTCCTAACCTTAGGTTTCAAACCTTAAGCTCAAATCACAGCGTGAAACTAAGTTGTAGGTAATTTAAGAGTGTTCTCCCTATTCTTGAACTAATTGACAATATTAGTCCCTAGCTCTTCCTCACATAATTGCTTTTCTTATGATTTAGAATGATAACATAGCACTTTGTGCTTTACAATGATATTACAACACATATCTAGCACTATTGATGGTCGCTTATTTTTCTAAACATTCGACTTTGTGGGCTACTAGCACCATTCCTTTCCTTTGTGCATTACATTTGAATTTTTCACTACAAAACTTGCACAATTATAATGACATAGAGTTATTACAAAAATGATTCCTGAATTTTCATCAATGAAGGCTTAGCCTTTCTTTTCTCTCATACAAGTGCATACATTTTAACAACTTCTCTACTCATTTCTTTTAAGAGCTAGGTGTTCATAGGTTTTTCATTCTTGAAAAGGGTTCACTCCCCCAAATTTAAGTCATTTTGCTCTCTTCACACTTAGTTTTCAAACTATAGTTTGGAGAGAAACTAAGTTACGCAAGAGGAGTCCTAGATCATATTATCACTAAAGTTCTTTATCCACCTAAAATACAATCTAGCCTTAGCCAATGTGCTCAAATTTTGTAGAAGCATACTCAAATAATAATAAGAATTTGAAAAATTTTGGCGGGTCGACCTAGCATGTATAGTACTTGCGACCTCTCTCCCCCAAACTTAAAACGCACAATGTCCCCATTGTGTGAATTGAGAAAAATGGAAGGAGGTCGACACGACAACCACACAAGCACACAGTGAAAAGACAAACAAAAAAAACAAAAACAAAACAAAGAAACAAGTAGGTAAATGATCGAGCACGGCTCTATCCAATTCAAGCAATCATGGATAATTAAAACCAATCAAGTACGGACATATAGATATAGCATTGTAAGCGCAAAATAAACCAAACGGAATGCAAAAATGTAAAGGTTACGCCCTTCTGTCGATCATGGAGTCCGTGCATCCCGTGGTTAACTTCCGTCTTGAATCCACAATCATGCTTGCCATTACTTCTTTATCATGCACAATCATCACCTACAACACAACAAAAACAAAAACAAAACAAAACGAGACAAAACAAGACGATGAAAAAGGGAAAGAGTGCTTGTTTTAAGTCACAAGCTTGACTTGATACGAGGGATGATTTGATTGATAGGATAGTGCCCTGCAAGCCAGTTCAATTAGCTTGTAATAGATCTATCTTGTATATAACAATCTTTGATTTTATAATAATACGCATGTTTATTTATATATGTATAAGGATAAACAATGGCCAAACTTCATCTCTCGCGAATACATTTAAGCGATTGGTTGAAACCCTGAGATCACTCATGACTATGGGACTATACATTTCAGTACTGAGTGCACTTATCATGAAACAGTCTCAAAGGTCGTGATCTCGAAAATGTTCCAAGTCATAGATTCATATCGAGACGGGGTATCGAGTGAATCGTCAAGACTTGTACGATTATGCATGATTCACACGGAGTGAATTTGTTGTAGTTTCATGAACAAGGCATTTGAGGCCAGTGCATATGACTAGGTGATTCGATGGAGGATCGAATGCATCGAACGACCCGAACAGAGAAACCCATTGTGGAAGCGCATGACGCATATCGGTGATGGGATGTTTCTCAAAGGATTATAATAGTGTACGATTTAGTCCTATGACTTGAGGTGCTAGGGCGAATTCGGTGCATGAAAGTGCGTACTTAGATCTAGGTATAGGCCACTTAGCTTGGTCATAAAAATGCCTAGGTTGGGTGCGTATGGACATGTACGCGAGTGGTTAGTACCAAGATGGAATCTGTTGACTCATCGTAATGGATGAGAATATTTCCTATACGATTCTTAGATAATGTTTCCAATGAATCTACGGCCGTAGTCGGTGACGGATTTGGAAAGGGGTTTCCAAATTAGGCAGTCACACTGGAACATTATCCTGAATTAGAAAGTATAGTTATCGAGACAAATTTAGAGGTGCCGATCAATTCACACACCCTAAGTCTTGATCGGGAAATTGGTCGACAGAAGGACCGTATGTACATGGTAATTATATGAGGTGAGGTTCACTAAATATCAATTCACCTGATGTTGGGCTTCATGGGCTTGTGGCTAGACATCGACCATGAAGTGTGGGTACTCCTGAATTAGTAGAGGAATTGATTCTAGGAGTGGTCAATTAAAGGTAGTTTAATTGATCGGAGCAATTTATTGTTCATAAATTAAATCACGAGGTTTCGTGAGCCTGCTGCCAATTGATGGTGAACCCAGAGGGTCACACACAATACAATTGGACGGTGACTGTTCTGTAGGAATATAAAAGGAATTAATTGATTTAAAAGTAATTAAATCAATTAAGTGAATTAAAGTGTTAATTCAAGTGGGAGATAAATTAATTAATTGATTTAATTGATTTAAATGACAATTGATTAATTAAACTAAATATTGATTAAGTAATTAATTAATATGGGCTGGATATTTAATTAAGTAATTAATTAAATTAAGGTGGGCTTGCAAGAGATGGACTCCTAAGCCCATTAGGAATCTTGTAACCCTAGGTCTTGAGGAGTGCTTATAAATAGAGCTCTGACAGAACTTAGAGAACTAACACCTAAGCAAAAAACCCTAGTCTTCTCTTGCCCTAAGAAATCCGCCCCACCCTGCGCCGCCCAAGCCCTAGCGCCGCCGCCGTGTGCTGCCGTAACGCCGCCGCACCGCCGCCGTGAAAGCCCTAGCGCCGCCTTCGCATATCTTCTCCCTCATTCCTTTTGTGCAGAATTTTGATCTGTCAAATAGATCTGCACAATCCTTCATCAACAAACCTCTTAGATCTAGTTCTGAGCCTAAGACTAAGAGGTGTCATCATAATCCAGTTGGTGTGGACTTTTCTCTGGAGGTGAGACGCTTGGATCACTCCAGTGAACCAGAACCTTAATCAGAGTTCAGAATCAGAGTTGGAGGTTTCCACCACCTTGCCTGTGGTGAGGTAAAAATCGAAAACCCCCTTTATTAGATTATTTCTGTGCTTTGTTTTGTGTCTTTCGTATATATAACTTGGAGATATTATTATGGGACCTGTGGGTGTGCCTTGAAAAATTTTAATTTCCGCACTTTGTTGTATTGACAATCGAGGCATATCCCAACAGTGGTATCAGAGCCAACTCCATGATTATTATACGAAAGGCTTGAACATAATATGTGTTTATATTATATGTTTAATTATGTATATTAAAACGCATGATAATTATGTTCTGTCGATTGATTCTTACTTGTTATGACTAGATCTACAATTGGGTAAAACTGTTTTTCAGATCTATAGCGTTTTCATAGTTTTTGAAAAATTCAGGACTTTTTGGGCAAAAATCGCAAGTTAGGGTTTTAAAGGGCTAAAAATTCGAAATTTTAGAATCTGGAAATTTCAAAAATTCTGGACTGTTTTCGCAAACTGGTCGCACGCTTTTTGGGGTCATTTTGTAATTTGAAAAATCGAAAATTTTCAGAATTCAAAATTTATTTTCTGGAATGCTGGCCGAAACTGCTTTGGGTGTTTTTGTAACTTTTTAAAAGTTTTGGGGTCAAAGTGCAATTTTCGAAAATTGAGGGGCCGAAAATGCAATTTTCAAAAGTTGAAAAACAGAATCTGATTTTCAGCAGGAAAATTTATTTTGTTTACCCGAAAGTTTATTTTGTCATAATTAGTAGTGACTAAAAGTAAGAATCAATGGAAGTTAGTTTTAAAAGGATGTTTTAAAATTAAAGAAAGGAGAAAGTAAAATGTTGTTTACATGTTTCTTGCTCTACGTGAACTGTTTACGTGATTTTCGATCGAGCCGAGCCTTGACCTTAGGGTAGATGTGATTGGTTTAATTTAATGTTTGGTTTTTATTAAGGCCTGCGAGCCTTTTATGTTTTTGGGCCAACTTTGAGCTTTTGTAATAGAATAGGGCTTTAATGCTTTCCTAGTCTAGGATGGAGGCCCGTTACAAGCAAGATGGGAGCCCAAGGAGATATGAAGGCCATGTATGCATGGTGATTAATGTAATAGCATAGGCCTGTTTGAGAACCCTTTAGATTGACCAATAGGACCAACATCATGGCTCGATGATGGTCCACATAGGAGGCTCCCGATCGAAAACTTATTGTGGTAGAATGCATGCTAGGCTTGTATGTTTTTAATTTATTTGTCGATTTATATTTAGCTTGTATGTGATGCCCGCTAGAATCTAGATCGTAATAAAAGAATAAAGCATAACTTACACGGTGAGATCTCGAGGAGAGTTAGTATAACTTTCAAACCAGAAATACCCCTCTCGAAATAAAATATTAAGTCATATTGGGTAAACTATAAAATGAAGTTTTATAGATCCAAGCCTTCCATCAATAGGGACTAGTGTATGTTGTCTACTTATCGATAGAGGTGATCCAGAGTCTGGCACCCGAGTCGAAGAAAGGGACAATACACGAAATTCCTCGATTCTTGTTTTTAACTAAACAAGACAAGGGTGGGAACTTGTCGGGATGTGAAAATTGATAGGATAGTGCCCTGCAAGCCAGTTCAATTAGCTTGTAATAGATCTATCTTGTATATAACAATCTTTGATTTTATAATAATACGCATGTTTATTTATATATGTATAAGGATAAACAATGGCCAAACTTCATCTCTCGCGAATACATTTAAGCGATTGGTTGAAACCCTGAGATCACTCATGACTATGGGACTATACACTTCAGTACTGAGTGCACTTATCATGAAACAGTCTCAAAGGTCGTGATCTCGAAAATGTTCCAAGTCATAGATTTATATCGAGACGGGGTATCGAATGAATCGTCAAGACTTGTACGATTATGCATGATTCACACGGAGTGAATTTGTTGTAGTTTCATGAACAAGGAATTTGAGGCCAGTGCATATGACTAGGTGATTCGATGGAGGATCGAATGCATCGAACGACCCGAACAGAGAAACCCATTGTGGAAGCGCATGACGCATATCGGTGATGGGATGTTTCTCAAAGGAATATAATAGTGTACGATTTAGTCCTATGACTTGAGGTGCTAGGGCGAATTCGGTGCATGAAAGTGCGTACTTAGATCTAAGTATAGGCCACTTAGCTTGGTCATAAAAATGCCTAGGTTGGGTGCGTATGGACATGTGCGCGAGTGGTTAGTACCAAGATGGAATCTGTTGACTCATCGTAATGGATGAGAATATTTCCTATACGATTCTTAGATAATGTTTCCAATGAATCTACGGCCGTAGTCGGTGACGGATTTGGAAAGGGATTTCCAAATTAGGCAGTCACACTGGAACATTATCCTGAATTAGAAAGTATAGTTATCGAGACAAATTTAGAGGTGCCGATCAATTCACACACCCTAAGTCTTGATCGGGAAATTGGTCGACAGAAGGACCGTATGTACATGGTAATTATATGAGGTGAGGTTCACTAAATATCAATTCACCTGATGTTGGGCTTCATGGGCTTGTGGCTAGACATCGACCATGAAGTGTGGGTACTCCTGAGTTAGTAGAGGAACTGATTCTAGGAGTGGTCAATTAAAGGTAGTTTAATTGATCGGAGCAATTTATTGTTCATAAATTAAATCACGAGGTTTCGTGAGCCTGCTGCCAATTGATGGTGAACCCAGAGGGTCACACACAATACAATTGGACGGTGACTGTTCTGTAGGAATATAAAAGGAATTAATTGATTTAAAAGTAATTAAATCAATTAAGTGAATTAAAGTGTTAATTCAAGTGGGAGATAAATTAATTAATTGATTTAAATGATTTAAATGACAATTGATTAATTAAACTAAATATTAATTAAGTAATTAATTAATATGGGCTGGATATTTAATTAAGTAATTAATTAAATTAAAGTGGGCTTGCAAGAGATAGACTCCTAAGCCCATTAGGAATCTTGTAACCCTAGGACTTGAGGAGTGCTTATAAATAGAGTTCTGACAGAACTCAGAGAACAAACACCTAAGCATAAACCCTAGTCTTCTCTTGCCCTAAGAAATCCGCCCCACCCTGCGCCGCCCAAGCCCTAGCACCGCCGCCGTGTGCTGCCGTAACACCGCCGCACCGCCGCCGTGAAAGCCCTAGCGCCGCCGCCGCATATCTTCTCCCTCATTCCTTTTGTGCAGAATTTTGATCTGTCAAATAGATCTGCACAATCCTTCATCAACAAACCTCTTAGATCTAGTTCTGAGCCTAAGACTAAGAGGTGTCATCATAATCCAGTTGGTGTGGACTTTTCTCTGGAGGTGAGACACTTGGATCACTCCAGTGAACCAGAACCTTAATCAGAGTTCAGAATCAGAGTTGGAGGTTTCCACCACCTTGCCTGTGGTGAGGTAAAATCGAAAACCCCCTTTTATTAGATTATTTCTGTGCTTTGTTTCGTGTCTTTCGTATATATAACTTGGAGATTTTATTATGGGATCTGTGGGTGTGCCTTGAAAAATTTTAATTTCCGCACTCTGTTGTATTGACAATCAAGGCATATTCCAACAGTGGTATCAGAGCCAACTCCATGATTATTATACGAAAGGCTTGAACATAATATGTGTTTATATTATATGTTTAATTATGTATATTAAAACGCATGATAATTATGTTCTGTCGATTGATTCTTACTTGTTATGACTAGATCTACAATTGGGTAAAACTGTTTTTCAGATCTATAGCGTTTTCATAGTTTTTGAAAACTTCAGGACTTTTTGGGCAAAAATCGCAAATTAGGGTTTTAAAGGGCTAAAAAAAAATTCGAAATTTTAGAATCTGGAAATTTCAAAAATTCTGGACTGTTTTCGCAAAACTGGTCGCACGCTTTTGGGGTCATTTTGTAATTTCCGAAAGTTTAGGGACTGTTTTGCAATTACCGAAAATTCAAGGATCTGTTTGGAAAAATCGAAAATTTTCAGAATTCAAAATTTATTTTCTGGAATGCTGGCCGAAACTGCTTTGGGTGTTTTTTGTAACTTTTTAAAAGTTTTGGGGTCAAAGTGCAATTTTTGAAAATTGAGGGGCCGAAAATGCAATTTTCAAAAGTTGAAAAACAGAATCTGATTTTCAACAGGAAAATTTATTTTGTTTACCCGAAAGTTTATTTTGTCATAATTAGTAGTGACTAAAAGTAAGAATCAATGGAAGTTAGTTTTAAAAGGATGTTTTAAAATTAAAGAAAGGAGAAAGTAAAATGTTGTTTACATGTTTCTTGCTCTACGTGAACTGTTTACGTGGTTTTCGATCGAGCCGAGCTTTGACCTTAGGGTAGATGTGATTGGTTTAATTTAATGTTTGGTTTTTATTAAGGCCTGCGAGCCTTTTATGTTTTTGGGCCAATTTTGAGGCTTTGTAATAGAATAGGGCTTTAATGCTTTCCTAGTTTAGGATGGAGGCCTGTTTACAAGCAAGGTGGGAGCCCAAGGAGATATGAAGGCCATGTATGCATGGTGATTAATGTAATAGCATAGGCCTGTTTGAGAACCCTTTAGATTGACCAATAGGACCAACATCATGGCTCGATGATGGTCCACATAGGAGGCTCCCGATCGAAAACATATTGTGGTAGTATGCATGCTAGGCTTGTATGGCTTTTATTTATTTGTCGATTTATATTTGGCTACGCGCTAGAATCTAGATCGTAATAAAAGATAAAGCATAACTGAATCGGTGAGATCTCGAGGAGAGTTAGTATAACTTTCAAACCAGAAATACCCCGTCTCGAAATAAAATATTAAGTCATATTGGGTAAACTATAAAATGAAGTTTTATAGATCCAAGCCTTCCATCAATAGGGACTAGTGTATGTTGTCTACTTATCGATAGAGGTGATCCAGAGTCTGGCACCCGAGTCGAAGAAAGGGACAATACACGAAATTCCTCGATTCTTGTTTTTAACTAAACAAGACAAGGGTGGGAACTTGTCGGGATGTGAAAATCGACCGATAACTAGTTACGGGGATTTCATGACCGGGCCTGTTGCTCATCAAGATTGACTGGGTCAGACTTAAACGAGGAGTAACATCTATGATGTAGCAGTGCTAGATAGGTGCGAAAATCGAGGCAAAATAGCTTGAAGGTTGTGGAGTAACACAATTGGTAAAAGTATACCTACCTGGAGAATTACTTGTATGGCCACGAGTCGTGGGTGCAATTAATTGCTGCTGGGACGTCAAGACCTACTAGGAAATATAATTTCCCGAGCAATCAAAGGGGTGATTGTTTCGACAAAATAGTGGGAGAACTTTTTCGAAACTAAGTCCAACTTCGATAATTATAAGTATTAGACATAAGATCAGTTAGCTTAATGTTGTCTTCTTTCCTATTGTAGATATTAATTACAATGTCTAAGAATCCATTATCTGTTATCCTCGACGCAAACAAATTAAATGGTTCAAACTTTGTCGACTGGCTAAGAAATTTGAGGATAGTCCTAGACTCCGAACGTCGCAGTTATGTGCTCGACACACCCATGCCTGCTGCACCCGCAGCACGAGCTAGTGAGGAACAACGAACCGCCCATGCTAAAAGGGTTGACGATGATCTTCAGGTTCGTTGCCTCATGCTAGCTTCAATGTCAAACGAACTGCAGAAACAGCATGCTGCTATGCCACTTGCTAGAGATATGCTTCTCCATCTCCAGCAGATGTTTGGGGAAAGGTCTCGCGCTGAAAGATTCGCGACCTCTAAAGAGTTGTTTAATCTCAAGATGGCTGAGGGAAGCAGTGTAAAAGATCACTGTCTGCGTTTCATCAACTTGGTTGAAAAACTGGGGCGATTGGACGTGGCTTTGCACGCTGATCTTAGCACTGACCTCCTTCTCCATACGCTGCCCCGTTCATTTGACCAGTTCGTGTTGAACTTCAATATGGAGGATAGAAACCTCGCTCTTCACGAACTGACCAATTTATTGGTAACGGCAGAATCGACTCTCAAGAAAGAGAAACCTGTAATGATTGCACACCAATCGAAGGCTGCAAAGCCTAAGAAAGGTAAGAAAAAGAAGAAGGTATTTTCTTCAAAGGCAGTCACCAAGGTGGTCGAGAAAAAGCGCAAAAGCCCAGAAGACGAATGTTTCCACTGCAAGAAAGCAGGGCACTGGAAAAGGAACTGCCCAGACTACCTGAAGATGAAATTGGTAGCCAAAGGTATTTTTCTAGTTGAAGTTAATATTTCTGTTAACTGTGCATCGTGGGTGTTAGACACCGCAGCAGGTTCTCATATCTGCAATGATTTGCAGGTGATGGGAGCAGTAAGAACCCTGAAGCCCGGGGATAGAATCCTGCGTTTTGGAAACGGAGCTAGGATCGCCGCCGAGGCTATAGGAGACGTGGAATTAGTCTTAGGGAATTTTACTTTAATTTTAAGGGATTGTCTGTACGTACCAAACATTATTAAAAACATCATTTCTATTCCTATGTTAGACATTGATGGTTTTAATTTTTCCATTCAAAATGGATCTTTTTGCATATTTAAAGGTGATTTAATGTATGCTCGTGGTACTTTGATAGATGGTCTATATTCCCTAGAACCTATAAATTCCAACGTCATGCACATTCAATCTAGAAAAAGGAAATATGATAATCAAACTCCACAACTTTGGCACGCTAGACTTGGACATATTTCCAAGAGTAGGATTCAAAAGTTGGTTTCCTCTAAGGCTCTTGAAATAAAGAACTTAGATGAACTCCCGACTTGCGAATCTTGTCTCAAAGGAAAGATGACCAAATCACCCTTCACGGGAATCCCGAGCGAACCAAACAGACATTGGATCTTATCCATACTGACGTTTGTGGACCATTGAGTGTCAATGCGAGAGGTGGATTCTCTTACTTCGTAACATTCACCGACGATTTTAGTCGTTATGGATATGTGTTTCTTATGACACACAAATCCGAAACCTTTGAGAAATTCAAAGAGTTTCGAATGGAAGTAGAGAACCAACTTGGACATAGTATTAAAGCACTTCGTTCTGATAGAGATGGTGAGTATTTAAGCCAAGAATTCCTTGATTATCTAAAAGAGAATGGAATTCTCGCACAGCGAACTCCCCCTAGGACACCTCAACTCAATGGAGTGTCTGAGCGGAGGAACCGGACTTTGTTAGACATGGTTCGTTCCATGAAGAGCTTTGCTGACCTTCCCTTTTCGTTTTGGGGCTTAGCCCTATTAACTGCTTCGAAGATACTAAACATAGTACCTTCAAAGTCAGTGCCAACAACGCCGCACCAAGTATGGTATGGTAAAGCACCCGTGTATTCGTTCTTACGAGTATGGGGATCTCCTGCGTATGTAAAGAACAAAAAGGGAGATAAGCTAGATAGTAGATCTAGTTTGTGCAAGTTTGTGGGTTATCCAAAGGACTCTATTGGATACCTGTTCTTCGATCCTAAAGAACGTAATACGTTCGTATCTAGGAACGCCCACTTCTTGGAAGAGGATTTCCTCACCAACCGAAATGGGACAATCGTAGAACTTGATGAAGTCCAAGAATCGGACCCATCCCCACAAACAGTGGGAGCTGAACCAGAATTAACTGAACCTACTAGTACACCTATACTTCGAAGGTCTAATCGAATTCGTAAAGAGCCAGAGCGATTTGGTCTCATTCACGAAAACGAGAAAGTTGATGCTGATCCAAGGACCTATCAAGAAGCGATGTCTGACATAGATTCGGGTGCGTGGCTCGAAGCCATGCAATCCGAAATGGATTCCATGCATTCCAACAAGGTTTGGACCTTGGTCGATCCACCTGAGGGAACTATCCCTGTAGGATGTAAGTGGATCTTCAAGCGTAAGCTTGGAATGAATGGAGAGGTAATTACTCATAAAGCTCGCTTAGTGGCGAAAGGGTATTCTCAAAGGCCTGGTATAGACTATGAGGAAACCTTCTCTCCCGTGGCGATGTCAAAATCCATTCGGATATTACTTGCTATAGCCGCGTGGCATGACTACGAAATATGGCAAATGGACGTAAAGACCGCCTTCCTCAATGGAGACATTGATAAGGAGATCTTTATGCAACAACCTGAAGGTTTTGCGTCCAAAGGAAGTGAGCACAAACTGTGTAAGCTTCAAAGGTCAATCTATGGCCTCAAACAGGCGTCCCGAACCTGGAACATACGATTTGATGAGACAGTCAAAGCTTTTGGCTTTATCAAAAACGTATATGAACCTTGTGTGTACAAAAGGAATAGTGGGAGCTCAATACAATTCATTGTTTTGTACGTCGATGACATTTTGTTAATCGGAGACGATATCAAGATGTTAGCGCAGACTAAAGCGTGGTTATCCGCGCAGTTCTCTATGAAAGATATGGGAGACGCATCTTACGTATTGGGAATACGTATCTATAGGGATAGATCGAAGAAGATGATAGGACTCTACCAATCTCAGTACATTAACACGATCTTGAAGAGATTTAGTATGGAAGAATCTAAGAAAGGATTTGTTCCAATGAGACATGGTATCTCTCTTTCTAAGTCTATGTGCCCTACAACCGACGAAGAAAAGACGAGAATGTCTATCATACCTTATGCCTCTGCTATAGGGAGTATAATGTATGCAATGTTGTGTACTCGACCAGACGTAGCACACGCTCTAAGTGTAACGAGCCGCTATCAGTCAAATCCAGGCGAGAAGCACTGGACTGCCGTAAAAGCAATCCTAAAGTACCTGCGAAGGACTAAGGATATGTTTTTGGTCTACGGTGGTATTGGAGAACTGAAACTTGAAGGATTCACTGATGCAAGTTTCCAGTCTGACGTGGATGACTTCAAATCCAACTCTGGATACATATTCCGCCTCAATGGAGGAGCGGTCAGTTGGAGAAGCTGTAAACAGTCTACCACTGCCGACTCAACCACAGAAGCAGAATATATCGCAGCATCAGATGCAGCAAAAGAAAGTGTATGGATGAGAAACTTCGTCCAGGAATTGGATGTTGTTCCTAGCATTGCTGAACCTGTAGTCGTCTTCTGTGACAACAACGGGGCGATAGCTCAAGCGAAGGAGCCGAGATCACACCATCAATCCAAACACGTAGAAAGGAAATACCACGTGATCAGAGAGATCATGGGTAGAGGTGACATGCACATGGAGTATGTCAAATCGGAAGACAACGTAGCTGACCCACTAACTAAGCCACTCTCGCAAAAGGTGTTCGAGGGACATCTAGATAAGATGGGTCTAAGAAACGTTTGTGAATGGCTTTAGGGCAAGTGGGAGATTGATAGGATAGTGCCCTGCAAGCCAGTTCAATTAGCTTGTAATAGATCTATCTTGTATATAACAATCTTTGATTTTATAATAATACGCATGTTTATTTATATATGTATAAGGATAAACAATGGCCAAACTTCATCTCTCGCGAATACATTTAAGCGATTGGTTGAAACCCTGAGATCACTCATGACTATGGGACTATACACTTCAGTACTGAGTGCACTTATCATGAAACAGTCTCAAAGGTCGTGATCTCGAAAATGTTCCAAGTCATAGATTCATATCGAGACGGGGTATCGAGTGAATCGTCAAGACTTGTACGATTATGCATGATTCACACGGAGTGAATTTGTTGTAGTTTCATGAACAAGGCATTTGAGGCCAGTGCATATGACTAGGTGATTCGATGGAGGATCGAATGCATCGAACGACCCGAACAGAGAAACCCATTGTGGAAGCGCATGACGCATATCGGTGATGGGATGTTTCTCAAAGGATTATAATAGTGTACGATTTAGTCCTATGACTTGAGGTGCTAGGGCGAATTCGGTGCATGAAAGTGCGTACTTAGATCTAGGTATAGGCCACTTAGCTTGGTCATAAAAATGCCTAGGTTGGGTGCGTATGGACATGTACGCGAGTGGTTAGTACCAAGATGGAATCTGTTGACTCATCGTAATGGATGAGAATATTTCCTATACGATTCTTAGATAATGTTTCAATGAATCTACGGCCGTAGTCGGTGACGGATTTGGAAAGGGGTTTCCAAATTAGGCAGTCACACTGGAACATTATCCTGAATTAGAAAGTATAGTTATCGAGACAAATTTAGAGGTGCCGATCAATTCACACACCCTAAGTCTTGATCGGGAAGTTGGTCGACAGAAGGACCGTATGTACATGGTAATTATATGAGGTGAGGTTCACTAAATATCAATTCACCTGATGTTGGGCTTCATGGGCTTGTGGCTAGACATCGACCATGAAGTGTGGGTACTCCTGAGTTAGTAGAGGAACTGATTCTAGGAGTGGTCAATTAAAGGTAGTTTAATTAATCGGAGCAATTTATTGTTCATAAATTAAATCACGAGGTTTCGTGAGCCTGCTGCCAATTGATGGTGAACCCAGAGGGTCACATACAATACAATTGGACGGTGACTGTTCTGTAGGAATATAAAAGGAATTAATTGATTTAAAAGTAATTAAATCAATTAAGTGAATTAAAGTGTTAATTCAAGTGGGAGATAAATTAATTAATTGATTTAATTGATTTAAATGACAATTGATTAATTAAACTAAATATTAATTAAGTAATTAATTAATATGGGCTGAATATTTAATTAAGTAATTAATTAAATTAAGGTGGGCTTGCAAGAGATAGACTCCTAAGCCCATTAGGAATCTTGTAACCCTAGGACTTGAGGAGTGCTTATAAATAGAGTTCTGACAGAACTCAGAGAACTAACACCTAAGCAAAAACCTTAGTCTTCTCTTGCCCTAGGAAATCCGCCCCACCCTGCGCCGCCCAAGCCCTAGCGCCGCCGCCGTGTGCTGCCGTAACACCGCCGCACCGCCGCCGTGAAAGCCCTAGTGCCGCCGCCGCATATCTTCTCCCTTATTCCTTTTGTGCAGAATTTTGATCTGTCAAATAGATCTGCACAATCCTTCATCAACAAGCCTCTTAGATCTAGTTCTGAGCCTAAGACTAAGAGGTGTCATCATAATCCAGTTGGTGTGGACTTTTCTCTGGAGGTGAGACGCTTGGATCACTCCAGTGAACCAGAACCTTAATCAGAGTTCAGAATCAGAGTTGGAGGTTTCCACCACCTTGCCTGTGGTGAGGTAAAAATCGAAAACCCCCTTTGTTAGATTATTTCTGTGCTTTGTTTTATGTCTTTCGTATATATAACTTGGAGATTTTATTATGGGATCTGTGGGTGTGCCTTGAAAAATTTTAATTTCCGCACTCTGTTGTATTGACAATCAAGGCATATTCCAACAGTGGTATCAGAGCCAGGTTCATGATTATTATACGAAAGGCTTGAACATAATATGTGTTTATATTATATGTTTAATTATGTATATTAAAACGCATGATAATTATGTTCTGTCGATTGATTCTTACTTGTTATGACTAGATCTACAATTGGGTAAAACTGTTTTTCAGATCTATAGCGTTTTCATAGTTTTTGAAAACTTCAGGACTCTTTGGGCAAAAATCGCAAACTAGGGTTTTAAAGGGCTTAAAAATTCAAAATTTTAGAATCTGGAAATTTCAAAAATTCTGGACTGTTTTCGCAAACTGGTTGCACGCTTTTTGGGTCATTTTGTAATTTCCGAAAGTTTAGGGACTGTTTTGCAATTACCGAAACTTTAAGGATCTGTTTGGAAAAATCGAAAATTTTCAGAATTCAAAATTTATTTTCTGGAATGCTGGCCGAAACTGCTTTGGGTGTTTTTGTAACTTTTTAAAAAGTTTTGGGGTCAAAGTGCAATTTTCGAAAATTGAGGGGCCGAAAATGCAATTTTTAAAAAGTTGAAAAACAGAATCTGATTTTCAGCAGGAAAGTTTATTTTGTTTACCCGAAAGTTTATTTTGTCATAATTAGTAGTGACTAAAAGTAAGAATCAATGGAAGTTAGTTTTAAAAGGATGTTTTAAAATTAAAGAAAGGAGAAAGTAAAATGTCGTTTACATATTTCTTGCTCTACGTGAACTGTTTACGTGGTTTTCGATCGAGCCGAGCTTTGACCTTAGGGTAGATGTGATTGGTTTAATTTAATGTTTGGTTTTTATTAAGGCCTGCGAGCCTTTTATGTTTTTTGGGCCAATTTTGAGGCTTTGTAATAGAATAGGGCTTTAATGCTTTCCTAGTCTAGGATGGAGGCCCGTTACAAGCAAGATGGGAGCCCAAGGAGATATGAAGGCCATGTATGCATGGTGATTAATGTAATAGCATAGGCCTGTTTGAGAACCCTTTAGATTGACCAATAGGGCCAACATCAATGGCTCGATGATGGCCCACATAGGAGGCTCCCGATCGAAAACATATTGTGGTAGTATGCATGCTAGGCTTGTATGGCTTTTATTTATTTGTCGATTTATATTTGGCTACCCGCTAGAATCTAGATCGTAATAAAAGATAAAGCATAACTGAATCGGTGAGATCTCGAGGAGAGTTAGTATAACTTTCAAACCAGAAATACCCCTCTCGAAATAAAATATTAAGTCATATTGGGTAAACTATAAAATGAAGTTTTATAGATCCAAGCCTTCCATCAATAGGGACTAGTGTATGTTGTCTACTTATCGATAGAGGTGACCCAGAGTCTGGCACCCGAGTCGAAGAAAGGGACAATACACGAAATTCCTCGATTCTTGTTTTTAACTAAACAAGACAAGGGTGGGAACTTGTCGGGATGTGAAAATCGACCGATAACTAGTTACGGGGATTTCATGACCGGGCCTGTTGCTCATCAAGATTGACTGGGTCAGACTTAAACGAGGAGTAACATCTATGATGTAGCAGTGCTAGATAGGTGCGAAAATCGAGGCAAAATAGCTTGAAGGTTGTGGAGTAACACAATTGGTAAAAGTATACCTACCTGGAGAATTACTTGTATGGCCACGAGTCGTGGGTGCAATTAATTGCTGCTGGGACGTCAAGACCTACTAGGAAATAGAATTTCCCGAGCAATCAAAGGGGTGATTGTTTCGACAAAATAGTGGGAGAACTTTTTCGAAACTAAGTCCAACTTCGATAATTATAAGTATTAGACATAAGATCAGTTAGCTTAATGTTGTCTTCTTTCCTATTGTAGATATTAATTACAATGTCTAAGAATCCATTATCTGTTATCCTCGACGCAAACAAATTAAATGGTTCAAACTTTGTCGACTGGCTGAGAAATCTGAGGATAGTCCTAGACTCCGAACGTCGCAGTTATGTGCTCGACACACCCATGCCTGCTGCACCCGCAGCACGAGCTAGTGAGGAACAACGAACCGCCCATGCTAAAAGGGTTGATGATGATCTTCAGGTTCGTTGCCTCATGCTAGCTTCGATGTCAAACGAACTGCAGAAACAGCATGCTGCTATGCCGCTTGCTAGAGATATGCTTCTCCATCTCCAGCAGATGTTTGGGGAAAGGTCTCGCGCTGAAAGATTCGCGACCTCTAAAGAGTTGTTTAATCTCAAGATGGCTGAGGGAAGCAGTGTAAAAGATCACTGTCTGCGTTTCATCAACTTGGTTGAAAAACTGGGGCGATTGGACGTGGCTTTGCACGCTGATCTTAGCACTGACCTCCTTCTCCATACGCTGCCCCGTTCATTTGACCAGTTCGTGTTGAACTTCAATATGGAGGATAGAAACCTCGCTCTTCACGAACTGACCAATTTATTGGTAACGGCAGAATCGACTCTCAAGAAAGAGAAACCTGTAATGATTGCACACCAATCGAAGGCTGCAAAGCCTAAGAAAGGTAAGAAAAAGAAGAAGGTATCTTCTTCAAAGGCAGTCACCAAGGTGGTCGAGAAAAAGCGCAAAAGCCCAGAAGACGAATGTTTCCACTGCAAGAAAGCAGGGCACTGGAAAAGGAACTGCCCAGACTACCTAAAGATGAAATTGGTAGCCAAAGGTATTTTTCTAGTTGAAGTTAATATTTCTGTTAACTGTGCATCGTGGGTGTTAGACACCGCAGCAGGTTCTCATATCTGCAATGATTTGCAGGTGATGGGAGCAGTAAGAACCCTGAAGCCCGGGGATAGAATCCTGCGTTTTGGAAACGGAGCTAGGATCGCCGCCGAGGCTATAGGAGACGTGGAATTAGTATTAGGGAATTTTACTTTAATTTTAAGGGATTGTCTGTACGTACCAAACGTTATTAAAAACATCATTTCTATTCCTATGTTAGACATTGATGGTTTTAATTTTTCCATTCAAAATGGATCTTTTTGCATATTTAAAGGTGATTTAGAGTATGCTCGTGGTACTTTGATAGATGGTATATATTCCCTAGAACCTATAAATTCCAACGTCATGCACATTCAATCTAGAAAAAGGAAATATGATAATCAAACTCCACAACTTTGGCACGCTAGACTTGGACATATTTCCAAGAGTAGGATTCAAAAGTTGGTTTCCTCTAAGGCTCTTGAAATAAAGAACTTAGATGAACTCCCGACTTGCGAATCTTGTCTCAAAGGAAAGATGACCAAATCACCCTTCACAGGGAATCCCGAGCGAACCAAACAGACATTGGATCTTATCCATACTGACGTTTGTGGACCATTGAGTGTCAATGCGAGAGGTGGATTCTCTTACTTCGTAACATTCACCGACGATTTTAGTCGTTATGGATATGTGTATCTTATGACACACAAATCCGAAACCTTTGAGAAATTCAAAGAATTTCGAATGGAAGTAGAGAACCAACTTGGACATAGTATTAAAGCACTTCGTTCTGATAGAGGTGGTGAGTATTTAAGCCAAGAATTCCTTGATTATCTAAAAGAGAATGGAATTCTCGCACAGCGAACTCCCCCTAGGACACCTCAACTCAATGGAGTGTCTGAGCGGAGGAACCGGACTTTGTTAGACATGGTTCGTTCCATGATGAGCTTTGCTGACCTTCCCTTTTCGTTTTGGGGCTTAGCCCTATTAACTGCTTCGAAGATACTAAACATAGTACCTTCAAAGTCAGTGCCAACAACGCCGCACCAAGTATGGTATGGTAAAGCACCCGTGTATTCGTTCTTACGAGTATGGGGATCTCCTGCGTATGTAAAGAACAAGAAGGGAGATAAGCTAGATAGTAGATCTAGTTTGTGCAAGTTTGTGGGTTATCCAAAGGACTCTATTGGATACCTGTTCTTCGATCCTAAAGAACGTAATACGTTCGTATCTAGGAATGCCCACTTCTTGGAAGAGGATTTCCTCACCAACCGAAATGGGACAATCGTAGAACTTGATGAAGTCCAAGAATCGGACCCATCCCCACAAACAGTGGGAGCTGAACCAGAATTAACTGAACCTACTAGTACACCTATGCTTCGAAGGTCTAATCGAATTCGTAAAGAGCCAGAGCGATTTGGCCTCATTAACGAAAACGAGAAAGTTGATGCTGATCCAAGGACCTATCAAGAAGCGATGTCTGACATAGATTCGGGTGCGTGGCTCGAAGCCATGCAATCCGAAATGGATTCCATGCATTCCAACAAGGTTTGGACCTTGGTCGATCCACCTGAGGGAACTATCCCTGTAGGATGTAAATGGATCTTCAAGCGTAAGCTTGGAATGAATGGAGAGGTAATTACTCATAAAGCTCGCTTAGTGGCGAAAGGGTATTCTCAAAGGCCTGGTATAGACTATGAGGAAACCTTCTCTCCCGTGGCGATGTCAAAATCCATTCGGATATTACTTGCTATAGCCGCGTGGCATGACTACGAAATATGGCAAATGGACGTAAAGACCGCCTTCCTCAATGGAGACATTGATAAGGAGATCTTTATGCAACAACCTGAAGGTTTTGCGTCCAAAGGAAGTGAGCACAAACTGTGTAAGCTTCAAAGGTCAATCTATGGCCTCAAACAGGCGTCCCGAACCTGGAACATACGATTTGATGAGACAGTCAAAGCTTTTGGCTTTATCAAAAACGTATATGAACCTTGTGTGTACAAAAAGAATAGTGGGAGCTCAATACAATTCATTGTTTTGTACGTCGATGACATTTTGTTAATCGGAGACGATATCAAGATGTTAGCGCAGACTAAAGCGTGGTTATCCGCGCAGTTCTCTATGAAAGATATGGGAGACGCATCTTACGTATTGGGAATACGTATCTATAGGGATAGATCGAAGAAGATGATAGGACTCTCCCAATCTCAGTACATCAACACGATCTTGAAGAGATTTAGTATGGAAGAATCTAAGAAAGGATTTGTTCCAATGAGACATGGTATCTCTCTTTCTAAGTCTATGTGCCCTACAACCGACGAAGAAAAGACGAGAATGTCTACCATACCTTATGCCTCTGCTATAGGGAGTATAATGTATGCAATGTTGTGTACTCGACCAGACGTAGCACACGCTCTAAGTGTAACGAGCCGCTATCAGTCAAATCCAGGCGAGAAGCACTGGACTGCCGTAAAAGCAATCCTAAAGTACCTGCGAAGGACTAAGGATATGTTTTTGGTCTACGGTGGTAGTGGAGAACTGAAACTTGAAGGATTCACTGATGCAAGTTTCCAGTCTGACGTGGATGACTTCAAATCCAACTCTGGATACATATTCCGCCTCAATGGAGGAGCGGTCAGTTGGAAAAGCTGTAAACAGTCTACCACTGCCGACTCAACCACAGAAGCAGAATATATCGCAACATCAGATGCAGCAAAGGAAAGTGTATGGATGAGAAACTTCGTCCAGGAATTGGATGTTGTTCCTAGCATTGCTGAACCTGTAGTCGTCTTTTGTGACAACAACGGGGCAATAGCTCAAGCAAAGGAGCCGAGATCACACCATCAATCCAAACACGTACAGAGGAAATACCACGTGATCAGAGAGATCATGGGTAGAGGTGACATGCACATGGAGTATGTCAAATCGGAAGACAACATAGCTGACCCACTAACTAAGCCACTTTCGCAAAAGGTGTTCGAGGGACATCTAGATAAGATGGGTCTAAGAAACGTTTGTGAATGGCTTTAGGGCAAGTGGGAGATTGATAGGATAGTGCCCTGCAAGCCAGTTCAATTAGCTTGTAATAGATCTATCTTGTATATAACAATCTTTGATTTTATAATAATACGCATGTTTATTTATATATGTATAAGGATAAACAATGGCCAAACTTCATCTCTCGCGAATACATTTAAGCGATTGGTTGAAACCCTGAGATCACTCATGACTATGGGACTATACACTTCAGTACTGAGTGCACTTATCATGAAACAGTCTCAAAGGTCGTGATCTCGAAAATGTTCCAAGTCATAGATTCATATCGAGACGGGGTATCGAGTGAATCGTCAAGACTTGTACGATTATGCATGATTCACACGGAGTGAATTTGTTGTAGTTTCATGAACAAGGCATTTGAGGCCAGTGCATATGACTAGGTGATTCGATGGAGGATCGAATGCATCGAACGACCCGAACAGAGAAACCCATTGTGGAAGCGCATGACGCATATCGGTGATGGGATGTTTCTCAAAGGATTATAATAGTGTACGATTTAGTCCTATGACTTGAGGTGCTAGGGCGAATTCGGTGCATGAAAGTGCGTACTTAGATCTAGGTATAGGCCACTTAGCTTGGTCATAAAAATGCCTAGGTTGGGTGCGTATGGACATGTACGCGAGTGGTTAGTACCAAGATGGAATCTGTTGACTCATCGTAATGGATGAGAATATTTCCTATACGATTCTTAGATAATGTTTTCAATGAATCTACGGCCGTAGTCGGTGACGGATTTGGAAAGGGGTTTCCAAATTAGGCAGTCACACTGGAACATTATCCTGAATTAGAAAGTATAGTTATCGAGACAAATTTAGAGGTGCCGATCAATTCACACACCCTAAGTCTTGATCGGGAAGTTGGTCGACAGAAGGACCGTATGTACATGGTAATTATATGAGGTGAGGTTCACTAAATATCAATTCACCTGATGTTGGGCTTCATGGGCTTGTGGCTAGACATCGACCATGAAGTGTGGGTACTCCTGAGTTAGTAGAGGAACTGATTCTAGGAGTGGTCAACTAAAGGTAGTTTAATTAATCGGAGCAATTTATTGTTCATAAATTAAATCACGAGGTTTCGTGAGCCTGCTGCCAATTGATGGTGAACCCAGAGGGTCACACACAATACAATTGGACGGTGACTGTTCTGTAGGAATATAAAAGGAATTAATTGATTTAAAAGTAATTAAATCAATTAAGTGAATTAAAGTGTTAATTCAAGTGGGAGATAAATTAATTAATTGATTTAATTGATTTAAATGACAATTGATTAATTAAACTAAATATTAATTAAGTAATTAATTAATATGGGCTGAATATTTAATTAAGTAATTAATTAAATTAAGGTGGGCTTGCAAGAGATAGACTCCTAAGCCCATTAGGAATCTTGTAACCCTAGGACTTGAGGAGTGCTTATAAATAGAGTTCTGACAGAACTCAGAGAACTAACACCTAAGCAAAAACCTTAGTCTTCTCTTGCCCTAGGAAATCCGCCCCACCCTGCGCCGCCCAAGCCCTAGCGCCGCCGCCGTGTGCTGCCGTAACACCGCCGCACCGCCGCCGTGAAAGCCCTAGTGCCGCCGCCGCATATCTTCTCCCTTATTCCTTTTGTGCAGAATTTTGATCTGTCAAATAGATCTGCACAATCCTTCATCAACAAGCCTCTTAGATCTAGTTCTGAGCCTAAGACTAAGAGGTGTCATCATAATCCAGTTGGTGTGGACTTTTCTCTGGAGGTGAGACGCTTGGATCACTCCAGTGAACCAGAACCTTAATCAGAGTTCAGAATCAGAGTTGGAGGTTTCCACCACCTTGCCTGTGGTGAGGTAAAAATCGAAAACCCCCTTTGTTAGATTATTTCTGTGCTTTGTTTTATGTCTTTCGTATATATAACTTGGAGATTTTATTATGGGATCTGTGGGTGTGCCTTGAAAAATTTTAATTTCCGCACTCTGTTGTATTGACAATCAAGGCATATTCCAACATTTCAGTTTACCTTTAATTTTTGTCTCTCCTATTTTCTTCGTCCGTTTCAACTGGGTCCCTTTTGGCTGATTTCCTTTGCAATCAAAAATTGTGAACAGCGGCAGCTCAAACAGCTCGAATTGTGAACAGTGGCAGCTCAAGCCTCCTCTAAATTGCGAATTGGTCGTTTTATTTGAATTAAATAATTGAGTTGTGAACAGCGGCAGCTCAAGCAGCTCAATTGGTCTATTTATTTCGGCAGCTTCGGGTATGTCAGCTTGGGATTTGTAATGTAAATTCTTCAGCTGCGGGAGGCTTGGTTTTAGCTTTGGTTTGAGGCTCGGTTCTTAGCTTCGGATTGCCGGACGTCGGTGATGTTATCTTCATATGTCAGCTGCTCAGTCTTGTTCCATTCCTTCGGTAAGGTCTGTAAGATATTTACTTCATATATTGATATAATATCTTTAGGCAATCTTACGCAGCTGCTGTTGATTTGAGACGGGTGGGTACGCCCATTCGAACTAACCCGACCCGATCCAATATTTTGAAAAGAGAGTTATGGAGGGAGTGGTTATTTATAACCACCCCATGAGGGGGTTAACCTCCCTAAGTGGGAGATTAACTCCCCACTTAATAGAAATGGGGAAGCATACGGCTTCCCCACACACAACAAGAAAATGAGAGAAGTCCACTTTTGGACTTCTCCAATTTTGAGAGAAAAGAGAAGCCAATGTAAATTAATAGTGACTTTGGGCACTTCCAACTCTCAAGATCTCTTTCTCTGCTCTTTTCTCCTACGTATAAATATATAATAAGTTTATATATTCACATGATAAAAAGGAGTTACATACTATATATTTCGGGAATATATTATACACATATCATCAACAATAATTGGGGCATTTGGATTGTGAATTATGGCTCATTTCCGTACGTGATTTGTGTCTTGATCGGGAGCACCAAAACGTGAGAGCATCGGTGATTCAACCACGGTTAGATCAAATGGCGAAATAAGGATTTTCTCCGGATCACCCACTTCAAGTAACCGGCGATTATCCGATCCGATTCAAGTAAGTGATTTTACGGTTGATTCGGATTTAAAACCCAACATTGGTATCAGAGCAATTGTTGGTTGAGTTCCTTTGCTATGTGGTGTTTGAAAGCATGTTTAGTGTTAGTAATTTCATGAAATTTGATATTATGTTCATGCTTGACCTTTAATGGCAGTTTGTAATTCACTCGTTAGAATGGTATGAAATATTTACTGAAGCATGATTTTAAGTTCTTGAATGCAAATGTATTTTTTCAGATTTTTTTGTTCAGAAATATGTTCTGAAAAAATTATTGATTGAATTATTTGCTGAAACTTTAAATGCAAATTCAAGATTCAATACTTGGATTCATGTGACGTGCTATATACCATTAGAATCCTCTTGAAATTATCTTTCCAGCCATGTATGGAAATCTGTTTTTGGATTAGAAATGAGAAAGATATGGCCAATTCAAGTTTCTGCCATATATGTCAAAATTGTTTGACGTTTTATTTCCGGATTTAATTGTGCTTATTATTTTGGTCCGAAAATTTGTACATAGCATGCTTACATGTTGTTGATCATCTTTGCAAAATTTCATGCTAATTGGATATGTAGAAATTGAGATATGATTTTTTGTTTATTTTTTGGCCGAAATTTGTTTAATTTTCTGCGGATTATATGTTGTGGCTTATAAGATGATTCATGTACCGTTAGAAAGATCTCGTCGAGAGGTTTTTAACCATATATAGTATGCGTAATTCGGACTTATAACGAAGGAGATATTGCCAATCGAAGTTCATATCGCATTTCTTCAAGTTGCTGGAAATTTGAAGAAGATGAACATTTACTTTGTTCATACCCACTCTCGATCGCGGCTGTTGGTCGCTCAAACAAGTACTTTCGAAGGTCAAAATGAAAAATCGAGTTCACCATAGGAATCAGAAGGCCCGAAAACGTTGGGAAGCCGGAAGCGTTTCGTAGGGAAACGCCGTTAGGAGGGCGTGTGTGTCACACGCGCCACACAAGCGCGTGAAGGTGTTGGTTTGGTCAACATCCCAGTCAGCACACACATGACAGCCAGCTAGGCGCCACATGTGTACTCAGCACAATGCATATCCACATGGCATGATATGTCAACTGTCACGTCAGCTATTGTACTGCATGGCAGTGTGCGCGCAAGTGCGGCGTATTCCGGTGTCCGTTTTTGGCCCGAAACATTCTATGAGTTCATAATTTTATTTCTGATTGTTTGGTGAATTTAAATTTTTTTTTCAGAATGTAAAATTTTTACTTGATTTTTGATGCTTGGAAAATGTTTTAAAATAGAAAATTATTTTTCTTTGAAGGAAAATTTTGAAATTTTTTATGTTGGTCCAGAAGAATATTTTTGAGGAAATGGCTAGCAAGTGGGAGTGTTTGGAAGCACTTTAAGCCAAATTCAATTTTCTAATGCATGTAGAAAATGATTTAAAATCATTTTAAATCAAGAAAATTTATGAATCTTAGTTTTGAAAACTCTGAAAATATTTTCAAACATTTGACTTTAAAAGGAAGTACTTCAACACTTATTTATGACGTTCTAATAATTTTATTTTTCTAAATTGGAAAATTTGTTTTTTCATTATTTTTTTTGTGAAATTAGAACTTGGTTTGCTTGTAAGCAGAAAATAAGTGTAAAATATTATTTTATGAGCATGAGTTAAGTTATTTTGATTAGCTTATGAGCTTAATCTAATATTTAACTCAATTTAGTTTGAGAACATGACGTACGCCGGACTTAGTGGGAGAGCGACAATGTGAATAAGAATCTGAACCTCTTTTGCAATTTATGCAAGTTGCAAAACGTTAGTAATTCTAATAAAAGTTTATGCAACACTTTCGAGTTTCGTGGTCAAGGACATGAAACATTAAAGTTGATGCAATAGGGACGCTTCTTTAGCCGAGGGCTAAGAGAAGAAAACTGAACGATTGAATTCCATCTTAATGGAATGAATCTGTCGTTTATCTAATTGGTTGAAAATCGATGTAATAAATTTCCCCCTTGAAATTTAAAATTTGCCTTACGAACTATTTGAAGGAAAATATTTTGAATATATTTTTTTTCTCTCCTAAATGTTTTTGAAAACTTTAAAACTTTTTTCACGAATATGAGTTTTTCACTCAATCTTCTTTTAAGTGAGACAAGTATCGTTAATTTTTGTCCCTTGAGGCTTTTACATTAGAATCTTCGAAGGTGATTCTTAATTGATCACATGATTACGTTTATGTGATATTACTTCGATGCGTGTTTGATATACGCTTATCTCCTTATGTGCACTTTATTGGGTCGTGTTAAGATGTAACCCGATGCACATTAAATATTTGTAAGTACTTTGAATTAGTACTCGAGTGGGAGTTCCTAGGTTGGAAGAATTTAAGTAATTCTCACCTGGAACTACTAGATTTTATACTAATGGATTGAATTAGTGATAATGATCATTTGGATATGGGAGATGATTGGGCCACGTAGTGACCCTTTCGATTTTGTACCTTATGGGATTTAAAACGAGTTCAGTTTGCTATGTATAAAATCACATATACTTAGATGGGCTAAAATGATATCTCTATATTGACAGATCATGGCAATAGAATCTAATTAGATGAGTACTTGCAAAAGTACTCATTGACAAAGCTACAACACTTTGTCGATGTTGATTTAGAATTTGAGTATGAATATGTGATGTTGTAGAGAACATTTATCAAGTCATTAAAGACCTGTTGTGGTCTTATTACTTGAGAAAGAGATCATAGACTTTCTTCATGTCTTTTGACATGATTCCGCTCTAGTCTTGAAATTATGGCATCGTAGAACGTTATCCTTAGGGAGCAGTATAGAAATACAACTCTAACAAGGTAGACGTTGGACTTTTAAAGTTTGACCAATTGGACAAATATTTTTGTCTAGTATGTTGGATACTTATGAGAGTAAAGTCAAACTTAATGAATGATTAAAAGTCAAGTCATAATTCTTCTCTTTTGAGTCATTGAATTCAAGTTCGATTCAGTCTCGTTCCATTTTAAGGACCATTCAAAGGTCTTGTCGATTTACATATCTGTAAAACGACTTTCTCAAATGGTAAGTATTTCATTGTACTTCTTAAAAAGTTATTTGGTGTTTCTAGACCAAAACTGAAGTCTTTGTGACAAAATCTATTTTTAACGGGGCATAGGCTCTAAGAAAAATAAAACTAGATTAATAGAGGCAATGAAATAAAGGAGACTGAATATATTTCTAGTTGGAAGAACAATGACTGCCGGATTTTGATAATTTGAAACGGCATGGGACTATAAGTGCTTGATTTACCATATTTTGGTTTTTTCACTCGTCAATGGATGAAGTTGAAAAGATAGCACTCAATAACACTGTTATAATTATTGTTTTGTCGAAAACACGTTACTAACCTTATCCTATGTGGACAATAGGTTTATGGTAACTAATAATTGAAAAGTGTTTGCGTCCTCACTCAAGTTTATTAAGTTACATTTGTGTACCTTCGGGAAACTAAACTTGACTGTTGAGTTTGTTCTTGAATTGGATTTAGACTTGAATTCATCGTTGACTTTATTAGTATCATTTTGAGTGATACTTAAATGTTCTAGACATTTAACAATAGTTTGAAGTGTCATTCTTGACTAAACATTTCAATTGCATAGTTGATTGTTGTTGTACAATCAACACCTGATGCATCACGAAATATGTTAAAGGCATATTTGTTTAGGTCAATTTGGGCTAGTGGAAACACTAAATCAATGAGAAGACTTTTACAAGTCGTTTCTGAAAATTGGTTTGCCCTTGCACTGTTTCAATTGAAACAAGACACCAGAACTATTTCGTTAGGCCGTTGAAGTTAAACTTCCATTTTGATCAATTCTAGTGATTTAATATTAGTGAAGGTTGGATGAATCCGTCCTTTCATTACTTTTATAAGGATATTACATGCCTTGATTATTTTTATTTTGATCTCTTGCAAAATTAAAATACTTCAGTGTTTTTGAAATTCTAGAGAATAAAATGTATCGATGAACATAAGGTTCTGATACTAGATCAAGGATATGAATATCTACATGATCATTTCGTGATCCATGTAATGAAACATATGAGTATCAGTTATTTCTAACACTCAATTTGTATAATTGTGTTAAGGGAAGTAACTCGATTTTCTGGATAGGATGGGATTCAATGCATCTCAAGTTAACCCCTTGAATTTCCATGTGGAAATTTTGTTAACATTGAATGCATATTTAGTGAACCTTCAATAATAGTAATTTTCAACATCTAAAAGCTAGGGTCAGATGACGATTTGACCTAAGCTACCTTAGACAATGTGATCAAGTAGTTGAGTTTGTCTTAACTTATTTCTAATGTGTTTAGAAGCATGATTACGAAAGAAAATATATCTTTGGAAGATATATAATGTCTAATGGTTTATGTTCTTGGATGAACAATGAGATGGAAGTAAAATTCTTATTAAATCAATAAATACAATCTTTCGAAAGATGTATTTACTAGATAAACTAAACTTTATGTATTTGAACGTGTTAGTGTAAACCGGTTCAAGGGATAGTTATTCATTTGACTTATCACTTGGAAGTGATTATCCAAAATTGCTTCTTTTGAGTGGGAGCAATTTATGTTCTATTGGATCCATTCAAATGAAAGGACTACACCTGAACCGTAACTTGTTTCAAATACTGAAAGATGTTCTCATATCTCATGGGTGAGATACGTTAAATGAATGGAAGGAAGACTTAGTTACCTGCCTATAATTTAAACCAATTTTTGTATTGGTTGATTTTTCAAAGGGGCACGTGGTTTCTTACCTGTATCTTACTTTAGTAAAATTTAGATATGGAAGTATTCCTAATGAATAAAAGACTATTAATCTGAAAAGTTGAGATATCAAAGTTCTCGAACTTGAAATCTTTGAGCTTTAAGATTATTTTAGGCAATAAGAGATTGTCTAAACAATCACGTTGGTTTTTATCTTGATGGATGAATAACATTTGCCTTTTGTCTTAAGTTATTATTAGGAATACTGGATTCCATTTCTTAATGTTTGAGTTATACCCTATTTGTTGGGATAACTTTGAGTATAAAGGACCGTTTCGAAAATGGTCGTCCTTAATTATTTTTGAATGAATTGAGGACTTGTAGGTAGAAAACTTGGTGTAATTCATTGAATTTTATAAGTGGTCAATCGACGCTTGAATAATTCTGAATTTAATACCTACTGATACTCTAATAGTAAGAGGTAGAATTCTGATTCTTGAAATGTGCACTTTGAGTGAAATGTCTAGATTATTGATTCCAATCTTGATGGAATCATTAATTGGTTTGAAACTAATTGCCTACTCTGATTTATGTTGTGCCATGGATCTGGTCAATAATTATAAGTCAAAACATTTGTATGATTTATAGACTTTAATGAAAAGGTTATCGAGAAACCTTTATTATACTGCAATTGATCTCTTAAGCATAGTGAGACATGTTTATCTATGTGTACAATTGTTGTAAAATTGATGGCACATACGCAGTATGGATAGTTGTTTGGTCAAGAGGTATTTATTACTTCTTCGGGAAGGTAAAGAGCTACATTCAAGTTGTGTTGACATTTATGTTGCCAAACACATTTATAGCTTGCAATATAGATACTGTTTTAGTGAGACCAAACATTTAAACAAAATTGAGAAATTTTATGGAGATATCTTAACAAAGTTAATAGAGAACTTTGTAGTTAGCATCTACGTACTATAGATGGTCGAGTTTCTTGTACTATGACCATAACTGGAGATTCTTACGTGGGTTGTCTCACAATCTCTAGAGTTGCGTAGATTTTGATCTAATTGAACTTGGAAGTTCATAGATCAAGCCCATAAGTTATGTGACATTTGAATGCTTGTATACATGATTTGGAAATCATACATTCAATGTCCTAAGATATGTCGGACAAGTAGAGATTGGCTCTCTCACACGAGCAATCGCCTTTGACGTTGAGAACGTGCAGAGATGAGATTGTTTTATCCTTGTAAAGAGCGCAAGATAAAACCAGGATCGCCTTAATTATAATCGATTTAAGATTACTGTTTTGATTAAAGTAATCACAGTCTTGCATGAGTGCAAGATCAGAAAGGTATCGATTGCTTAATTAAGATGAGATTACTTTTGTATATACAAGTAATCAAAGAAGAATGGATTCCCACCATCCATTAAACTTGTCGAATGGCCAGATGTGAATTTTCTCGAGTTAATTCTTTACCGAGAATAACGAGAAAATTCAGGTAAAGTGTAGATGTACACTTGTACTAAGATCTGTACTGTGTAGTTTAAATGACATACACTTCAAGAAACGAAGTAAACTACAGTAGCACGTGTTTCATACCACGTGTGCCTTAGTGACCATTGGGAAATGAGTGAAAGATCCCTGCTCACTCATTGTGTGAGGCCCAGAGGTTTATTGCAACCTCAATAGGTACCCTTATGACTTTTGACCGTTTCTCGAGATCTTACCAAGGTGTTGCTACTTTAGCACGTCACTAATAGCTATGAATCATACGGCGATGCGGTCCGTGTCTAGGAAAGCTGCCGAAGTAAGATCGAAAGATTCAGGTAGGAAAGGAAGACTTTAT
The DNA here is from genome assembly GCA_003313485.2 of Penstemon barbatus. Classification (NCBI taxonomy): domain Eukaryota; kingdom Viridiplantae; phylum Streptophyta; class Magnoliopsida; order Lamiales; family Plantaginaceae; genus Penstemon; species Penstemon barbatus. Next base: position 84,284,994 of record CM064883.1, read on the forward strand.
GAAGCTAACACACACTGCTTGAATTCAAAGCTGGCCAGCCAATATGTCAAACTTGAGAGTTTGAGACATGATTGTGAATACAAGTGAGTGGTGGAGTGAAGTATGCTCTTTTGTTGATTTGAGGGATCAGAGATACTTCGGTTAGTGAAATGGGGTTTGGGGTATAGCGAGTCCTGATGTCCTCGTGTTTTGTGAATAAGAGTTGTTATATACCCTAACAGGTGTATGACACTTAATGCTCTTGCGCTCGCCGGTCACACGATCCACTTGTCTGTATGAAGTTGATGAGTATGTTGTAGTAGTCATTGTAGACTCGGTTTAGCCCTCATGTGCGAGTGGGAGATGTTGATTTGAGACGGGTGGGTACGCCCATTCGAACTAACCCGACCCGATCCAATATTTTGAAAAGAGAGTTATGGAGGGAGTGGTTATTTATAACCACCCCATGAGGGGGTTAACCTCCCTAAGTGGGAGATTAACTCCCCACTTAATAGAAATGGGGAAGCATACGGCTTCCCCACACACAACAAGAAAATGAGAGAAGTCCACTTTTGGACTTCTCCAATTTTGAGAGAAAAGAGAAGCCAATGTAAATTAATAGTGACTTTGGGCACTTCCAACTCTCAAGATCTCTTTCTCTGCTCTTTTCTCCTACGTATAAATATATAATAAGTTTATATATTCACATGATAAAAAGGAGTTACATACTATATATTTCGGGAATATATTATACACATATCATCAACAATAATTGGGGCATTTGGATTGTGAATTATGGCTCATTTCCGTACATGATTTGTGTCTTGATCGGGAGCACCAAAACGTGAGAGCATCGGTGATTCAACCACGGTTAGATCAAATGGCGAAATAAGGATTTTCTCCGGATCACCCACTTCAAGTAACCGGCGATTATCCGATCCGATTCAAGTAAGTGATTTTACGGTTGATTCGGATTTAAAACCCAACAGCTGCTTATCACATCCAAGTTTGTATTAAATTATTTCCCGACCTTCATCTTTATTCTTGTTCTTACATAAAAAATCAGTACATTTTCATTTCTCCTGTCGCATTGGAATACCTGCTTCTTCAGAATTTCTTCACTGTGTTTCTTGGTTAGTTAGTTTCTAATTTTTTTTCTGCATACATGGAAGAGCTTAGTTTGAGGGTTAATTTGTGTAAAATCTTATTTCTTCATAGGGTTAATTTGTGTAAAATCTTATTTCTTTTGTTCCTTGATTATTTGGTTCATGCATATAATACTTGAGCTTAGCTTAGAAGAAGTTATTTTATGTTCTGTTCTGTAAGTATTTCTTCTTTCTCAAGTGTGATATTATTGTACTTGATATTTGTGTATGATTAGGTGGAATTTTTTTGTACAGGCTCTCCTGGTTGCTTACAGATTGCAGTTGCTTGTTTCTCCAGGTGTACTTACTCTTTCTCTTTTGTTTGTTGTGCAATTACTTCCTGTTTTTTTCCCTTACTTTATTCCTTGGTCCATTTTGTATTTCTCCTGGTTTTATAAAAAAGTTTTTTTTTTTGGTTGTGTTTATTTTGTTCTTTCAATTAATAAATAGATTTGCTATGTATTTTTTTTAAGGTGTATTTGTTTATAAAATATAATTGGTTAGAATGGGAGTTGGTTGGTATGTGTACATTGTTCCATGATATTGGAAGTGCCCAGTCATGAGCTTTATTCTGGAGTGTGAGCTTATTTTGTTAGGTATAAGCACTGGTTTGGTTCGTTGTATAAACATTGTTCTAAGGATCATTAAATGGACTGCTGAACTTTATTCTGGAGTACGAGCTAATTTCGTTCGTCGTAAGCTTGGTTTGGTTGGTTGATTTATGTTATAATTTTTTTGTTTAGGAATCAAAAGGAGAGAAAATTTTGAATCATAGACAAGAAAAGTTCCAGCAACGTGATTTAGGTTGGCTAATGTTCTGTTCTTTTCCATGTTAGGAACTAACACCTTCGATAGATTAAAAGAATATATATTTTTTTTTAACTTTTTTTAATTGATCTTTTGGTATAGAAAAGAATATGTCCTTCAACATGCATGAGAGGTGAATTTTTCATTTTACAGAACATGATGAAGAGGGAAGATTCAGGTAACTGTTAAGTGCCAAAGCAGAAGGTAAGACATTGTTTCTTGCTCAAAAAAGGTGAGCTTACTTTTTCCTATAGCTTTGCTGTGAGTTGTGCTTATCTCTTGGAGAATTTGTTATTTATCTTATTTTCTCTTTGTCTATTTATGAGATACATTTGGGCCAACTTTCCCGGATAAATTGTTTTCTATTATTACTCTATTTGGGTTTATTTGAGTGATCAGTTATTTTTTCTTGGTGCATTCTGTAGCTTTTAGTGATGTAGGTGTTCACTGCGTTCTGCAACTTATTTCACCGCTTTAGTCTGTTGTTCTCTCAGGTTTACTTTCAGTCACTTGCTTTATAAGACTTGCACTGCTTCTTGTTCTTTTTACCTTGTTTGTCATTTTCTGATGTGAAAATTATCTCTTATTCTTGTTCCTTGCAGTAAGGTACTCTTTCGCTTTGTTTCACATTTGGTTTCTCCCTGTGCTTTCCTTTTTTAGGTTGCTTGCTTTATACTTTTTGTCACTGCAGCTACCTGCATTTGCTGATGCTTTGTGATAAGCTATTGTTTCTTCTTCCTTGTAAGTAGTTTTCTGATAATCTTATCCTGCCTTCTTATGTTAACAATCTAAATTTTTTTGTCCACGAGTGTTGGGTCCCTCTTCTTCTAACTGCAATGAGTAATTTGTGTAGCTGGTGTTTCGATTGACTTTTCTTGTAGCTGTAATGATTGATTTATGTAGATGGTGTTCTGATTTAGGTACTTTTGTTTGACTGAATAAAAATTTGTTCAGTTATTTACATAAATATATTGTTGCTTCTCGTCTGACTTTTGTTGATGAATTCACGGTATGCAGTGCTGGATTTCACGCCTTCTTATGCACTGGCCCCACCAGCATCATCGTCCCAGGACCCATGGTGTCCTCTGCCTTTCTTACAAAAGAAGATAGATTGTTTTACTTCGGTCTCACATTTCTTTCATTGCTCCCGCAGGCAAGGTTCTCTCTTCTTGTTTATTTTCTCTTCGCTTTAATTCACCTAATTTTATATAGGAGTTTTATTTAATTGAATTGTTTTTCCAGGTACAATTATTTTTTGTGTCAAAGGAGGTTGGTTCCTCTGACTTTGTTGCTCTTTTCCTCTAATTTTTCTTCATGTCTTCTTTGCAGGTGACATTAGTAGTTTAGCATTCTATTCCAAGGCAATTTCTTAAGCTAGATAAATGTAGATCCATTGCATTTGCTTTTTTCTGCTTCTATCTTCTGCTTTCTGAGATTGCTGGGGCAATGATGCTTGGCCTGAAATTGGTTTCATTACCATCCATCCTTATGAAGTATGTTACTTTATAGTGATCTTCTGATTCTTGCTTAAGGATTGGTTTTATTTCTTTTAATTTTCCGTTCTCCTCAAGACATATTTGGTCGCACCTTGCAAGCTCATCGGGGAATTACATATTTGTACAAGTCAGTTACCATTTCACTATATTCTTCTTATTTATTACATTTTGCATTTGAAATTGATGGTAACTGCCTCTGGTATTGCAGGTGCAATGTGTTTCAAATTGCTTTCATCGTCCTAGCAGGGCTCATATTTGTATATTATTCTGCTTTTGTAAGTTTTCTTGACTTTTGAGTAATTTGGTATTGTTTTTATTTTGCTTGTGCATGAGGCCTGATTTCAGAGCTGTTTGACTTTTGACTTTCAGGGATGGAGAAGAAGAAAAGCCTAGCGGCAGATTCCAGCTTCCTACATAAACATGTTATTCTGACACTTATATATGCCAGAGTTCTTGATTTATCATTTGTTGAGTAATTTTCTTAATTTATTGGGTGCTTGTGGCTCGTTTTTGTTTCTGTGTGGAGGAGAAAATTCCAGCTTTCAAGAATCTAGAACCAAATACATTGCGGCAATGGGACCGGCTTGACTATTGTGGTAGAATTGCTGCTGGCTTTTGGTGTTGCTGCTTTCACTATTTTTCTGTCCGGTGTATGTATCTGTTCGTTTGATTTTGTTGTAGAGTCAAAGAAATCTTTGAACTTACGTAATTTTACAGCAAAACAAGGAAACTTCATCATAATGACACTTTCCCATCTAATACTTTAGCAAGATTTTCCACCAACAATTTATGTTTCTTAAAGGGAGTCGTGCATTATTCATTTATGTCGGTATATGGTTCTCGTCTGTTCCTTTATTTTTCTCAGAATTAAACTAGATGATTTTCTCTGATAACACTTTGAATATATGATATAATTCCAAAAATGTTTGTGACAGATTTATAGGTGGCTTTCATTGACTCGTAACAAAGCTATTGTTTAAAGTGAGTCATATTATTTTCAAACTATATGAGGAATAGATGATCAAAGTTATGTTGATCTTTTACATATAATTAGCCTTTTGTCATTCTGGCACCGTAGCACTGATATGCAATAACCAAGTCTTCTGTATTCTACTATATTAATTAACAAAACTTTTTACCTGCAGACTTTCACAACACTTACTCCTATACAAGGTTACGTACTTACGTGCAATGGCTTTTATCAAAGGTTGCATAAGTTGAGAGATCTGATTCAACTTCAAAGAAAACTTGCTGAAACCAGAAGAAGAAAGTGCACTCTTGGAAGCAACAAAGTAAGCCATATGTTTGTGCCATTTTGTTGCATATACAGACTTTCTATATTCCTTGTTTGGCGTTAAATATGTAAGTTAGTAATAATGGAAATTGGGAATGAAAGTAGCTCTCTTATTGTTCTAAGTGCAACAATTATCATTTTAGCTAATTTATTTTAATAAATTTGGATAATGTCTAAATTTTCAGGCACCCTTTTGGTTCTTCTAAATGGGGCAGGATCTGCCGATTTCTGATCGCTGAGGGTCTTCTGGACAAGAAATGTATAGTTGAACCTTTGGAAGCTAAGAAGGATGATCTTCTAGTGGTACCCATTCTTGTTCAGACTTGATTTGATTATTTTTGCATATACACTGCTGATGTGGGTAGTGATGACATGACTCATTTTTTATGATTTATAAAGAATTTCATATGTGAATAAGTAGAGAAAACCATTATATGAAATGATGCCTACTCATGTATAATGCAATGATGTCTTGTTTCTTCATACTTATTAGACTAACAACTGTGGAATTGCGCTTCCGAAAAGTTGAAATTGGCTAATTTGTAATTTGATTGGTGTGGCAGGTGCATTCAGAATCATACTTGAACAGTTTGAAGAAAAGTTTAAACGTGTCTACTATAGTCGAGGTAGAATTGTCAGAAATTTTTATTGATTGCAGAGTAAATAAGGATTTCTTTGGAACAGATTCTTGCTATGTTGTCTTAAAATAGCGTAAAGAGGAAACTTCTTAGTAAATTGATAGATTTGATTCAATATTATAGCTTACTAATCTTGGAGGAATAATTTTTATGTTGTGGTGAACTTATGAATTTTAATAATGTAGACTGTTGATATTTAGGTTCCTCCGGTCGCATTATTGCCGAACTTTCTTGTGGACAAACATGTTCTTTATCCATTCCGCAAACAGGTCTGTGAGAACGTACATGAATCTTTCTTTCACCTTTTATTATCTTGAATCATATTTCTAAGACTACAGTCAAATTCAGGTTGGGGGAACCATTTTGGCTGCCAAGCTTTCAAAAGAAAAAGGATGGGCCATCAATGTCGGTGGTGGTTTTCATCATTGTTCAGCAGAAAGGGGAGGCGGATTTTGTGTTTATGCTGACATTTCTCTTTGCATTCATTTTGCCTTTATCGGTTTAAACATTTCAAGGTATTAAGATCATCCCCATAAATTTTACAGACAGTTTATTTTTCTTAAGCTGGTCTTGTTAGTAACTTATATCTTAAGCTCATCAATTATGATTAATGTACAGGGTAATGATAATAGATCTTGACGCACACCAACGAAACGGCCGTGAAAGGGATTTTAGTGATGACAGTATGACATTTTCCTTTCTTCATTTAAGCTTTATTTGGATTCATTTGGATCGAGGGACTTAGACCTATATATTTCATATCCATAGAACTTGTTTGAATAATCTTGTTTTTATATGGATTTTGAAATCCATGTGCATTCATTTTGTACTATTCTTTTAACTATCAACTAAAACGATGAATTTAAAACCCACCGAATAATGGAGTAATTTGAAGTCCGATCTCCTAATATAGATCTCTTATTCCAAATAAATCCTTACCTCTCCATGCTTTGTAATATCATTCTAACTTTCTTGGTAACAAGCAGGAAGAGTATACATTCTTGACATGTTCAATCCAAATATATATCCATTTGTAAGTTACCTCATGCTATCTTCATTATGAAATCATTTCTCTTTGCTCTGAGAGTCCAACGCTGAAAAGTGATAAAAATATATTTGTTAGTGTTGAGTCGCCTGTGTGATCTTTGAATTTGTACGGTGTACCAATGTGATTATTTTTTCCTTTTTCATGGTCAGGATACTGAGGCCAGGAGATCTATCAATCAGAAAGTTGAAGTAGCGGTAAGAATGATATCAAACCAAGTGAGATGAAGTACCATCATTTCTCCATTACTTGAAGTAGTATGTTATGTTTTTAGTTCTCTCTCTAACAGAGTGGAACAGACACAAGTGAATATTTGTCAAAACTTGACTCAACACTCAAGGTATGAGGTTGCAGTCTACTTTTTCTACTTATATGCTTTGTGTTCCAGATAAGTGAGTAGGATGATAAATGGTTTATTCAGTAACTAAATAGTCACTTCGAAAATCTTCTTCCATTCCTTGATCAGTCTAATTCATTTTGCATTGGATCTGTCTACTTCCATTTAGCTTCTAAAACTTGTCTGATATATGATTTCAGTCATATATTTAGTGATAAGACCCAATAAGTCGGATTCCCTATTGAATACAAATATGTTATTGTATCACCCAACTTAGTTCGAATATTATGTATTGAGCCACTGTGTTCAATAACGCCCTAAGTTTGAAGTTCTCTGATGGGGGCTATTTCGCACCCTACATATTACTCGTATCGAACGAAGATGTTAAGATCGATTAGACCAATCCGAGCAGATCAAGATCGTCTAACAGACCCGGCCAAGCATGGCTCTCATCGATCTAAAGACAATAGTCCGGACCCATGAAAGGTATTTGGGCCGAGTCCTATTAGGACTATGATTCCTTGTAAAACTAGGTTAAACATTATATAAATACCTAGTTAATCATTGTATGAAAGAACTACGAAATCCTCTACTTTAAGGAATACTCATATATTCTCTGCCTAAGGCATTACTACTGAATAAGAATCAATATTATTCATAGTATTTCGATCTCCTGATAAAAGTGTTATTAGCTTTCTTTGTGGTTTTGCTTCTTGTTCTTATTCATTGCTTTTCTTTGTGTTTGATCCATCCGGAATAAAGTAACAGAGCCCTACATAATATATATACACAAATATCGTAATCCCCACCGATACTACGAATTCACTGATATACAATTAACCCGACGAAATCCGGTTAAATCAGTTGGCGCCCACCGAGGGGCTAGGTTAATTATTCGAATCGACACATGGCTCGCCCGAGGAAAAGCGCTCGCGTTGGAGCGAGAAGCAATACGACCACAGGTCACAACACATCTGAAGATCCACAAGACAACAACGATAACAACAATCAAAACACCCATGAAAACCTCCCAGATACCCGTTCCCGTCAGCAGGAACACCAAGGAGGTCTTACTGGTACAATACCAGAAGAACCGGAGCTCCCCGAAATACCCGCTCCTCTCCCTGGCGCTCAGGAAAAACTGAAACAAATAGCGATGCTCTTCAAGTCACTCTCTCCAGAAGAATTGCTGGTTTTAGACCAAATTCCTCGAAACGTTACGGCTCCCGGAGCAGCTCCTGCGACAGGAGTGCCAAGGCCGAACGAACGAACCTCTCAACAAGCTGACAGCCCAGCAAGTGAGCGTCGCTCGCTGCACAGCCCACAGCAGGTCAATTCTAAACCCTCCGACAACCGTCCCCAAAGAAGAACTGGTCGAAGAGTACCACAAGCAGTTCGCAGTGGATCGAAGGAACGAACGATCATCCCAATCGAAGATGATATAGATGATACAATCCCCTATCGACCAAGAGCGACTCGATTCTCAGAACGAGAAATTGAAAGGATGGTACAGGAGCGACTCGAACAACGATTACGATCTGCACAAAACCCCTGGGCCCGGACTACAGAACTCCAGGAAAGCCTTGCGGCTTGCTCTCCCTTCTGCAGGGAAATAAAAGAAGCACAGTCCGCAGGACAGGTCCCGGGAAGACTACCCCGATATGATGGAACCACTGACCCGGACGATTATATCTTTAGCTTTACGAACATAATGAATTTGTATGCTCACTCCGCCGAATTCACCGCCAAGCTAATGGTAACAACATTCGAAGGACTCGCGCTAGATTGGTTCGCCAAACAGCCGGCCAACTCTATATTCAGTTTCCGGGAATTATGCAATAAACTAATACAGCAATTTGCCAGTCAAAGGAGGCAAAAACTTCCGATGAGCTACCTAGGAACTATACACCAACAAGAGGGAGAATCCCTAAGAAATTGGTTGGCAAGGTTCAACGTAGAATTACTCAAAATCGACTCACCGAATATCGATTACATAATTTCTATCCTCTTCGACCTCACTAAAAATAGGCAGTTCGGAAACGCCCTCAGTCGAAAACAACCAAGAACATTTGCCGACATTATGAGCTTGGCTTCTAAGTATATGACCCAAGAAGAGATGAATTCCTTTAAGGATAAAAACAAAAACAAAGCCACCACCTCAAGCTCCAAACGGAACGATAGGTTTCCTACCCAAAAAGCTTCGGATTACGAGCGATCTTCCAAGAGAGGTAATGTTTTCCACCGACTGGAATACAACAAAGCCGATCATGACAGACAACCTAATTTCTACCAAAGACCAAGAAACCACGATCAACCAATAAGAAGCAGGGTGAATCAAGTAGAACACCCAAGGTTAAATATTCCAATGGAAGAAATATTGGAAGTCCTAGAAAGAAACAACTGGATCCCCGAAGCGAGGAAAATCGCGCAGCCAAGACCAGGCTCTCGAAACTACGATCAGTACTGCAAATACCATAGGGCACATGGACATCGAACGGAGAATTGTTTTCACCTTAAGAGAGAAGTTGAGAAACTTATCGAGCAAGGAAAACTCGACGAATACATAGAGCGAAATAATCATAGAAGGGAAAGAAGTAGAAGCCCTCGGAATGTTGATCGAAGGAGAAATTCTCGTCAAAGGTCACCCGAACGCCGACCTATTCCGGAATCGAATCACGACCAGATCAATGGGACTATCCATACGATCTCCGGGGGTCCTGCGGGTGGAGATAGTCGTAACGCCCGGCGAAGAACTGCCAGGTCCATCATTGGAAACTCAAAATACCCAAAAGAAATTTGGACCCTGGAAAGCAGGCCATCAAGCGATCAACAGATCAGTTTTAATGAAGGCGAAGCGCCTAAAAATATTGTCTGGGACGCAAGAGAGGATAACCCTGACTTCCCTATGGTAATATCGCTAGAAATAGCAAATTACAATGTCAAGAGAATCTTAATCGATAATGGGAGCTCAGCCAATATTATCTCCCGAGAAGTTTTAGCCCAAATGGACTTGGGACAGATAAACTTGCAGAAAGTAGCTACGCCATTAATAGGATTCGGGGGGTCCGAAATCATCCCCAGCGGAACGATAACCTTAAGCGTATCGCTCGGAAAAATACCCCACCGAACAGTAAAGCTAGTGAAATTTTTAGTAGTAGAGACCCCATTCGCTTATAACGCGATATTAGGACGACCTGCACTCAATCTATTCCGAGCTGTTGTCTCTACTTATCATCAGAAGATAAAGTTTCCAACCGATACAGGCATCGGAGAAATAACAAACGACCATTGCATGGCTTGGGACTGCTATAGTACTTCGTTAACGATGAAAGAACATCCTAAGTCCATTACTCCGAGCAAGAGAAAGATCGAAGGAGATCTCATTAGAAACGAGGTTGAAATTCCTAGTACTGATCGACTAGATAAAAAGGGGAAAGAACCGCTAGACTTATCTTTGAAACCCCCAGAACACAAAGATATAATTCTAGTAGATGGCGACTCATCCAAAAAGACGAGAATTGGTACAGAGTTAAGTGAAGAAGGAGAAATAATGCTGATCGACTTCCTCAGAAACAACGCCGATGTCTTCGCTTGGAGCGCAAATGACATTGAAGGAATTGATCCTCGAATAATAAAGCATTCCCTAAAAACAGATCCTTTGGCGAAACCCGCCAGACAGAAGAAGAGAAATCATGGACCGGTGAAAGATAAAATTATCAAAGCCGAGGTAGAAAGGTTGCTCGAGGCAAAACAAATCCGAGAAATTCATTTCTCGGAATGGCTATGCAATGTCGTACTAGTCGCTAAAGGAGATAAAAAAGATAATAAATGGAGGATGTGTAATGATTTCACCGACCTTAACAAATTGTGTCCACGTGACCCATATCCCCTCCCAAGGATTGACTTATTGGTCGACTCAACCGCTGGCTTCGCGTTATTCAGTATGATGGACGCCTTCCAAGGGTTTTACCAAATATACATGGATGAGCGGGACCAAGAGAAGACCGCGTTCATAACCGAGCAGGGAGTTTATTGTTTCATAGTGATGCCGTTCGGCTTAAGAAATGCCGGAGCTACTTATCAAAGGTTAGTAAACCTAATGTTCAAAGAACTAATCGGAGAACTAATGGAAGTCTACGTGGACGACATGCTGGTCAAAAGCATGAACGAAGCAGATCATGTAAGGCATCTCGATCGATGCTTTCAGATCTTAAGAAAATATCGTATGAAGTTAAACCCAGCAAAATGCACCTTTGGTGTCAAATCAGGAAAATTCTTGGGATATCTAGTCCACCAACGCGGAATAGAAGCCAACCCAGAAAAAATCCGAGCCATAACTGAAATGAAACCTCCTAAAACAATCTCTCAAGTACAAAGCCTAGTTGGAAAGATCGTAGCATTAAACAGGTTTATATCAAAGTCTGCGGACAGAAGCCTCCCTTTTTTCCAAACTCTCCGAAAGGCAAAGAACTTTGTTTGGACCGAAGAATGCGATCAGGCCTTCGAGCAGCTCAAAGAATATTTGACGACACCCCCGATGTTAGCAAAACCAACAGAAGGAGAACCTTTGTTTATGTACATCTCCATTTCCGACGTAGCAATTAGTTCAGTACTAATTAAAGTCGAGGGCTCAGAGCATAAGCCCGTATATTATCTCAGCAAGTTATTACAAGGGGCGGAGAAGAATTACTTAGAAATAGAAAAATTCACGCTGGCCCTAGTGGTGGCCGCACGAAAACTCCGACCTTACTTCTTAACTTACAAAATCATCGTTCTGACGAATCAGCCACTAAGGCAAGTTCTAGCAAAACCGGAAGCTTCCGGTCGACTAATCAAATGGGCCATCGAACTCAGTCAGTTCGAGGTAGACTACAAACCGAGGATTGCCATCAAGGCCCAAGTGTTGGCCGATTTTATATTAGAAACACCGACACAGGCTACGGAATCATCAAGCTGCCTCAGCAACGATGTCCTGATCATTGAAGATCAAACTTGGCTAATGCACGTCGATGGTGCTTCATGCCGAGAAGGAGGAGGCGCCGGAATCAACTTCACCGGACCAAACAAGGAAGATTTAAATTACGCAATAACACTGGAGTTCGTTGTGACAAACAATGAAGCTGAATATGAAGCGTTAATCGCAGGAATGGAAATGGCGATCAAAGCCAATATAAAAAGTCTTAAAGTACTAACTGATTCTGAATTAGTGCAAAGGCAGATAGAAGGCCTATACGACGCTAAGGAATTCAACATGGTCAAATACCTCGCCAAAGTGAAGACTCTGGCCGAGAAATTTGAAAGTTTTAGTATCCAGAACATCCCACGTTCGGAAAATAAATTGGCTTTAAAATGTCTCAGGACGGGTTACTATTGGCCGACCATCAATAAAGATGCCGCTCAATATGTCCAAGAATGTCATCACTGCCAGATCCATGCTAACATATGTCATCGACCAGCAGAAAATATGCACCCTATTCCGGTTTGTTGGCCATTCGATCAATGGGGAATGGACATCGTGGGACCTTTCCCAGTGGCCAGATCTAAGAAAACCTATGTCCTGGTCGCTGTAGAATACTTCAGCAAATGGATAGAATGCGTCGCTCTCGCACGAATAACCCAATTCCAAGTTATCAATTTCCTATGGAAATTCATTGTTTGTCGATTCGGCATCCCTAGGATCCTTATCTCCGATAATGGAACCCAGTTCGCTGGGAAACAGATAATAGAATGGTGTACAAAACTTGGAATTCAACAAAATTTTACCTCGGTAGGACATCCTCGAGCAAATGGACAAACTGAAGTAGCAAACCGAGAGATAATAAAATCTTTGGAAAAAAGATTAGGAGCAGCCAAAGGAAAATGGCTAGATGAACTCCCAGGAGTATTATGGGCTAATCGAACCACGATAAGGAGCTCAACTGGGGAAACCCCATTTAGCCTTGTATATGGGTCGGAAGCGGTTATCCCAGTGGAAACCCTAATCCCAACGCCAAGAGTAGAAATGTTCGACGACCAAGAAAATGAAAAGTCAAGAGAAAACGACATTGATTTAACAGAAGCTTTAAGAGACAAAGCTGCTGTACGCTTACAAGCCACTAAAGCTAATATGGAGAAAGCATATAATCAAAAAGTACGCATCCGAACCTTCAAAGAAGGAGATTTGGTCTTAAAAAAGGTAGAAGTATCCAAGCATGTGGGAAAGTTACAACAAAATTGGGATGGACCTTACATCGTCATTGGTGTGGGGAAGAAAGGTTCATACAGAATTGCACATTTGGATGGAACTGCCTTACCAAGAACATGGAATGCTGTCAACCTTAGGAAATACTATGGTAAATAAATTTTAGCAGGTTATACTGCATTATTTTACTTTTTACTTTATCAGATTTCAATCTTTGTAATAAAGGCCTAGGCCTAAAGTTCAATTATTAAAGATTTCTTTGGCACTTTATATATATATCGATTATATCGGTTAAACGTTCATCGGAATCGCACAATCATATTGCCAGAAACGAAACGAGTAGAGTAAACATTGATCCGCTCAATAAAAACTCCTCGATATATCAAAAGACTTTTTGGGTTAAAAACCTAAGTCTACAATCAAAAACGAGTCGAGTAAACATTGATCCGCTCAATAAAAACTCCTCGATATATCTAAAGACTTTTTGGTTAGAAACCTAAGTCTACAATCAAAAACGAGTCGAGTAAACATTGATCCGCTCAATAAAAACTCCTCAATATATCTAAAGACTTTTTGGTTAGAAACCTAAGTCTACAATCAAAAACGAGTCGAGTAAACATTGATCCGCTCAATAAAAACTCCTCGATATATATCTAAAGACTTTTTGGTTAGAAACCTAAGTCTATTTAAAAACGAGTCGAGTAAACATTGATCCGCTCAATAAAAACTCCTCGATATAATCAACGATCAAAAAAGACTTTTTGGGTTAAAAACCTAAGTCTAATAAAAACGAGTCGAGTAAACATCGATCCGCTCGATAAACACTCCTCTAACTATTTACGACGATCAAAAAAGACTTTTTGGGTTAAAAACCTAAGTCTAATAAAAACGAGTCGAGTAAACATCGATCCGCTCGATAAACACTCCTCGAACTATTTACGACGATTAAAAAAGACTTTTTGGTTAAAAACCTAAGTCTACAATCAGAAACGAGTCGAGTAAACATTGATCCGCTCAATAAAAACTCCTCGATACATCAAAAAGACTTTTTGGTTAAAAACCTAAGTCTACAAACAGAAACGAGTCGAGTAAACATTGATCCGCTCAATAAAAACTCCTCGATATATCAAAAAGACTTTTTGGATTAAAAATCTAAGTCTAATCAGAAAAGAGTCGAGTAAACATCGATCCGCTCGATAAACACTCCTCAAACTATTTACGACGATCAAAAGGACCTTTTGGGTTAAACAGAAAAACCTAAGTTCTAAATCATAACAAGTCGAGTAAACATTGATACGCTCAATAAAAACTCCTTGATCTTTTCCTAATAATCTAAAGGATCTGCTAACACTCCTGAAGTTTTGAAGATAGACAAAGAATAATACAGTCTGCTCGGATAAAGCTACTCATAAGTAAATTATGACAGAATTAACGACAAGGAAGATATAAGGAATAAAGTATATTTTATTCATCAAATTTGTTACATACAAAAGTCCTACGTTACAAGGATCTACATACTACTTGAAGATCTTTACAATGATTTAAATGAGGTAATCCTCTATTATCGGCGATCTTCACGACAATGTCCACGGAAACACCAATCTCCTCCCTAGTACCTCGTCGATTGTAATAAACCACCTAAGAAGCATGCTGCTCAGGATGGTCGACTTCTTTGGTTCGACGGCCAGGCTCTGAAGATCAAATGTTCTTCCAGACGAAATGAACATTACCAGCCAGATAGCTAAGCAATGCTCACTCATCCGAAAGAAGATACTGCTTTTACTTTATCTATAAAACATTTTACTCTAGAGCAGCATCTCTTCGGGACCGTCGTGAGACGGTAAGTTTACCAGCCACCCCGGTGGTCTATCACTCCTGAGGTTACATCGAAGAACAGAGGTGGCTGGCAAGTATGAACCCACCATGTGCAAACGGAAACCACGGACCTCAAATTGATGAAGACAAAAACTGAGATCTCATGGGACCCGTCGATACAAGGTAGGGATAACATGGGACCCGTCAATACAAGACTGGGAACAACTTCACTATTTTGAATAAATAAATCATGATAATGTGATTTTTTGAAGACAATGGGATCAGAGGGTAGAATAAAATCTAAGGAATTCGTGATCTCCATCCTTTTTGGGAAATTGCAAATGAAGAATATAAGTCACCCCCTATTTATAGGGACAGATCTAAGGGATCCAACGGCTGAAAAATATTTGATCCACGGATACAGATACGACCCTTTGACTCCCCGTAATAAATGCAAATAAGTTGGAACGGCACCATCTACTCGCCTCAACTGATCGACAACGAGAAAATTCTTGGATCGAAGCGATCACCAAATAACACAAGTAAACCTAAAGAACTCCAGACCGGTCATACTGGAACGATCATACTTCACGGTCGATAGTTTAAAAACCTAGAAGCCACGAACGATCTTGCAAATCACAGCGAAAAGGACAGTTGCTCGATAAAAGATATTATTGAAAAAAGACCACACCCTTAACCATACTAGGGACGTCACTGCCTCACACATCATATGGAAGACCATTGATTAAGCTATACAGAAACTCCTATGGAGTCCAAGATATCTGACATAGAAATCAGGAGAATAGTCCTCCTTAGTCTACATGGCAAAGACGTCACTGCCTCACATACCAAAGAATTGCTTAAGGAGGTCTGAACAAGATAGATCTGGCCATGAATACTACATTTTCCAATTCCTCCCATATCAAGATAGTGATATAATGATACACTAGCCAAGGAGCATATTGTTCAAAAATTGATTCTGGGAAATATAAGGATTTGGAAAAGATTGAAAGGGACATTTCTCGGTAGAATGACATAAAGAAAACCAAGGATCAACAAAGGGATAATAACCTCCTTATATAAGATTCGGATCACAAAAAGACAAAAGTACAAAGCGTAGATTGAGCATCGACCAAGATGATGCACTTTTTCGATATGGATAACCTATTGTCTAAATTAAGACTAAAACATGCTAAGTGCATGTAAAACATTTCTACTATACTGGATTTGATCAACAAACGACTCAGAAGCTAACAATATATACACGAGCACAGAGGAAGAACGAGCATAACAAAGTATATATACAGAAGGTAATTGATCAGGCAAAAATCTGCCTACAAAAGATCATCGTTTCCAATTTTTCCTCCCATTACAAAAATTTCAGCCCAAGTAACTACACAAAACTCGGGCCACAAAAAAAAAAAAAAAAAAAAAAAAAAAAAAAAAAAAAAAAAGAGACAGTCCAAGGTCTGCCAGGTCGAGCAAAAGTCACTGAGAAGAACGGTCAGCAGGCCGACTACCAGAAACAGCTTTCCGAGGAGTCAGACTCCCAGCAAAAGCCATCAATTCTTCTTGACGCTTTAGATAACCGGCGTCATAACCTTCCTCATAAGACTGCCGACGAGATTCTTCCGCCAGAACAGCTGCCTGAGCTAAATTGTCTCTCTCCTTTTCAAGGACAACTTTTTCGGCCTCCAATTTTTGAAGATCATCTCTATCAAGTTGCAGCTGCAACTGTAAACCTCTGCTTTTAGCTTTCTCGGACTCCAACTGACTCTGAAGAGCTGTCCGACGATTCCACAGTTCGTCATTTTGCACACCCAGTTGGAGCGCAAAATATTTGCCCTAAGAACAGAAAGAATAAGAGAAATCGCCTTACAACAAGGAATTCTAAAACAAAGAACAGAAAAAATATTCGAAATATGTCTACCTGCTCACATATCTTCACCAAAGATTGAACAAGGCGAAGATTGGAGGTGCCTTCGAGCTTCCTCAACTCGCCAGGCAGAATAGTACTCATGCCCAGGTCCCATGACAAAGCATCAGGTTCAACAGAACCAGGCAGTTCGCTGGACAAAGGGACACCATCCGAACGAGGAGTCTCCGACGAAAGAATGTCATCAACTTGTTGAAGGATGCATCGCTCATCTAACTGACGAGGAGATTCTCTCCCATCAGGACTAACAGTGGTCTCCTTACCAGAAGCAGAAATTATGGTTCGGCGGCCAGACCCGGAACCAGTTCGACCTCCGGAAGGTCCTCCAGACTCAAAGGAGGTAGTCATCACAGTAGTATCATCAAACAAAAATTCTGGGCAATCCTGCACAATAGATTGTGCTACGGAAGGATTAACAAATAAATTATCGCCAGTTTGCCCTCCGCTAGTGATTGGGGCAGTGGAAATAGACAAAGGAAGGGAGATAGCAAAATCCCCTCCATGAAAAACATGCTCAAAGGAAGGAGCATTTGAACTAACAGCAATATTGTAAGCAGGTTCCTCGCTCGACATATTGCCAAAGGCATACCGACCAGGAGAAGGCATTCTTCCTACTTGAGTGGAAGCAGGAAGGATTGGTTCAGAAAAAGACGAGTCTACCGCAGAGAAAGGCTCGGAAACAATAGCACAATAGATTGTGCTACGGAAGGATTAACAAATAAATTATCGCCAGTTTGCCCTCCGCTAGTGATTGGGGCAGTGGAAATAGACAAAGGAAGGGAGATAGCAAAATCCCCTCCATGAAAAACATGCTCAAAGGAAGGAGCATTTGAACTAACAGCAATATTGTAAGCAGGTTCCTCGCTCGACATATCGCCAAAGGCATACCGACCAGGAGAAGGCATTCTTCCTACTTGAGTGGAAACAGGAAGGATTGGCTCAGAAACAATAACACTGGTATCGATCTCCGACCTAATTGTTTGGGACGAACGAGGAGGTTCCATCGACGGACCATCTCTTCGATGCTTTTTGGATCTATTATCACGAGCGCTCTCTCGAGAAGGTCGCTTCGAAGTATTGCCAAAAAGGTTACTCATGGTCGGATTATGAAAAAGCACAATTTAATATCGAGAAGGTTTATCGACAAACTAAAAGACGAGTATTCTATCCAGAGAGAAGTATAACAGTAAAAACAAGTCAAGATTTTACCTTTCGTATTTATACTACGCGAAAGGACGCGACAGACCTAAAGAAAGGGCGCGAAACAGCAAATATGACCTTGGAGCAAACGCTAGAATATGAAAAGACACACGCATAATGATTACGCCAGATTTAATGACTTGTCTGAATTATTACGGCGAAGCCGAAAAGACACGACTGTCAGAATACAAAACGTTTCGCGTACAAAGAGAAGAAAAGGCAAAATTACAATTATTACTTACGAGTAAAATAATTACAAGGATTATTCAAGAAATCACTATCTTAAAGAACCTGCTCACTATCCGAAACTCTCTGGTCGCTACCGACGACCTCAGTTGTACCAATGTCCGCTTCCTCTTCTTCCTCGACTTCGGGATCAACAAAAGTATTATCGAGCTCTTCATTGACGTCAGAAGGAGGAATGGGCAATGGATTTCCAAATTCTTCGACAAGGTGAGCTAGAGGAAGACCTTGATATAGAACATCTGGGATCTCGGAAGAAGAATAAAGTTCACCATACCGATTCAACCGAATATGAGCGGCCCTGAAATACTCTTTCCGACGATCATCGATCATCTTCATAGCGACCAGCTGATGAATCGCTTTCTTAAAAGTATTTTCAAGTAAAGGGCCGACCATCCGATACACCAACGCCGTGTGAACAGGGGAATTGAGGAATTCGCGAACAGCACTTTCGTCAGATTTCCTGACATATCTATCTCTTTGCCTAAGGGGGACATCGTTTTCATGCTCCTCTAAAGAAGCCTCGAGGTTTAACACTTGAGATTCCAGCTCACTAATTCGAGCCGTGCTCTGCAACTGAAATTCCTCTAACTTTCTAGCCATTTGATTGGCCTGCTCTTGAGCACGAGAAACCTCCATCACCCTATTCAACACTTCTTGATCGTCGGTCTCGGCAGCACGAGTTTCTACGACGGGAACAGAAGAAGATGTCGAGGGACCAACCGCTGAACCAGAAGCTTTATGAAGCAAAGCTTTATTCTTCTCCTCCAAGAACTCGCACTGTTGTTTCCAAAGTGCATTCTCGTAGGCGTATGACGTAAGACACGTCTTAGTCTGAACAAGTAAAGAGGGCAAGAAAAAGAGATGGATTAAGTAAATTAAGGAAGACACTTAGAGTTTTCTATTAACATAATTAAAGGAAAAGGATATCACCTTTTCAGCGTAAAGACAAGCTCGTTGGAATTTCTCCAGAGGATCCTTATGAAGAAGTTTGTTCAGATCGCGGGTAAAAACACCAGACAAAAGAACACGAGTTGCCTTATCGATCGCGTTCTCATTATCATCGTGGATAAGAGAGTCCTTCTCGGAATAACCAGCGGCTCTCTTTCCCTCCAAATGTTCCTCGATCATTTCGACAAGAGTAGGTCTTGGGTGCTTTTCTCCGACTAAAGAAAGATCCTGGCCGGAACGTCCATAATAAGTCCTCTTCCTATCGACTGGGTTATTAGTTGGATGAGGTTTCGACCAGGAATGACATCCTCGAACACCTAAAGATGTCCTAAGAGAAAGAGGAGGATAACCAGGTCCCGTGCCCTGACGAATAGGGGGCTCCTGAGGAGATTCTGATGATTCCTCTCTGTCCTCCTCGGATTCATGGCCTAACTCCAACTTCCTTTTTCGGGACGCCCTCTGCTCGATGGGCGCATTCTCAGCGGATTTAGAAGATTTGGAAAGGACCATCTTTCCCTTCGAAGAATGTCGAGAATTCTCTACCATATCAGCTGAAAAAGAAATTAATCATAAATTATGTACCTTCCCAATAAATGATATCGTCACTACACTAAGATCAAATAAAATTACTAACCAAGAGGTTCAGATGGTGTATTGATGGGGAAACTATGAATGCTTAACCCCGCCTTACGAAGGAAAGCTTCCCCGATCAGAAGAGCGCTTTGGTATTTATTTGCACGCGATTCGAAGATATCAGCAATAAACTGTACATCGTCAGGAACAAGTTCACCAGTCGGAGAGCGACCTCCTGGAATCCAACTAGAATCATGATCCCATGAAAAAGGGACACTCGTACCATCCGCTAAACGAAGATTAGACGGAGGACGAACAAAGAAGAAATGAGATTTCCATAAGGGATTACTAGAAACAGGGGCATCAAAGATTGCTCGGCTAGGTCGTTGGCTAGCGAAGAAATATCCACGATTTGAAGAACTAGAAATATTAAAACGAAAAAGTTGTGTAAAATTACGGAAAGAAGGTTTAAACCCCTTGGCGATCATCAAAACCGAAAAGCAAACTATAAAAGCAACAGAATTAGGAACCAGCTGTGTCAAGCACACACTAAAAGTTTTCAAAACTTCCAGAAAGAGGGGAGACAAAGGAAGACGAAGCCCACTGTTAAAGTGAGCCGTATAAAAGGCTCGACATCCCTCCGGGGGAGATGTAACCCTATCAGTAGGGGAAGGAAGAACTATCTCAGAACCTTCCGGGAAATATTTGATGTAACTATTCGCAACCTCCGGAAATGTCTCCGCCGTATAAGCGCAAGCGACATCCTCAATTGGTTCAGAAACTTGAGGAACAGTACCTTTGCCCTTTTTGGCTCGGGCCGCCACATCAGCGTCAGTAAGGATCCGTACCTTAAAAGTATCCTCAACAGGGATGGCATAATCAGTTACACTAGATTGCAGCTCCTCCTCATTGTCGGGGGCGACAACCTCTCTAGAAGAAGACCTTCTCACAGAAGCCATATATCCTGGTTCTCGGAAAATGAAGGTCGATAAACAGAGAAACTTAGCGTGACGAGCGACTAATCAAGAAAATGAGTACAAGTTATAAGGAAGTATAAAAGAGAAATGGCGAACTATAGCATCACCTATTTATAAGAAGATGAGAAATGACGTTTCGAACTTATGGCAACTACTGATATTCCCGCCAAAAAGGGAAGGATATGAAAAGTTTCCAGAATAGACGCGTGGCGATCCGTAACTAGACAAAGAAAACGACTATCTATGATATGTAGCACTCTTTTCCTTATTTAAGATTTTTTCCCACAGGGTTTTTTCTTAAGTAAGGTTTTTAACGAGGCTCCATTCTTAGAAAAGAAACAGTCGTAAAGATCTATCTACTTCTACGAGCTTCTATTATCTATACGCTCGAAGAAGTGAGGGAGTACTGATGGGGGCTATTTCGCACCCTACATATTACTCGTATCGAACGAAGATGTTAAGATCGATTAGACCAATCCGAGCAGATCAAGATCGTCTAACAGACCCGGCCAAGCATGGCTCTCATCGATCTAAAGACAATAGTCCGGACCCATGAAAGGTATTTGGGCCGAGTCCTATTAGGACTATGATTCCTTGTAAAACTAGGTTAAACATTATATAAATACCTAGTTAATCATTGTATGAAAGAACTACGAAATCCTCTACTTTAAGGAATATTCATATATTCTCTGCCTAAGGCATTACTACTGAATAAGAATCAATATTATTCATAGTATTTCGATCTCCTGATAAAAGTGTTATTAGCTTTCTTTGTGGTTTTGCTTCTTGTTCTTATTCATTGCTTTTCTTTGTGTTTGATCCATCCGGAATAAAGTAACAGAGCCCTACATAATATATATACACAAATATCGTAATCCCCACCGATACTACGAATTCACTGATATACAATTAACCCGACGAAATCCGGTTAAATCATTCTCATAACTCATAAGCATTTATATAGTAGGCTATTTATGTTATAAAGAACCGGTAGGTTGCTGCTTGCGCATTTGACCCTGAATTGATCATCTATAATGCTGGAACTGATATTCTGGATGGTGATCCTTTGGGTATGTTGAAGGTAAAAAAGTTGTAGGTGTCTTTAAACTTGTTTATCTCTTTCTCTCTCTCTTTGTGCGATGTAACATGTCCAACAACGAGTGCAAATCAGTCTTGATGGAATTGCCATGAGAGTCATGAAAAGGTTTTCGTTTGTGCTATAGAGAGGAATACCCCTCTTGTCATGCTGACAACAGGTTTGGTTTTCGTTCTTGATGGAATTTTGAAATGTGATTAGGGGGTCATCTTATACTAGCATTTACGCTTCAGGTGGTTACATGAAATCTAGTGCCAAAGTGATATCAGATTCAATTATAAACTTATGGAAAAAATCTTTGATAAACATTGGAAAAATATAACAATCACATGAAGATCCCCTTTTCAGAGTCAATGGACATTTAGAAGCTATGCTGCAGAAATCGACTCATATGTTGGTCAAGAATTGCTGAGAAAATTTTGTTAAAGGATAATTGTATGAAGACATTAAAATGTCATAAGGTTAGATTTTGAAAACTTACAATAGAAATATTTAAAATATCAAATTTTAGTAAATAACACTTGTAATTAGCTATTAAAAGGTTAGAGGATCTAATTATCAGGAAAAAAAAAATGTAGAGGATCTGAATTTGTCATGTAGGAAATGGAGTTACCTTCTCGTTTCTGGATAAAGAGCGGATAAGACTAAACTTTGCAATTTGTATATAAAAATAGGGAAAATCGCACTTTGCCCCCTGTCCTTTAGACCTTTTTGTACTTTCCCACCTATCCTTTCAAAATTCGCAGTTACCCACCCCACCTTTTTAAGTAGTTGCAGATTCCTCCCTGAAGCAACTAGAGGTGGTATTTCTACCCAGATTTTGTCATGTGCCGGTCACATGCAACTTTCCAAAGGGTAAAATCGTCTTTTCAATCGCACATTTATTAACTTATCTCCTTCAATTTTTTCTACCCTGTTAGTTTACATATGAGGAAAATAAACAGCAAATTGACGACAAAGCTCAAATGTCTGCAAATCGATTGATAAAGAGAACATCGTGGATTGAACTTTAGCAGGGAGGAGATACACTTAATATGTTCAATTTTGGGTAAATTATGCAGTTTTAGTCGCAATCCTCTCTGCCCGAAATTGCTTGAGGGTCAATTTATTTTATAGAACATATGCTCAAGAAGAGGTATGAGTTTAGTTATTAGAATAAATTGCAAAATTTGAATGCAAAAAATTACACTTCTAGCGTATTAAAAAGAGCCGTGAACTTGTGATGATAGTGTATTGGCTTGTAAAAAATATGTGGCGTATCTTTAATCTTTATTTGGGTCTAGCTATTCCACTGTTGTTCTTTGATTTTGAGTAATGAATTTTTGAAAATAGTTGAAAGATTCACTAATGCTAGCTGGTCAATTTTATTTTATTTTTCTAGGCGTGGTAAAAATTTTGTTTAGTATGTAAAAGAATAAACTATGATCACACTTATCTTTGTGAAATTTTTGATTTTTACAATTTACAACATAAATATACTTCTACGAAATCATAAAAGCAACAAAGGTATAAACAGAAACAAAATAATTAAAGTAACCATTACACCGGGCACCAAACACCGCGCCTTAAGGCGCGGTGTAACACCCACCTAGTATATATATATATATATATATATATATATATATATATATATATATATATATATATATATATATATATATATATATATATATATATATATATAAAAGATGTGCTAGGAAAGACAGATAAAGTAGGGGGTGACATTTTGTATGTTCTTACTATGAGATTAACAATCATGTGTAGAGTCATGTTTTCTTGGTTACCTAATGAATATGTATTGCCACTTGTATTCTTCGTGTGAAAACTCGTAGCAATCATAGCAATCAATTACTTACTATGAGATTAATGTAATTGTCCACGCCCACCAAATTATATAATATGAAGGGGTAAATGCAAAATACTCCCTTGTGTTATGCTAAATCTGCAATAAATTATCCTAAGAAATTTTTATTGCGTCAAACTTTCTTGTGATTTCAAAAACCCTAAAAAAATACCCAATTTGTGTAAAATAGGTCGTTTATGATCGACATATTTCAAAGAACCATTTTAAAAATATTTCACGTGAAGTTGTAAGGATCTACTTGAAGTATTTTAAAAATAGTTTCTTGAAATATATCGATCTAAAACGACCTCTTTTTTATAAATTGGATTTTTTTTGCAGGATTTTTGAAAAGACAAGAAAGTTTGGCATAGTAAAAATTTTATAGGGTAGTTTCTTATAGGTTTAACATAATACAGGGGAGTATCTTGCAATTTTTCCCTAACATCAATGTTTGTATTATAATTTGCTTTGTAAATAGTAGTAGTATATATGCAACCGTTCAATCTAAAATTAATACAACTTAAAGAAAAATTAAAAAAATATCTCCCCCTCCAAAGTCCCGATTATCCCTACGAGAAAATTGAGTCCCATGACTGATGACATGGGCAAACTAATTTTGGTAAACGAAAATCAATTTTGTTCTCAAAAAAAAAATAAAAAGAAAAAAACGAAAATCAATTTTGACGTTACTGATTTTAATTTTTTTTTTTTTTAATCACAAAGTAAATGTAGATTAGGATTGTAATTAGTAACATGGGGAAATTTTTACCCAGACCGGGTTTGGACGAACCCAAACTAATTATATGGCAAGTGTAATACACTTGCTTTGGGATTTGATGTAACTTCCAGGAAAGTGACCAATCATAAAGCAAGTGCAATACACTTGCTTGGTGATTGGATGGGTTTGGCCAAGCCGGGCTTGGGCAAGAATTTTCCTAGTAACGTGTGCGGTCCACCGAATATTGGGTACTATTTAAATATTTGCTACAAAATCTTTGATCATCTAATCTATTTGACATCGATTTTTCCAAAACCGGACGGACAGTCAACCGGTGAGCCGATTGATCACTAGTTTTACTGGTCGGATGGTCTGATCGGATGACGTCATAATAATGTAATATGTATATTTAATTTAAAGTATATGCAATATGCATAAAATTTAAACATTATTCTACAATTGATAAAAAATATACAAAATCTTATAATACATTTTAATTAAATCATATAATATTTATCTAACTTATATCATAACGGTAATATGATATTAATTTGTAAGCTCATATAAATATAATATGATTATATTTCTTTATATAAAATTTAAAGTTTAAGTTAAAAATACAAAAAACTAAGAAATTTATAAATTTAAAATTTGGTTATGTATAAAAGTCTAATATTCAAAATTAAACTTGCATAATATATCGATTTGACTCTTTATCCTAAAAATAATATTGAAAAGAAATATTTTAAAGAACAAATTTTAATAGAAAATTATTATTTGAGTATTAATTTTCATTCATAATGTGTAAAAAGTTAATTTGAGTTAATTATCTAATTTATAAATAAATTTGGCTACAAGTTTATATAATTTTTAAATTTACATTTGTACTAAAAATTTAATAAAAATGATGTAGCTCAAATAGTAAGGAAGTTATGTTACATTTAAGAGGTAAGGGGTTCAAGTCCCACCTTTTACAAAAAATTTTAGTTTATTTTTAAAATTTAAAAAATCGGAAAAAAAAGGAAATTCATGACCGGGTTGAACCAGTTCCTCGGATCATCGATTGTGAACCGGTTCAACTCGGTTCAGTTTGGTTTTTTAGTCAGGCAATTTTAGGAGGTAAATGGAGCCGGACCAACCTTCGGTTCGCGATCGAACTGGTCGGACCAGCCGATCCGATTTAATTAACATTGATCGACATAAATGTATTGCACGTGCATTCTATGAGAAGATTGAATTTTTTTATCTTAAATATCTTACATGAACAAAATGACCTCAATATATTTTTTAAAATTAAATGAATGAAGAAAGACGAAAAAATAATACTCTATATTTCTTCCCTCCTCTCCCATCCCATTCTCGTCCTAAATCCTACGACTTTGAGCATTGTGACAACCTAGGTCTTTGAGATGTATCACGAACCCTGATCAATGTAACCTGGGTTGTGATATACCAACAAGAACCCTTGTCCCATGGGCCAGGTTTAAGGGAGGTGATCAGACTCGGTTATGGATTGAGAAAAATCAGGCATTATTTTAATTTGTTTAATTTTTCAATTAAGTTCGAGAAAATGTTTAAATGTAACCAAACAAAAGTTGAACTTGAGTAATTTGATATTTTTTTTTTTTTTGTCTCAGAATTTTTACTCTATGAACTATAGTGTGGAGTCCAAATTTTTATCTTTTAAATACTTATCAACTGAAGTTTTATATTTATGTCGTCTTAAGTTTTTAATATCTATACATATAACGATGTTATAATCGAAATAAATAAATCAGATTATTTCTAATTTTTCTTTTTAAATTTTGATAAGTTGACCGATCAATCGTACGATAAAATAAATAAGTTATAGTAAGTACATAGGTGGTATATATATATATATATATATATAGAGCACCACCATTTCTTCCCATCCGTTCTTCGACAGCGTCCAGGTTCAGGATCAGTGTTGGAGAATCCAAAATGAAAAGCACCCCATTCCACTGTGACACTGTCCATCCAAGAATTGCAAAAAAATCATATACTAACACATTATATAGTTGGAAAATGAAGAAAGTAGAAAAGTAGTCCTAACAGCTTACAAGAATTGGGTCTAAGGGCAGAGAAACCGGCAGATTCAAAAGCTTTCCGGATGGGATTTAGCAGATAGGAAGGTATAGGAACATTTGCAGTAATGTATTTATAGATCAAAGCTTGGTGTTCTAAACTCCATCCGTTGTGATGATGTGAATGGTCCCCTCACCCCTGTTACTAACCCATACATACCATTTAATATCCCTGCGCAAATCAATTAAGACATTATGCTTAAGCTTATAGGGAACATAAAGAAAAATCAACAACTAACCTGTACCTGTGTTTCTACTAAATGGACTTGATGTATGTTGATAATAAGGCAATGCCTGTGAATTTGGAGAAGAAAAGCTTAGCATTTGTTGATGGGGTTCACCAGAGTAACAAATTTTGGGCACTTTATTAAACTCTGTCAGTTCATCTTCATGATTTATTGTCCTTTCTTCTTGCTTATGAAATCCAGATCCATACCATTTGTGTTTATTAGCCTCCTCGTGAGCACTAGTACTATTTTCTGAGTTTGAATTAGGGACCAAATTGTCCAACCCTACAATACCAAACTCCATAAAGACAGTAGAAAATGTTTCTTTCACATTACATTACATAATGAGACAGACAGAAGAAGAAAGGATCAACAATGTTTTGAAGTGAGTGTGTTGTATGTATGGTATATGTAGGTGCTAACTGCTATGTTTGGTTAACCAAGTAACTCCATATCCAAGTATTCTAAAAATAATGATCCCATAACTGACACGAAGTGGAGCATGCAAAATTTTCCATTGCTTTTACCTATTGTTACATACTAATCCGTAATCACGCAATCTAATAACAATTCCATAAAGAAACAATTTGAATACTACATAATTATGAGTTTAATAAAATATCAGTAGACCTTGTTGGATTTTATGGGTATTAACCCAATTGGATTGAGCCCAATTGAAATTAAGCCCACAAAATGAGAAATGAATGAAACTTAGAAGAATGAAAAATGCCTTAATCCCACATGGAGGAAAGTAAGAAGTTTTTTTGTCATTTATTATGCAAAAAAATGTATAAGGAAAGGGCCCCTTTGGGGTACCAAGTTTTATAAGGGGAGAAGACGTAGATGACAATGGTTTCCCGCGCCGCCGACCGACCGACTCGACTCGGCTCGGCACGGTCAGGTTTGGATTGGGCTTGGGCCTCACCATAACATTATTCATTTTGGACAAAATTTAATTAATTTTTTAGCCCAAAATTAAAGGCCCAATTTTTAAATCCATACAAGATTAGATCCGCGTACCAGATTGACCCGAACAAAGATCCGCGCGGCTGACCCGTTTGCTCCAAAAGATCAGTGCGCCATTATTTGAATTGTATGTAGCGGTTCGGTTTAAATCGAAGCAGTTGCATCTTTTCGGACCAAACCAATGTAAAGGTTTAATCCGAAAAGACATGTCTCTCCAAACAACACCTTTCTGCAGCTATAAATAGGGGGAGAATCTGGCCAATTCTCTCATCCCGTTTTCTAGCAATCAAAGCAGAATCCTATCCTCCTCTCTCTATATTCTTCTTTTCTTCTTTTCTTCTTCTCTTCTCAAGTACTCAAATATTTTATTTGTTAAAGTTCGCTGTGGACTTGTTCTTAGTGCAAAGAAACAAGTATCCGACCGCTGTATCTTGGGAGACCACTGGGACGAACTGTTGCACCTTTGACAGCCCAGAAATATTGTCTTAAGGATATTGCATTTTGTAAAAGGAACCGTTACAAAATTTAAAATCGAAAAAATAAAGGAAATTTAGTTATGAAACGGTTCCTCAGATCATCGATTGTGAACCTGTTCAACTCGGTTCAATTTGGTTTTTGAGTCAGACAGTTTTAGGAGGTAAACGGAGCCGGACCAACTTCCGGTTCGCGATCGAACTGGTCGGACCTACCGATCCGATTTAATTAACATTGATTGATATAAATGTATTGCACGTGCATTCTATGAGAAGATTGAATTTTTTTTATCTTAAATATCTTACATGAACAAAATGACCTCAATATATATTTATTAAAACTAAATGAATGAAGAAAGACGAAAAATTAATACTCTATATTTCTTTCCTCCTCTCCCATCCCACTCTCGTCCTAAATCCTACGACTTTGGCCTATGTGACATCCTAGGTCTTTGAGATGTATCACGAACCCTGATCAATGTAACCTGGGTTGTGATATACCAACAGGAACCCTGGTCCCATGGGCCAGGTTTAAGGGAGGTGATCAGACTCGATTATGGTTGAAAATTTAGGTTGTAAATTAATTGAATTGAGAAAAATCAGGCATTATTTTAGTTTGTTTAATTTTTCAATTAAGTTCGAGATAATGTTTTAATCTAACCAAACAAAAGTTAAACTTGAGTAATTTGATATTTTTTTTGTCTTAGAATTTTTACTCTATGAACTATAGTGTCAAGTCCAAATTTTTATCTTTTAAATACTTATTAACTGAAGTTCTATATTTATGTCGTCTTAAGTTTTTAAATATCTATACATTTAATGATGTTATAATCGAAATAAATAAATCAGATTATTTCTAATTTTTCTTTTTTAAATTTAAGTAAGTTGACGTATCAATCGCACAATAGAATAAATAAGTTATAGTAAGTACTCATTTTTTTTTAATCTTTTTAAATATTTTACAAACTAATAAGAATACTACTAATAAATCAAAAAACACGTAACTAAGTGCACATTCCCTTCATACAAAATTTACACCCCAGTTATATTCGTTTACACTGTCACCTTATAACATAACAGAATCTAAACCACTCGGCAGTTATATAAGTTACTCCTTTCTTTTTAGCCCCCCCATCTTTTCCTAATCTCCATACAACCCCAAAAGATTTCATATATTTTACAAAACTTCAAAGTCTGCAAACGCGCATTCTCTCTTTCTCTACTAATATATATATATATATATATATATATATATATATATATAACCCATGAAATAAAAAGTTGAAGCAGCTCGTATTTTCTTCTCAACTTCCCCATTAATTAAACCCAGTTCACATTTTTAATCAAGAAAAAAGAAACTTTAATATCAAGAGATTATTCAATATGGCTGATGATGACAATGCCGGAAAGAAGAACAAGGGGAAAGCAATTATAACAGAACAAAATTCTGATTCCGGCGACAATTCGTCGTTGAAGCTAAGTACGAGTAGTGATGATGATATTCAGAGCAAAGATGGAGGCGGTGGTTTATTTGATTCAATTTCTGATCTTGAAAAGTCTCTGCCCATCAAGTAATAATTTAATCTTGAACCATTTAATTTCATAGAAAATTAATGTTGCATAGTTCTTGGCATTGGCTTAATTTGATTAATTACATGTGTAGGAAAAATATTGTATACGTATACAATATTTTTCCTACACATGTAATTAATCAAATTAAGCCAATGCCAAGAACTATGCAACATTAATTTTCTATGAAATTAAATGGTTCAAGATTAAATTATTACTTGATGGGCAGAGACGTATACGTAAAAGGAAAACTTTGAAATTAAATTACAATGAAGAATATAGTTTGGACAGAAAATGTAGAACAAAAGTAACGAAGAATTCAAACCGAGGCCTGTGTGAAAACACAGTGTCCTTAAGACAAATTCGCTCCCTCACCCTTCCGGTTCGTGCACGAGGCTACTTGAACGTTTGTCTCCCAGGATACAACGGTACTAGCAAGAAGCTTTGCACCAAGCTTTTTCTAATCGAACTGAAACTTCTTAGAACTCTAAACAAAGGAGAGAAGATGATTGTTGTTGGTGTGAAAATTAGAATGAAGGGAGCTCCTTTATATAGGAACGCGGGA
Organism: Penstemon barbatus; assembly: GCA_003313485.2. Classification (NCBI taxonomy): domain Eukaryota; kingdom Viridiplantae; phylum Streptophyta; class Magnoliopsida; order Lamiales; family Plantaginaceae; genus Penstemon; species Penstemon barbatus. The sequence goes on from CM064883.1 coordinate 84,315,173, forward strand.
GGGCAAAATCGGAAAGAAAATTATTAATGGTCATTTCCGTTACGGGAGTTACAACTCATTAAAGGGGAGGTTACACAATTTAAAATAATTGTGGTTACAATTTTTATTTTATTTTCAATTTTTTCCAACAATCCCCCACAAGAATGAAAATAGAATAAGTTCCTAACAGGAAGTTCTAAGAGGATAGAGTTCAGCGGTAGACACTTGCATAGGATAGGTAGGAGTAACCCTTTGAACCTTCCCTTGAGAAAGTATGTTTACTTTACTGGCTGATCAGTAGACACGGTGTCCTTGAACTGTTCTGCTGTTTATGTAAACGATGACATACTCCTCACACGCATCTTACCTCGTAACGTTTCAGTTCTTACGGTTATGTCCGTTTTGGCCATGGACATCTGCCTGGTTCAGCAAGAGTTTCTAAGAATTGTGCCCTATACAATTTCCTTTGAAGCGGCCCTTCTTCTCTCTCACATAGGTGATTCATTTCCTTAGAGTATCCCGAGTTACTCTCTTTACAAGAATCATTAAAAGCTAGGCTTAACCTTAACCGTTATCACTGTTTTCATCATAGGAATGGACTTGAGGGTAAAACCCCCACAGTGACTTAACTAAACCTTTGCGGTTAGGTTGTCCCTTTGAACCTAGATCTTGGGATCTCCAGTCAACTAGGTTGGGTTTTCCTTCGCTAAGTTTTTATTCCATGGGCTTTAGTCCCATTCCTCTTGATAACTTAGCAACTATCTCTCTTGTTAACCCTTTTGTTAGCGGATCCGCTAGATTATCCTTTGACTTTACATAGTCAATAGTAATCACTCCAGTTGAGAGTAGTTGTCTTATGGTATTATGTCTTCGGCGTATATGCCTGGACTTACCATTGTACATTTTACTCTGTGCTCTTCCAATCACAGATTGGCTATCACAATGGATGCATACTGCTGGCACAGGTTTAGACCATTGTGGAATACCCTCTAAGACTTGGCGTAGCCACTCAGCCTCTTCACCACATTTGTCTTAAGATTGTTACAAACTTCGTATAGGAAAACAGTACAAAGAAATGATTTACGAAAAATTACATAGTGTCGGCAAAGGTAGTCCGACTGGTTCCAGCCATCAAGAGCAATAAGGAATGCAGTATCTTGCTCTCCTTCTTTCTTGGTCGGATCCTCCGTTAAAAACCTCACCAGGCGCAAAGTGGTCAGATAGAACAACATTTTCTGCTGCCATCTTTTGAAATTCAGCCCGTTGAATTTCTCCGGTTTTTCAGCTTGGCTCAGAGGTGCCACAGCTCCAGCTTGGCTCAGAGGTGCCATAGCTTGGTTTGGTACTGGAGCTCCAGATGAGTTCCCAGTTACCACAACTTTAGTGTTCTCATTGGTTGCCATTTCTGAAACCAAAACACAATTGTCAATTTCCACAAAGGAAATTCAGAAATATTTAAGTGAGTATCTTAACAAGATTACAACACTAAATTTTCTGTCCCAAATTTCGTTGTATTCGAAAATGTTTTTCCAATTTTGCAAATAATTTTTCTATCCAAGATAGATATTTAATAACCAATTTTTAAATCAAATTAGTATTTCCCAAATCAAACTTTCAAGGACTTCCAAAATTTACTTTTCCAAAAAAAAACTTTACGTCCGAAAATTAATTTGAGATATCTAAAGTTGATGGCTAACAATATTAATTTTTCAAAATTTATTTTTCCAAAAAAAAAACTTTATGTCCGAAAAACAATTCTTCCAATATCTAACAATTTTGTAAATATTTCTGTTCAAAAGTTTCAGTTGAAACTATGTAAACTATTTTGAGATAGTATCCAAATTTCCTGTTCAACGATTCCCAACAATTTTGAAAAAAAAATTGTTTATTGGGTATCCAGGTAATGCTAAAACTTTACAATTACAAAATTTAAAAACCTACAGCAACAGCAAATGTTAACACCACTGTCTATAACCAATTTTATGTATAAAGAGATTTCTTAACCAAGCAGAACACGTAAATTGTTTCCTCAAAATTGTAGTGTTCGGATTTGTTGACAAAATCAGTAACAAAATTTTGAAATCTGGAATAATTTTGTGACTAAAGATTTCGTAACCTGTCCAAACGGATTAGTGCTGTACACAGTTTATTAACCAAGTTTTAACTCCTTTTACGTAAACAAAACGAGTTTTGTCTTAAGATTGTAGGAAAAATATTGTATACGTAAAAGGAAAACTTTGAAATTAAATTACAATGAAGAATATAGTTTGGACAGAAAATGTAGAACAAAAGTAACGAAGAATTCAAACCGAGGCCTGTGTGAAAACACAGTGTCCTTAAGACAAATTCGCTCCCTCACCCTTCCGGTTCGTGCACGAGGCTACTTGAACGTTTGTCTCCCAGGATACAACGGTACTAGCAAGAAGCTTTGCACCAAGCTTTTTCTAATCGAACTGAAACTTCTTAGAACTCTAAACAAAGGAGAGAAGATGATTGTTGTTGGTGTGAAAATTAGAATGAAGGGAGCTCCTTTATATAGGAACGCGGGAGGGCAAAATCGGAAAGAAAATTATTAATGGTCATTTCCGTTACGGGAGTTACAACTCATTAAAGGGGAGGTTACACAATTTAAAATAATTGTGGTTACAATTTTTATTTTATTTTCAATTTTTTCCAACAACATGCATGCACGAACAAGAACAGAAGAAAAAAAAGATGGTGTTTTGATTTTCTTTATTGAATAGCATTTTCCCATTTCACATTAATTTGAATTTTTGATAATGCTTTTATTAGGAGGGGGCTTTCGAGCCACTACGATGGAAAGTCGAGATCCTTTGGTAGTTTGGTTGATTTAAGTATTGAAAGTGTACAAGAGCTTGAGAAAAAAGAGCATGTTTTGAACAAAAATCGAAAACTGATTATCGCTAACGAGGAGTACGGCAAGAAAGAACCCGTGGAGGAAACTGATGACGGAAGCAGGAAAGTGGAAATCCATGGTCCCATTGATTCAAATCAGAATGAAGATGATAAGGAAAAAGATGATAACACTAAGAATGAAGAAGATGAAGATAAATCGAAGGGTTGATGTTTTCGGTAGACTTTCTTCTATTGCTTATTGTTGCTTTAAGATTGCTATTCAAGTTGGAAAAATGATAGGTATTAAAATTTGGTTCTGAAAAAACAATTTTTGGCCTGATGTATGTGATGCAATTGCAATAAAGATGTTTCCTTACATGCAATGATTTAATTGCCAGTTTTCAGACATTTAAATGAAATAAAAAAAAATGAGATTTTGAAGATTGGGGAAAACAGATGTTGTTTTGTGCCTTTGTTTACTTCTTATTATCGAAACTAGCCGTGTTGAATTTATGATGAAAAAAAGCAGGACAGGGAAGCCAAGATTGATTCTAAAATTTTGCGACTTTATCTAATCTATGATATAAGTACTATATAAAAGTAAAGATAACTTGGATGATAATTTTTCCAAGTCTAATATGCTCTAATTTGTGTTCGACGACTGTTAAGGTAAAAGAAATTCAAGGAATCAAGATAATTTGGTAATTGAAGTAAGCAGAAAAGAATCACCGAGAATAACTTTCCGAAGCATTTCCGAGAAAGGAACCCAGACTCTTTCTCAGCATGCTAAAGGTCTTATCACCCTTCATACAAAAGAAAAAATTGAAAAAAAAAAAAAGTGAGATTTTAACTTCATTCATGGAAGAAAACAAGAAGAGTCAGATATTTCACCTGTTTCTTCTTCTGTAGGGATTCATCAAGTTCAGCTATTTTTGCTGCAATTGCTTTCTCATGTTCAGATAACATCGTTTTCTCTTTTTTTCCTGAGAGCATTTAAGAATTACGTCTCATTTTCTCTCATCAAAGAGTAGGGAATAAGAAACATAGTTCCTCCTACTCACTCAATTGTTCGTATCTCATGAATAACCTTTCCTTTTCATCTTCATAATTGGCAATCACATCTGTCGATACACAAGATAAGCATGATCGATTATTCTTACAAGCAATGACGTGAACAAAGTTACAATGTCATTTCGTAAATCTCAATATAAAAACCAACCCGAAATACCTGAAATACAGTAGAGGTGTAAAACAATTATACCTTTCAAGGAATGCAGATGTGTTGCTTTTTCCTTGGAGAAGTTGTCATAAACTTGTTGAAACTTGGCAGTCTCATTCTTGAGTAAACTCTCACACTGCACACAGGTAAAATACAGTTATTTAAATTCGAGCGTTAAAACTGTTGGGTTTTAAATCCGAATCAACCGTAAAATCACTTACTTGAATCGGATCGAATAATCACCGGTTGCTTGAAGTGGATTACCCGGAGAGAATTCTTCATTCGCCATTTGATCTAACCGTGGTTGAATCACCGATGCTCTCACGTTTTGGTGCTCCCGATCAAGACACAAATCACGTACGGAAATGATCCATAATTCACAATCCAAATGCCCCAATTATTGTTGATGATATGTTCATATATATTACCCGGAATATATAATATGATCATTTACCCGTATTAGTGTGCTAACTATATATATATATACATAATATATATATGTGTGTATAGGGAGAAGAAATAGAAAAGGGGGAGAGGTCCATTTGACCTCTCTTCTTTCGGCAACCATGGAATTGGAGAAGAAGTCCCTTGTGGACTTCTCTTTTCTTTGAACTAGGGGGGAGCCGAATGCTCCCCCACTTACCATTTAATGTGGGAGTTAATTTCCCCACTAAGTGGGAAGTTAACTCCCCATTAGGGAGTGGTTAATTCCCTCCCTTTTCTTTTTTAAATTCAAAAATGAACCGGGTCGGGTTAGTTCGAATGGGCGTACCCACCCATCTCAAATCAACATCTCCCACTCGCACATGAGGGCTAAACCGAGTCTAAAATGACTACTACAACATACTCATCAACTTCATACAGACAAGTGGATCGTGTGACCGGCGAGCGCAAGAGCATTAAGTGTCATAAACCTGTTAGGGTATATAACAACTCTTATTCACAAAACACGAAGACATCAGGACTCGCTATACCCCAAACCCCATTTCACTAACCGAAGTATCTCTGATCCCTCAAATCAACAAAAGAGCATACTTCACTCCACCACTCACTTGTATTCACAATCATGTCTCAAACTCTCAAGTTCGACATATTGGCTGGCCAGCTTTGAATTCAAGCAGCGTGTGTTAGCTTCATAAAGTCTTCCTTTCCTACCTGAATCTTTCGATCTTACTTCAGCAGCTTTCCTAGACACGGACCGCATCGTCGTATGATTCATAGCTATTAGTGACGTGCTAAAGTAGCAACACCTTGGTAAGATCTCGAGAAACGATCGAAAGTCATAAGGGTACCTATTGAGGTCGCAATAAACCTCTGGGCCTCACACAATGAGTGAGCAGGGATCTTTCACTCATTTCCCAATGGTCACTAAGGCACACGTGGTATGGAACACGTGCTACTGTAGTTTACTTCATTTCTTGAAGTGTATGTCATTTAAACTACACAGTACAGATTTTAGTACAAGTGTACATCTACACTTTACCTAAATTTTCTCCTTATCCTCGGTAAAGAATTAACTCGAGAAAATTCACATCTGGCCATTCGACAAGTTTAATGGATGGTGGGAATCCATTGTTGTTCGATTACTTGTATATACAAAAGTAATCTCACCTTAATTAAGCAATCGATACCTTTCTGATCTCGCACTCATGCAAGATTGTGATTACTTTAATCAAACCAGTAATCTTAAATCGATTATAATTAAGGCGATCCTGGTTTTATCTTGCGCTCTTTACAAGGATAAAACAATCTCATCTAAGCACGTTCTCAACGTCAAAGGCGATTGCTCGTGTGAGAGAGCCAATCTCTACTTGTCCGACATATCTTAGGACATTGAATGTATGATTTCCAAATCATGTATACAAGCATTCAAATGTCACATAACTTATGGGCTTGATCTTATGAACTTCCAAGTTCAATTAGATCAAAATCTACGCAATTCTAGAGATTGCTAGGCAACCCATGTAAGAATCTCCAGTTATGGTCTTAGTACAAGAAACTCGACCATCTATTGTACGTAGATGCTAACTACAAAGTTCCCTATTAACTTTGTTAAGATATCTCCACAAAATTTCTCAATTTTGTTTAAGTGTTTGGTCTCACTAAAACAGTATCTATATTGCAAGCTATAAATGTGTTTCGCAACATAAATGTCAACACAACTTGAATGTAGCTCTTTACCTTCCCGAAGAAGTAATAAATACCTCTTGACCAAACAACTATCCATACTGCATATGTGCCATCAATTTTACAACAATTGTACACATAGATAAACATGTCTCACTATGCTTAAGAGATCAATTGCAGTATAATAAAGGTTTCTCGATAACATTTTCATTAAAGTCTATAAATCATACAAATGATTTGACTTATAATTATTGACCAGATCCATGGCACAACATAAATCAGAGTAGGCAATTAGTTTCAAACCAATTAATGATTCCATCAAGATCGGAATCGTGATCTAGACATTTCACTCAAAGTGCACATTTCAAGAATCAGAATTCTACCTCTTACTATTAGAGTATCGGTAGGTATTAAATTCAGAATTATTCAAGCATCGATTGACCACTTATAAAATTCAATGAATTTCACCAAGTTTTCTACCTACAAGTCCTCAATTCATTCAAAAATAATTAAGGACGACCATTTTCAAAACGGTCCTTTATACTCGAAGTTATCCCAACAAATAGGGTATAACTCAAACATTAAGAAATGGAATCCAGTATTCCTAATAATAACTTAAGACAAAAGGCAAATGTTATTCATCCATCAAGATAAAAACCAACGTGATTGCTTAGACAATCTCTTATTGCCTAAAATAATCTTAAAGCTCAAAGATTTCAAATTCGAGAACTTTGATATCTCAACTTTTCAGATTAATAGTCTTTTATTCATTTGGAATACTTCCATATCTAAATTTTGACTAAAGTAAGATATAGGTAAGAAACCATGTGCCTCTTTGAAAAATCAACCAATACAAAAACTGGTTTAAATTATAGGCAAGTAACTAAGTCTTCCTTCCATTCGTTTAACGTATCTCACCCATGAGATAGGAGAACATCTTTCAGTATTTGAAACCAGTTACGGTTCAAGTGTAGTCCTTTCATTTGAATGGATCCAGTAGAGCATAAATTGCTCCCACTCAAAAGAAGCAATTTTGGATAATCACTTCCAAGTGATAAGTCAAATGAATAACTACCCCTTGAACCGGTTTACACTAATACGTTCAAATACACAAAGTTCAGTTTATCTAGTAAATACATATTTCGAAAGATTGTATTTATTGATTTAATAAGAATTTTTACTTTCATCTCATTGTTCATTCAAGAACATAAACCATTAAACATTATATATCTTCCAAAGATATATTTTCTTTCGTAATCATGTTTCTAAACACATTAGAAATAATGTTAAGACAAACTCAACTACTTGATCACATTGTCTAAGGTAACTTAGGTCAAATCGACATCTGACCCTAGCTTTTAGATGTTGAAAATTACTATTATTGAAGGTTCACAAAATATGCATTCAATGTTAACAAAAATTTCCACATGGAAATTCAAGGGGTTAACTTGAGATGCATTGAATCCCATCATATCCAATAAATCGAGTTACTGCCCTTAACACAATTATACATATAAGAGTGTTAGAAATAACTGATACTCAGATGTTTCATTACATGGATCACGAAATGATCGTGTAGATATTCATATCCTTGGTCTAGTATCAGAACCTTATGTTCATCGATACATTTGATTCTCTAGAAATTCAAAAACACTGAAGTATTTTAATTTTACAAGAGATCAAAATAAAAATAATCAAGGCATGTAATATCCTTATAAAAGTAATGAAAGGACGGATTCATCCAACCTTCACTAATATTAAATCACTAGAATCGATCAAAATGGAAGTTTAACCGCAACGGCCTAACGAAATAGTTCTGGTGTCTTGTTTCAATTGAAACAGTGCAAGGGCAAACCAATTTTCAGAAATGACTTGTAAAAGTCTTCTCATTGGTTTAGTGTTTCCACTAGCCCAAATTGACCTAAACATATATGCCTTTAACATATTTCGTGATGCATCAGGTGTTGATTGTACAACAACAATAAACTATGCAATTGAAACGTTTAGTCAAGAATGACACTTCAAACTATCGTTAAATGTCTAGAACATTTAAGTATCACTCAAAATGATACTAATCAAGTCAACGATGAATTCAAGTCTAAATCCAATCCAAGAACAACTCAACAGTCAAGTTTAGTTTCTCGAAGGTACACAAATGTAACTTAATAAACTTGAGTGAGGGCGCAAACACTTTTCAATTATTAGTTACCATAAACCTATTGTCCACATAGGATAAGGTTAGTAACGTGTTTTCGACAAAACAATAATTATAACAGTGTTATTGAGTGCTACCTTTTCAACTTCATCCATTGACGAGTGAGAGAACCAAAAAAAATATGGTAAATCGAGCACTTATAGTCCCATGCCGTTTCAGATTATCAAAATCCGGCAGTCATTGTTCTTCCAACTTGAAATATCTTCAGTCTCCTTTATTTCATTGCCTCTATTAATCTAGTTTTATTTTTCTTAGAGCCTATGCCCCTTTAAAAATAGATTTTGTCACAAGACTTCAATTTTTGGTCTAGAAACACCAAATAACTTTTTAAGAAGTACAATGAAATACTTGCCATTTGAGAAAGTCGTTTTACAGATATGTAAATCGACACGACCTTTGAATGGTCTTTAAAATGGAATGAGACTGAAATGAACATGAATTCAGTAACTCAAAAGAGAAGAATTATGACTTGACTTTTAATCATTCATTAAGTTTGACTTTACTCTCATAAGTATCCAACATACTAGACAAAAATATTTGTCCAATTGGTCAAACTTTAAAAGTCCAACGTCTACCTTGTTAGAGTTGTATTTCTATACTGCTCCCTAAGGATAACGTTCTACGATGCCATAATTTCAAGACTAGAGCGGAATCATGTCAAAAGACATGAAGAAAGTCTATGATCTCTTTCTCAAGTAATAAGACCACAACAGGTCTTTAATGACTTGATAGATGTTCTCTACAACATCACATATTCCTACTCAAATTCTAAATCAACATCGACAAAGTGTTGCAGCTTTGTCAATGAGTACTTTTTCAAGTACTCATCTAATTAGAATCTATTGCCATGATCTGTCAATATAGAGATATCATTTTAGCCCATCTAAGTATAGGTGATTTTATACATAGCAAACTGAACTCGTTTTAAATCCCATAAGGTACAAAATCGAAAGGGTCACTACGTGGCCCAATCATCTCCCATATCCAAATGATCATTATCACTAATTCAATCCCTTAGTATAAAATCTAGTAGTTCCAGGTGAGAATTACTTAAATTCTTCCAACCTAGGAACTCCCACTCGAGTACTAATTCAAAGTACTTACAAGTATTTAGTGTGCATCGTGTTACATCTTAACACGACTCAATAAAGTGCACATAAGGAGATAAGCGTATATCAAACACGCATCGAAGTAATATCACATAAACGTAATCATGTGATCAATTAAGAGTCACCTTCGAAGATTTTAATGTCAAAGCCTCAAGGGACAAAAACTAACGATACTTGTCTTACTTAAAAGAAGATTGAGTGAAAAACTCAGATTCTTAGAAAAAATTTTAAAGTTTTCAAAAACTTTTAGAAGAGAGATAAAAAAAAAATTATTCAAAATATCTTTTCTTCAAATAGTTCGTAAGACAAATTTTAAATTTCAAGAGGGAAATTTATTACGTCGTTTTTCAACCAATTAGATAAACGACAGATTCATTCCATTAAGATGGAATTCAATCGTTTAGTTTTCTTCTCTTAGCCCTCGGCTAAAGAAGCATCCCTATTGCATCAACTTTAACGTTTCAAGTCCATGACCACGAAACTCGTAAGTGTGCATAAACTTTATTAGAATTATTAACATTTTGCAACTTGCATAAATTGCAAAAGAGGTTCAGATTCTTATTCATATTGTCGCTGTCCCACTAAGTCCGGCATACGTCACGTTCTCAAACTTAATTGAGTTAAATATTAGATCAAGCTCATAAGCTAATCAAAATACCTTAACTCATGCTCATAAAAGATTTTATATATTACACTTATTATTGCTCACAAGCAAACCAAGTTCTAATTTCACAAAAAACGAAAAAAAATAATGATGGAAAAACAAATTTTCCAATTTAGAAAATAAAATTATTAGAACGTCATAAATAAGTGTTGAAGTACTTCCTTTTGAAGTCAAACGTTTGAAAATATTTTCAGAATTTTCAAAAGTATAAAACAAATATTTTCTTGATATAAAATGATTTTAAATCATTTTCTACATGCATTAGAAAATTGAAATTGGCTTAAAGTGTTGCCAAACACTCCCACTTGCAAGCCATTTCCTCAAAAATATTTTTCTGGACCAACATAAAAAATTTCAAAATTTCCTTCAAAGAAAAATAATTTTCTATTTTAAAACATTTTCCAAGCATCAAAAATCAAGAAAAAAATTTACATTCTGAAAAAAAAATAATTTAAATTCACCAAACAATCAGAAATAAAATTCTGAATTCATAGAATTTTTCGGGCCAAAAAAAAAAAAAAAAAAAGGAACACCGGAATACGCCGCACTTGCGCGACACTGCCATGCAGTACAATCGTTGACGTGACAGTTGACATATCATGCCACGTGGATATGCACATTGTGCTGAGCACACATGTGGCGCCTAGCTGGCTGCCATGTGTGTGCTGACTGGGTTGTTGACCAAATCAACACCTTCACGCGATTCACACGCGTCGTCCTAACGGCGTTTCCCTACGAAACGCTTCCAGCTACCCCAACGTTTTTGGGCCTTCTGATTCCTATGAACTCGGTTTTTCATTTTGACCTTCGGAAGTACTTGTTTGAGCAACCAACAGCCGCGATCGAGAGTGGGTATGAACAAAGTAAATGTTCATCTTCTTCAAATTTCCAACAACTTGAAGAAATGCGACATGAACTTCGATTGGCAATATCTCCTTCGTTATAAGTCCGAATTACGCATACTATATATGGTTAGAAACCTCTTGACGAGATCTTTCTAACGGTACATGAATCATCTTATAAGCCGCAACATATAATCCGCAGAAAATTAAAGAAATTTCGGCCAAATAATAAACAAAAAATCATATCTCAATTTCTACATATCCAATGAGCATGAAATTTTGCAGAGATGATAAACAACATGTAAGCATGCTATGTACAAATTTTCGGACCAAAATAATAAACACATTTAAATCCGCAAATAAAATGTCAAACAATTTAGACATATATGGCAGAAACTTGAATTGACCATATCTTTCTCATTTCTAATCCAAAAACAGATTTCCATACATGGCTGGTAAGATAATTTCAAGAGGATTCTAATGGTATATAGCACGTCACATGAATCCAAGTATTGAACCGGGAATCCGCATTTAAAGTTTCAGCAAATAATTCAATCAATAATTTTTTCAGAACAAATTTCTCAACAAAAAAATCTGAAAAAATACAGTTGCATTCAAGAACTTTAAATCATGCTCCACTAAAAAATTTCATACCATTCTAACGAGCGAATCACAAACTTCCATTAAAGGTCAAGCATGAACATAATTTCAAATTTCATGAAATTACTAAAATTAAACATGCTTTCAAACACCACATAGCAAAGGAACTCAACCAACAATGGCTCTGATACCAATGTTGGGTTTTAAATCCGAATCAACCGTAAAATCACTTACTTGAATCGGATCGAATAATCACCGGTTGCTTGAAGTGGATTACCCGGAGAGAATTCTTCATTCGCCATTTGATCTAACCGTGGTTGAATCACCGATGCTCTCACGTTTTGGTGCTCCCGATCAAGACACAAATCACGTACGGAAATGATCCATAATTCACAATCCAAATGCCCCAATTATTATTGATGATATGTTCATATATATTACCCGGAATATATAATATGATCATTTACCCGTATTAGTGTGCTAACTATATATATATATACATAATATATATATGTGTGTATATAGGGAGAAGAAATAGAAAAGGGGGAGAGGTCCATTTGACCTCTCTTCTTTCGGCAACCATGGAATTGGAGAAGAAGTCCCTTGTGGACTTCTCTTTTCTTTGAACTAGGGGGGAGCCGAATGCTCCCCCACTTACCATTTAATGTGGGAGTTAATTTCCCCACTAAGTGGGAAGTTAACTCCCCATTAGGGAGTGGTTAATTCCCTCCCTTTTCTTTTTTAAATTCAAAAATGAACCGGGTCGGGTTAGTTCGAATGGGCGTACCCACCCATCTCAAATCAACAAAAACAAAACGGATTGATGTTATTATAAGATCGGTCCAACCTCTTTTGAGCTCTTTGAGAGTGCCTTAGCAAAGGTTTGCCTGTCCATATGATAATCGTGATTAAAAATGTTGATCAAGCAATAATAATATCAGAAAAGTAAAAATTGAGGATATCATCTGACCTTTCTTTCTCAAGTTTTGATTTCATTTCATCCAGATTTGAATTGATCTCTGAAGCCACACTATCAACATAACATATGGAGACTGATCACTTAATCTACGAATCGATCAAATAAGTATAATCCAAAGCTATTATTATTCAAGCTAAACACTAGCCCTATGATTATACTCACACTTTATCAAATTTTGATTTCAATTCATCCAAATTTCGATTGATTTCTGAATCCAACTATCAACCTAATATAACATATCTTTCAGAGACTGATCACTTAATCTACAAATAGATCAAATAAATATAATCCAAAGCTATTATTATTCTAGCTAAACACTAGCCTTATAATTTTACTCACACTTCATCAAATTTTGATATAAATTCATCCAAATTTGAATTGATCTCTTGAGCCACACTATCAAATTAACCATATATCAGAGATTGATTAATTCATCCACGAAAATAAATATAATCCAAAGCAATAGCCTGATGATTACACTCGATTCAGCTTAAATAAAATATGGCAATCAATGAAATTGCAGAAACAGAGCAAAACATTAATAGTTTAACAGATGAACTCAATGTATAGCTCGGAAATCTCATAAAATTAGATTCTAGATTTGAATTTTCACCTAGAAACAGTCTCGTCCTTCTTCTTCTGTTCGTCTATCTGCGCTTTCTCTTTGATGAGCTGAAGAGCACTCATAAGACCTTTGATATCACTACAATTTTACCCTAATTTGATTATTTTATTGTGAAAATTAATTAAAAAAAGTACTGGAGAATGCTTACCTCGAGATCGCGGCATCAAAATCAACCTCAACGTTGACGACTTTTGATTGTCTTCGCTCCGGCTTCAGAATCTCTGACTCAGAAACTCGCTTCAACCTTGCTTTTGTCGACATTTTCAAACTCTCGGCCTTTAATTTTTCAAAAAAAATTCTTAGATGTATGGTTATGTGCTCTTTTCTCTCTGTAATGGAAGTGAAGTTGGGGACAGGTGAAAAATGACGCTACTTGTAAAATTCAAAAGTAGACATAATTTTTGGCGGGAAATCACAACAAACTTAGCGGGTGAATATATCCATTTTTTGTTTTATTTTCTTTCACAAGGTGAATATAGATAGCCATTTAAATTGTAATTCTAATCATGTTATTTTAAACTAGAAATTCTTTTTATTTCTTTTTTTTTTTTAGGGAAAGAAAAATTTTACTTGTCCTCCGACCTTTAAACATTTTCCCATTTTGCACTATAATATTTGCGAGTTTTCACTTACCCCTCTCGCCTATTAAATATATTTTAGATATTTCTCTCAGATGCAAAAAGCTAGAATTTAATAAAATATTTCACTCAGCTTTAATGATATGGCTTTGAACATTTTATCATTTTGTCTTCCAACATTTGAGCCTTTTTATTTTTATTATTTAATATTTCTAATTAAATATGTATAATAAAACAAATTAAAAATTAACTAGAAATCGAAACATTATTGATTTAATTTTGAGAATTTTAACATTAAAAAATATTTTTGAATTAAAAATTAGAAATGAAAACATTATTAAATATGTCTTAATACTTAATCTTTAACTTTTTATTGAATTGAAAATTGAAAATTGAAAATTAATAATTACTAAATATTTTTTTGCAAAAGATTTAATAACATCTTGTTTTATATTAAAAATGTAACATTATTAATTTTCAAAATTATTATTTTTATTAGTCATTTTGTGAGTTATTATTGGGTTTTTGGCATTTTGCACCATAGAATTGTAGGATTTCGGCACTTTGCACTATGACTTAAAAGTTTTGACATTTTGTACCATCAAAATACAATTCATTTGGCACTTTGCACCCTAGTGTGTGTTTTAATAAAAAAATGTTAGTGGAAGGGTATAATAGTAGTTTTTTAATATATTTTTTTTGTCACTTTGCACCCTGAATATATAGATTATGCACCCTGAGAATATAGAATGTTGGCATTTTGCACCCTAAAATTATAAAATGTTGACGCTTTTCACCTTCATTTATAAATTTTGGCATTTTGCACCTCTAATGTGTTTTCCTTCAAAAAATCTCATGAATGTCGTGGGTATAAGGATAAAATGGTTATTTCTATGCACACTAATCTTAAACATGTTATTCTTAATTTAATTTTAATTTATTATAATTTAATTTAACATTATGGCATTCTCTACATTATTTACTTTATATCTAAAATACACTTTCACAAATCTAATATGTTATTATATTGCAAGTTATTTATATTATTTAGATTATCATATTAAGTCGAGGTTGAAAATGCCAAAATTATAATTTTTGGTGCAAAGTGCCAAATCCTATATGTCCATAATACAAAGTATTAAAATCTATATTTTTAGGGCGCAAAGTGCGAAAACATATAAAACAATTTTCTCTCACTCCATCCCAAAGTTGCATTGCTCAAAGTCTCATGTAATAGACTGCTGACCAATGCCTATTTCTCTTCCGGCTTTTTTTCCTTTTTCAAGAAAAACATGCATGCCAATGTTGTTTCAAGGGAAATTGCAAGATCATGTGTTATGTTAAAATTGCAAAAAACTATTCTGTGAAATTTTTATTGCGTTAAATTTCTTTGTTTGTGTTTTCAAAAAACCTTAAAAAAATACCTAATTTGCAAGAAATATGTCATTTTTTATCGACATTTTTCTAGAAATAAATTTTAAAACACTTCAAGTTGGTCCCATAACTTCACGTGATATATTTTTAAAATAATTTCTCAAACTATTAAAAGCAAATGTCTCAAACTATTGAAAACAAGAAAATTCCTTTGGCCCAAATATTTTTTAATCCAAGCTTTTTTAAGGAAAATTCTTAATTCTAAATATCTCATGGATTAAAATATTATTTTTCCTTACATGTCTTATTCTCGACATGAATTTAAATCAAAACCTTTCGGAAAAATTCTTTCCTTTATCATTTTTCTTAATCGGCCATATTTAAGTCAATTTTAATTTTGAATTCTTTCCTTATTTTCTAAGCAGCCAATTTTTTACTTGTGGGAGAATTAATCGCGCGAATGCATTGAAAATCTCTTTTATAAGGCAATTCTTTTTCATCTATATTCTAAGCCTTATATCAATTCAAAACCTTTCCAAATGAGCCGTAGGTGAAAATCTTACCTCTTAAACTAAATTTGAAAATCTCTTTGTTAAGGTAAGATTCTCTAAAGATTGGACTTGTTTTAATGCATAATCAATAGAATCTTGTCCAAGTTTATTTTGCCTCTTAACCACAAAAAATGGGACCATATATTTTAAATGTGACAAAATTATTTTCTAAGTAAAGAAATATTTTTGTGTTGAAATCTTG
Organism: Penstemon barbatus; assembly: GCA_003313485.2. Taxonomy (NCBI): domain Eukaryota; kingdom Viridiplantae; phylum Streptophyta; class Magnoliopsida; order Lamiales; family Plantaginaceae; genus Penstemon; species Penstemon barbatus. Next base: position 84,331,093 of record CM064883.1, read on the forward strand.
TACTTATTGGATCCGAATTTTTCACTTATAAATTGAGCTCTTTATAATCAATTTTTACACACCAATTTTGAGAGAAAAACCAGAGCTTTACTTTGAGAAAATTACTCTTGCTTTTTCATACTTTAATTTGTGAAAATCTTTTGAAAAGCAAAAATTCATTTTTGAATTTAATTTGCGAAAATATTTTGTGAAAAACAAAGATCCTTTTAACGGTTGCTCTTGAGAACTTTGAGATAGTTTGAGAGGTTAGAAAAAATATTAGTGAGTATACTTGTGTACATCTTACTCAAAATCATCTTACTTGTAATAATGCGATAGGAGGTGTCTTAGCAAGCAGGATTGTTTAGTGCGATAGGTTGTTTACCTAGCAAGCACATTTTTGGTGCGATAGAAAAGAGGGTTCTAGTAAGCATATGTTAGTGCGATATGCCGAAGTCTAGCAAGCACATTATTGGAGCAATATTAGGTGTCCTAGCATGCTCAATAAAATCGAGAGAGAGATTTGTAATCTTGTAATCTCGTGTAGCGAAGGTTTGTTATGCAAGCCACGTTTATAGTAAATTTTACCCAGGGGTGCTGGAAGAGAGGAAGTAGGTCATTCGGACGCGAACCTCTATAGGTGATATTGTTCTTACTTTGTTATTTTTCGTACTTTACCTTTCTAGAACATTGAACTTAATTATATCGGAACCATAAACATATATTTACTGGAACTACAAACTTCATATTAAAGTTCCTGGAACATCAAAATGCTTTCTCTGGAACATTTAACTAATTTCTGCTAGAACGAAACTTCGCCAATAAACTTTGAAAAAGTTTTTATAAACCTAATTCACCCCGACCCTCTTAGGTAGAACTTAAGTATCAAACCCCCTAGCTATTCTTCACTTAAAAATCTCAAGAAAAAGTTTACACTTGCATATTACTCTTTAAACACTCTTGAAATTTGAAGCCTTAAATTTGTTACAATCTATAAATTTTATCCACCTTTGCTCTTACCTGAATTTCTTTGAGAGAAAAAGAGGTTTATCATAGTTCTTATATTTAGCTCTTTACGAGAGTATTGAGCAGTTCTTATTGTTATTGAGAGTTCTATTAAAAGCATAAGATCGAAGGATCTAGGGATTGAGTATTGTAATAGACACAAGGACGAAGGATCTTGTGGGCTCGTTCATGGCCGGTTCTAGACATTTGGGGGGCCCAGGCGAATTTCAATTTTGGGGCCTTTGGTATAAAAAATATATAATCAATTTATTTTTTTAAATGCAAAAATATTAATTAAATATTAACATATTTTTTCTCTAATAAATTATTTTTTAGATAGATAATTAAATCTAACATATGATTTTTTAGATAGATAATTAAATAACAAATTTATTAACTTTTAAATGATTCAATCGTGAATCTTTTTGTATAATTTTTAATATTAAAAATATTATTTTAGCCGAAGCAAATTTTACAAGCATATGTACATCCTTAACTCTATTTCATTCTTTTACAAATATCATAATTGATTGCTTGCCTTTATTTCATTTCGTGACATTCTTAACTCTATTAATTTTATATTATCATGTATAGAAAGAAATTATATATCATATATAAAACTAAGAAAAAGATACACATATATATAAAAATATAGATGGAGCTAGACAATTTTATTGGGGGGGGGGGGGGGTGAAATTCTATTTTGCAATGTACTAAGTGAGAAAGTAATAAGCAGAAAAATCATATTATAAAGAAAAGAAAAGTATTCTTTTCATAATAATTAAGATTTTTTTTTGAAGTACTTAATAAAATTGACAAGATATAAGTAAGATTAAAAGAATAATTATTACGAAAGGGAAATAAAAAAGACGAACATTATTACAGAAAAAAAATTAAATAACATAAAACAATCAAATATAAGAAAAATAACTCAATACTAGGATTTGAACCCTAGACTTATCACTCACTCATCAAGAGAAAGTCTTACCAAGTGAGTTAAGTTACATGTTATATACATAAAATTAATAATATTTAATTTTTTAATTTTCCTAAAGATCTAAACATAAATCTTGGGGCCCTCTGAACCAGGAGCCCTATGCGCGGATCCAAGTTGCCTAACACTTGGGGCGGCCCTGGTCTCGTTTGATAGACACAAATCACGCAATTTCACGCAAGAATCATATCTAAATTTATAAAGTGTTCTTCGTCCGCTAGTCACAAATAATTTAGAAATATCAAGAAAGTCCAAATAATATAGATATCTTGGCTTGTCCTCGAACATATTGTTTATGTAACTTCCAACAACAGCATTAATTGGAAGAACAGTAAGGCCAAGTCAAGCAAGAACTAGTACGTTGTGACAACACTTGAATTTTCGTATTCTAATAGATTGGAGTAAGGACGGATCTAGGCTCAACTTTTGAGGTGGCCAAGTTCTTATGACTAAGTGAAATTTTTTAGGAAGTTCTAAAGGATGAGTACAACCTAAAATGTATTTAGAATACATCTTCACTACGGTAGAATTTGTCGGGTAAAAATACAACATATATATGCAAATTTTAAATTGAACCAAATACTAGAAGAGACAAAGTTTAAGAATAGCATCAAGGAACCCCACCCCAACTTGTACTTAATTGAAATATTTTGACGCGTTTGTTGAAAAATAAAGGGTAAGTTAACATTTTTTTTTCTCTTATTAAATACATACGGAGTAAAATGAATGAGAAAGAAAATATACTTAAATTTGTACTAACCTTCAAGTAATAAATTTTATAGTCATATTCCAACTAATAAATTCAGTAGAACATGCATGTTTGCTTTTCCTTGTTCGTAAAACCTTTGTTCTAAAAATGGAGGCAAGTCAGAATTCACTTATCATAATTCCATGGGTGAATTTCGATATTTCTACTCAGAAAATATAAAGCAAAATTAAAAACAAAGGTCCTATTGTTAACATTGAGAACTTGATTGAATTTTCTATTTTCTATATCGATTCCAAAGTGAATAATCTAATTACAATCGAGGGAAAAACACTTTTGATATCAAATTTTAGTTCAAAATTAAACACATTTGATATCAAGCTTTTTGATAAAACACATTTCATACCCTAATTCACACAATCTTGAAACATTTACTTTTTCTATCAATTTTCGAACAGAATTCAACTCGTGCCGTCAATTGTTGGTCTTTAAAACCAGTGTATGTTTTATCTCCCATTGTCAATTTAACGGGCACATGAGCGTCAAGTGCTGAATTTTGTTCGAAAATTGACGGTAAAACTAAATATGTTAAGATTGTATAAATCATGGTATGAAATATGTTTTTTCAAAAATCTTGATACCAAATGTGTTTTTTGAACAAAAGTTTGGTATCAAAAGTATTTTTCCCTCAATTACAATCTACATGGGCCATGTGAAAAGTATCATTTTAAGCAAATGCTAGAAACAATCATTATTGATATGTAAAGATATTCACTGGCATTTAAGTCAGAGAGGACACAAAAGTTAAAGTATCTCTTGAATTTATGCCAAAAGGTCTCAAAAGTGGATACTACAAAAGTTAAGTCTTAACAGCCTTCAAATCTCCAATCACTATTACTAATGAAAAATTAGTCTAAAACAATTTCTACTTTTCAAGAACCAGCGTGTTAAGTATATTGGTCGACCTAGCAGTACACCAATTCACATCATCAGTGTTGGAAATCGTAACAAATTCATTAACTTCACCGATATCTTCATATTTCATGGAAATCCGTCCAGCCTCAACATTCATCTTTTCTTTAAACTTGAGCAATAAATCTTCATAGGTAATATTCTTTCCAATTTCAAATTTGTATACATCAACGTTTCTATCACTCTGCTTGTAGCAGACCCCTCTCACTAGCAAATTATGAGTACCTACATTCACCTCTCGTTTATATTCAGCAGTCATTTTCTCCCCTAACAAATGTTGGTGATAACCAAGATCATCTGGCTTGTTCTTATAACTTCAGTTCTCAATACCAAGATTTGTGTGTCATAGTTAAATCTAATTTAGAAATTACAAATTAAAAAATAAAAAATTAGACACTAAATATGTACTTATGTATATAAATATTAAACTATGAAACTAATATATTAAGCAAGAAAAACTTACCACCAAGGGATTTTGCAGCCTGTTGCCACGTTCTAGCACTTTGCCCGACCACGAGGGCCTGGCGGACAAGGCATTTGATTGAGGCAAAGGCCAAAAGGGACATCACGGCATAACCAACAAGGCGGAAGCCTAGCCGGGCGCGCAACATATCACTCGGGGCGTGGCACGGGCAAGGTAGGGACTTACACGGGCGACGACAAAGTCCTTGGGCACGGGAGGGCCGTCGGGTGGCATAAGGGGCATCCAAGGGGCGGCCCCAAGCATTTTGAAGTACCAAACAGGCCCTTAGAGGTTCCGGAGGATTCTAGAGGGTTCCACACAAGTCCAAGATGTTCAAGAGAGTTCCGGGAGATTCTACATGAGCCATGTGAAAAATGTAATTTTAAGCAAATGCTAGAAACAATCATAATTGATATGTAAAGATATTCATTGGCATTTAAGTCAGGGAGGATACAAAAGTTAAGCATCTCTTGAATATACACCAAGAAGTCTCAAAAGTTGATACTACAAAACTTAAGGCTTAACAACATTCAAATCTCCAATCACTACTACTAATGAAAAATTAGTCTAAAACAATTTCTACTTTTCTAGAGCCAGCATGTTAAGTATCTTGGAGGACCTAGCAGTACACCTATTCACATCATCAGTGTTGGCAATAGTAACAAATTCATTAACTTCACCGATATCTTCATATTTCATGGAAATCCGTCCTGCCTCAACATTCATCCTTTCTTTAAACTTGAGCAATAAATCTTCAAAGGTAATATTCTTTCCAATTTCAAATTTGTATACATCAGAGTTTCTATCACTCTGCTTGTAGAAGACCCCTTTCACTAGCAAATTATCAGTACCCACATTCACCTCTCGTTTATATTTAGCAGTCATTTTCTCCCCTAACAAATGTTGGTGATAACCAAGATCATCTAGCTTGTTCTTATAACTCCAGTTCTCAATACAAAGATTTGTGTGTCATAGTTAAATCTAATTTAGAAATTACAAAATAAAAAATAAAAATTTAGACACTAAATATCTATTTATGTATATAAATATTAAACTATGAAACTAATATATTAATCAAAAAAACATTTACCACCAAGGGATTTTGCAGCCTGTTGCCACGTCCCATCACTTTGCCCGACCACGAGGGCCGAGCTGACAAGGCATTTGATCGAGGCAAAGGCCAAAAAAGACATCACGGGATAACCAAAAAGGTGGGAGGCCTAGCCGGGCGTGCAACATATCACTCGGGGCGTGGCACGGGCAATGCAAGGACTTACACGGGCGACGACAAAGCCCTTGGGCACGGGAGGGCCGTCGGGTGGCATAAGGGGCATCCCAGGGGCTGCCCCTAGCATTTTGAAGTACCAAACAGGCCCTTAGAGCTTCTGGAGGATTCTAGAGGGTTCCACACGAGTCCGAGAGGTTCAAGAGAGTTCCGGGAGGTTCTACATGAGCCATGTGAAAAGTGTAATTTTAAGCAAATGCTAGAAACAATCATAATTGATATGTAAAGATATTCACTGGAATTTAAGTCAGGGAGGATACAAAAGTTAAGTATCTCTTGAATTTACACAAGAAGTCTCAAAGTGGATACTACAAAAGTTAAGGCTTAACAACCTTCAAATCTCCAATCACTACAACTAATGAAAAATTAGTCTAAAACGAGCCAGCATGTTAAGTATCTTGGTGGACCTAGCAGTACACCTATTCACATCATCAGTGTTGGCAATTGTAACAAATTCATTAACTTCACCGATATCTTAATATTTCATGGAAATCCGTCCAGCCTCAACCTTCATCATTTCTTTAAACTTGAGCAATAAATCTTCATAGATAATATTCTTTCCAATTTCAAATTTGTATACATCAAAGTTTCTATCACTCTGCTTGTAGCAGACCCCTCTCACTAGCAAATTATCAGTACCCACATTCACCTCTCGTTTATATTTAGCAGTCATTTTCTCCCCTAACAAATGTTGGTGATAACCAAGATCATCTGGCTTGTTCTTATAACTCCAGTTCTCAATACCAAGATTTGTGTGTCATAGTTAAATCTAATTTAGAAATTACAAAATAAAAAATAAAAAATTAGACACTAAATATCTATTTATGTATATAAATATTAAACTATGAAACTAATTTATTAAGCAAAAAAACACTTACCACCAAGGGATTTTGCAGCATGTTGCCACTTCCCAACACTTTGCCCGACCACGAGGGCCAAGCTGACAAGGCATTTGATCGAGGCAAAGGCCAAAAGGGACATCACGGGATAACCGAAAAGGTGGGAGGCCTAGCCGGGCGTGCAACATATCACTCGGGGCGTGGCACGGGCAATGCAAGGACTTACACGGGCGACGACAAAGCCCTCTGGCACAGGAGGGCCGTCGGGTGGCATAAGGGGCATCCCAGGGGCGGCCCCCAGCATTTTTGAAGTATCAAACAGGACCTTAGAGGTTTCGGAGGATTCTTGAGGGTTCCAAACGAGTCCGAGACGTTCAGGAGAGTTCCGGGAGGTTCTAAATGAGCCATGTGAAAATTGTAATTTTAAGCAAATCCTAGAAACAATCATAATTGATATGTAAAGATATTCACTGGCATTTAAGTCAGGGAGGATACAAAAGTTATGTATCTCTTGAATTTACACCAAGAAGTCTCAAAAGTGGATACTACAAAAGTTAAGGCTTAACAACCTTCAAATCTCCAATCACTACTACTAATGAAAAATTAGTCTAAAACAATTTCTACTTTTCTAGAGCCAGCATGTTAAGTATCTTGGTGGACCTAGCAGTACACCTATTCACATCATCAGTGTTGGCAATAGTAACAAATTCATTAACATCACCGATATCTTCATATTTATGGAAATCCGTCTAGCCTCAACATTCATCCTTTCTTTAAACTTGAGCAATAAATCTTCATAGGTAATATTCTTTCCAATTTCAAATTTGTATACATCAAAGTTTCTATCACTCTGCTTGTAGCAGACCCTTCTCACTAGCAAATTATCAGTACCCACATTCACCTCTCGTTTATATTTAGCAGTCATTTTCTCCCTTAACAAAATATCTATTTATGTATATAAGTATTAAAATATGAAACTAATATATTAAGCAAAAAAACACTTAGCAACAAGGGATTTTGCACCCTGTTGCCACGTCCCAACACTTTGCCTGACCACGAGGGCCGAGCTGACATGGTATTTGATCGAGCAAATGCCAAAAGGGACATCACGGGATAACCGAAAAGGTGGGAGGTCTAGCCGGGCGTGCAACATATCACTCGGGGCGTGGCACGGGCAATGCAAGGACTTACACGGGCGACGACAAAGCCCTTGGGCACGGGAGGGCCGTCGGGTGGCATAAGGGGCATCCCAGGGGCGGCCCCCCAGCATTTTGAAGTACCAAACAGGCCCTTAGAGGTTCCGGAGGATTCTAGAGGGTTCCACACGAGTCCGAGACGTTCAAGAGAGTTCCAGGAGGTTCTACATGAGCCATGTGAAAAGTGTAATTTTAAGCAAATGCTAGAAACAATCATAATTGATATGTAAAGATATGCAATGGCATTTAAGTCAGGGAGGATACAAAAGTTAAGTATCTCTTGAATTTACACCAAGAGGTCTCAAAAGTGAATACTACAAAAGTTAAGGCTTAACAGCCTTCAAATATCCAATCACTACTACTAATGAAGAATTAGTCTAAAGCAATTTATACTTTTCAAGAGCCAGCATGTTAAGTATCTTGGTGTACCTAGCAGTACCCCTATTCACATCATCAGTGTTGGCAATAGTAACAAATTCATTAACTTCACCGATATCTTCATATTTCATGGAAATCCGTCCAGCCTCAACATTCAACCTTTCTTTAAACTTGAGCAATAAATCTTCATAGATAATATTCTTTCCGATTACAAATTTGTATACATCAAAGTTTCTATCACTCTGCTTGTAGCAGACCCCTCTCACTAGCAAATTATCAGTACCCACATTCACCTCCCGTTTATATTTAGAAGTCATTTCTCCCCTAACAAATGTTGGTGATAACCAATATCATCTGGCTTGTTCTTATAACTCCAGTTCTCAATACCAAAATTTGTGTGTCATAGTTAAATCTAATTTAGAAATTACATGTGACGCTCCGAAATTTTACAACTAAGAAATTCAAAATATAAGTATATATACACACACACAAGAATAGTAATATAATACAAATTTTATCCAAGTCAAATATGTATATTATTATTTCTAGTAATTATAATTTATTGACTTTAGTTTGTGTGGGTGATATTTGAATATTTAGTAACTAATGAACTAAAATAGAAGAATATAAAAGATACATCCCTTATATGCATGATGATAAAATGCACTTCCATTAAATATGTAATTATGTCAATAACTCTTCATTTCTCTAAAATAGATTCATTTCACAAACCCTTATATTCTCCAACAACAAGAAGTGAAGGAGTTGACCATCTATGGAAATTTCAAAGTGTAATGTGTGAATTGGAGTCTTGAATTGAAGGTTGAATATGATTAATTGTTAGTTGAAGTGTTAAGGGTAGTAGAAAGCTTTAGAACTTCTTCAATTAAAAGCTTGCATGGTAGGCTTAGGGTTCGAATTTTAAAGATCAGAAGGTATCATTGGAAATCTTGAGACGTCCTCTTCCTAATGATGGTGGTTCTCGCCGGTGGTAGTCGGAGATGGTGGCCGGAATCCGGCAAAGACGACAGACTGTGCACTGAATGTTTCAGGGTAATTTTGAGATCCTTAGAGCTAGAATTTGGCTTCGGGTTCTTCATGAAAGTTGTAGAGGAGGCTGATTAGTGTAGGAATGATCAATTGATTTTGTCTTAAAGTGATAATGAGATGGCATAATCAAGGCGGAAGCAGCAGCAGCCCAGAATCTGTGGAAAAATGTATGGTGCGATCATAACTTCGAAGGAGATTTTGACTTGTTTAAAAAAGAAATCTGGAAATGTTTTCTTCATAAAAGTTGTAACATCAATAAATATAAGGAGGTATTATTTTAAAGTAGCAATTATAGTTGTATTAGAACAGAATTGAGTTAAAACCGAAGTTGTATGAATCTGTCAAACAGGGGACAGAAATTCAATGTAACTTTTAGAGGCTCTGTTGACAAAGTTGGAGTGAGAATTTGGGGTCGATGTCTTCTTCAAAGTCGTAGATATCGTTGATAGCTTTGGAACGGAGTGAATTTTGGATCGATCGGAGATTCATGGGTTACGCGGTGCTGGTTGGAATAAAAGGTGGCAGCAGGTAAACTCTTAATTCCCTTTCGAACGCTTAGCTTCAAATTAAATTTAGACATACTTTTTAATTACTTATGAGTCTGAAATTATGAAGATCAAGTATAAAAATAGATGTTGAATGACTTGTGATTAAGATCATATTTGATTTGGGTAAAAATGATAGATTTATCTTATCATCAAATAAGTTTCAGTAGAATCGGAAGTACCTTAGCAAATATGTTATGAAATGGACTTCACCGGTTATCATGAGTCGAATAAATTACAAAGTTCGGATAAATATAGTGGATATCTCATTAAGTATAAACTACTTGTATAGGTGTTGAACGTGTCGTTGGTCACACTCAAGAATAGAGCTTAAAGTTGTTATGTAACGCATCGTCGGAGATCAGGTGAGGGATTCTATCCATTTATTTCATACACTTTTGGCACATTGCCCTGAGGAAATTGAACTTGATTAATTGTTATCTTGCATTACTGTTTTTCCTGAAAATTATCAACTTGCCATGTTCTCATCATTTGATCATTTTATTTAACCATGATTGTTTTGAAATTCATTGTCGAGCATTAGTAATATCCATTCTATCGGTTCCATGAACCGTTTACTTCTCTCGGAATCGAATATGAAATGATAAAATTTTTCTTAATTCCTCTTGCAACCTAATGATACTTTAATTCATATCTCTTCTCGTTATTGAAATGAACTTCTAGTTCGATTATCTTCTCGTTATCATAACTTCTGATTCACTTACCTTCTCGTTAGCTCATTAGAGTTTAATTCAACTAACTTCTTGTTATCTTTGTCGAAATCCAATCTGGATGAATTCTTGCATATTATTATATCTCACATACCACTTGAAATCATATACATGTTTTCTCAATTCTTGTGGAAATTGATACAGAAAGTTTATATCTTGTTATTGGATTATCAATTGAAGGGAGAATCAGCAAATAATTGTTTGCTATCAAATGACGGACAAGAAAAGGAAATAGAAGAAGAGGAAATTCCCAAAATTGTAGATTAGGGATTTTATTTCTGTTTTTGAAATGTGTTCACACTTTGTGTTCACACCTTTCACCTTTTTACCGTTTTTAGTCCACCGCCTATTATTTTGTATAAATAAGTCCTCACTTTTGTAATTCTGTAACAATTCAATATTATTCAACTTAGTTTTCAGATTTAATATCAATAATATTTTTGCATTCTCTCGTTTGATTTTACAATCATCTTCATACATTCAAATTATGAATACAAGATTATCATCTAACATGGTATCAGTAGTTTCAAATTAATTCTTCTTCCTACCGCTGCAATTACTCCTGTTCTTCATCACTGCCATTGCTCCAGTTTTCATTCACTGCCGTACAAGCAGCTTCCTTCTTTTTCCAGTTTTCAAGAAGTTTTGGGTTCTTCTCTTTCCCTTTTTTTTATATATATATATTTTTTTTTCTTTTCTTTGTCTCAAGATTCTGTTTCTTGATTATTATTCTTCTCTAATCTTTCTTCCATCATGACTGAGGCAACATCTTCCAATCCACCCAAACGTCCTCCTGTTGAGGACCCTTGTAGTCCTTACTACCTTCATCCTGCGGACGGTCCCGGTTTAAACCTGGTCAATCAGAAATTGAATGAAGACAATTATCAATCTTGGGCTATTGCAATGTCCATGAGTCTTGAAGTCAAATATAAATTGGGTTTTGTGGATGGTTCTCTTCCCAAACCCACATCTGATCCCGATCTCATCAATTTCTGGGAACGTAATAACACTATTGTGTGTTCTTGGCTTTTCAATGCTGTTTCTGATGAAATCAGATCCAGCATTCAATATCACAAATCCGCATCTAATATCTGGAAAGAATTGAGAGAACGTTTTAAGCAAGGGAATGGCCCTCGTCTTTATCAACTTCGCAGGGATCTACTCAAACTCACCCAAGAACATAACACAGTTAATACCTACTACACTAGATTCAAAGTCTATTGGGATGAAATACTCAATTCTAGACCAGCATGCAAATGTGGAGAATTAGAAGTTTATTTTCAGAATGAGTATCTTTTCATATTTCTCATGGGATTAGATGAATCCTATGCACAAACAAGAAGCCAAATCTTACTTTTAGAACCCTTACCCACTGTTAATAAAGCATTGGCCCTTATTTCACAAGAAGAGAAACAAAGGGCCTTACTCCCTGCCCCTTCAAATCCTGACACCAGAAATTCAATGGCTTTTGCTTTAAAACCCTCTCAGTCCTCACTTCCCAACTCTACTCCCAGATCTCCTATACCTTATGTTCCTAGACCACCAGTTTATCAAAACCCCACTTACAGGCCTCCCTACAACCCAGCTTACTCACAAAAACCTGCCTCCAGTCCTAATTACAGAGGCAAATCCAGACCCTACTGCACTCATTGCAACCTTCCAGGACATACTGTTGAAACCTGTTTCAAAATACATGGCTACCCACCAGGCTACAAACAACCTAATTTCAGACCTACTAATTCTACCTCTTTATCATCTCCTTCAACAGTAACTGAATTTGTACATGCTCTCACTCCTGATCAATTTCAACATCTTTCCAACATATTTCAGTCCAAACAATCTACTTCTTCCCCATCCATACAAGAAGACTCTACAACTGATGCTTTCAATATGGTAAACAGTTCAGGTATCTTTTTCTCTTCTCTCCATTTACCATCTAATTGTTGGCTAGTGGATTCAGGGGCCTCTAGCCACATATGTCATGATTTAAAACTATTTTCTTATGTTACACCTATTCACAACACTAGTATCACCCTTCCTAATAATACTTCTATCCCTGTTCATTTTACTGGAACTGTTGTTATTAATTCTGTTTTACAATTACATGATGTCTTATTTGTTCCCTCTTTCAGATTTAACCTCTTATCTGTGAGTTCTTTGTTACAGGATAAATTGCACTCTATTGTTTTTATGCCTGACTCTTTTTACATACAGGACACATTAACCAAAAGGAAGACTGGACAGGGTAGTTTACATCAAGGACTCTACATTCTCACAGCTTCTAGTTCCCCTCCTTCCATTAATAACATTTTCTGTAATAAAGTAGCTACTGCTCAAACTTGGCATGCAAGATTAGGCCATCCTTCTATTTCTAGATTAGCTAATTTGAAATCTGTTCTTCATTTTACAGACAATATTAATCCTACTTCTTTTCATTGTGACATTTGTCCTATTTCTAAGCAGAAACGTTTACCTTTTCCATCTAATAATAATATGTGTACTACTGCTTTTGACTTGATACATTGTGACATATGGGGGCCTTATCACATGCCTTCCCATTCTGGTTTTAGATATTTCATTACTATTGTGGATGACTATAGTAGGTTTACTTGGATTTATTTAATCAAACACAAATCTGAAGCTGGAACCATTATACCTCATTTTGTTAAACTCATTCAGACTCAATTCCATACAACAATTAAAACTTTCAGGACAGATAATGCAAAGGAACTTCTCCTAACAAATTTTTTTAATAATAATGGCATCATACATCAATTTTCTAATGTACAAACACCACAACAAAACTCAGTGGTGGAAAGAAAACACCAACACATCCTCAATATTGCAAGGTCTCTCCTTTTTCATTCTAAACTCTCCCTTAAATATTGGTCAGAATGTGTACTTACAGCTGTTTTTCTCATGAACAGGACCCCTTCTCCTCTTCTTAAACTATCATGTCCTTATAATTTGCTTTACAATAAAACTATTGATTATTCTTTTCTTAGAATTTTTGGTTGTCTAGCCTATGCCTCCACATTACAAGATCACAGGACTAAATTTGAACCTAGGGCAAGGCAGTGTACTTTTATTGGTTATGCCCCTGGCATCAAGGGTTATAAGTTACTTGACAATACTACACATGAAATTTTCTTTTCTAGGGATGTTGTCTTTCATGAAGACATTTTTCCCTTTCATTCCCTACCTTCTACTACTAATGAAAATAATCCTGTCTTTCCTAATTATTCTACTCCCTCTCCTCTCTTTGTTTATGATCCTCCTCATCCCACACACTCCCCTGCTCCCATTAATCCTCCACCACCCTCTGCCTCTATTAATCCTTCCTCTTCTATTCCCCCTCCCACTGATTCCTCTCAACATAGAAGATCCTCTAGGCCTACTAAACTTCCTTCTTACCTCCAGGACTATCATTGCAACATCTCATCCAAATCCACCACCACCTACCCATTATCTTCTGTTTTGACTTATGATCATATATCTTCTAAATTTAAGGAATTTGTTTCTAACATATCTACTGTTTCTGAACCCTCTACTTACAAACAGGCCATCAAAAGTAAAGAGTGGGTACAGGCTATTAATGAAGAATTACTTGCTATGGAAACTAACAAAACATGGGTGGTTACTTATCTTCCACCTAATAAACAACCTATTGGTTGTAAATGGGTCTTTAAGGCCAAAAGGAAATCTGATGGCACTATTGATAGGTTCAAGGCCAGATTAGTGGCCAAAGGCTTCACTCAGACTGAGGGAATAGATTATTTAGACACTTTTTCTCCTGTAGCTAAACTAGTTACAGTCAGGGTTCTCTTAGCTATTTCTACTGCCAAAAAGTGGTTTTTACACCAACTAGACATAAATAATGCTTTTTTGAATGGGGATTTGACAGAAGATGTGTATATGGAATTACCTCAAGGCTACTCCATTCCACACACACAAACTTCTCCAGGTAATGGTAAACAAGTTTGCAAACTTCTTAAATCCATCTATGGCCTTAAACAGGCCAGTAGACAATGGAATATTAAACTTACTACTGTTCTTAAGTCTATGGGATTTTCTCAATCTCTATCAGACTACTCTCTTTTCACTAGAGGTTCTAATTCTTCTTTTATTGCATTATTAGTGTATGTAGATGATATTATTCTTGCAGGTCCTAATCTTGATATCATTTCTACAATTAAAACTCAACTCAGTTCTCATTTTAAACTTAGGGACTTAGGGACCCTTAAGTATTTTCTTGGTATAGAACTTGCTTACTCTTCTGCAGGATTGGTTATCTCACAAAGGCAGTACACTCTACAACTACTTGAAGATACAGGATATTTAGCTGCTAAGCCTGCTTTACTGCCTATGGACCCTAACACACATTTATCAAATGACAGCAACAACTTATTACCAGATGCTTCTTCATACAGAAGACTCATTGGCAGACTCATATATTTGACTCTAACACGTCCTGACATAAGCTTTACAGTGCATAAACTTAGTCAGTACCTATCCAAACCAGCTACAAGTCATCTATCAGCAGCTCATCATCTACTACGCTACCTTAAAGGTTCCCCAGGACAGGGTCTACATTATCACTCTAATTCTAACATTACCCTCTCTGCCTTCTGTGATGCAGATTGGGGCTCATGTGTTGACACCAGAAGGTCAACAACTGGATTCTGTGCTTTTTTAGGAAGCTCGTTGATTTCTTGGAAATCAAAAAGACAGCCTACAGTGTCTCGTTCTTCTGCCGAAGCAGAATACCGTGCTCTAGCTGCTACTACTAGTGAATTATTATGGTTACAACGTTTATTAAAAGACTTACTTCAATTCACTGGAGAATGCCCCGTTCTGTACTGCGACAATGCCTCAGCCGTTCATCTAGCCTCCAATCCCGTCTACCACGAACGAACAAAGCACGTTGACATTGACTGTCATTTCGTGCGTGAACATATAGCTCGCCGCCATCTCCGTCTTCTTCCCATCCGTTCAGCGCTGCAGCTCGCGGACCTCTTCACAAAGGCTCTTTCAAGACAGCCATTCTCGTACATTTTGTCCAAGCTGAGTGTCAAAAATTTGTACACTGCAGCTTGTGGGGGCGTATTGGATTATCAATTGAAGGGAGAATCAGCAAATAATTGTTTGCTATCAAATGACGGACAAGAAAAGGAAATAGAAGAAGAGGAAATTCCCAAAATTGTAGATTAGGGATTTTATTTCTGTTTTTGAAATGTGTTCACACTTTGTGTTCACACCTTTCACCTTTTTACCGTTTTTAGTCCACCGCCTATTATTTTGTATAAATAAGTCCTCACTTTTGTAATTCTGTAACAATTCAATATTATTCAACTTAGTTTTCAGATTTAATATCAATAATATTTTTGCATTCTCTCGTTTGATTTTACAATCATCTTCATACATTCAAATTATGAATACAAGATTATCATCTAACACTTGTCTTATACATGACTACGAATTCTTATTCCAAAGTTCGAGCACGTAAACCAATTACAAGTACAAGTTACAAGCTATAAGCTTAAAAGCTTACTAGAAAGTTACAAGTTCCAAGTTATAACTTGAAAGTTACAAGTTACAAGTTCCGAGGTCGCTCCTCGATGAAATATATATATATATACACAAGGATACGTGCTCCTAATCTCATTTATCTCGTAATCAACATATCTCGGTTCGTACGGATACTTTTACAGTTTTATAATTCTTTCATCATTGTTATTCTCCTATCTTCGTTTAGCTCACGTCTAACATAACTTTGTTCATATCCATAACTATACATGAAAGTTGCTCCATTTTTAAATTTACATGTGAATTGATTCAAGTACATTCTATGTTTATCATGTTCGTATTTTGGTTCATTTGTAGGAATCATACCTTATCAATCGTTAATCGTAAAAAGAATCTTATTTCCTTGGTTTGTGCTTATATCCTCACTGAGTCTTTCAAGACTCACCCTCTTTGTTTTCTTATGTTCTATTTCCTCAGGATAAGTTAGTTGTTCGGCAAGGATGTTGAGATATTTTAAAAGGATCGTTCTAGGTGTGCTAAACTATCACGGATTATGGTTCCAGACAATTTCAAGTGAACGAGGTACTTTACGAATTAGTAGAATTAGTACATGACTCGGTTTGTTTTTTTTTTTTTTTGGCCGTTCCTGCGATTTTCCTGTTGGAAAGAAATCAAATCGCAGGCGGGTGACACCTCACCTGAAAGCAGGATGCTCCCCGGTGGGGTGTCACATTACAAATAAAAAATAAAAAATTAGACACTAAATATCTATTTATGTATATAAATATTAAACTATGAAACTAATATATTAAGCAAAAAAAACTTACCACCAAGGGATTTTGCAGCCTGTTGCCACGTCCCATCACTTTACCCGACCACGAGGGCCGAGCTGACAAGGCATTTGATCGAGGCAAAGGCCAAAAGGGACATCACGGGATAACCGACAAGGTGGGAGGCCTAGCCGGGCGTGCAACAAATCACTCGGGGCATGACACGAGGAATGCAGGGACTTACACGGGCGATGACAAAGCCCTTGGGCACGGAGGGCCATCGGGTGGAATAAGGGGCGTCTCAGGGGCGGCCACAAGCATTTTGAAGTACCAAAAAGGCCCTTAGAGGTTCCGGAGGATTCTAAAGGGTTCCACACAAGTCCGAGACGTTCAAAAGAGTTCCGCGAGGTTCTACATGGGCTATGTGAAAAGTGTCATTTTAAGAAAATGCTAGAAACAATCATAATTGATATGTAAAGATATTCACTGGCATTTAAGTCAGAGAGGACACAAAAGTTAAGTACTTCTTGAATTTACGCAAAGAGGTCTCAAAAATGGATACTACAAAAGTTAAGGCTTAACAGCCTTCAAATCTCCAATCACTACCACTAATGAAAAATTAGTCTAAATCAATTTCTACTTTTCAAGAACAAGCATGTTAAGTATCTTGGTGGACCTAGTAGTACACCTATTCACATCATCAGTGTTGGCAATCGTAACAAATTCATTAACTTCACCTATATTTTCATATTTCATGGAAATCTGTCCAGCCTCAACATTCATCATTTCTTTAAACTTGAGCAATAAATCTTCATAGATAATATTCTTTCCAATTTTAAATTTGTATACCTCAAAGTTTCTATCACTCTGCTTGTAGCCGACCCCTCTCACTAGCAAATTATCAGTACCCACATTCACCTCTCGTTCATATTGAGCAGTCATTTCCTACCCTAACAAATGTTGGTGATAACCAAGATCATCTGGCTTGTATAACTCCAGTTCTCAATACCAAGATTTGTTTGCCATAGTTAAATTTAATTTAAAAATTACAAAATAAAAAATAAAAAATTAGACACTAAATATCTATTTATGTATATAAATATTAAACAATGAAACTAATATATTAAGCAAAAAAAAACTTACAACCAAGGGATTTTGCAGCCTATTGTCACGTCCCAACACTTTGCCCGACCACGGGGGCTGAGCGGACATTGCTTTTAATCGAGGAAAAGGACAAAAGGGACATCACAAGACAGCCGACAAGGTAGGAGGCCTAGCCGAGTGTGAAACATATCACTCGGCGCGTGACCCGGGCAAGGCAGGGACTTACATGGGCGATGGCAAATCCTTTGGGCACGGAAGGGACGTCGTGTGGCATAAGGGGCCTCCCAGGGGTGGCCCCAAGCATTTTGAAGTACCACACAGGCCCTTAGAGTTTCTGGAGGATTCTAGAGGGTTCCACACGTGTTCGAGACGTTCAAGAGAGTTCCGGGAGGTTCTACATAGCTCCGGAAAGGTCAAGAAGAAGCCGGAATGTGCTGGAAGGGTCCGGAAGAGCCTACTCATTTGTGGAACATGGCAGAAGTGTCTAGAACCATGTAGAAGGCTCTTGAACCATGAACACACACCGTGTACATAGTAGGACCATCAAGAACCTTGTACATAGTTCTAGATTTGGTAGGAGGTTGTAGAAGGGCCTAGAGGCTTAATTCTAACCCTTGGATCAAGTAGATCTTGGCCATCCATTAGGGAGGCTTGTAGTATAAATAGGTAGGAACGTTCATTTGTACAAACCATCCAAAGCATTCCAAGTTTGAGTGAATATAGATCATTCCATAGTTCTCTAAGTGCACTCTCATTACTTTCCCACTTACAAACTTTCTTAGCAACCCGAGACTTAGCCGAATCTGACAGAGGGGCGAAAGCAATCGTTAGGGGCGTTTGTGGTCGAGTCCCAAGCTATGCCTGCAAGAATCCACGAACATTTAAGCAGGAAATAAAGTTTATTTGGTATATGAAATTACTTTAGAAAAGCTATCCAAAAGCTTCAAACCAGGTGTGGTTTCCACCAGTCTTTTAGTGATATTTGTCCCGTCACCTGCAACCAGAACACATTATTCAAATCCTGAATTCCAGTCTTATTTTCAGCTGCAAGAATCAAAATGCATTTAAATCTATGTAATGCAGATCACACATCCAAACATATGTATATATGCATTCATGTATTTGTGTACACACATACAAATTTGTCTATGTTTAATATTCACATATCTATATAATCATACACCGACGCTCAACTATTCCGTCAAGTTTACAAAAGAAAAAATTCTGACTCGGCAGCAATTCTAGTATTACAAGAGCTATGTACAATATTTAATGCGCGGTTTAAAGATTGCTGCAGTAGGAGGAGAGGCGGGATCATCCCCCAAGATTGCTGCAGTCAGCATCCCTCTACCTACGAATCCTACATGAGCAGGGTAATGATCTCGTCCGCCTCCTGTTTCAAGCAATCAAATCCATGAAAGTCTATAAATTAGTTCTAATCAAATTAGAAGATTGACAGTCAAGAGAATTTCTCTAATAGTTTGCTTAAATGAACAATTTTAACCGTCTTTTTTAATGGGAAGCCCCTCTACACATCATATCCAATGACCTGTGTAGAATTAGCAATCTTTAGCATGTATATTCAGTTCAGTTGTTGAATGGTCAAACTAGTTAGGCGGTGAACAGGTAATTATAATGACACAGATAAACTTTAATATAAAAATGTAAGATTGATACCGCATTCAATTATTGCCATTTCTTTTTGTCTCTGACCACCAATACAAAGTCCAAATAAGTCATATCAAAAACCATTATAAAAACCAAAATAACTCATTGTGAGCAGCCTTCAATCTAGTAAAGTGATAGACATATACTTTTGTTTAGAATGTCAACAAGTTACAAGAGTCCAATTAGCCAAACCTAGTAGCCTTTCAAGATTATGCAATTGAGACAAGTTCAGTATGAACAACTTTATCCACATAACACGAGATGACTGCAACAACTGACCAAACCAAAGCAAAAAAGGAAACGGAAAAGGAAAATATAACTTTCTTATTATAAGCAGCATCCGTATTAATTAACTAATAACCAAGTAAACATATAACAAACATATACTTATATATCTACTATAATGTTCAAACGGAATAATCATATTCGGTCCATCTTTTCGGCAACATGCCATACTAGTAACCCAGCACTACATTTAAAGTACAAATACAAAGATAATCAGTGAAGTCTTGGACCTGATATGATTGCAACTTTCTTATTTGACGCAGTAGCAGCATCAAGTACAACAACTTTGCCCTACATAGAACAATATATATGTAATTAGATGGAAGCTATGCCTGCAAGAATCCACGAACATTTAAGCAGGAAATAAAGTTTATTTGGTATATGAAATTACTTTAGAAAAGCTATCCAAAAGCTTCAAACCAGGTGTGGTTTCCACCAGTCTTTTAGTGATATTTGTCCCGTCACCTGCAACCAGAACACATTATTCAAATCCTGAATTCCAGTCTTATTTTCAGCTGCAAGAATCAAAATGCATTTAAATCTATGTAATGCAGATCACACATCCAAACATATGTATATATGCATTCATGTATTTGTGTACACACATACAAATTTGTCTATGTTTAATATTCACATATCTATATAATCATACACCGACGCTCAACTATTCCGTCAAGTTTACAAAAGAAAAAATTCTGACTCGGCAGCAATTCTAGTATTACAAGAGCTATGTACAATATTTAATGCGCGGTTTAAATTAGTGATATATCCTATTCACGATTCAATAAAACACAATCACTAATAAAAAAATTTACACTAATATCAGATTGCTATACATAAACAGAAAGAAGCAAAGCATCCACAACCTCTATTTAGCAAAACGAACAGAGTGTCAAAATCAACAAGAAATTTCAATACGCCGCGCGTCAAAAATTCGAATGAACACTCACGAACGAAGCACACTCGCGCAAAAGCAATAACATCGATGAAATATTTTCAAAAAATTGAAGTTTTATTTTATTTTTCCGGCATCTTCTTTGTTCTCAGGAAGCTTGAAGTTTCCTACAAACACCGAGGATATCTTTGAACAATATAGATATTTCCCATATATATGAATGGTCGAGTCCCAAGTTATTTCTACTGGTGGATCTTGGAGAGTCAACTTGGAATTCTCCTTGGGGTAAACTTCCATAAAGCATGTCTAGATGATGAATTGATACTTACACTTTGTTGCACTAATTGTGTAGATTAAATGGAAGGAAAATGAGTTAAACAGGAGTATTCAGAATAATTTCATTTGAAATTATTCAGATTTGGAACACTAATCACCACATATTCAGTTTGATGTATTATAGTTTTATTTATCGTTTCAGTTCATTAATGGAGGTATGGGTTGCAGTCCTCAACATTACTGGTCCACTATCAAATCGGTCATTTGCAGAAAATATAGTTCCAGGTGATTTGAATAGCCTTAAATTTTTCTTTATTTTGATGTGTACCAATGCTAAATCTCTTTTAATCATTGGCAGCTCATGTGAAGTTAGGTAATGGGCCACCCTCGTACATTTGTCGACTGAGTGGATCAGCCCATGATAATTGGACTTTCTGCAACTAATAATGATTTTTCCTTGTAAATCTCCTTATAAATCTCTTTTATTTTTTCCTCGCTTGGGGCCAATTAATATATATATATATATATATATATATATATATATATATATATATATATATATAACGAGTGTTTTTCAATTCTACCAACCCCTTTTTAAGTACTTTAATTCTTCTCTCAAATAAGGAAAACTGGGAAAAGACTATAATCTTCAAGGACAGATCCCAAAATCATGAATGCATGGCATTCTTTTTTTAAAATCACAAGGAATAAATTGCTCTTTTTCATATCATAGAGTAGAAATTTCCCTAAAATAATTTATTGTGCTATTAACATACCTCATGAGTATCTAAACAGCGTTGCCAGATTGGAGCTGTGGTAGTGGCATCTAAATATATTCTGAGGCTTTGGAATCAACCATCATCACAGTGATGGAAAGCCCGGTCAAATACACAAAAGATCTTATAGATTTCTCATTTCTCATAAGAATAAATCTAAGGAGGGCAAACTGTAAATATACCTTTCCTATATATAGAGGTCATAAAATTCCCTCGAAAACATTTATGAACCTCCAATCCATAAATCTGCTGCAATTGCCAACGTGCTTCTTCAAAACAACAATTTGTAGTAAAAAACTGTTATTCACATCATTCTGGACTTCCAATAACTAGGTATCATATGAAAATATTTGTTTCATATTAGGAAACTATACTATATCACCATATATGTACCTCTATCAATATTCTCTTCAAAATTTGGGACATCATGATCCTAGTAGATGTGCGGTCAGGGGCTTTCCAAAAATCTGATTCTCCACGCTGAACATATGAGATGTCAACAAGCAATATCTTCACTATTCGGAACATCAGCCATGGATTTCTGCCAGTAAATCCTTACAATTCCAAGGCCATGATTTTCTGCACCAATTGTGCGCACCCTTTTTTATGCCCATATAGCTACCTCATTAACTATTTCTAAGATAGCACCAGTATCAGCTGTTGCTCCAGCAACCTAAAGGATGAGGACCAACCCATAAATAAGTAAATCATACAAATATACACTATAACAGAAATGAAATAAACAGAAAATGCAGAATCAACAAAATCAACCTTATGAACAAAAATAGTTCCAGCTAAACCCCTTTTTCCCATGCCTCCTTCTCTTGGTAGAGCACAGTTATCACCAACAATTACCATCTATTAATGCAATCAATGTATGCCCATCAGAAATACCTCTGATTTTCTTTATAGAGTGATTAATCATTTTGACCTAAAATAAAGACATACCTTCACTTTGAATAGGCGAATTCTAGCTAGGTGAGCAGCCTCAACAAAATTATTAAGGTAGTCAGGGTAATTTTGTCAGAACTCCAACAATGCACATCAGGTTATTTTTTATCATTGTTCAACAGAGAAGATTATAATTGATTGCATGTAGGCTTAGTTTTACACATAATATAAATAAGATGAAGAAACTTGACATATTTATTCATGTCAGAGCTTCATATTTTCCACATAAGGGAAGATTAGGTTGAGAAAATGCACCATGACAATCAGGAGGCACCCTGGAGAACCAGTCACATCTCTGATTCCCTGATGCAAAACACCTTTGGTGTGATCATCTAAAGAGATATTTAAAATAAAAAAAGGAAATTAACTGAACTTGATAAAAGATTAACGATGTTCATCTATCAACATACTTCAAGAATGGAAGCAGCAGTAGGATGAGAGGCAGGATCATCTCCCAAGATTGCTGCATTCAACATCCCTCTTCTTACGAATCTTGCATGAGCAGGGTAATGATCTCGTCAGCCTCCTGTTTCAAGCAATCAAATCCATGAAAGTCCATAAATTAGTTCTAATCAAACTAGAAGATTGACAGTCAAGAGAATTTCTCTAATAGTTCGCCTAAATGAACAATTTTAACCGTCTTTTTTAATGGGAAGCCCCTCTACATATCATATCCAATGACCTGTGTAGAATCATCAATCTTTAGCATGTATATTCAGTACAGTTGCTGAATGGTCAAGCAAGTTAGGCGGTGAACAGGTAATAACATTATGATGAGACAGATAAACTTTAATTTAAAAACGTAAGATGGATACCGCATTCAATTATTGCCATTTCTTTTTGTCTCTGACCACCAATACAAAGTCCAAATAAGTCAAAGCAAAATCCATTATAAAAACCAAAACAACTCATTGTGAGCAGCCTTCAGTCTAGTAAAGTGATAGACATATACTTTTGTTTAGAATGCCAACAAGTTACAAGAGTCCAATTTGCCAAACCTAGGAGCCTTTCAAGATTATGCAATTGAAACAAGTTTAGTATGGGCAACTATATCCAAATAACACGAGATGACTGCAACAACAGACCAAACCAAAGCAAAAAAGGAAACGGAAAAGGAAAATATAATTTTCTTATTATAAACAGCATCAGTATTAATTAATTAATAACCAAGTAAACATACAACATACATATACTTATATCTCTACTATAATGTTCAAATGGAATAATCATATTCGGTCCACCTTTTCGGCAACATGCCATACTAGTAACCCAATACTACATTTAAAGTACAAAAACAAAGATAATCAGTGAAGTCTTGGACCTGATATGACTGCAGATAATCAGTGAAGTATTGGACCTGATATGACTACAACTTTCTTATTTGACGCAGTAGCAGCATCAAGTACAACAACTTTGCCCTACATAGAACAATATATATGTAATTAGATGGAAGCTATGCCTGCAAGAATCCACGAACATTTAAGCAGGAAATAAAGTTTATTTAGTATATGAAATTACTTTAGAAAAGCTATCCTAAAGCTTCAAACTAGGTGTGGTTTCCACCAGACTTTTACTGATATTTGTCCCATCACTTGCAACCAGAACACATTAATCAAATCCTGAATTCCAGTCTTATTTTCAGCTGCAAGAATCAAAATGCATTTAAATCTATGTAATGCAAATCACACATCCAAACATATGTATATATGCATTCATGTATTTGTGTACACACATACAAATGTGTCTATGTTTAATATTCACATATCTAAATAATCACACACTGACGCTCAACTATTCTGTCAAGTTTACAAAAGAAAAAATTCTGACTCGGCAGCAGTTCTAGTATTATCAGAGCGATGTACAATATTTAATGTACGGTTTAAATTAGTGATCCTATTCACGATTCAATAAAACACAATAACAAATAATAAAATTTACACGAATATCTTATTGCTAAACAGAAAGAAGCAAAGCATTCACAACCTCTATTTAGCAAAACGAATAGATCGTCAAAGTCAACAAGAAATTTCAGTACGTCGCGCGTCAAAAATTCAAAGGAACACTCACGAACGAAGCAAACTCGCGCAAAGCAATAACATCGATGAAATATTTTCAAAAAATTGAAGTTTTATTTTATTTTTCCAATATCTTCTTTGTTCTCAGGAAGCTTGAAGTTTCCTACAAAAACTGAGGATATCTTGGAACAATATAGATATTTCCCATATATATGAATGGTCGAGTCCCAAGTTATTTCTGCTAGGGGATCTCGGAGAGTCAACTTGGAATTCTCCTTGGGGTTAACTTCCATAAAGCATGTCTGGATGATGAATTGATATTTACACTTTGTTGCACTAATTGTGTAGATAAAATGGAAAGAAAATGAGTTAAACAAGAGTATTCAGAATAATTTCATTTGAAATTATTCAGATTTGGAACACTAATCACCACATATTCAGTTTGATGTATTATAGTTTTATTTATCATTTCAGTTCATTAAAGGTGGAATGGGTTGCAGTCCTCAACATTACTGGTCCACTATCAAATTGGTCATTTGCAGATAATATAGTTCCGGGTGATTTGAATGTATTTCAATAGCCTTAAATATTTCTTTATTTTGATGTATACCAGTGCTAATTCTCTTCATTCATTGGCAGCTCCTGTTAAGTTAGGTAATGGGCCACCCTCGTACATTTGTCGACTGAGTGGATCAGCCCATGAAAATTGGACTTTCTGGTTGGAGGTAACCTAACCAACATTTCAAACTTATTTTTATATATGTATGACCATTATAGCTGGTTTTTATATATTTTCCTTCTTTGCTAGAAAAAGATACTGACATTGACATTCTTGATTACTGCGATATCTTTTCCTAGCCAAAAAGGAACATTTCACTTGCTATAAGAGTAGGTTGGTTAACATATGTCAAAAGTTCTCGTCCTTCCCTCACTTTTTCTCCATCCATAAATTATTTTTCCGTTCGTAAGCATTGATCATGTAAGATTTTTGTATTTTGTAGGTATTATCTAACAAGACTGTTGGATATAAGTCCATTCGCCTGGGATATATGTGTATGTTCTACGTTAATTGAATTCAAGTCGCATAAAAAAAGAAATTGGAAGGAGACTTTATCAAAATGAAATCATGTTTTGGACTTTGAGGGGCTTCTAGAACTTGAGAGTTTGAATTGTCCATTTATGTACAAAGAGGATATGAGGTATAATGATGTTCAACATGTGGTCTCCAAGAAGTATGCTAAAGCAACTCGAGTATTTATATCGAAGTTGGCCTTTGATTGCATGTTTTAGGTTGTTTAACTCACAATTGATTCAGTGTGTTATCATTGAGTAGACCTGTTTTGCTTATAAATTCTTGCCTACTTGAAAGTTTACTCTATTGCTCTAGTTAATTTGTTCGGATATATACTTATAGTTGCCAGGATGTGTGCCTTACAGGCAATATTTTTTCAAAATCCACCCAAGAAAATCGAGAGTACTTGGAAAGTAACACGGAATATTGAAACATTATACATAATATGATAAGTCTTATAGATTTCGCAAAATGGAGACAAACTATCATAATCTGAACAACCCGATGTTATTATTTTTTGTAAACGCTCGTTTTATGGTTTGACAAAAGCTATGTTTATTCTAGGAATTCAACGACTAAAATGATAAATAAAATAAAATTATATAAAAAAATGAGCAAAAACTGAAGTTTAATGTTCCATTACACACGATAAAATAGCTCGTCACCCTTTTCTTTTAGTTTTACTTAAGCCAGGAAACCTAACTTGGGTTCCAAAAGGCTCACAATTATTTTGACCAAACATATATCTGACCTATCCAAATGTAGCTCTTTGCATTCCAACTCCCACCCATCCTAAAGCTTTTAGACAGACTCATTCTTGAATAACAGTAACCTCTCCTTGATAATTTATGTGCCTTGTTAAAAAACTATGCGTAAATTACTATAAGAAGAATTAAGTTAAGATGCATACTGATACAGTGGCATCTCACAATCTGTTGAAAGATTTTTAGATGAAGGTGCCAAAATGGCTTCATATTCGTACACACGACAGTTTCAGAAGTCAAGTTCACAACATGAATCAAAGTCAAAAGGGCTGTGAATATTCAATGACAATTGCACTATGAAGTGTATCTATTGGACGAGTATATATGCTAAAATGGATCACTCAAGTGACCTACTTCTTAGAAGCCTTCTTCTTCGGGCCAGAATTAGCAGAAGACTGTGGCTTGGGGTACTTTTCAGCAACACTCGGTTCCAACCAATTGAGTGGGTGACGATTGAAGCATGGCCAATTAGGAATAGTAATCAGAGAAGTTAAAACAACACCTGTTGCATAAATAAGCAGCATTGTCTGAAATGATCCCAATACATAGCCAGTGATGAATCCCACTGCCGCAAAAAACACCAACATAAGCTGCATCAGTTGCTCTGCTAGCTTTTGTCCTTGCCAATCCATCTATCAACCAGTCTTTTAAAATTGAGTAAAATGGCAACATAAAACATCAAAACATGTATATACCTATAGTTGGTAAATGCCCACAACATATGAAACCAACTAGGATTGGGACCAAGGCTACAACAAGTCCCTTATGAAGTGCAAAATGTATGCTACAATATATTTTAGGTAACTCAATGATTTTATTCATATATATGACTTTAAAAAAAAGAATTCATGAATTTCGGCATTTAATTACAGTCTTTAAGCTAATTCTTACTACTTGAGGAACTCCTGTAGATAATACATGATGTTAGACATAATCAAATTTACTTGATGTATCCTGAGTTTCAGCAAAATTGCAACGTTGATTAGAAAAACCCAGAAAAATTGTAATTGACATCCTAGAACTTCTTTGAAGAGAAACTATGTGGGTATACGTATATAGATGCAAAACATTCATGAAGTTCAACTTTGTACCAAGTCAAAGGTGTATCCTGCATTCCTGAAAATATAGAAGTCTTCCACATTAACTAAGGTAAATAAATAAATAGCATATTCCAATCCCATTTGTACCCCTCGCCCCCTCTCCCCAACAAGCTACAATATTACTAAGTAAAAGAAATTCACGAACCTAATATCAAACCATTTCCCCTAAGTCAATTGAATGACACTAAACAACTATTACCCACATTCACAAACCCTAGATCGTTCTTTAAGGGAACTTTTTGAACTACTTATTGCAACCCCATTGATTGCTCCATTTTATATAAATTGCTCTTAAGCTTCAGCCAAAATGCAGCAGTTGTTTGAATATGCAATTTTTCTCCAAATTTCAAACTATTCAAGCCTCCTAAAACGAATTCAGGCACATTCAAAGTTTTTAGGTGGAAAAAGGCCGACAGCATAACTAGCACTGCAGAAATTTTTTAGGGTACAAAAACCTTAATTGACTAATGGTCAAAAGCCCAAAACCAGAAATCCTGCTCCTCAGACAAAACGATTAAAAATTAAGGGGTAGAATATCAAGATATCGATTCATTAATATCAGAAATTTCTAAAACAAAACCAACACTAGTCAAATCACATCGATCAAATAGAACAGATAAGCAATTCTTCTCAAAGTAAATCCTACAGAAAATCACGTGGGGATCAGAACAATATACGATAAGATAAGAAAGAGATCAAACGGAGCATACCTTAGAATCAATTTTTTCGAATAGCGCAAAGACTGAGAGAAAGGTGGTGAAGGATGACGGCACGTATTTAGATTCAGAAATGATATATAGCAACAATATATAGAGAAGTAAATGCATGAGATCCGAACGCAGTTTCAAAGATTTGGACGGTTGCCGAAATGTACGGATTGAGGATATCTGGGCCTTCTAGTTTATGGCCCAAATAGTTTTCACACTCTAGTTAAATGGACTCATATCTCAATAAACCTTAATGGGCCTATTTATTTATCTGTACATAGTCCATTTTGTGATTTGGGTTACCTAGGCTAAAACCAAATAAACTATTCCTGAAACTAGTTCTTGCGTCTGAAGAGGTCATCCTCATAGTTGAGACACAAAGGGGTATTATTTTGGAAAATTTCTGGTTGATTTAAAAAAATGGCTCAAGAGGTTTCGCAAAACTTTTCAAGTTCGATTTGGAAAATGGCTTCAATGGAATACTAAGATTGTAAAATATCAATAAAATCATAATTATAGGTTTTAAAATTTTAGATATGATCCAATGAAGATTTGGTTGTTGGGGAGTTATATAGGATATATGTTAAATCAGGAACTTTTACGGGTATAAAAGTAGGTGACATAATCACATCAATATGAGTGCAACTTTAATAATTTAATATTTTACTTATAAGTCAACCTCAAATCAAACTTCAAAATTAAGACAAAATGTTCATAATTAGCTTCCATCAATTGAACTATAAACAAATCTTGAATTGTTGATTTGATTTTTCAAAACAGTGAGTACAAAATTTGATACCCCTTATTATATTGATCTGGATGCCCAAGTCCTTTAAAAACCGACCATCTTAGCTCTGACTATGTGTGCAGTCAACTTGGTGAAACAGATTGTAAAGCATTGATTTATTCAATCAATTCTTTGAAAATAGTTTCATTTTATAAAGGTCAGTTTTAGGACCGTTTCTATGACTTGTTTTTTGTTTTTTTTTTTTTTTTTTTTTTGGTACAAGTTTCTATGACTTGTTGAAACACCAAAAGTCTGTAAATAATTATCAACCCAAAAATGTTGCACAAAAATGGGCTATAATTAATTAATTATCTCCCAAAACGACCTTCCAGCCCTATTGACAAACATACAGAATCATATTACTATTTCTACCACTATTTAAATTAATGGTTGGGCAGGTCATAAGATAACTTGAGTACAATACATATTATTTGGGTTTCTCAAGATTACTCAGGTCTTATACTTTATTAAATTAATTTATTTTGAGGTGAATCAAACATATTACGTAAGAATTCATCTCAATTATTGTATACTACAAGAAAAATGTATTTTAGTGACAAAATATTAAGTGACATTGTTGAAATTGTCACTTTTTTT
This sequence comes from Penstemon barbatus, assembly GCA_003313485.2. Taxonomy (NCBI): domain Eukaryota; kingdom Viridiplantae; phylum Streptophyta; class Magnoliopsida; order Lamiales; family Plantaginaceae; genus Penstemon; species Penstemon barbatus. The sequence goes on from CM064883.1 coordinate 84,360,529, forward strand.
ATATATTTAGTGACTTTTGTCACAATAATAACAGCGACAAGTGCAATAGTGACAAAATATATTTCTAAGTTACTAATAGTCATTTAGTGACCAGTTTATGGAACTTAAGGTGTCACTATTGACAATTAGTGACACCCTTTCGACGACAACCTAGTGACAATAAATATTGTCACTATAATTTAGTGACAATTTGTTAGTTGTCATTTTTGGGGTGTCACTAAATATCAATAGTGATAATTTTTTCACATTTTTTATCACTAGTGTGTCTATATATACCATTTTAATGACAATATTTATTTTTTTGTCACTTTATCATTTACTATTTTGTCACTAAAATTTAAATTATTTGTAGTGGTACAATACTGATTTGTTGATCTAACAAAGTTATATTCTAAAAACCAATGAGATTGAAAATCTAAAAATGCGATAAATGTAAAATATCAACACATATCCTAACCAATAGACTCTACAGCGTCTGCAAATGGATTACCTAGACCAACTCATTATTTTTATTTCAAGGTCTTGTATTGAAGTTTTTTGAAGCAAATATATTGACAAACTCGAATTTTCAGGGTCTTCATTGATTCATTTTTAGTATACACTAAATTTCATATGTACAAGAGTAGTGTCAAAAATTTTAATTATTTAAAAGAATTTCCGAGTCTATCATTTCATTTGACTAGGGCTGAAAATCAAACCAAGCTATTCGATACTCGGCTCGAGTTCGTTCGATAAAAGCTCGTTTGAGCTCGGTTCGTTAAACAAATCAAACAAGCTTGAATAAGATTTCTCGTTCGATAATTTTTGAAGCTCGACTCGATAATCTTAAAATTGAAAAACCACATGTAAAATACCAAGCTACTTGATACTCGGCTCGAGCTCGTTCGATAAAAGCTCGTTTGAACTCGGTTCGTTAAGAAATCAAACCAAGCTCAAATACAAAATTTGGAGCCATGCAATTTCAGTAAGATATAAATCCAACAAATCCCAAATTTCAGGGCTTGCACGTAGCCACATAAGTTGTTCTTATATTATGAATATTCAAACTTTTTTGCCTGAAGATTAGAGGTTTATATATTTGAACCAATAGACGTCAAGAGAACGTCGTGATGGAATATTTGATTGGTAGAACTAACCACACACATTATTTTGTGAACAACAGTCATTACGGGTCATGACGTTTATACCTCCGGGAGTGGCACATGGTGTCACACTACAAAAAAAGCTGTCTTCAGAAACGGCTTGATTCCAACGGAAAAAAAAGTTGTCGCTATTAGTGACGAATTTATAACTGATTACTAATTAAAACGGTGTTCTTTCAAAAATAGCAATAAATTACCAACAAAATTTCGAAAGAAAAGATTTTTGGTTGGAACTTTGTTGTTTAATTGTCGGTAAAGATGGCAGATAGCAACGGAATTGTTCCAACAGAAATAATTTGTTACAATTTTTTTGGTCAATAACAAATGTACAACTGAACAGCGACGAAAATCTAAGAAAACTATGTTTTTCAAAATTATCGACCAATTATCAACGGAATTTGTAACGAAAAATTGTCACTACAAAAAAAGCTGTCTTCAGAAACGACTTGATTCCAACGGGAAAAAAAATTGTCGCTATTAGTGACGAATTTATAATGATTACTAACGGAAACGATATTCCTTCAAGAATAGCAACAAATTACCAACAACATTTCAACTAAAAGCATTATTCATGAAAAAAATTATGTTTACTCCCAGTTCTCCGAATAAGTTTAAAACTAGTGGAATAAAAAAAAAAATCTCTTTTTCTTTGAAAAGGAACATTCAGCCCAAGAAGAATAATTCAAAAGAGGCCACAGGCAAAGTAATCAGCTTGAAGTACTATGTAAAGTAGAAAACAATATAAATAAATTTTAAGCAAGAGATAAAAACTTAAGAATTATCATTTGCAAATTGATAGGTGTCCTGGATATAATTAACAAACATCAATTAAATTGCATTCCAGCATGCCTTCTAACACCAATAGCATCATACATAACAATCAAACTAAATCCCATACAAACAAGGAACAAAAAATCTGCCATCCCATGAAAAATAGCCACATAACAAGGCGTTGCACCAAAAGCAAACACATTCCCAAAATCTCATTTCTTCTCAACACAAATATTCAAGAAATTTTTCATAGATTTTGCATCAGCCCAAACACAGAAACTCAAAACAAATGTCGGCTTCACTGCTAAAGAAGCCACAAAAGTACTAAAGGAAAAAAAATTCAAGAACCAATTTATATTAAGTGTCATAAACTATTGGAAATTTTACGAGCATTGAATAAAAACTACATCAAAGAATTCTACTTCCTCCTCCTCAACCGATCAATCATCATAGTCCATAAAATCATCACCACTGCTATGCTCATTTTCTCCACTTTCATGTATATGTTCATGTTCTTCTTCTAATAAAATATCGTCAAATTCTTTTTTGTGCTCTATATCCTCTTCATTCTCATCTACCTCAACAGTTCGACCAAGTTATGAAGGATCCACCTCTTCTAAATCACCATCGGTATCCAAAAGAATTTCTCCATCAACAAAGGATGTTTGTGACAAGATGTTTGCTATTTAGATTTAGTAACTGAACAGCGACGGAACCATCAACAAAAATATATTCCACCAATAAAAATGATAAATTACCAACAAAAAATTGGGAAAAAATATTTTTCGTAGGAATTCAGTTGTTAAGTTGTAGGAAAAAGTTATCCATAGCGATGAAATTATTCCAACGGAAAAATTACCAAATTACCATTGATAGAAATATGTTTCACGAATAATAACAATAAATTACGTTTTACGAATAATAACAACAAATTACCAAAGAATTTGAAATAAAAAATATTCTATGTATGACATTTGTTATTAAGTTGTCGGGAAAGGTGATCCATAGTAGTGAAATCATTCAGGTGAAAAAAATACGTGACTACTTCTCTTTCATAAATTTTGATCCATTTTTTCATCATTTTAACTTTTTCTTACCAATTTCACCGGTATATCCCATTTTAACCGATATCATTGATTTCCTCATTTTTTTATCAGTTTAACCCATTTTTACTTCGATTTCGTCAATTTCACTAGTCTAACCATTTTTAACGATTTAACACGTTTTTCATCGAATTTTTTAACCAATTTAACTCTTTTTACCGACTTCACTAATTTTACCAGGTATACTCGTTTTTAACCAGTTTTACATATTTTTTCACCAATTTCATTGACATAATAATTTTTTGATGAATTTAACTTGTTCTTTTAATCGGATTCACCATTTTTTCATAAATTTCACCAATTTTTTTAATTTTCCAACTAATTTCATCATTTTATAGCACATTTAACCAATTTTATAACATCGATGTTTTCACTCGTTCACCTATAAAACTCATTTTCGATCATTTTAACCAGATTTTACATTGATTAAATTCATTTTCCAATGGATTAACCAAAATTTTTAATAATTCATAAATTTCATATATTTTAGTGGCTTTTACACCTCGATAAAATTAGTGGAAAAATAAATTATTCGACGAAAAAACGTGTAAATCTGTAAATTGGTGAAAAAATGTTGAAAACGGGGTATTGAAAACGAATGATATCAGTTAAATTGAAGAAAAAAATTGGTAAATTCGATTTAAAATGAGTTTAACCTATCAGGAACATGTAAATTTGATGAAATTCGTAAAAATAATTGAAATCGGTAAAAAAAAATTGAAACATGTTGAATCAGCTAACTTAGTTAAAACTAAGTGATGTCGATGAAAAATGGTGAATGGTTAAATGAATCAAACAAATCAAGTTGATAAAATGTGTGGCGAAAATCGATGAAAATGGGTAAAAGAGAATGAAATCAATTAATTGAGGGAAAAAATGGTGAAATCAATAAAAAATGGGTTCAATTGATAAATTTGGAAAAATAAAAAAACTTATGAGAATGATGAAATAAACTATTAGGTGGCTCATATATATAATCGTCTAATGAAATTACAACAAAGCAGTCCAGCTCAAATGGTTTGATCATTTAATATGTATATATGAGGTCAAGGGTTCAAATCCCATATCCAACAAGTTAATTAAAAACATATTGCCTAGTCACCAAGCATCGCCCGGGGCACATTGCCCAGGCGAGCCCCAGGCAGCCCCTTGAGTGACCCGGGCCAGAACTAGGAATGACATTAGTGCCTAGGCCAAGCCCAGGCGATACAGAGGCGCTCAGGGTAGCCCCGTGAGTGGCACGGGCGCCTGGGCTAAGACCAGTCAGGCGCCCAGGCATAAACCGATCACTCGAATGACCAGTCAGGCATAGCCCCATCGCCTGGGCGCCCAGGCAAAGCTCAACTCATGGGCGCTTAGGCTAAGCATGATTGCCTGGGCGCCAGGCAATGCCTGACCGCTCAAACGACTAGTCGAGGACCAACTGCCAGGCGAAGCCCGACCGCCTAGGAGCCTAGGCAAAGCCCGATTAAATGGGCTATGTGAGCACAACGAAATATATTTTGATTCTAATATCGTCGGTATTTTTTCAACCGATCAGTGACAGAATACCAACAAATCTAAGCCGACGGAATAGTTCTGATGCTAAAGCTGTCGGAATGCTTTCAACAAAATTAGCAACAAATTACCAACATATTACAAGTAACAAAATAATTTGGATGCTAGATCCGTTGATATGTTTCCAACCGATTAGTAACAAAACAATAACTGAATTAAGCCGAAGGAAATCTCTTAGTAATATTCTAACAGAATTACCTACAGTTTTTTCCATTTGCAAAGCTATTTGAAGCGGAGTACTTTTCAACGGTATTACCAACAAATAAATTATTGTCGCTATATTTACAAACGGAAATGATTCCGTCACTCCATTTACCTATGGGGCCTTCACACACGGAATATTCAACGGAAAAAATCCGTCGCTACTCTTGAATACCAACGGAAATCGAGGCTTCACCAACAAAAAATTGTGTTACAGAAGGCCCATTTTCTTGTAGTGTCAAATGAAAAAAGGTTGTGTTATGGTTACGGCTCATGCGGTTCTTGACGAGAAGCTTTGCTGCATGGAGTGGAAAAATGAGAGAAAATTGACTATATTTAACCCGGTTGACAATTCTTGGAAAATGGTACCGGTTCCGGTAACCAGAAGCTCGAGTATCGGGTTTAGGTTTGGGATATTGGATGGTAAGCTATTGTTGTTTTCGGTGCAGGAGGATCCGTGTTACCGTACATTGTTATATGATCCCAATGCTGCTCCTGGTTCGGAATGGCGAACCACTGAGATAAAACCGTCTGGATCGTGTTTGTACAGCGTCACTATTAAGGCTTGAGTTTTACTTGGATGCCTTTGTTTTACGCAAGAAAGTTTTAGTTCTTGTATTTGCCCTTTATTGTATGTAATAAAGAAAGGGATGCATCTTCTTCTTGGTGTGTAGACATTTTTTGTGTATTGGGAATTTGGGATTGCGTTTGAATGTGCATGAGTTTAGGGATTAAGTTTGATTGTAAAACGAAGATATGTCCTTCAACTTTAACCAAACCAAATTGAATAAGAGTCGTGTTCGAGTGTATTGATGTTTTTTAGTATGTTTCTTGTTCTGATACAGCCATCAAGTTGAGTTTGATTTGAATCTCTGATGTTACACCAAATGATACGTACTGTGTCTGCTTGAATTTGATAATTCGAAGAAACAAATTTTCTTCAAACTTCCGTTCGTAACTTGGAATGACTTTGTCTGACTTTTATTTAGAGAGAATTGTATTTTTGGTACACAACTATAGGTCAATTCTCACTTTTGGTATACAGTTTTATGTGTTCAACATATTTGGTACACCTCTTTAACAAAGTTCGACACATTTAGTACAACCGTTAAATAAATTGCAAAATCACCGTTAATTCCGTTAGTTCGACACATTTGGTACATCTCTTTTACAAAATTGACATGTGCGCGGCACATGGCTTCCCAAAAAAAATTAAACTTGATAAACTTTTATAAAAATTATCATATGTAATTATTATATTTATCATATCATATTTATATAATGATAAAAAAAAATATGTATTTATTATTTATATGACATGTAAAATATAATAAACAAGTTTATTGAGTTTCAATTTTTAAAAATTATTTATAAAAATAGTTTATTATTTATAAAAATTATTAAAAAATATGTCTTTATTATTTATATGACATGTAAAATATAATAAACTATATAATGTAATTTATAGTTTAATATTGGAAGAAGAATAAAATATAATAAAAAAGTTTATCAAGTTTCAATTTTTAAAAATTATTTATAAAAATAGTTTATTATTTTTATAGTTTATTATATATAAAAATTATTAAAAAATGTGTATTTATTATTTATATGACATGTAAAATATAATAAACTATATAATGTCATTTATAGTTTAATATCGATATAATAAACAAGTTACTTTAATTTATCATATTTATAAAAATTATTAAAAAATATGTATTTATTATTTATATGACATGTAAAATATAATAAACTATAATGTCATTTATAGTTTAATATTGGAAGAAGAATAAAATATAATAAAAAAGTTTATCAAGTTTCAATTTTTTTTTTTTTCTTCTGGGTGTTGGATAAGGATGAAGATGAAGGCTCTAAAGGAAGTTTGATAAGGGAGGTTTTGATGCATTCCAAAACTTCATATTTGGCTAAGTATGGAGTAACTTAGCTGATAAACTTATCAAGGAATTTTGACTAAGTAAAGAAGACATCAGAAGAGTCAAAGTTTCAAGGTCCAAGACTTCTGATCTGCTGAAGTAAAGTTATCAGACTGATGAAGATCAGCCGACTCAAATCAGATTTGTTCAAGATTGAGATCAGCCGAGTTCGCCATCAGACTTATACTTTCGTCAGCCAAGTGAAGAAGATCATGAAGTGTTCCCAACGGTAATAAATGCCCCTTTGAGTAATAAATGCTGAAGTACAAGGTTATTAAAGACAAATGATTGAAGAAATGCTTCGCATCAGCTGGGTGCATTTAATGCTGCATTTAATGCTGCCTGCAGAATAGTACTGTTCATAGTACGGACAGACTGCAAAAGAGCCGTTCGCGGATTTTAAGGACCAGTACTCGAGGAATTTGAATATTGTCTCTCTTCAACGGACATTTTTCAATCCTCAAGTATAAATAGCTGAAAGAGACGAAGAAGAAACAAGCAACACAATCTCTGAGAAATTTTCGAAGCAAAATTCTTTAAGTCTCAAGAACAGCTCACTCATCAGCTGAGTCATTTGTTGACGAAAGCAGAGTTGAAGAACCAAGAAAAATACATCTTCTGAGTGATTTTGTAATCAAGAGTGTTGTGAGAAGTAGATATCCATCTTAGTGAGTGATATTACTTCAGAGAAGTAGGATTTCTTTGTGATTTCTTACTGCGAACTTACGGCCTGTTCATTTGTTGTAAGGCGTAAGCAGAGTATACTGATTACTGTGTGTTTTTAGTATAACCCAAGATCTGTGGGACTTGGAAGAGTGGACTAAAGGATATTCAAATCCATATAACCACTATAAAAATTGCTTGTGTTTTGATTTGTTTTTACTTGCATATTTTCAGTTTGCATAAAACACATTAACTTAACTGTTTGAAAAAGAATTTAAAAGAGTTTACAAAACTGGGGAAACATTTTTCAAACTACTAAGATTACTTGTGAAAAACACTTTGAAAATCCGCTGCAAGTACTCTAAGTATTAAAACTGATTTTAGCAAAATCAGCTAAGTCACAATCAGACGAGTGGTCAACAAGACTGTTCAAAGATTTGTTCGCAAACAGAATTGTAACTAACTAATCTGATCAGCTTAGTCTGTTAAGTTAAAGTAAAAGTTTTAAAGTTAAATTTGAAGAAATTTTTTAAAGAGGTTTATTCACCCCCCCCCTCTAAACCTCTTCTGACCACTTGGGACCAACAAGTGGTATCAGAGCGGGTGGTTCATTTGAATCAGCTGCCTGATCAACGAGCTTGATCCAAGTGTTTTTTCAAAGGTTTTCAAAACTTTTTCAAAAGAGCATCTTTTTGAAAAATCAAAACTTTTTGAAAAATGGATTGTATCAGCCATGTTCCCCACATTGCTGGTATGTCTTTTGAAGACTGGAAGATTAGAATGGAGATCTTCTTAGCTGCCTATAATGATAACATGTACACATGTACCATTAAAGGTCCATTCAAATTCACCAAGACCATTATAGTTGATGAAGCTGAACTGGTGGTGGAAAAAGATCTGACAGAGATGACAGCCGAAGAAATAAAGCTGTTCAACCTGGATAAAGTTGGCCGTTTCATCATGACCAAAGCCCTGGATAATGATCGATTTGACAAGGTCAAACATTGCAAAACTGCAAAGGAGATGTGGGACAAGGTTCGTGACATGAGTGAAGGAAATGACGCCATCAAAGAGCATCAGCTCAGTGTTGCTTTGGAAAAGCTAGACAACTTCAAGATGAAATCTGGAGAGACCATTGATCAGATGGATACCAGGTTTACCAGAACCTTGAATGAAGTCCTAAAGCTGGGAAAGACCTTTACTGACAAGGAGATCACTGTCAGAGTTCTGAAGGCCCTACCCCCCAAGTTCAACATGAAAGTGACAGCTATGGAAGAATCAAGGGATCTGGGGAAGATCTCTCTTACAGAGCTGTTTTCTGTACTCAAGGCATTCGAGTATAAACTGCCTAGGATCGGTATTGAAGAAACCTCAACTTCAGGACCCACAGCTGTCTTAGTTGCTGCTGAAAACACCAGGAGACCAGCACATAGAAGTCAAGATGTGGACTCATATGATGAAGCATCACTACTCAACAAGAAGGAGTACACTGCTGGAGATGTAGCATTATTGATGAACAACTTCAAGAAGTTCTATAAGAGAAAGATGAAAAACAAATACAATCATGCTGCTTCTACTTCTAAACCTAACTCTTCTTCTCAAGAAAAAGATGATTATAAAGCAAAACTAATGTGTTATAACTGCAGGAAATTGGGACATTTCATCAGAGACTGTCCATATCCAAAAGCAGAGAAATACACTGAGGAAGAGAAGAGAATCAGAAAGGAAAGAAAGCATCAAAGAGGGAAAGCAATGGTAGCTGAAGCAGAAAAGCTTGCTACTGTCTACTCATCTGATTCAGATTCAGACACGTCTGATGAAGAATCTTCTGATGAAGAGAAACCTGCTCTCCTCTGCCTGATGGCTAAGGAATCTGATGACTCAGAGGATGAGGTAACTCCTCAAGAAAATGAACTATTTAATTCTCTAGAGCAAATGATGTTGAATAATACTACTATTGCTGGAGAATTTGTTAAGCTTAAGGAAGAGATGAACTTGCTAAAAGAGCAAAATAATTCACTGAAACTTTTAGCTGAAAAGCCAAAAGAATCAGCTGAATATAAACAGCTTGAGCAAGAGCATGAATCTCTGAAAGCTGAATGTGAGGTCTATAAAGGAAAAATCATGGAACTTGAAAAGGTTATTGAGTCTCATGATAAGTCAACTGTTGCATCCATGCCTACATCTAGTAAACAGGAGACACCTTTAGAAAAGGATAAAATAGAATTGAATCATACTGAAAAATTCATTTCTGCTGACAATAGTAAGGTCATTCTGTATGTTCAAACTTCTAAACCTACCTCATCTGAGAAAGTGGTAAAGGAGAAGAAATCTCCTAAGGCTAAAAAGAGCAAAGAGCCTAGTATAGGAAAACAGAATAGTAAACCCAAACAGAAGAGTCCTAGGAAGTCTTCTGATAAGGTTAAAACTAATCAGACTGGTGAGAAAACTAAGTCGTCTGTCAATGAGCAAGCTGTAAGTAAACCAAAGAAGCATAAGAACAAGAAAAATCAAAATGCTTGGTATGGAAATGAGTCATATTATGTGCAACCTGCTGCATATCATCCTATGTATCATGCACCTCAATTTCCTAGTTACTATGCACCTTACCCTGCTCATCCAATGCATGCATACCCTGCTTATCATGCACCTTACCCTGCTTATGAACACTATTCTTATCATACTGATCATCAACATGACTTATCTGATAATTATGGTAAAAATGAAACTGTTCATGCTCCTGTTAAAGCTCAGAAACCGAAGAAGCCTAAGACATCAACATCTTGGGTTGTCAAAGGTGAAACTAATCCTTCAGGACCCTCTCAATAAGGGTACCTAAAACAATTTTATTTTGTTTTGTAGGTTAGGATTAGGAGTAGGAGTAAAGTAGAGAAGATTTGGTACTTGGACAGTGGATGTTCAAGGCACATGTGTGGAAGCATACATGAGCTGACTGATGCAGTTGCTGTGGATGGTCCAAAAGTTACTTTTGGAGACAGCAAAGAAGGCAAAATTAAAGCTAAAGGAAGATTGATCAGAGGAAACATAGAGATATCTGACGTCTCATATGTCAAAGGCCTCAAATATAATCTGCTGAGCATAAGTCAATTTTGTGACAAAGGATATTCAGTCATCTTCTCAACAGATAAGTGCTATGTTGAACAGATTGGTACAAAGAAGGTAATCCTATCTGGAAGAAGACAAGGAAATATCTACATAGTCGACTGGAATTTTGCTGACAAGAATTCAAGTATTTGTTTGGTGGCATCTGCACCAAGTGAAGTTAGCTGGCTATGGCACAAGAGAATGAATCATTTAAACTTCAAGACCATCAACAGATTAATCAAGAACAATCTGGTAGAAGGGATTCCAAAAGCAGTCATGAGCAAAGATAAGCTCTGTGACGCCTGTCAGAAGGGTAAACAAATCAAGTCATCATTCAAAGGCAAGAAGCACCAATCTTCTGGAAGGATATTGGAGCTATTACATATGGACTTATTTGGACCCATTGATCCAGTCAGCAATGGTGGAAAGAAATACTGCCTAGCTGTTGTGGATGATTATTCAAGATATACTTGGGTGATTTTCATGAAAAAGAAAAGTGAAACCAAGGAACATCTTACAAATCTGATGGAACTGATCCAGAATGAGAAGAGTATCAAAATATTGAAGATCAGATCAGATAGAGGGACAGAGTTCACAAACTCTACTGTTGAAGAGTATTGTAACATCAAAGGAATACATCATGAGTATTCAGCTGCTAGAACCCCTCAACAAAATGGTGTTGCTGAAAGGAGAAACAGAACACTAAAAGAAGCTGTCAGGACCATGATAGTTGAAGCTAAGCTGCCACAAAGATTTTGGGCAGAAGCAACAAATACAGCATGCTTTACCCAAAACAGATGTATGATCAACAAAAATCAGAACAAGACCCCATATGAAGTTTGGAACAACAGAAAACCAAACATTCATTACTTTAAGATTTTTGGTTGTAAATGTTTTGTATTGAATAATGGGAAAAATCACCTTACTGCATTCGCAGAAAAGGCTGATGAAGCTGTTTTTGTAGGATACTCTACTGTTAGTAAAGCCTATAGAGTTTTCAATAAAAGAACATTACTAATAGAAGAATCTATCCATGTAGTATTTGATGAGCCAAGTCAATCTTCTGAAAAGAATCAAAATGTTAACCAAGATCTGTCTACTGATTTACAGAAGTTGAATGTTGGAAATAATGAAGAATATGTTCCCATCATACTACCTGATCTCAACCAAGCTGATAACTCAAGTGCTGTTCAAAATCACAGTGCTGATTGTTCAACAGACTACTACTGGATCTCCAACAGTAGTGTTGCAAGATCAAGACAAAGGACAACATTATGATTTGCAACCTGATCTCAGATGGCTCAGAAATCACCCACCAGAGTTGGTGATTGGTGATCCATTAGATAGAGTGAAAACAAGAAGAGCTGCTGCACAAGATGCCATGTTTGTCACATTTCTATCTCAAATAGAGCCTAAACAAATTGAAGAAGCTCTCAATGATTCCTTCTGGATAGAAGCTATGCAAGAAGAGTTGAATCAATTTGAAAGGAATGAAGTCTGGTACTTAGTTCCTAGACCAAGTCATCAAAGAGTAATTGGCACTAAATGGGTTTTCAGAAATAAGATGAATGAAGATGGTATTGTTACCAGAAACAAAGCAAGATTAGTGGCCAAAGGTTATTGCCAAGAAGAAGGAATTGACTTTGATGAAACTTTTGCACCAGTAGCAAGACTTGAAGCAATCAGACTGTTTCTAGCCTATGCTGCTCACAAGAACTTCACTGTCTATCAGATGGATGTGAAGTCTGCTTTTCTCAATGGAGAACTGCAAGAAGAAGTGTATGTTGAACAACCTCCTGGATTTGAAGTCTATCAAGAAGAAGATAAGGTATATCGTCTGAAGAAAGCCCTTTATGGACTGAAACAGGCTCCAAGAGCATGGTATGATACCCTATCTGATTTTCTTTTAATTAAAGGATTTCATAAAGGTAAGGTAGATAAAACCTTGTTCACAATTGAATGGGAGAATCATATATTACTTGTGCAAATATATGTGGACGACATTATTTTCGGTTCAACTAACCAACAGATGTGTGATAAGTTCTCCAAGCTGATGCAGAACAAGTTTGAAATGAGCATGATGGGTGAACTTAATTATTTTCTTGGTCTGCAAGTTAGACAGTTGCCTGATGGAATATTCATCAGCCAAGCAAAATACACAAGAGATCTGTTCAAAAAGTTTGGTATGGAAACTAGCTCAACTGCTACCATTCCTATGTCTACAAGTCTTCGTTTGGATAAAGATGAATATGGCAAATCAGTGGACATAACCAAATATAGAGGCATTATAGGGTCACTGTTATATCTAACAGCAAGCTGACCTGATATAATGTACTCAGTTGGAGTCTGTGCAAGATTTCAATCAAACCCCAAAGAATCTCATCTCTTAGCTGCCAAGAGGATATTGAAATATGTTAAAGGCACTCAAGAATTGGGATTGTGGTATCCTAGAGAATCTGGATTTGAGCTTATTGGTTATTCAGATTCAGACCTTGCTGGCTGCAAGATTGACAGAAAAAGCACAACAGGTGCTTGTCAGTTCTTAGGTAGTCGTCTGATCTCATGGATGAGTAAGAAACAAACTTCAGTTTCTATATCTACTGCTGAAGCTGAATATATAGCTGCTGGAGCTTGCTGTGCACAGATACTTTGGTTGAAACATCAACTAGAAGACTACAACATCAAAATCAGTGGAATTCCAATCTACTGTGACAACACAAGTGCAATCTCTCTTACTCAGAACACTACAAGTCATTCAAGGACTAAACATATAGAGATCAAGCATCACTTCATTAGAGATCATGTGGAAAAAGGCAATGTTATGATAGAGTATGTTCATACTGAAAATCAGATTGCTGATATCTTCACTAAACCTTTAAGTGAAGTAAGGTTTTCAACTCTAAGAGCTGAGCTAGGACTACTTAATTTGGATGCATAAGCTGAGGGGGAACTCATCAGAAGACTGAAGTTCAACAGCTTAATTATCACTATTATCTTCAAGGATTAACTTTCAACATACTAGTTAACTTATGGATTCTTAAACTCAGGGGGAACGTGTAAGACTAGCGGTACTTCTGAATTGAAGATGAAATTTGTTAATGACAGTTAGTTGAAGTTATGTTTTCATCAGAAGACTTAACTATCGAAGAATGAAGTTATATTATTTAGCTGGATTGACAAACAACTGAGGAAGGTTATCAGCTATTGGCATTCTCTGATAACAACTATGTCATCAGGACAGTAGTCAATCAGATAAGTGTTTATTTTACTCATCTGATTACTGATATAAAAGCGAAACTACTTAAAACGTTTTATTCAAAAATACGCTTTTATAAGTAACTGAAGGGCGGTACATCTTCCCGCTCCTCATTAAATATCTTTTGAATTTGAAATGTCGTAACTGACGCCGCACGATCAGCACTGACAGAAAACGGATCTAACGGTTGGCGGATATCACGGAAACCGACATACCCCCAACTCTATAAATCCCCATCTGATCAGTCGAGTCGTTCTTTACGAACCCTAAAATCTCAAAAGTACTTGTGAGAATTTTTGAGCAATTTTTCTGCAAAACTCTCTTCGTTTTTCTTCCTAATCTCTACAGATCAACAATGGCTGCTGAAGGAATGTATCTTGTGTATGATTCCTACTACCAATCTAGTACGGATCTGATGAAGGAGCTGCTCGAAAAGTTCAAAGCTGCCTCGCTGGTAAATTTCATGGAATACCAGGAAGGAGTCATCTGGACTGATCAAGTGATGGAGTACTACAACACAGCGAAAGCTGACTACAATGCACTGGAGATTAAGGCTACAGTGGGAGACAAATCCATCTCTATTACCCCAGCTGTTCTTCACGAGACGTTTGGGCTTCCTAACAGTGGAAGACATGACGTCACCGTACTGACGGAGGATAAGCACCAACAGTTCTGGGCGATCTGCGCCAAAGAGGGAGAAGTATTTTCTGGAAATATAAGGAAGAAGCAACTGAAGGATGAGTATCAGCGGATGGCTGATATGGTGTCCAAGCTGATTGAAAATTGCACCTTCTCACTTGATGTTGTTACCATGAAAAGGTTCAGCATCATGGCTGCCATTTATTATGGAATAGAAGTCAACTGGTCCATAATTATCTGGTACATCTTGGCTGATTTCCTTGATGACAAGAAAGGAAAAGTTCCTCACACCAACCACAGGATTACGCTCAGTTATCTGCTGTTCAAACTGGGGTGTCCTATGAAGAATGGCAAGGAAATTCACAAGTCCAAAGCCATGAACAAATATCTGCCTGTTTTGAAGAGGAAGGCTGATGAGCCTGAGGAAGCTGATGATGAGGGACAGAAGGAAGTCCCTGCCAAAAGACAATGGAGATTAGTCAAAACAGCAGACAAAGCTGTTGAGACAAGAAAGAAGAAGGTTGCTGATAAGCCTAAGGAAAAGATTCCAAAGAAGATGGAGAAAGTGACTTCTGCTGATGAAGCCACTAAAGCTATTGAAAAAGTAGTTGCTGATGTAAGGACTGGATCCCCTGCATCACCATCAAGAACTCCATCAGCTGAAAAACCTGCTGAGAATGTCTCTCACAGGACAAGAAGTCAAATAAGGGATACTGCTGCTTCAAGACCTATTCAGGGTCTGTCAAAGAAGTCAGCAAGAAAGCAGATGACTTTTGTAGAAAAGGACACAAATTTGGTGGATTTGGTGAGATCAAGTCCTGAGTCTGCTGAAAGACCCCTTGACACTGTTGGATCAACTGTTGCTGACAAAGCTGATACGCAACAGACAAGTCAAAATGCACCAACAGCTGAGGCTGCCCAACCTCAAGAAGATCCAGATGTTCAAATCATACATCCTATAGCTGCTGCTCCCATCTCATCTGCTGGTCCAGCCCCTGCTCCAGTTGATAAAGGTAAAAGAAAGTTAGTGCTGAGGAAAAAGAAGAAAATTTCCAAAGCTGATAAGAGAGCAAGAGAGGAAGCTGAACAAAGGAAACAAGATGAAGAGGAAGAAAAGAAGGCACTAGAGCTAAGCAAGGCTCAAGCTGCTAAGGATGAGGCAAGGAGAAAGATGTCTGAAGCTGAAAGACAAGCTGCAGAGGCTGCTGAACTAGCAATGGTTATTGAGAAGAGCAAAATTGATGCCTATGGTCCTATCCATGGAGGTGGTATCAAGATAAATGAACCTGCTAAGGCTGAAGGAGAAGAAGAACCCCCTAAACCAAAGATGCCTGCTGCTGCAGAAAAACCGAAGGAAAAGTTTGAAGTGAAGAAAGCTTTCAAGATCATATACAACAACAAGGAACTTTTCCAGAAGTTTGAAAAATCCTTAGCCTACTACAATCAGAAGTTAATGCTGAAGACCATGTTCACTCAAGAAAAGCCTAGATATATCAGATGGAGAGACAATAGGCTGAACAGGTCCATCACTGAACTTCGGAATCTGGAGAACATAGCTGCTGATGAGAAATGGGTTCTAGAGTGGCTAAAGATAGATTATATCCAAAAAACTTTGGATCCTCATCATGTTAGGGATGCTATGCATCACTATGCCAGGGAATTTGCCCTTGAGGAAGCCAAACTGATTCAAAGTACCTTGCCGGAGAAAAGAAAGAAGACTGATGATGTTGAAGAAAGGGCTGTGAAGATTGTTGTTATCACTGCACTGAATAAGTGGGCAGAAAAGTCCAGATATCAGCAAGGGCATTCAAGTGAACTCCCTCAACTGCCAAGTATTCAACATGTAATTTTTGGAAGGAAAATGAAAGATTTTAGTGAAGTGCCAGAGGGTAACAACGCTTTTGTCAACCCTTGGATTATTGTGAGGCAAATCCGTCAGACGACATGCTTCAATGATGATGGCACCATCACTAACCTGTTCTACGATGATGTCACTGATGAACACAAAGCTGCAGCCAAGCCTGCTGAAAAGACTGCTGATCAGACTGCGGACAAGCCTGAAGACAAGTCTGCTGATCAGACTGCTGATAAGTCTGCTGACAAAGCTGAAGACAAGTCTGCTGAAAAGGCTGCTGAAGAACCCTTAGCCATTGAGTGGAAGGCAAAGGATGCTGAAGATCATCAGGACACAATGATGGAAGATATTCCTGTCCACCAGGAGATTGAAGAAAAGGTTGAAGCTGCTGCTTCTGCTTCATCAGGTGATGAACACTCATCACTGATGGAAGCTTTCCAGATGTTGATGGAAAATTCGTTGAAGGAACTGGAAGAGAAGCATCAACAGCAGCTGATGAAGGTCAAGGAGGAGCTGAAGACTGAGCTGAAAACAGAATTGGCAGAATCAAGTAGACTTCAGCTGGAAACTGTGCAACAGTCTACTGAAAAGATCATCAAGACTGAAATCACAAGTATTCCCATTCATCAAGATCACTCCTTGCAGATAGCGAACAGCTTGAATGATATGAACAGAAATGTGGAGGATGTGAAAGGTGATGTAAATCATCTTCATGCTGCCCTTCAAAGAGCTGAACACAAGATCGCTGATCTGACTGCAACCTTTATAAAAGTTAGTGAAGAAGAAAAGGAAGTCAACTTAGGATTCTTGCAAGAAGTCTCAAATGCCACACAAGAGCTCCAAAATGAAATTGCAACTGTGAATCTTAACATTGACTACTTCAATGACAAGACTGACTACATCAGCTCTGATATTCTTAATCTTACAGCAAGCCATGATGTTACAAATCAAAATCTGAAGGCTTTGTGCGCTGAATTGAGGGTTCCAACAGTTGCTCTCAACCCTACTATTGCACCTTCTACTGTCATCAGTTCTGATGATGACAAAAAGGGGGAAGATAAACGGGAAGAAACAGCCAAGGAAACCAAAACAGAGGAAGCTGATAAAACAGCCGAGGAAAACAAAGCAAAGGAAGCTGATAAGATTGACCCTGAAAAGGTCACAGAAACTACCAAGTACAAGAATACAGAATCAGCCAGGAAAGCAATGGAAGCTTTAAGAGAGCAGCAACTTAAAGAGAAGATGGAAGCTGCCAAAGCAAACATGGACCTGGATGATGAAGCTGATGAAGAAGAAGAAGAAGAAGAAGAAGAAGACGATGATGAGTCTTCTTATGAATATGTAGAAGAGCTTGAAGGATCAGATGAAGAAGCTGATAGTTAAAATTGATAAATTCTTGTAATCAGTTTGCTTTTATCTATCTTTCAGACATCTCATCTGAAGAACTTGTACTTGTAACTGCAACAATCTTATCATATCAATAAAAAGTCAAGTTCATTCCAACATACTATTTTCTATCTCAGAAAATTTTTGAGGATTACATTCTTTAGCTTAGATATTCAACAGGTACTTAGCTGAAGTTTTGTCATCATCAAAAAGGGGGAAATTGTTGGATAAGGATGAAGATGAAGGCTCTAAAGGAAGTTTGATAAGGGAGGTTTTGATGCATTCCAAAACTTCATATTTGGCTAAGTATGGAGTAACTTAGCTGATAAACTTATCAAGGAATTTTGACTAAGTGAAGAAGACATCAGAAGAGTCAAAGTTTCAAGGTCCAAGACTTCTGATCTGCTGAAGTAAAGTTATCAGACTGATGAAGATCAGCCGACTCAAATCAGATTTGTTCAAGATTGAGATCAGCCGAGTTCGCCATCAGACTTATACTTTCGTCAGCCAAGTGAAGAAGATCATGAAGTGTTCCCAACGGTAACAAATGCCCCTTGGAGTAATAAATGCTGAAGTACAAGGTTATTAAAGACTAATGATTGAAGAAATGCTTCGCATCAGCTGTGTGCATTTAATGCTGCATTTAATGCTGCCTGCAGAATAGTACTGTTCATAGTACGGACAGACTGCAAAAGAGCCGTACGCGGATTTTAAGGACCAGTACTCGAGGAATTTGAATCTTGTCTCTCTTCAACGGACATTTTTCAATCCTCAAGTATAAATAGCTGAAAGAGACGAAGAAGAAACAAGCAACACAATCTCTGAGAAATTTTCGAAGCAAAATTCTTTAAGTCTCAAGAACAGCTCACTCATCAGCTGAGTCATTTGTTGACGAAAGCAGAGTTGAAGAACCAAGAAAAATACATCTTCTGAGTGATTTTGTAATCAAGAGTGTTGTGAGAAGTAGATATCCATCTTAGTGAGTGATATTACTTCAGAGAAGTAGGATTTCTTTGTGATTTCTTACTGCGAACTTACGGCCTGTTCATTTGTTGTAAGGCGTAAGCAGAGTATACTGATTACTGTGTGTTTTTAGTATAACCCAAGATCTGTGGGACTTGGAAGAGTGGACTAAAGGATATTCAAATCCATATAACCACTATAAAAATTGCTTGTGTTTTGATTTGTTTTTACTTGCATATTTTCAGTTTGCATAAAACACATTAACTTAACTGTTTGAAAAAGGATTTAAAAGAGTTTACAAAACTGGGGAAACATTTTTCAAACTACTAAGATTACTTGTGAAAAACACTTTGAAAATCCGCTGCAAGTACTCTAAGTATTAAAACTGATTTTAGCAAAATCAGCTAAGTCACAATCAGACGAGTGGTCAACAAGACTGTTCAAAGATTTGTTCGCAAACAGAATTGTAACTAACTAATCTGATCAGCTTAGTCTGTTCAGTTAAAGTAAAAGTTTTAAAGTTAAATTTGAAGAAAATTTTTAAAGAGGTTTATTCACCCCCCCCCCCCTCTCTAAACCTCTTCTGACCACTTGGGACCAACACTGGGCAGCCATGTGCCGCGTGCATGTTAATTTTGTAAAAGAGTTGTACCAAATGTGTCGAACTAACGGAATTAACGGTGATTTTGCAATTTATTTAACGGTTGTACCAAATGTGTCGAACTTTGTTAAAGAGGTGTACCAAATGTGTTGGACACATAAAACTGTGTACCAAAAGTGGGAATTGACATATAGCTGTGTACCAAAAATGCAATTCTCTCCTTTTATTTAACAAAGAAAGAAATCAGCGTGATTTGGAATAGTGGACTAAAAGACATTCTTGTCTATATAATCACTATAAAAAATTTTGTGTTTAATTATTTGCATTTTTAATTGCATATTTTCAAAAGCATATAAACAATTTGAAAGAACAAATGATTTTAAAAGGAGTTTAAAATTGGGGATAAAATCTTTTAAGTAAGAAACTAACTTGTTTAAAAAACACGTGATTAATTTGCTGCATACAAGTTTCAAACTCTGATTATATTTGAAACAAATAAGTAAATCAAACGAGTGGTCAACTCTGTTGATTAAGCTAAGTGCGCAATCAGCTAAGTAGTCTCACCAGTTTCGATCAACTTAATCTACTGATAAGAAAAGTTAGAGAAAATTTTAAAAGTTTCAGAGGTTTATTTACCCCCCTCCCTCTAGACCTCGACCACTTGGGACCAACAGTCCTTAACCATATTCACATTTTTGTTTAATCTTTTACTCTATTTTGATTTTTTTAAGCGATTAATACTAGGGGTTTTTTTACACTTTGCACACTCGAAACATGGGAAATATGTACTTTGCATCCCCGAAACTTAGATTTAGCACTTTGCACCCTTGAAATATGAAAATGCAGCACTTTGCATCCACTTTTATTTTCAGGCAAAAAGGTAATTCAATTGTAAATCGTTGGCACTTTGCACCCTCAAAACTTGAGAAATTGACACTTTGCACCCCCAAAATAAAATTAGCATTTAACACCATTTATTTAAGAACAAATCAGCAACTTGTATCCCCGAAACACAATAAAGGGGCACTTTGCACCCCAAAACACAAAATTATCACTTAACACTCTCAAATTTAAAAAAAAAACAAAAAAACTCAAACCCCTCGTTTTTTCGTCAAATTTGACCATTGGCGTGAAAAAAATCTAAGGCAAAATAGGTAATTCATTTTTTTCATTATATTTTGCAAAATACAATTATAAATACTAGAATTCTCATTTCTCTCTCCATCTTTCATTTCATCAATATACATATCCATAAATAACTAAATAAAGTACAAGTATACTTCTCAAAGACCCATTGTTTACTTCAAAATATCAATGACCCATAAATAACTACCTATTTTGCCTTCAATTTTTTTCACCCCAATGGTCAACTTTGCGTAAAAAAATAAGGGAGTTTTTCTTAATTTGAGGGTGTTAATTTTGTGTTTTGGGTGCAAAGTGCCATTTATTGTGTTTCGTGGGTGCAAGTTGTTGATTTGTTCTTAATTAGAAAGTGTTAAGTGCTAATTTGGGGATGCAAAGTGCCAAAAATTTACAATTGAATTACCTATTTTGTCCTTGAGTTTTTTGCCTGAAAATAAAAGAGGGTGCAAAGTGCCGAATTTTTCATATTTGAGGGTGAAAAGTGTTAAATCTAAGTTTCGGGGGTGCAAAATGCAAAAAACCCTAGTAGTTGCTTGTTAACTTTACAATGATTCCTTCTGTTTTTTAAATAAAAGTTTTGTCAAGTTTTTGAATAATGGAGAGTATCGTGCATTCGATCGAATATACAAAGCCAATAAAAAACCTTTCAAGAGTTAACACTATTTGTCTTTAAAAAGTCATTCATCTACTAGAAAGACTTACTTAAAATAATTTTATTTATCTCATCATTAGCTATTTACACGTTATTTAACTTTTACACTTTCTCTCTTACTTTTTCTCTTATATACCTAAAATATGTAATAAATTAAAATCCTAAAGTGACAAATAATCTGAGACTTTGTTGGATTTGATCATTGGATTTGATCACTTACTTCTCAGATTTTAGACTCCTTGCACTTGCACAATAGAAACATAAAAATCTTGCCGAAAAAAAAAAAAAATAGAAACATAAAAACAATATTTGGGTCCATTTTTTTTTTTAGAATTCATAAACTAGAGGCGTGATAGTGCAAATATTAATGCACTATTGGAAAAATGAATGTTGATTCTAAAACACCAGAGAGAAAAAGTTAAGAAAAGTGAAACAAACAAATATTGAATTACATAATAAAAGTGAAACAAACAAATACTGAATTACATTACCATAGTCCATAAACTTCAATGTGTAATATCCACTTAAAATTAACATGTACCACATTCTCTCTAACAGAGCAAGGACGAATTTGCCATGTCCAGATTAATTACACATGCAAGTAATAACATAAATAAACTAAACTAGTAGAAAAGTCATTCATACGAAGTACACTTCGATATCCTTAATACAAACACTTCAACTCTCCATGCAGATGAAATAATTTCGATAAGTTCTATAATATGTTCTTGGTTATAATTGCTTACGTTTTCAGTAAACATTTCTAGTCATAGATTAGAGTTTCATTTTTCTTAATCATTTTACAGCATGATTGGAATGATTACTAGCTCATCCCCACTATGTAAGACCTCTTTTCTATTCGATTAATTTCTTTTTGAGGGAAAAACACTTTTGGTCCCAAACTTTGCCCCAAAAAACACTTTTGGTACCATAAAACGCAGAAAAACACATTTGGTACCACAATTTTCATGATTTTGACACATTTAGTCATTCCGTTAAATTTTGGACGGAAATTTCGCGCGTGACCGTCACGCTCGGGTCAAGCGCGTCAAGTTCAAATCGGTCACGAGTTTTGCACGTGAGAATTTCGGTCAAAACACTTTTGGTCCCAAATTTTACCCCAGAAAACACATTTGGTACCATGATTTGCAGAAAAACAGATTTGGTACCACAATTTACATACTCTTGACATATTTAGTGTCCTTGTTAAATTGATAAAAATCACATATAATGAACAGAGAACAGTTTCTCTAAAAATTTTGATAAAAATCACAAAATATACTTAAATCTTTAAAAATATTCTTAATAAAAGTACCTTGGATACCTGAATTGGTGCCCTTTGACTTGCACTTGTATTCCAATGTTGATACAAGCACCAATCATAAGTTCCATCTTTTCCATCGAAAACATCGAAAAGTTTCCATTTTTGAATCAGGCGAAACGAAAACATGTAATTCCGAAACTATTTATTTGCCTTAAACTCAATTATTTTCCTAAATTTAGTAATTTTTTTTACAAATTTTCCTTAGTGTTTCTGAAATATTTTCGAATAGTCTCGAAAAGTTTTCAATATTTGACTCTCCGAAACATACATTCGAAATGAGTTTTTGATCCATGGATACAAGTGCAAGTCAAAGTGCACCAATTCAGGTATCCAATGTACTTTTGTTAAGAATATTTTCAAAGATTTAAGTACACTTTGAGATTTTTATCAAATATTTTAGAGAAACTGTTGTCTGTTCATTATATGTGATTTTTATCAATTTAACGGCGACACTAAATGTGTCAAGAGTATGTAAATTGTGGTACCAAATATGTTTTTCTGCAAAGCATGGTACCAAATGTATTTTCTGGGGTAAAGTTTGGGACCAAAAGTGTTTTGACCGATTTGTCACGTGCAAAACTCGTGAACTTAACGGGCGCGTGACGGTCACGCTCGAAATTTCCGTCCAAAATTTAACGGAATGACTAAATGTGTCAAAATCATGAAAATTGTGGTACCAAATGTGTTTTTCTGCGTTTTATGGTACCAAAAGTGTTTTTTGGGGTAAAGTTTGGGACCAAAAGTGTTTTTCCCTCATTTCTTTTTATAAGTTTCTTTGGTTTTAGAATTCATTAATTAATTTTGATCTTGGCACAATGTTTTAAGGTACAATGTGAAATTGGGTACACCTGAAAATTATCTACACGATGTTGGTTGCACCACTTGTTCTACACATTTGGGATGGTATTTGGTAGGACTCTTGAACTATTTATTACCTTTATTTATTTTATTTAGCTATCATATCCATTCAATTCCTCAATTCATATGGTAGTACTACTTCCTTCTCCTACACATTTGGAATGGAATGGAACCGCAGTACAGATTTTGTTAGGTTAGGTTCTTGTTTGATCATCAATAGTTTCGTAACCTAACCTACAGATTTTGTTCTCCAACAGATTTTCGTAACATAACCTACAGATTTTGTTAACGAAAAAGTTACCCATTTGCATGTCATCTAAAAAAAGGAAAAGTAGAGTATTAAGTGACATTGTTGAAATTGTCACTTTTTGCATATATTTAGTGATTAGAGTATTAGTTTTGTCACAATAATAATAGTGATTAGTGCAATAGTGACAAAATATATTTTTAAGTTGCCACTAATGGCTATTAGTGATAAGTTTATGGGGCTTAAGTTGTCACTATTGACAATTAGTGACACCTTTTCAGTGACAACTTAGTGACAATAAATATTGTCACTGTTGGGGTATCACTAAATATCAATAGTGACAAATTTTTCACATTTCTTATCACTAGTGTGTCTATATACATCAGTTTAGTGAAAATATTAAAAATTTTGTCATTTTGTCATTTACTATTTTGTTACTAAAATTTAAATTTTTTGTAGTGTTTAGTCTAATTACACGATCAACCTTCAACTCTGAGAAATTACCCAAACTACTACGACCCAAAGGTATTAGATTAACTACAAATACCCTTGCGACCTTTATTTTTTAAGGCACAAAAATTATAGATTTATATTGAAATAAATGGATGGTGATAAATATACAAAATTTCTTTATTCGGCATACAATAAATTCATGAATGATTTTTTTCCTATAATATTCAACGTAAACATGATTAATCACAAATTCAATGATGGTGTAAATTAAAAATTAAGAAGCAAATTAAATAATAAAATTAGTTGATGGAGAAATTAATGTATCAAAGTATGATTCTTACTTTTAAGCTTTTGATGTTTAATATAATCAAGCGGGATTTATCAATACCACCCAGTTGACATTCTTGAAAATAAATAGTTAACTTTTTCTTGGCAATCAAAATGTCTATAAAAAATATATCATATTTACCTCCTACCAATTATAGAATGTACAATATTTCTTAGCCTCAAACTTTTACTTGTCGTTTCCAAAATTATAAAATTCTCAATTTCATATAAGCAAGTATTCATTTTCGACAGAATTGCACTTTTGGTAGCACGCTTTAGGTCAATTCCCATTTTTGGTATTTCGATTTTTGTGTCCAACACATTTGATACACCATTTTAACAAATTGTGACACGTTTGGTATTGCCGTTAAAAATCAACGTTAAGTGGTGACGTGGTCGTTAAATTTTATTGCAAAGTTTATGCCATTACTTTTATTGAATAATATTTTTACCCCATAACATTTCAGCCTACCAAATAGCTCCACATCTCCACATTTAATGACGATTTTAGTCCACATAGTTGCCAAATTTCAAAATTGACTCGAATAGGACTACGCTCGGACCAATTTTGAGATTTTACTTATAATATTTACATAATTAATTTAATTTTATAAATAATATGTATAAATTAATATAAATCTTGAAAAAGATATATTCTTTTGGAATCTAAGATTTATATAATAGTATTAATAAAAAAAATATTCTTTTCGAATCTAAGATTTATATAATATTATTAATATATTTAATATTTTATTAAAATAATCAATTATATAATTAAAAATTATTTAATATTTAACTAAATTGGGGAAGGGGGTTTAGTTTTTTTAAAATATAATTATTTATTTTAATAAATATTAAACAACTTTTAATCCGTATTATTTCTATTTTAATAAATATTAATAATTTTTAAATATATAATTTATTATTTTAATAAATATTAAATATATAAAAACTATTATATAAATTAATCTTAGATTTGAAAAAAACTGTTTTTTCAAAATTGGTGCGGGGCGTGGTCTTATTAGAGTAAATTTTGAAATTTGACAACTATATGAACTAAAATCATCACTAAATTTGGAGATTTGAGGCTATTTTGGTAGCCTGAAATGTTATGTTGTTAAAATGTCAGTCAATATAAGTATTGACATTAACTTTGCAATAAAATTCAACTGTCACATCACTACTTAACGGTAATTTTAACGATAGTACCAAATATGTCATAATTTATTAAAACGGTGTACGAAAAATATGAATTGACCTAAAGTGCGATACCAAAAATACAATTCTCTTATATTGACTCGACTTTATAAATTTTCAAAACACCCTTTTTCCTCGATTTGCTTAAATTCGCACAATAGAAATGAAAAGAATAACATAGATTAAATATCGTGTGCTTCATAAAGCTAACAATACTGAGACATATATATTTTATAACAACCATCGAGTATTGATAAATTATTTTATTAAAATCTATAATGAGCATATATCAGTATCTAAGCATTAAGGTAGAAGTTATAAGAAAAACAAAAACATACTAATTATATTGTCAACTAATTGAATCATATATCTTAATTTCTTTTTGGTACAACATGTATAAAAAAGAGATCAATTATTCTTGGTTAATGAGAATTATATATATATATAAACAAAGGTACTATATGAATTTTGGTTGAATTAGTAGTTTGGAATAGTTTCCAAACACATTTAGCATAATTATCAAACAAAATTAATATATAATAGATAATTTCAACAATGCATTGTTAGACTCAAATTATCTCGTTTACAAATTACAATCCTAATATTTTTACAAAAAAAGACTAAAATTGATGCAAAACTATGGAATAAAATTCAAATAAAAATTTATGGAGAGTGAAAAGTTATACATTATTACATTCCAAATAACGAACTATAGGCCCATCTTTATTAACCTTTGTTGAGACAAAACTTTCAACCGAGTACTTCATATAATGACCTTTCTAGGCCCTTCTTTAACACCATGTGTTGCGATAAAACTTCCAACTTATGATGGTTCAAAGGAAAAGAAATTGTGAAAGGCGAAACATATAGAATACACAAAATAAATCATAACCACAAACTTTTTCCCCTTTAGATCAGTTATAAAGATGGAACTTTCACCTTCAATCACAAATAAGATGCCAATTTGAGAGGAATTCGGTCGAGTATTTGATGATAGGTCTTTCCTGAAATTAGATTAATAGAAAAGTTAGTAAATATTGATACCGATGCGTACACAATTATATAAGAATGGAAGTGATAAGTTGTAATTCATACGGAAAAAAATATGCTTAATTTTAAATGAAAATATTCATGGAAAATACAGAATCAGTAAGGATGATTGAGTTTCTTTTTTTTTTTCTCTATGTAAATATATAGTCTAAAATGAATATGATTATGAGAAATATAGACATAACCAATAAATAGTATAAGGAAATCAAAAATACCATTGACATAATCGAGAAAGTAATGAAAGAAAATCAAACCATAGCAAAATCAAACAATAGCAAGATGCATGAAAGAAATTTTTACAAAGGGAGTGATGGGTTTATATATGTGTTCCAATTCTAGTTTCCTAATTATGCGTAGCTATTTTTGGGGCAGGATTTTAGTAGCTAGGCCAATCAATTAATTAGTAAACATTCTTGTAAACTAAATTCATTTTGACGGGTTTAAGTTTTAATTTCTAGCTATTTTTGGGACATGAATATGGTAGGTCAATAAATTAGTTTGCTTGTATATTAAATTAAATTCATTTTAAATTTTCAAAGATTTCAAACTTAATTATAGACATGTAATTAACCAATAATTAATTTCCTTGACAATAAAAAAATTCTAAATTCTAAGAAAAAAGAATTGAGTAAAAACTGTATGATTTGGGTCAAAAGACCATTCTCACATATATATATATACTAGCCTATTCCCGTGCTATGCACAAATTTAAAAAATTAATAATAATTTACGTCAAAATAAATTACAATGTATAAATTTCATATACGCTGAAAATTATAATTTGAATAGTTTTTTACAATGCTAAGAATATATGTAAAAGTATAATATAATTAGAACAATAGTTTCGTATATCTTTTTTTTCATGGGATATGGACTATGGATGATAAACAATGCATCATGTTAATTCAATGATATCAAGAGTGAATTGCTCAAACTATCCTTCATATTTAGTGTAACTAAGGGTCTACCTGGATGGATTTTGGCTCAGTTTCGCGGGTCTCGATTTAAAAATGATGGTTTGGGTGGTTTCGATGAAATCTTTGAGATCTCATTTGGATGGATGGGGGTGAATGGGTACAATGCAGTGACTAATACGTGGATTAGTGCTGAGTGGATTGCTAAAAGCATAAGAAATAAAGCTAATCGTGCATCAGATTGCGATGGAAGAGGTTACCCAATAAACCTTGGTGGGAGCAAGTCACGTGCGACTTATATAAAAGAATTTGTAAGTAATATTTGAAATTATTTTTTACACCCATAGAATATTATTAATTACATTATGTTATATAATGCAGAAGAAAAAATATGATCGTGACCCTAGACTCGATAAAATTTTTGAAGTGATGAATTCACGAAAATTGGCGAATGGGGAACGAGAGTGGGGGTGTGGCCGTTCAGAAAATGCATACGTAAGTAGAAAATTTTATTATTAACTTAATTTTTTAAACTTTAACGGATTCAGGAATTGTATTCATTTTTTGTAGAATGATTATATGGAAAGAATCGCAAGTGAAGTTGAAACAGATGACGGTGAGGATACGCAGACGCCACCTAAAGAAGTTCAGATGCAGGTATGAAATTTAATCAATTTTAACAAGTAGTTTCTATTTAATATTTATTTTTCTCAAACGATTTGATCTTGTTTTTTTTATAGGTGTGGACGCAAGTTCAAGGTATATCGAAGAAGGGCACTGTATACGGTCTTGGTAATGACGCAGTTCATGTACGCCCTAATCGCTCAAGATTACAATCAAATTCTCGAACTGATCCGAAAACTAATGAAAGATTAAGCAGAGTAGAAGCAGAGATGCAAGAACAGAGGATTATGGTAGAAGCAGAGAGGCAAGAACAGAGGCTTAGGGATGCAGCTCGGGATGAGCAACTACGAGCGGAAGCACAACGAGCGGACCAATATTTATCTCAGATTAACATACTTACCGGTCAGCTGGCGCAATTTCAAAGTTTACTCAATGTTGTACTACCTAGGCTCGAACAAATTGCACTAAACCTTAATGTCGGCACGTCTCAGCCCTCCCAGTCTACTCAGCCGGGGATTTTTCGCAACCGGCTGGCATATCTCTCGGGGGAATTTCGCACATCGTGAGTCAGGCTTCCCAAGGTATCTCAAATCTCAATTTTATGGGTATGTCTCAGCCGAACAATGTTCCTCTTCCCTTTCTTTTGCCAAATCTAGGACCTAGGCCCCCGCAACATCCAAATCATGATCCGTCTCAAGATAATCAATCGGAGAACAATGATGATTGAATTGTAATACTTAGATGTTTTTGGAGTATGGATTGTGGATTATTCCACTTTAGTTTTAGTTGTGTAGTTTTTGGGGATAATAAATTATGTTTTTTTATTTTGTTTATGAAAATTGAAATGTGAATGGATTGTGAAAATTGATTTTGGATTGTGTTTATGATAATTGATATGTGCATATGGATTGTGTATTGTGTTTATTAGAATTGAAATTTATTTATTGGATTATATTTATAAATATCAAAACCAAAAAAAAAAAAAGAAATTCCAAATGAAAAAAAACAGAAAATTTCCAACCACAAATAATCGGTTGGTTATTTTCGGTTGGAAAATATACCAACCGAATATTATCTGTTGGAAATATACCAACCGATAAAGTTTCGGTTGGAAAAACTTTCCAACCGATAATCTTCGGTTGGAAAGATACCAACCGAAAGTTATCGGTTGGAAATATACCAACCGAAAGTTTCGGTTGGAAATATATGCCAACCGAATTGCAGTCGGTTGGAAATGCGGTTGGAAAACTATTCGGTTGGAATTTCGGTTGCAAACTCATTACCAACGGAGGTTTTTCCAACCGTTGTCTTCGGTTGCAAAATCGGTTGGAAATTCAAGTTTCCAACCGATTTTTACCCATTTTCGGTTGGACTGTCGGTTGGATTTTTAGTTTTTTTAGTAGTGGCTGTTGAGTTTTGTGGTTTGAATAAGTTGAAATCCCACTTGGATTGAGTTTGGATGTTGAGGTTTATGAAAATAAATAGGTTCTAGTTGTCAAATCAATATCTTTTTTAATGAGATTTAGGGAAAAAAGTAGGTGGCACAATAGTGTAATTACACAATCACTTTACAACTTTAAGAAATTCAAGTCATAAAAATATAGGAACAACTTCAACTTTGTCATTAAGACATGTACATTACTTCAATATTTTGAAGCATAAATATTATTTTTATGCCCATTAATGAATTTGACTAATATTAATCTTATGCAGGGTAATTCCCACAACTCTAATGCGAAGAGAGGCATACATGACAATTGAAACTAATTAATACTTAATCTGACTACCTAAACATTCCCCTTCATCTTAAAGATAGTGGAAATGTGACGTTATAAGGTATTTATGGCATTTGATAATTGATATACTGCTTTGAATTTCATGCACCTTTCACCATCGTGCTGATGCATCCAAATGCTAAGAAAAGAACTTCTATGTACCTCTTTTGATTTCACTTTTCAGTTCCAATTACTTATAACATTTGTTTGTTTAATCTTCAACTTCATTTTTGAAATTTTAAAATAGTTATATTCTTTTTTCACATTTTCAACTCCTAAAGACAAAATATTTAAATCAGACATATTTTCAAATCCTGCAAATGCTCTACTCTACTGATTCAAAAACTCAACTATTACAAACATATGTTGAATGAATGTTCACATAAACTTATGGACACCGTTTGTACCAAACGATGAAAAAGTAGACTAAATATTCCTTCATATGAGATCAAAGTGTTTTCGGTGGAAATTTGTGGAAATCTTAATTCAAGAAATCAAGTATCAACTATGCTAGTGTATATCAAAAATAGCCTGGAAAGTCTTTATATATTGATACCCCTAGGCTATTACAGTTGCTAATATATGTCAACATACCTTCAGTTTTTTACTACTTTTCCCTTATTTGTTCAAGAAATCAAGTATCAACTATGCTAATATATGTCAACATAACATACAGGGAAAAGAAAAAAAAAGAAAAAAAAAAACAGTGTCTTTACTCTTTAGTACTGTATGTATGGCATTTACCTCTACTCACTACAAAAAATTTAGATTTTAGTGACAAAATAGGAAATAACAAAGTGACAAGAATTTAAATATTGTCACTAAATCGATGTATATAGGCACACTAGTGACAAAAAATGTGAAAATGTTGTCACTATTGACATTTAGTGATACCCCAAAAGTTACAACTAAAAAGTTATCACTAAATTATAGTGACAATATTTATTGTCACTAGGTTGTCACTTAAAGGGGGTCACTAATTGTCAATAGTGACAACTTAAGTTCCATAAACTTGTCACTAATAGCCATTAGTGACAACTTAAAAATATATTTTGTCACTATTGCACTTGTCACTATTATTATTGTGACAAAATTAATATTATTATCACTAAATATATGCAAAAAGTGACAATTTCGACAATGTCACATAATATTTTGTCACTAAAATCCATTTTTCTTATAGTGACTGTTAAATATTTATCTATTAAAACCCATGTGCTAAATATGAAAAACTGGTATATGAAAGTTAGTCATCGATCTATCTATAACTAATAATTTCCGTTGCATAGTATAAGTCTCTCTAGATGGTAGCTTCTGCTTTTCGAAAACATTAGTGGGTAACAAAGAACAAATACCTTCTTTTTCCAATTAAGCGGTGACGGGAGTTCAACGGAGACCATGTCATCAACGTTCTATTTTTTAAGACCTCTGCAGAATTTTTTAAAAATCCCAAGCCTTTAAGTTGAGCACAAACCTAGAGAACAAACCCAGAGTTTTAAGAATTCGATTTGATGATGGAATTTGATGAATTGCAAAAAAAGGTACACAACACAAAGAAGAAGAAAAGAGCAGTTTGCTATTTTGAATTTGGGGAATCGATTGTTTTAGGGCATTTGTTAATTTTGAATTTTTTTTAATTATTTTATCTTTATTTTAGTATAACCAGTTAAACAGGTAGTCTTGAACATTAAAGCCACATGTCACATATTTAAGGGGTTCCTTATGTATCCTCAACTCAATGGGTTCCTAATTTAAGACTAAACCTACTCTATTAGGGACTTATAACTTTATAAGAAGAAGAAATCACAATCAATTCAAATTTTAACCAAGTCTTTTGGCAATTTCAAAATCAGGCATATCGTACCCCTTTCGTTCTCTTTCATATAAATAAATTTATATGCAATAATCTTAATTTTTGGGAATTGATTTGTCTTTCCATAATTAAGTATATATATGTACATATAAACAATAATTTTATATATAATGCCTTTTTCCTAAACCCTAAAGAACTGAACTCGACAACCTTTAACGAAACTACGATCCCCTCCAAATTTACAAGTCTTTGTTCTCCGAAAATCATGTCGTCAAGTAGTATTCCTTCAGAGTTATTTGTGGATATACTATCTCGGTTGCCTGCAGAATGTGTTCTCCGATTTAGGCGCGTGTGTAAACCCTGGCGCCAGATTATTGACGATCCATACTTTATCAAGATTCATCTCGATCGATCGAAGACTAGTCACAAGCTCTTCGTACTAATTCGAGACTCCTTGGTATGCACTTCGATTTTTAACCTGTTTAAAAATTCCAATAACCAAAGAACTAAACAGCAGTCCGTAGACGCACTGTGGCCATCCGAGGTCAGTATTGTTTCGTGTAATGGTCTTATGCTCCTTTCCTTCTCGAAAGAAGGATATTTATGGTCAATTTGGAATCCGTTAACTCAAGAGGTCCATAAATTGCCTCTTTATGATCAGGTCAATGTTGCTGATTCTGTAAAAATCGATAGAATTAGTGGTTTTGGATATGATCGTATTACAGATGATTACAAAGTTTTGAAACACACACAAACTTTTCACCCACGTGGAGGTGAATATGATTCATATTCTTCTTATATTTCTCTGTATAGCCTGAAATTAAATTCTTGGAAACGGATTGGGGATTTACCCTTTATGGTTTCTGGGAGTAGGAGTGGAGTATTCTTAAATGGTGCGGTACATTGTATTGTACAACACATTCCTAGGAAGAATGAAATTTCTTATTTTTGTTATATTGCTGCTTTCAATCTGGAGACGGAAGATTATCGATTTTACACACTGCCATGTTCCACAGATGATCCAAAATCTCATTATATTTTGGGAGAGTTGGGTGGTTGTTTGTCTCTCAGTCGATACAACTATAAAACGAGATTTGAAACGTGGTTGATGAACGATCATGGAGTTGAAAATTCGTGGACAATGTTGTTTTCAATTTTAGATATTGAAAAGCTGAATTATGCTCCAAAGCCTATATATTATTCAGAGAGTGAAAAGATAGTTCTTTTTGAGAATGACAGAGATCATCTTCTATTGTTTGATTTTCAAAACAATACAACAAAGAAAATTATGATTCCTGGAGGTCTGAAAATTTCTCACTCTCAAATTTTTATGACAAGTCTTGTTCGAATTAATCAAGGAAAGAGAGACAGGAAAGTAAGTGAAAATATTTAATTTGATTTTGTAATATATATATATTAATTATATAGTGAAAGATATATCGATCTATATTTTTATTTTGATGATAAAAATTATATTCTGATATAATTATTACACTCAACATCTACTCACAGTTCCTCAACCTTCCATGGAAATTGAAGAATTGGACAAATATCACCGGGATAGGGGGACATATAGTAAGGTATTTCGATTTTAATTGATGCGATTTTAAATATTCAATATCAAACTCATTTTTTGAATATCATACTAATGCACCAAGTATAGTTGGATTTATGTATTTTTTTTGGATTTGCCGTTCTAGAAATATATATTAATGTCATACTATTTCCTTTTTATAGTTGATTGAGAATGGTTGTTGAAAGATTAGTCAGTTTTTTTAATGGATTGAAGATTATTTCTTTTTTCTTTTTTTGCAAAATGTCTTAATAATTAATATAATGATATCCTCCAAATGATTGACCCTCATATTAAGGAAAATGATTATATTATAGCCTCAAATTACACAGCCCTTTTTACAACACACTTTTTATGCTTTTGAAAGGATTGTGTTGTCTACTACTTGTTTCACGAGTTTTTTCTTCAAATAATCTTTTTAGTCTTTTAATTTTCAAAAATCACAAAATAGCACCTAAATTATACGATAATATTCATATAAAAAATTATTTATTACTTTTCAAATGTTAATTTATCATTTATCAATATTTGAATATAAAATATATCGAAAATTACAATAAAAATATAAACTCATAATTTAAAAGCATTTTGCAATGACTAGAATTTAGAGTTTATAACATAATGTTTAATTTAGGGTTTGATTTAGGATTTAGGGTTTAGGGTTTATTTTATAAGGAAGGTTTATTTTTATTCGATGATTAGTTATGAATTTTTTTTGCAATTTTATGTTATGGGCTATGATGTTTGGTTGTGATGCTAGCATAGTCCTATTTAGTATCTCTCACCACGAATCAAACAAAACAATCTTATATAAAGAAACAATAATATTAATAAAGAACAATGTGTTTATGACTGCAATTAGGGATGTAAATAGATCGATTATGATTTTGTTGTCAAACTTGAGAGCCACCTTGAGATTGTGATTGAACTTAATTTAAGTTTATACTGAGCTGAAAAAATTGGATGAGGACTCAAATGCAACCTGAAGTCGAGTAGTTAGATAAAAACATGAATGTTTGTTTTGTAATTTTCAACATGGTTTGATTTTTAACTACACCAGTTAACGCATCATATTAATTATGATTTTTTTATCATACATGTCTTAATGATATACTATATAATGTTTTGTTTAAATTACTTTGACAGAATTTCACTTTTGGTATCATAAATTTTAGTAACTTTATGCAAATTTTCCATCAACTTTTCGTCCGAAGTTGAATTTTTCGTCCGATAATTGAAAGGAAGTACCAAATGTGTCGAGGACAGTTAACATGTGGTACCAAATATATATGTTTTTAAAGTTATGGTACTGTAACCTTAAAGTAGGGTTATTTATGGTATCAAACATGAAATTCTCTACTTTAATTATTATGTTGTTACCAGAAATTAAAATTGAGATCATAAATACCTAAAACAAAATTTGAAAATTATAAACGAAATATAGTTCACTAGGTGTATACATTAGTAATATTCTAAAAATACCATTTAAACGAGGTAAAAATTCATTTTTGGCACCATAGAACTAGGTATTTTTCAATTTTGGTGCCAAAATTGATACAATGGTACCAAAATTAAAAAACGGCTAGTTTTATATCATAAAAGTTGAATTTATTAAATATATATATATATATATATATATATATATATATATATATATATATATATATTTATTCATAAGTTTCATAATACTTCTAATTTTAAATTAAGGAATATCTCTTGAGATACAACCAAAAAAGAAAACAAAGATCAACTACTTTGGCCAAATGTAAATTTGAGAATATAAATATATTATACATTCTTCTATAATAGTTTGCATACTTATTTAAAGTATTTTATTTTAACTATGAGTATATAAAATTAGTTTCTATATTATTTTATTCATATTTTTTTTTATATAGCACATCAATGCAGTTATTGATTTGTTCATTTATTATTTCAACCCGACTTTCAAATATGATTTAAAAGGTGTTTATATAATTTCGAACGATTTAAAGGGAATCAACAAATAATCCCTTCTAACTCTTCTAAATGAGAAGAAGTAATGCATCTAAGCAACGTCTCCGTTATTGGAATAATAAGGAGAAGAAGAGAGAGATGAAAATGAGAAGAAGGCAACTTATAATTGAAAGAAGGATACAACTGAAAAGTGAAAGTTCAAATCAGAATATAATTGTATATTCTTATTTAGCCAAGTGATTTTCATCTTTGAGTGACATAAATTGTTGATTGGAAGTAATTGGTGAGGGGGAATTGGCAAAATTCATTTTTGACACAATAGAATAAAGAGTTTTTCAATTTTGGTACCATTACGTCAAATTTTGGCTCCAATTCTGACTCACCTTTTCAATTTTGGTATTTCCGTCAGTTGACTTAACGGTCAACTGATGAAAGTGCCAAAATTGAAATCGAAATTCAGAATTGGTACCAAAATTGACACCATAGTACCAAAATTGAAAACGCTTAGTTCTATGGTACAAAAAATAAATTTTTGCCATTTAAACGAATTGACAACATCAACTTTTTTCTTTATTAACCATGATATATCCATATAACTATTTTGGGAAACTCTCCCATTAGTTTCTAAATGTCCCACCTTTTGTAAGGTCACAACCGAAGTCTGTCCAAGAAAACAAATGGCAACCCTTTAATTATTTTTTTTACAATTTCCAAATTAAATACCCTTTTCCTTCTTCCATATTAAAAATGAATAATTTATATATAACCCTATATCTATACAGCCGATTCTTGACATTTACTTTATATAAAAAATTCTGATTATTTTTTAATCTAATTTCACTTTTGGATTCTCCACACTACTGCGATCATTTGCACATCTCAATTGAGCAATTTAGTTCAGTTTTGGGGGTCTTCTTATTTCTATGTAAAAAACCATTTGAGCTCTTAGGAATCGATTTCTTCAATTTTGTTGTTGCTCGAGGTTCCTTCATCTACAATTAGAGTTTATTCATCACTTTGGGGGCAAATTTCAGAGATTATAGTTGATTGCAGCGATTTGGGTTTTCATCGCTATTTTTTACGTCAAATTTTTTGTGAACAAATTGCCGTGAATCGTTGTTGATTTCAATTCTTATGTGTTCGAATTTGTCGGTGCAAGGTTGATTTAATTTGGTGAAATTTGAGTTAATTTAGCGGAATTAAAAATTGGTTTTATATGTGTATTTCATTCCTTTTCACTGCCGTCTGTTTGTGTTGGGGAAGATGATATATTTGCACATTCAGCCCCCAGGCTATGTCATTGGTCAAAATTGCCCTCAAACTTTCAAATTTACTCAAAAATTAAAGATTTTGTAAGATTTAATAAAGTTTAAAATTTAATAACATGATTAGTTTAAACATTGTTAGTTTTAATTTCTAAGTCTAAAATTTGAAAAATACGAAATAGCTAGTATAAATATAAAAAATACGACTTAATTAGAATTTTTGAAAAGATTTAAATAAATCTTAATTAATATACAACACATCTTAAATAAAAACACAACTGTTTTTTTTAAGATGGCGAATTTCCTTTTCTTTTCTTTTTTAAAAATATTCCTTTTCTAAAAATTTTATTCATTTTTTTAAATTACAAATTCATTTGATTTAATTTTTTTTTCAAATTCTTGTTTTTTAAATTACAAATTCATTTGATTTAATTTTTTTTTCAAATTCTTGTTTTTTAAATTCCGTAATTTGAGAAAATATTGATAATTTTAAAAAAAATTATTGACTCGGTTATTATTTTGACCAAATTGTACTTTAGATGGTTGAAACATTAACTCCTCCGTAATTTGAAAATATATTGATAATTTTTTTAAAAAAAATTGATGATCTTGTCATTATTTCGATCAAATTATCTATTAGATGGTATTGAACACTATGTCCTCCATAATTTAAAAAAATATCGATAATTTTGAAAAATTTGATGACTCGGTCATTATTCCGATCAAATTATCTATTAGATGGTTATTTAACACCGAGTCCTCCGTAATTTGAAAATATCTTGATAATTTTAAAAAATTTGATGAGTCGGTCACTATTTCGATTAAATTGTCTAGTAGATGGTTATGTAACATTAAGTCCTCCGTAATTTGAAAATATATTGATAATTTCTAAATAATTGATGACTCGGTCATTATTTCGATCAAATTGTCTATTAGATGGTTATGTAACACCGAGTCCTCCGTAATTTGAAAATACATTGATAATTTTGAAAAATTTGATGAGTCGGTCATTATTCCGATCAAATTGTCTATTAGATGGTTATGTAACACTAAGTCCTCCGTAATTTGAAAATATATTGATAATTTAAAAAAATTTAATGAATCGGTCATTATTCAATCAAATTGTCTAATTAGATGGTAATGTAACACCAAGTTCTCTGTAATTTGAAAATATATCGATAATTTTTAAAATCTTGATGCTTCTGTTATTATTTCGATCAAATTGTCTATTAGATGGTTATGTAATAATAAGTTCTCGGTAATTTGAAAATATATCGATAATTTTAAAAAAAAAATTGATGACTTGATCATTATTCCGATCAAATTGTCTATTAGATGGTTATATAACACTAAGTTCTCCGTAATTTGAAAATATATTGATAATTAAAAAAAATTGAGGACCCTTTGATATTAGATGATTATGTAACTCTAAATCCTTCCTAATTTGAAAATATATCGATAAAAAATATTTAATAATACTAAAATTTAATAATATTTAGAATTTTTCTACCATTAAATTTAAGAATTAAAAATAATTAAAATAAATATTATTCAAATGTTCTCTACTAATATTTAATAATACTAAAATTCTTATTTTTTATACTAGTATACAAATTTTACATTCAATAACATATTTTTATTGTCGTATTATAATCCCATAAATTAATATAATTAAAATGTAAATTTATAAAATTATAAAAAAATCCCAAGTTCTCAAATATTATTGAATTAGATCTAATTTATATTTAAGTTAAAACTAATAAAATGAATATATTAAAACTTGGACCAATGTGAATTTTCTTAATCATTTATCTGACCTTTATTTGCAAAAACAACCGTTCTTCCTCCTCACATCACCTCCCCCAACCTCCCACCACCTAACCCCCCCCCCCCTCCGCAACGCCACATATTCCTCTCACCCCACGTGCCGCTAGTTTTCTACATACGAAAAATATGGTTCATTCATGAATTGATTTCGGATTTGAGGATTCTTGGAATTTTCGGATCTGAGTTTTTTTTTTTTTTTTTTGTGTTCATACCCAATTTCAGAAAATAAGAACAAAATTAATGTGGCTTCCTGTCTTCTTGAAATAAATCTGTGCGGCTCGGTCGGAGAAGAGTGTGGCGGAGCAGTGGATTTTTTTAGTTACCAAATAAAAAAAAATTTGAACTGAAATATAGTATTTTTTGTTGGATTGAAGCTCCATCACGTACAGGGACAAGTTATGTACTTGTTAGAAAATAAAAAAAATGGAACTCAAATAATTTAGAAAGCAATTGAACTCAAATTGGGGAAAAACAATGGGGAAGAAGTTGGTCAATTGGTGGTGGAGGGTGAGGAAAGTGGTGGCCTGTGGTGAAAGGAGTTTTGGCCAAGAAGATGAAATATATGTAATTTCATGGATTAATTTGGATAAAATGATGAGGAATTGGATAAAATGGCTTGGGCTTAAAATCCGAAACGAATTGGACCAGAGTAATCAATGAAAGCCCAGGCTAGCCCAATCAATTTTTTTTTTTTTAATTTTTAAATTAATTATAAAACCGTATAAACGTGTGTAATAAATGATTCCAGATCCGTGTGTGCATGGGAGAGTACGTAAAGGCACAAAGGTGGAAGCTGCCAAGCAGTTAGGATAAGCATAGAATTGCAAATTTTACTCACTATTTGAGTTGATCCTGTCTTCTTCAAATCTAACATCTATATATATATACACATAATATTAAAAACGTGAAGTAGCTAGGTCTAGGTTTATATATACACAGAAATGAGAGTGATAAAGTAGTTAAAAAAACAATTAAGAAATTGAATTGAAGTAATACATTAATTAATATTTCGATGATGTTTGGCACTCAATTCATACCACCCGCAGGTGTTCGTTTCAATCCAACCGATGCAGAACTTATTATGTTCTATCTTATGAAGAAGGTGAAGGGATTTTCCTTGCCATGTGACCGCGTAGTTGAAAGACAACTTTACGGAAAAAATGGAATGCCATGGAAGATTTTTCCCCAAGGGGACAAATCATGGAACGATTGTGAGGGTGTGGAGAAGAATGTTGTATTTGTGTTGTGTAGGCTTTCAAAAATTGGGAGAAATTCTAATTCACAAAGAATTTCACGAACCGCGGGTTGTGGAACATGGGAAGGTAAATCTTTGACTCAAGATGTGAGAAATCATAGTGGTGCCGTTATAGGCCAAAAAAGGGGCCTTCACTTTCAAGCCAAGTAAAGAATTTAAGTCCGAGGCCAAGGAGAAAGGGCGATGGATAATGCATGAATTATCATTGCCCGAAGAAATCAACAATCCAATGAAGAATGATAATCATTATGTGATTTGTAGAATTACAAGAGATCGTTATAACGAGCAATTATCCGGAAAGAAGAGAAAGTCACAAAGATCAGAAGAAGAGGAGTGTGTATGTTGGAAGAAGTCATGTGTCCTTAATTATGAGGAAGAAGTTAATACGACCCAACAAGAAGAAGAAGATTCGTTTGGAGCTAATATTAAGAATGATGATTTAATTGACATATCATATTGGTTTGATGGTGATATTGAAGATACTGGAGTTGGCTCGAACAACAGATGCACTCAAGATTTCTCTTTCGCCGATCCACTGAATGTAATTTTAGAACTCATTAATTTCCAATGTAGTTGTTATGTAAAGAAGGTTGGTCGTCTATAAAAGGTTTATTTTTTTAGAAATAAACATTCCATAAATTATACTGGGCTGAAAAAATTGGATGAGTCAAATGCAACTTGAAGTCGAGTGGTTAGATAGAAACATGAATGTTTGTTTTGTAATTTTCAACATGGTTTAATTTTTAACTACACCAGTTAATGCATCATATTATGATTTTTTTATCATACTACATGTCTTAATGACATACTACATAATATTTTGACTAAACTACTTTGAGAGAATTTCACTTTTGGTACCATAAATAATCATACTTTAAGGTTGCGGTATCATAACTTTATGCAAATTTCCCATCAACTTTCCGTCCGAAGTTGAATTTTTCGTCCGATAATTGACGGAAGTACAAAATGTGTCGAGGACAGTTAACATGTCGTACCAAATGTATTTTTTAAAGTTATGGTACTATAACCTTAAAGTAGGGTTATTTATGGTACCAAACATAAAATTCTCTATTTTAATTATTATGTTGTTACCAGAAATTAAAATTGAGATCATAAATACCTAAAACAAAATTTGAAAATTATAAACGAAATATAGTTCACTAGGTGTATACATTAATAATATTCTAAAAATACCATTTAAACGAATTGACAACATCAATTTTTTCTTTGTTAACCATGATATATCCATATAACTAATTTTCACAAGTATTCTAAAAATATCCAATTTTTTTCTTTTTTAAACCATAATATATCCATATAAACACTAGCCCTATGATTATACTCACACTTTATCAAATTTTGATTTCAATTCATCCAAATTTCGATTGATTTCTGAATCCAAATAAATATAATCCAAAGCTATTCTTATTCTAGCTAAACACTACCCCTATGATTTTACTAACACTTCATCGATTTTTTATTTCAGTTCATCCAAATTTGAATTGATCTCTTGAGCCACACTATCAAATTAACCGTATATCAGAGATTGATTACTTCATCTACAAAACAAATGAATATAATCCAAAGCAATAGCCTGATGATTACACTCGATTAAATAAAGCATGACAATCATTGAAATTGCAGAAACAGAGTAAACATAACTAGTTAGCATCTAAATTTCCGAAGGGGAAAGCTGGGTGGTTGGATTCGAGGGGCCTTCCCCTTGAATCAATAGAGATGGCCATCTCCATCCCTTCAAGGGGGAAGCTAGCTTTCCCCTTGATCATTGGAGATGGCCTAACAAGTCAGAGACATGTGACTGAAACCTTAAAAGGGAATGGGAACTTAGATGCTACATTCCGTGCAACGCACGAGTGCATTCTCCTAATGGCACATATTCAAATTTTTTATTTTTTTAATTTATTTTATCAATGTCAGTTCATAGGAAAATGAACCCGTGCAGGGCACGGTTTGTTAGCATCTAAATTTCCGAAGGGAAGGGCGTTAAGTGCAAAATGTTAAATATGATGGATGGCAAAGTGTGATTTTCCATTGATTTTTCTTTTGATGTTCCCATTTAGTAATCTTCAATTGAGCTACATTCCAGGGGTGGTAATAAGACATGGTAATATGACGGTGGATATAATACACTGGTGTAGGATGAATATAACCTGCCATTAGATCAGACACCATGACAATGTTTTAATATCCCCGGATACAGATATAGTTAAAATTTGATACACTAGTTCGCTATGAACACGCGATGCTGTGAGGGTTGACTTTTTTACACGTTTTCTTAATCTTCATCATGAACATCATTTCCACTTGCGGCTCCTGATTGAGACGGTAATTCCCCAGTCTTGATAAAACAGCACAATTTGTTGAGCACGTCTAATGAGGAAATACACTCTGGTAAGGAACTTATGAACATATCCATGTTGTTTCCCCCTTCTAGATATTCCCGACAGGCGATCAAGGTTTCCATGCTTTCGGTGAAGCTAGGTGGGCAAAGTGAGATAGCCTTCTTCAATGAATTTATAGCTTCAGCTATTTGATTGTCCTTTATGTAGGCACATGCCAAATGACGCCATGTCATTGCATTAGGACTACCCCCTCTAGATCTTCCTCTGTTCAAAAGAGCTACAGCCTTCTCCAAATTACCATTTCTGCAATATGCATCGATCAACAAGTTCGGAATCCGAAAATCATACGATAAACCACTGCTTTCCCATTTCTTAAAAACAACCTCAACTCCTTCAATATGATCACATTTCAATAAAGCCCACATCATGCTTTTATATACCTTATTGGTCAATCTGTTGTTTCGCATACAGTTTGAATAGTATAGCACACGCTTTTATATGCTTTTATGTACTCGTTCCAGATTTGGTATAGATCATCTTTACTCCCAGCTTCAGCATACAGTTTGAATAGTATAGCACACGCTACATCCTTTCTTCCCCCTTTTCCATCAGAATCTTCACTTGATTCATCATCGTTAAAGCTTTCTCCTTTAAACCAACTCTCAAGTACCCGTTAGCTGCAACAGAATACAAATTCCAGCTCGGAATAATCCGAGGGTCAGATTCCATAATTTTTACGATTTTATCTATTCCGTCAGTATCAGCAACCAGAGTATACGCTTTTAGGCAAATGATGAGAGTGAACTGGTCATAATGTACACCGTTCTTTTCCATTTCATCCATTAGGCACTCAACTTTTTCATAATTTCCCGAATTTAGATATAGATTCATCATAACATTATACCATATTGGTCTAACAGCATGACCCATATCCCTAGCTTTCTGCATGAGGGCCTCTGCTTTATCAACAGATTTAGCACGAGAATAGCAGTCGAGAAGTGCAATATGAACATTATAACTATATTTCAAATTTTGGTTGAGGTTATAGTAATAATTCTCGACTTGTTCTAAACCGTGAACCTTGAATATCAAGTTCATTCGCATTGCGACTTCAGTAGACTCCAAGTCGAAGTAACTTTTATCAGTCATCCATTCAGATACCTAAACATAAATCAGAAATTGAATTCAGGGATTACAGTCTCATGGTAATTAATGTTCATGAGAATCAACTATTGCTATCTACCTCCCTCCGTTTTCTTTTTATTTGTCGATTTGGAGGATTGCACACAAATTAAAAAGTATTATAAGTAGCCACATTTTTAAAGTAAAAATTCTAAAATACCCTTTTAATTAGATAATCTTAGCATTAATGACAAGTATTAGTAAGAATGGTAAAATTGGTGAAATAACATTAATTTTACACTGAAATTCTTACACGACAAATAAAAGTAAACAATTTTTTTTTACCAAAAAGAAAGAAGACAAATACACCATTTAAATGAACTTAAATAGTAAGAGTAATATGAATATACAAACAACATAAGCATATTTTAAATATATAGAAATGCTAAATATCAACTAAAAAGCTAATAAAAAAAGACAGACAAAAATGCATCCCTTATAATTAAAAAAAAATAGCAATTCCAATTAATAAAGAAATATGTAAATGAAAGGAAACCTCAATGGCGTGTTTGAATCTATTGTAGAATTTTAATTCCTTGATAATACTCAGAAGCAATGGTTTATCAACAGAGTTTCCATCACTGATCCACTTGTCGATGACGGGTACCATTGAGATATTCGGGTCACCCAACCGGAAGATTCTTCGGAAAAGCGAGTCGGACGGCGATCCATTTTTTGTTTGGGTCGGACATGAGCTTAAAAATTGCAATCTAATTTTCTGGCATTTGGATTTTGGGAGTGAACTTAGCCAAGAACTGGACACAGAGAAAAGCTTCTCCATTAGCATTAATTCTGACGGATATGGAGAGTTTAGTTAGGGTTTAACCAATTCCGATATTGAATACGAATTCTTTGTGGAAAGAGAAAGTAAGAGAAGCTTTCACATTGAATTTGATTTTAATCCGAATTTGATTTGTACCCGCCCCGATTTTGAGATAAATGAGCAAATATGGATATAGGCGTAAATTAAAAATCTAGATCCATCCATAGATCAAAATTTCGTTTTGAATGTATGTTTTGGTCAGTTAAATAATGGAAACTTTTTGAAATTATTCGGAAATGTTTCGAAAATACTAAGGAATATTTATAAAAAAAAAAGTGACTAAATTTAGAAGAATAACATAGTTTAAGGCAAATAAATAGTTTCAGAATTAGATCTTGTATTCGTTTCGCCTGATTCAAACACGAAAATTTTTCGATGTTTTCGATGGAAAAGATGAAAATTTTGATCCATGGATCCAACAAATATAGATAGAGACGTAGAGTTTGATTGGATTAGTTAAAAGATTAGATTCGACAATAAATAAATAATTATTTTCTTTCAAGTAACATTAATAATATTTATTATATTTTAACAAGAAATAGTTGACATTTTATGCATATTTTCACTTAACGACATGTTAATAAATAAACAAATAA
The DNA here is from genome assembly GCA_003313485.2 of Penstemon barbatus. Taxonomy (NCBI): domain Eukaryota; kingdom Viridiplantae; phylum Streptophyta; class Magnoliopsida; order Lamiales; family Plantaginaceae; genus Penstemon; species Penstemon barbatus. Next base: position 84,404,922 of record CM064883.1, read on the forward strand.
TTGCTTTCAGAAAACAATAATAATAATAATAATGATGAACTAATTTATATATTAATATCATTTTAATTTTTTTAATATTATTTGTTAAATATTTTAATTAAGTTTTTAAATAATGAGTTAAGTAGAATAAAAACGTAATGTTAAACAAATATATTATACAAAAAATATAATGGAGATAATTTTTTAAAGAGATCTTTTATTTGATCTCATTTGTACAAGATTCGACCGGACTCAAAAGTTTCACATTTCACTCGAATTTGATATAAAGGGGAGGCTAACTTGGGTCAGGCGCATGATGCGACCTAAATTTAACTTGCTAACGGACCTACTTTTATCATATAGATTTTTTTTTTTTTAAAATAAATCATTTTAAAAATCGTTCATAAACACTAATTAAAATAAGTGTAACTAGGAAAAGTTAGGATTAAAAAGTCATGAATTCAATTTTCATTAATGCGAACTTTTCTCTAATTTAATATTAGTATTTGATTGTAGTTTTATAATTATTAAAATAATTTATGATAGTAATATTTGATGATTGATGTATTTAAAAAAAATATAAAAATTCCAATCAGGATAAGATCCAAAATCTATTAAAGGGGCTTTGAGTACTGGATTTGAAATTAGCTTGTGAAGGAACCTCAAGATAGAACAACTAGTTAAAGCCCAAAGTCAAAGCCCGATATATTGAGCCCGTCATTTCTCGTAGTATGGCAAACTTTAAAAAAAAATATTTATAATAGTAGGGGTGGCAAATGGACCACCCGGATCGGATCCGGATCGGATCCTTGCGGATCGGATCCTAAATGGATCCATAATGATGGATCCATTTAGGATCCGATCCAAACCGGATCCGGGTGAGAAAATTTTGGATCCACCATGGATCCGAAGAGATCCATGACGGATCCACGGATCCACAGTGGATCCGTCATGAATTTCAGTCAATTTTCGGATATTGACTGAAATTGAGTGACCAAAAGTGCAAATTTTGTTCCTGGAAATCAGTGTCCGGATTGGAAATTTAAATTTATTAAATTCTGGGTTTTTTAAAAGTTTGGGGTTAAAATTGTAATTTTCAAAAATAAGTATTAGAGAGAAAGGTTTTCACATTCCAATAATAATTTTTTTTTTTTTATTCAATAATGGATCCATTAGTGGATCCAGAGGATCCATTGATGGATCCATCACAATCCATTACTTGTATGTGTTGATCCAATATGAATCCAGAATTTATGAGATCCGATCCAGATCCGATCCGAGTGAAAATTTAATGGATCTTTATGGATCGGATCCTTTGGATTTGGATCGGATCTGGATCAGATCCATGGATCTGATCCATATTGCCACCCCTAATAATACCAATCTTTATTGAACAAAACCTTAGATCCCAAAACTGATCAATAACCCTATCTAAATTTACCTTATATCAAACGAGTGAAATTTAAAAATACCCTTTTTTATACTTTGTTTATTAAGATTCCACCTTTCATCACAAATCCATCATTAATCAACTCCATGGTCATGACACCCCCTCCCTGCAACGCCACATCTTCCTCTCACCCAATGTGCCGCTAGTTTTCCACATACGAAAAATACGGTTCATTCATGAATTGATTTCGGATTTGAGGATTCTTGGAATTTTCGGATCTGAGATTTTTCTTTTTGTGTTCATACCCAATTTCAGAAAATAAGAACAAAATTAATGTGGCTTCCTGTATTCTTGAAATAGATCTGTGCGGCGCGGTCGGAGAAGAGTGTGACGGAGCAGTGGATTTTTTTAGTTACCAAATAAAAAAAAATTGAACTCAAATATAGTATTTTTTGTTGGATTGAAGCTCCATCACGTACAGGGACAAGTTATGTACTTGTTAGAAAATTAAAAAAATGGAACTCAAATAATTTAGAAAGCAATTGAACTCAAATTGGGGAAAAACAATGGGGAAGAAGTCGGTCAATTGGTGGTGGAGAGTGAGGAAAGTGGTGGCCTGTGGTGGGAGGAGTTTTGGTGAAGAAGATGAAATATATGTAATTGGGAAATTTGGCTAAATGCCATCCCCAAATAGTGAAATTAGAAAAATGCCACAGCCTTTTATTCTTTTTTTTTTCTCTTTTTTTTATACATTTTAGTTAATAAGCGATTAAAACTTGTAAAAATTGCAAAACACACCTTCTATTCTTTACTTATTTATTTTTACACTACCTTACATATTAAAAAAAAAAAAGAAAAAGAAAAACATTTCTTCCCAAACAAAACAGATCAGATCTCTCCCCTAATCTTCACTTCAATTTCTTCATAACTAAAAAAAAGTGACACATAACAACTACATTAAGGGCGAGGAAATAAATCAAGCACCACACCCATACAACTTAAGTTTAATTTTTTTTTTCAATTACAGAATAAATTGCATTTTTCGAACCCAGTTTCTAAAACTCACCGCGGTGAGCAATGTGCTCACCGCGGTGAGTTTTATTGCTCACCGTGGTGAACATTAGAACTCACCGCGGTGAGCATGGTGAATTGGAGACCGTCTCCGATCTTCAGTCTCCAGCTCTGTTGAACTGGAGACTGGAGACTGACTTCAGTCTCCAGTCTCTAGCATTCACGAACATCTGGGAGACTGGAGACTGACTTCAGTCTCCAGTCTCCAGCATGCACGAACATACTGGAGACTGACTTCAGTCTCCAGTCTCCAGCATTCACGAACATCTGGGAGACTGGAGACTGACTTCAGTCTCCAACATGCACGAACATCTGGGAGACTGGATCTCCAAAATTCATGAACATTTGGAGACTGGAGATTGTCGAGATGCAGTATTAACTAGAACTAAAAAAAGAATGCTGGAGACTAGAGACTGAAGTCAATCTCCAGTCTCCAAAAGAGAATGCTGGAGACTGGAGACTGAGTCAGTCTCCAGTCTCCAAAAGTCTTGAATATCTGGAGACCGGAGACTGAAGTCAGTCTCCGTTCTCCAGATACTCATGAACATGTAGAGATTGAATTGAAATTCGAAATTGATCCAAAATTTATGTTTTAATTATTTGTTTTATAGGGATATGGCACAATACCGACGCATACCCTTCCAAAATTACATCGATTCCACTATGATGAAGTGGTAGTACAAGCAAAAATCACACATCATACTATGTGGTCGAAAATTAATTCAATGCAATCATGGTGCGCAAGAGAATTTCGATCATGATATTTGATGCGAATTCATAATCTACGCGTTTACAGGCTAATACTGCGGAAGAGAATTTCGATCATGGTGATGTTGAAGTGGGCCCGAGTTTAAGGAGAAGGTCGAAGAAATTTCATGATAGGGATGCGACAGAAAGAGAAAAAAAGACTATCAAGCATAGTAAATACCAAAGAACTCCATTTGCCCCCGATGATAGGAATAAGAGGCCTTCGAAATAATTTTTGTAATATTTAATGTATTCATATAATATTTGATTATTATTGTGTGATTTTTTTGTTATTAGTGTGTATTTTTTAAAACTACAAAATCGACAAATATGAGATTAAATTTAACTATTTTTGAAAAATATGGGATCAAATTGCAATTTCAGTAAATTGACAAATCTAACAAAATATTGTAAAATAACATATTTGTGGGGGTTAATTGCAATTTCTAGAAATATTAGGTCAATTTAACTATTTATGAAAAATATGGGATCAAATTGCAATTTCAGTAAATTGATAAATCTAACAAAATATTGTAAAAATAACATATTTGTGGGGGTTAATTGCAATTTCTAGAAATATTAGGTCAATTTAACTATTTATGAAAAATATGGGATCAAATTGTAATTTCAGTAAATTGACAAATCTAACAAAATATTGTAAAAATAACATATTTGTGGGGGTTAATTGCAATTTCTAGAAATATTGAATTAATTTAACTATTTTTGAAAAATATGGGATCAAATTACAATTTCAGTAAATTGACAAATCTTACAAAATATTGTAAAAATAGCATATTTTTGTGGGGGTTAATTGCAATTTCTAGAAATATTGGGTCAGTTTAACTATTTTTGAAAAATATGGGATCAAACTGCAATTTCTAGAAATATTGGGTCGATTTAATCTTATAAAATTGTCCAAAATGTAAGAAATGGTTTATTACAGAGGATATAATGTTACCGTAAGTGTTAAATTGACAAATCTAACAAAATTGCAATTTTTATACGAAATTCTGATTTACGGAGGATATAATGTTACCGTAAGTGTTACTTCTCCTTTCGGTTCATAAATTATCGAAATCTTATAAAATTGACCAAATTGTAAGAAGTGGTTTATTACGGAGGATATAATGCTACCGTAAGTGTTAAATTGACAAATCTAACAAAATTGCAATTTTTATACGAAATTATTTTCAGAGGATATAATGTTACCGTATTTGTTACTTCTCATTTCGGTTCATAAATTGTCGAAATCTTATAAAATTGACCAAAATGTATGGAGTTGTGATTTACAGAGTATATAATGCTACCGTAATTGTTAACAATTGACAAATCTAACAAAATTGCAATTTTTATACGAAGTTCTGATTTACGGAAGATATAATGTTACCGTAAGTGTTACTTCTCCTTTCGGTTCATAAATTGTCGAAATCTTATAAAATTGACCAAAATGTATAGAGTTGTGATTTAAGGAGTATATAATGCTACCATAAGTGATAACAATTGACAAATCTAACAAAATTACAATTTTTATACGAATTTCTGATTTACGGAGGATATAACATTACTGTAAGTGTTACTTCTCCTTTCGGTTCATAAATTGTCGAAATCTTATAAAATTGACCAAAATGTACGGAGTTGTGATTTACGGAGGATATAATGTTATCGTAAGTGTTAACAATTGAGAGTTTTTTTCCTATATAGGCTATTACACAAAAGTATTTCCCAAAATAACCTAAACTGAAAAGTATTTCTCTGAATGTACCTCTTTGTTAAAATCGCTATTGCCAGTGTCGATTTTACCTAAAATCGATGTTGCCAGTAGCGATTTATCAACCGTCTCCGAAAATTAAAAAAAAATATTTTTAATTAAAATCGATACTAGCAATGTCGATTCTTACTAATTAAATTAATTACCAACTAATTAATCACTAATTGATCAAGGGTAAAATCGATACTACCAGTATCGATTTTATGGGAAGAATCGCTATTACTAGTAGCGATTTTATGCCCTAATATAATCCCTCAGCTTCATTTTAGTTTCATTTCACACGGCCGTTTCAAAGCTTTCAAAGCAGCAGCTATTTCAGCCCCAAAAAAAAAAACGCAGCACTAGATTTCTTTTCTTTCAGCAAATATCACAAAGTCTCCATCAAATTCGTCAATTGCTCAATTCTTCCCCTTGAAGCCCTAACAATATTTTTCATATTCAAGGGGTATGTATTACTTTATTGTTTTCACTTTTTGTGCTCTTATATTATAGTTATGAATTCAAACGATGAGGACTTACATGTCTATATAATATGCTTATCTTGAATAAATGTTGTGTGATCAAGAAGTATTTGTATGTGATTTTTTGAAACATTTTACATTTGGTTCCATAGTATTTTTATGTTTTCAACACTTTTAGTCTCGTATAACTCTCTTGATTTTGTCCATGATTGAGCTAAAGTTGTTATTTTTAAATTAATGCCAACAATAACAAGTATACATGGTGTTATCTTTAGAGTTCATTTTTTTATTTTAGTGTTCTTTTTATGTTATACTTATAAAGTTGACAATTCACTAAAATTGTTCAAAAGGTAATTTAATTTTTTTTTTTAAATTATCTCAGGTTTATAATGGATAGCTTACCGGTTACGTTTTTGTGCTATTGGGGAGGAAATATATTAAACCCGTCTAATGGATGTGAGTATGATATTCCACCAAAACGGCCCCTTAGGGCAAATAGCAGATGGAGTTATCAGAAGTTACTAACAGAATTGTACAAAGTTACCGGACTAAACAAATGGGACTTTAGGTTGGGAGTGATATGCAGATATCCTATTTCATTTGATCGTGTCACTGCTAATTATATTGCACTTCCCGTTAATGATAATAGTGGTGTTGAAGCTATGTTTGATGTATTTACTCATTTTTCGGGGATAGGAAGTTTACAGTTATACTTGGAGATAATTCCGATAGATAGTCAAGAGTTTGCTAATGACACAGAAGTTGGAGGTCCTTGCGTTGGTGATACAGAAGTTGGAGGTCATTACGTTGGTGACACAGATATTGGAGGTCATTACGTTGGTGACACAATTGACTCACATTTGGACCAAGGTAATCTAAATTACTCAACTTCTTACCATGATTTGGGTAATGCGGTTCCATTAACTTTTCAGTCAGATGCTGGTACAACTAAGCACATAGCACACACAAATGTTAGTCCTCCTAGGCCTCAAAATGTAAACATATTAAACCAAGATTTGGAGACTGATTCCGAAGATGATGAAGAATGGTTTGATCACAGACTAACGAATGAGGACAATGGAAGTAGCAGTGATAGCAGTGACGATGAGGAAACTGATATTGGGGATAACATTATGGATGTCAATGGTTGCCAATTTTATAGGGAAATTGGTGAAGGATCATATGTCACAGATATTCGTGCAAGTCAAGTTCAATTGTCTGAGAGTGACGAGTTAGGTATAGGCTTGCTCTTTAAGTCGAAAAATGATATGCAGTGTGCTGTGAAGAAATATCATATAACAAAGAATTGGCGGTACAAGGTACAGAAGAGCACTGATAAAACATGGGTAATATGTTGTTATAAAAAAGAGTATCCGTGCAACTTCTATCTCCGTGGTAGTTTATTGATCAGGAAGAATGCATTGTGGGAAGTGACACGTTATGTGGGACCACATACTTGTTTATCTGCAGGAATAGGCCAAGATCATTTTCATCTGGACTCTAAGTTAATTGCTTGGGATATCCTAAATCTTGTTAAGGTAGATCCAGATTTGAAAATCCGTGTCATTATTGAATATGTGAAGAATAGCTTTACTAAAGAAATATCATATAAAAAAGCATGGAGTGGAAAACAAAAAACTGTTGCACATATCTATGGAGACTGGGATGAATCTTATCAAAGGTTGCCAAAAGTACTTGCAGCTATCAAACAATACAACCCTGAGACAATTGTTGAGTACTATAAACCTCCACCACCCGGTCAAATGGATAAATTTCGTCGTGTTTTTTGGGCATTTGGGCCTTGTATTGAAGCGTTCACGCACTGTCGTCCAGTTGTTAGCATTGATGGAACTTTTCTTCACGGAAAATACAAGGGAGTTTTACTAATTGCGATGGGATGTGATGCAAATGATAGTATATTGCCACTTGCCTTTGCTATTGTAAAAAGCGAGTCTTATAAAACTTGGGATTGGTTCTTGAACCTTGTGCAAGAACATGTTGTGAAGGGGCGTCATATATGTTTGATTTCTGATCGCCAAAACGGTATATTGGCATTAATCAAAGCAAGGAAATGGAAAAATATAGAACATCGGTTTTGTTTGAGGCATGTTCGTTCTAATTTCTTCAAAATCTATAAGGCTGATAATTTAAATAGGCTAGTGTGGAAGGCGGGTTGCTCACACCAGGATCGCAAGTTTCAAAATGTTATGGATCAAATTGAGCTATTAAATCCTGATGCTCGAAAGTGGTTGGATAAACTCCCGAAAAACAAATGGACGATTGCACATGATGGTGGTTATAGATATGGCCTAATGACAACGAACATTTCAGAAGTTTTCAATGGCGTGATGAAAGGTGCTCGTGGTATGCCTATTACAGCAATTGTTGAGACTTCATTTTATCGTTATGTTTATTACTTTCAATCTAGATTTGGTATTGCTGAACTTGCTCGTGAAAATATTGGCCTACCAAACACCGAACCCCAAAATCGATTTAGCCCCAAGGTTTACCAAATGCTCCTCCACAACACCTCGAAGGTTGGGGGTATGCATGTAACAATCTTCAACAATAGGTTGGGCGGTGGAGTTTATTCTGTTATCACAGGTCGTCGCATGACGAAGGGAGGTAATGTTCAAACTGTGCGCATTGGCGAAAGGACATGCACCTATGGTAAGTGGGTAGCCTATCATGTTCCTTGTTCCCACGTTCTTGCTTGTTGTAGTAACCAAAATGTTGATCCTTTATCTTTTGTATCATCATTTTATACCGTTGATAATTATTCGAGGACATGGAGTGGTAGATTTGAACCATTGGATAATGAGTATTATTGGAACGAGTATTATGGTCCGGTGTTCAAACCAAACTACAAGCTTGAACGGGAAAAAGGTCGACCAAAATCAAGACGCATTCGTAATGAAATGGATTTTCAAACCGACAAACGGGTGATTCATTGTTCTACTTGTGGGAAGGAAGGACATACGCGTCGCAAATGCACGAATAATAGAACATAGTTTCATAGATGTTATTGTAATTGAGATAATATTGTTGAGACATTTTTATGTATTGAACTTGTTATGCATGTAACAATGTTATGAAAAAAAATTGAGATTATGTTATTGAGTTGTTATTGATTGTTTGAGTTATACAAATCGAGGTTCGTTCATAAAAAATAAGATAGAGGTAATTCACAATTAAAAAAAAAAATTTTTAAGTATAAAATCGACATTAGCAGTGTCGGTTTTTAAGGCAGAAACTTTCTGCCTAAATACTCGCCATTAGAATCGACATTGGTAATGTCGATTTTATGTAGAATCGACATTGGTAATGTCGATTTTATGTAGAATCGACATTGCTAATGTCGGTTTTTTAGGCAGAAAGTTTCTGCCTTTAACTCACCATTAGAATCGACATTGGTAATGTCGATTTTACATAGAATCGACATTGCTAATGTCGGTTTTACGTAAAATCGACATTGCTAATGTCGATTTTATGTAAAGTCGACATTAGTAGTGTCGATTTTATTGGCAGTGTCTACATTAGGAATTCAACACTGATCTCAACCAAAACGCAAAACTATTAACATATTATCTTAAACAATCAAGAACAACTCAATAACATAATCTAAATTACGTTAACATTGTTACATGCATAACACACACAAATTCAAATTAAGTCAAGTTAAATAACAATATATTTCAAATTGATAATACGATGAAACTTATATAGTCATAATTACAACTTAAACTAAAGTCATTTGGATGGTGTATATCGATTTGGCTTTCTCCTCTCCCGTTGAGTCAACCTCCTTTCACGATTGGAGGGCTCAGCCTGAGTAACGCACTCACCTTGGGTATTTTGTCTTAACCATGATGGTCCAGCGAACCCAGTGTTATGAGGTGGTGGAACGAACCCAGTGTTATGAGTTGGAGGAGGTACAGATGATGAACCTGGAGCATCTGAAGTAGCTGGCTCTCTCCTCACCCGTTGAGGCAACCTCCTTCCACGATTGGAGGGCTCAGCCTGAGAACCAACCTGAGTAACGCACTCAACTTGGGTATTTTGTCCTTCTAACCATGTTGTTGCAGCGAACCCAGTGTTATGAGGTGGAGGAGGTACATATGATGAACTTGGAGCATCTGAAGTAGCTGGGCCCCGTGGAACCGCCCGTCGTTTACGTCTAGAATTCGACGTCCTTAACTCTGTAGGAGGGGCATTATACCCATATGTTGGTGGTACTTGACCTGCTAGTCGCTCTTGCTCTCCAACTAAGGCTAACGCACTTACGACGTGCTCTTGAGCTTCCGTCACCTTTTGCACATCATTGTTGATATGAAATTCCCCAAGTAAGTGGTTGATACGTTGTAGTTCTTGAATCTATATGAAGACAAAAACATATACGTTAAATTTATATAAAAACTATTACTCATATATAAACAATATTACATACCAAACCCTCATATCCACCACTGGTACCCCTGTAACCTGTGACATCACTTTGGAGCCTTTGGTGTGGGTTTGATATCAACACCCTCGTGATAGTCCTGTACCAAATCTTGTAAGCATCACTACAACCTACATGTTCCCCCCCCTTCATTTGACATGACAACGAGCTCGTCACGTGTCTCCCACAAATCCACATAATCCTCGTGAAAAATAGTCCAATCAACATCGCTACGCCCCCGGAGGTCAATATTGTGTATGTCCACCACGGTGTCACATGGGACTGGGATATCCTGCCACAAGCCAAACTGTCTAAGCACCCGATCTGGAAAGTGCCACTCTACTCTGTCATAACATATCAGAGGTACCCTGGACCTCCATATATTCTCTCCTTGTCGACAATAATGAGGCAACTCCTCAAGCTGGTATGGCTGCCACTCAAATTGGTTATCAGTGAGCAGGTCAAGTTGGTCTCGATACACACGTAAGACATGAGTAGAAACCTCAAATAGCTCTTTCGCAGCACGCCACCTGATTATGGTTCAAAAACATCGAATTAATCAAACTAATTTTCAAGTATTTGAATCATAAGTAAATAACAAGTATGCGTACTTACTTGTACCCAGAAGGACCAGGGGGGTCTATTTGAGGCACAGACTGAAGGCCATATTCAATATTCGGACGCATGCACTGAATTCTCTCCCATACCCAAACCTATTTTATATTTATCAAAATAAGTATATATACAAAATATATTGTAATTAATATATTAATTAACTGTAATTGGTGTACCTGTAATAATGTCAAACACCCACCAATCTGAATATTATTTGGGTTAGTGGTCATATATAGTAAATCTTTGGAAACATTGTTGGTGGATAGGACAATCTTGTTTGGGGAACTTATATGACCAAATCTACTATTATCACTATATTCAAAATTTTCATTCGTATCGTATTTAAATTCACCGCCATATCAGATATAAAGTATAATTTTGTCCATACCTACAAGTAAACAATTAAAATTAACTCACAACCTATCTTAATAAAAAAAATATTTAAAATTCAACTAAATATGTTATTTTGATATTTGGTATTTGTCCTACCAAACTCCAGTCTCCGGAGACTCCAATTGGAGGCTGGAGACTGGAGTTTGATACTTCAATTGGACACTGGAGACTGGATCAAGTCTCCAGTCTCCGAACTCCAGTCTCTGGAGACTGGAGACTGGACAAACTCCAGTCTCCAGTACGACATTGCAACATAGCTCACTACAGTGAGTTATATTCTCACCGCGGTGAGCTATATATCTCACCGCGGTGAGTATATAAACTCACCTCGGTGAGTTTATATCTCACCGTGGTGAGTTCATACTGCGAAGCAACACCAGTTTTTGTTTTTTTTTTCGCTTTTTGCCCGTAAATCACCAAATTTTCACTTAAAAATTAAACTAACTTGCAAATAATATCTTTATATGTTGTTGTTCTCCATGTTCTTCTTTGATTTGAGTGAATGTGTGTGAAGATATAAAAATTTGTGAGAGAATTTTGTTAGGGTTTATAGAGAAAGAATGAAAAATGGTAGAATGGGGTTTGATTTTAATTTTTGAAAATGTTGGGGTATTTGTTTAGATTGTTGTTTAATTAGGGAGATTTAATTAAGTTAATTATGTATCCTAATTAAACCGATGGCATTCTTACAATTTTAATTTTTTTAATGGCATTTATCCTATTTAACAAAGCTGTAAGGGCATTTTAACAATTCCCTCTATGTAATTTCATGGATTAATTTGGATAAAATGATGAGGAATTGGATAAAATGGCTTGGGCTTAAAATCGGAAACGAATTGGACCAGAGTAATCAATGAAAGCCCAGGCTAGCCCAATCAATTTTTTTTTTAATTTTTAAATTAATTATAAAACCGTATAAACGTGTGTAATAAATGATTCCAGATCCGTGCGTGCATGGGAGAGTACGTAAAGGCACATAGGTGGAAGCTGCCAAGCAGTTAGGATAAGCTTAGAATTGCAAATTTTACTCACTATTTGAGTTGATCCTGTCTTCTTCAAATCTAACATCTATATATATATAACACAGAACTGAGAGTGATAAAGTAGTTAAAAAAACAATTAAGAAATTGAGATATTGAATTGAAGTAATACATTAATATTTCGATGATGTTTGGCACTCAATTCATACCACCCGCAGGTGTTCGTTTCAATCCAACCGATGCAGAACTTATTATGTTCTATCTTATGAAGAAGGTGAAGGGATTTTCCTTGCCATGTGACCGCGTAGTTGAAAGACAACTTTACGGAAAAAATGGAACGCCATGGAAGATTTTTCCCCAAGGGGACAAATCATGGAACGATTGTGAGGGTGTGGAGAAGAATGTTGTATTTGTGTTGTGTAGGCTTCAAAAATTGGGAGAAATTCTAATTCAAAAAGAATTTCTCGAACCTCGGGTTGTGGAACATGGGAAGGTAAATCTTTGACTCAAGATGTGAGAAATCGAACTGGTGCCGTTATAGGCCAAAAAAGGACGTTCACTTTCAAGCCAACTAAAGAATTCAAGTCCGAGGCCAAGGAGAAAGGGCGATGGATAATGCATGAATTATCATTGCCCGAAGAAATCAACAACGCAGTGAAGAATGATAATCATTATGTGATTTGTAGAATTACAAGAGATCGTCATAATGAACAAGTATCCGGAAAGAAGAGAAAGTCACTAAGATCAGAAGAAGAGGAGTGTGTATGTTGGAAGAAGTCATGTGTCCTTAATTATGAGGAAGAAGTTAATATGACCCAACAAGAAGAAGAAGAAGAAGATTCGTTTGGAGCTAATATTAAGAATGATGATTTAATTGACATATCATATTGGTTTGATGGTGATATTGAAGATTTCTCTTTTGCCGATCCTGCTGCCTAGCCCTTATTCAATGGAGGTCGATCGACATATGGAAGATGATTTAGAATTTGATTCAGTACATTGTACCCGGCCCACTGAATGTAATTTAGAACTCATTAATTTCCAATGTAGTTGTTATGTAAAGAAGATTGGTCGTCTATAAAAGGTTTATTTTTTGTAGAAATAAACTTTCTATAAATTATACTGGGCTGAAAAAATTGGATGAGTCAAATGCAACTTGAAGTCGAGTAGTTAGATAAAAGCATGAATGTTTGTTTTGTAATTTTCAACATGGTTTAATTTTTAACTACACCAATTAACGCATCATATTATGATTTTTTACTATATGTCTTAATGACATACTACATACTGTTTTGACTAAATTACTTTGAGAGAATTTCACTTTTGATATCATAATTAACCATACTTTAAGGTTGTGGCATCATAACTTTATGCAAATTTCCCATCAACTTTCCGTCCGAAGTTGAATTTTTCATCCGATAATTGACGGAAGTGCCAAATGTGTCGGGGACAGTTAACATGTGGTACCAAATGTATATGTTTTTAAAGTTATGGTACTATAACCTTAAAGTTGGGTTATTTATGGTACCAAACATGAAATTATCTACTTTAATTATTATGTTGTTACCAAAAATTAAAATTGAGATCAAGTATACCTAAAACAAAATTTAAAAATTATAAACGAAATATAGTTCAAAACAAAATTTAAAAATTATAAACGAAATATAGTTCACTAGGTGTATACATTAAACGAATTGACAACATCAACTTAAACGAATTGACAACATCAACTTTTTTCTTTGTTAACCATGATATATCCATATAGAGTCTTTCTAAAATAAGATTTTATAGAACATAAGTGTATATGAGATACCCTATTTCAACCATTAAAAAAAGTCAATAACAAATTTGAACCACAATTTTTGGTCAAAATGTCCGATGATGATGTGGCATCGTACATTTAGAAAAAATAAACATACTAACCCTTTAATTAATACATTTTAAAAAAATCTCTATAATCTCTAATTAATTTTAGATCTCTTTTTAAAATAAAAATAAAAATCGAAAAAATCGCACTTTTCATGCTAAATTCCTGCCTACTTTATATATTTCATACAAAACTTTTCAAAAATTAAGACACATTTCGTACAAAAGTTGGACAACATATATTTTTTATATTTTATTCATCCGTTAGTTTTTGAATAAAAAAATGTCACATGCCAAATATATGTCCGTTAAGTCACCATTTTTATCTTTTTAGAAAATATTTACAAGTGAGCACAAAATACCTAAAATTTTGAAAGGGATAATTGCAATTATTGCAACCCCAATTCCTCTTCATTCACCTCCAGGACCATAACACCGACCTAGCCCCAATTCTTTGTACCCACCCAACCCCACTTTCATTTTATGATTAGGAGTTTCTATTTTGGCAATCTCAATTAGTTCTTATTTTTTTACACAAATCAAATCATTTTAATATCTTTTGTATTATAATATTTTGAATTTTACCACCTAAAGGATAAAATATGTACATTTGGAATCCGTTGCATTTTTCCCCCTCAAATGATTTTATGCCAATTTCGATCGCCGAAAAACTCATATATGCGCCTCACATGTATTTTAAGAGTAAATTAGTCAAAACATGACGTGCATTTTTTAATTTTACAAATAAAATATTTTTCTACTTCAATTAGGATCTCTGGTTCTTTTACATGAGCGAATTATTTAGACTTGTAAGAAGTGTTGTGACTAACTTTGAAATTTCATGTGAGGGGCACATTTATATTTTTCGTTGAACAAAAATTAAATAAAATTATTTTAGACGGTAATTAAGTGATTATTTTGTACATATGGGTGGTAAAGTGCCACTATATGTAACTTTAAGGGACAAGATTTTTGTCAAACTTTTAAAGTGAACTTCATAAATCATATGAAAGTTTTTTATAATTTTTTTTAAAATAGTAGGGGGTTTATTGCAAAATTTTAAAGTTGTGAGGGGTTATTGATAATATTTTAATTTAAGGGGATGTTTTTTCATCATTTAATGGGGTAAAATTGTCATTTCAACTCGAGATGAATATTTTTTGCCAATAATAAAAAATAGTATAAGGGTTTTTTGCTAATAAAAATAACACAATTTTTTTTAAGTTGGACAAAACACAAGGGGTGTTGTTGAAATTCACTCATAAAAAAGGGGTAAAGTTGTCTTTGAGAAAATAAATTATTTTAACTTAAGTTTTAAAGGGACACGTGTCACCCAGATAAATGTTATCTTATGTGCTTCCAATCCCTCGAAATCTCATTTTAGACGGACCCATATAACTATTTTGGGAAACTCTCCCATTAGTTTCTAAATGTCCCACCTTTTGTAAGGTCACAATCGAGAGGCGACATCTCTCCAAGAAAAAACTGGCAACCCGTTAAATTTTTTTTGACAAACTCCAAAATATCCTTTTCCTTCTTCCATATTAAAAATGAATAGTTTATATATAACCCTATATCTATACAGCCGATTCTTGACATTTACTTTATATAAAAAAATTCTGATTATTTTTTAATCTAGTTCCACTTTTGGATTCTCCACTCTACTGCGATCATTTGCACATCTCAATTGAGCAATTTGGTTCAGCTTTGGGGGCTTTCTTATTTCTATGTAAAAAACCATTTGAGCTCTTGGGAATTGATTTCTTCAATTTTGCTGTTGCTCGAGGTTCCTTCATCTACAATTAGAGTTTATTCATCACTTTGAGGACAAATTTCAGAGATTATAGTTGATTGCAGCGATTTGGGTGTTCATCGCTATTTTTAACGTCAAATTTTTTGTGATCAAATTGCCGTGAATCGTTGTTGATTTCAATTCTTATGTGTTCAAATTTGTCGGTGGTTGATTTAATTTGGTGAAATTTGAGTTAATTTAGCGGAATTAAAAATTGGTTTTATATGTGTATTTCATTCTTTTTCACTACTGTATGTTGTGTTGGGGAAGATGATATATTTGCAGATTCAGCCCCCAGGCTATGTCATTGGTCAAAATTGTCCTCAAACTTTCAATTTTGCTGAAAAATTAAAGATTTTGTAAGATTTAATAAAGTTTAAAATTTAATAACGTGATTAGTTTAAACATTGTTAGTTTTAATTTCTAAGTCTAAAATTTGAAAAATACGAAATAGCTAGTATGAATATAATAAACTACGACTTAATTAGAATTTTTGAATTTTTTTTAAAGAATTCTTAATTAATATACAACACATCTTAAATAAAAACACAACTGTTTTTTTTTTAAGATGGCGAATTTCCTTTTCTTTTCTTTTTAAAAAAAAATTCCTTTTCTAAAATTTTTATTCACTTTTTTAAATTACTAATTCATTTGATTTGATTTTTTTTCAAATTCTTGTTTTTTAAATTCCATAATTTGAGAAAATATTGATAATTTAAAAAAAAATTATTGACTCGGTCATTATTTCGATCAAATTATACTTTAGATAGTTGAAACATTAACTCCTCCGTAATTTAAAAATATATTGATAATTTTTAAAAATAAATTGATGATCTGGTCATTATTTCGATCAAATTGTCTATTAGATGGTATTAAACACTATGTCCTCCATAATTTAAAAAAATATCGATAATTTTGAAAAATTTGATGACTCGGTCATTATTCCAATCAAATTATCTATTCGATGGTTATGTAACACTGAGTCCTCCATAATTTGAAAATATCTTGATAATTTGAAAAATTTGATGAGTCGATCACTATTCCGATCAAATTGTCTATTAGATGGTTATGTAACATTAAGTCCTCTGTAATTTAAAAATATATCGATAATTTTAGAAAAATTGATGACTCGGTCATTATTTTGATCAAATTGTCTATTAGATGGTTATGTAAAAATGAGTCCTCCGTAATTTGAAAATACATCGATAATTTTGAAAAATTTGATGAGTCGGTCATTATTTCGATTAAATTGTCTATTAGATGGTAATATAACATTAAGTCCTCCGTAATTTGAAAATATATCGAATATTTAAAAAAAATTGATGACTTAGTTATTATTTCGATCAAATTGTCTATTAGATGGTTGTGTAACACTATGTCCTCCGTAATTTGAAAATATATGGATAATTTTAAAAAATTGATGACCCGGTCATTATTCCAATCAAATTGTCTATTAGATGATTATGTAACTCTAAGTCCTCCGTAATTTGAAAATATATTGATAATTTAAAAAAATTTAATGAATCGGTCATTATTCAATCAAATTGTCTATTAGATGGTAATGTAACACCAAGTTCTCTGTAATTTGAAAATATATCGATAATTTATAAAACTTTGATGCTTCTGCTATTATTTCGATCAAATTGTCTATTATGGTTATGTAATAATAAGTTCTCCGTAATTTGAAAATATATCGATAATTTAAAAAAAAAAATTGATGACTTAATCATTATTCCGATCAAATTGTCTATTAAATGGTTATGTAACACTAAGTTCTCCGTGATTTGAAAATATATTGATAATTTAAAAAACATTGACGACTCGATCATTATTTCGATCAAATTGACTTTTAGATGACTATGTATCACTAACTCTTCCGTAATTTGAAAATATGTCGCTAATTAAAAAAAATTAATGAGTCGGCCATTATTTCGATCAAATTGTCTATTAGATGATTATGTAACACCAAGTTCTCCGTAATTTGAAAATATATTGATAATTAAAAAAACTTAATGACCCGATCAAATTGTATATTAGATGGTTATGTAACATTAAATCCTTCTAATTTGAAAATATATCGATAAAAAATATTTAATAATACTAAAATTTAAGAATATTTAGAATTTTTCTACCTTTAAATTTAAGAATTAAAAATAATTAAAAGAAATATTATTCAAATGTTCTCTACTATGATTTAATAATACAAAAATTCTTATTTTTTGTACTTGTATACACATTTTACATTCAATAACATATTTTTATTGTCGTATTATAATCCCATAAATTAAAATAATTAAAATGTAAATTTATAAAATTATAAAAAAATCCCAAGTTCTCAAATATTATTGAATTAGATCTAATTTATATTTAAATTAAAACTAATAAAATAAATATATTAAAACTTGGATCAATGTGTATTTTCTTAAACATTTATTTGACCTTTATTGCAAAAACAACCCTTCTTCTTCCTCACATCACCTCACTCAACCTACCACCACCTACCCCCCTGCAACGCCACATCTTCCTCTCACCCCACGTGCCGCTAGTTTTCCACATACGAAAAATACGGTTCATTCATGAATTGATTTCGGATTTGAGGATTCTTGGAATTTTCGGATCTGAGATTTTTTTTTTTTTTTTGTGTTCATACCCAATTTCAGAAAATAAGAACAAAATTAATTTATGCGCTTCCTGTCTTCTTGAAATAGATCTGTGCGGCTCGGTCGGAGAAGAGTGTGGCGGAGCAGTGGATTTTTTTAGTTACCAAATAAAAAAAAATTGAACTGAAATATAGTATTTTTTGTTGGATTGAAGCTCCATCACGTACAGGGACAAGTTATGTACTTGTTAGAAAATAAAAAAAAATGGAACTCAAATAATTTAGAAAGCAATTGAACTCAAATTGGGGAAAAACAATGGGGAAGAAGTCTGTCAATTGGTGGTGGAGGGTGAGGAACACTACTAGAAAACACAGAAATTTCGACAGAAAATTTTCGACGGAAAATTTTTTCCGTTGAAATATTTCGACTGAATAAAATTCGTCGAAATTAATTTCAACCGAATTATTTTCTGTCGAAAAAATCTGTAGAAAAAATATATAAAAAACGAAAAAAATAAAACATTTCGACGGAAGTAAATATCCGTCGAAATTTTTGAATTTTCGACGGATACTATTTCCGTCGAAAATTTAATATTTATATTTTCGCGAAGAAATAAATAAATAAAAAGAAAAACAAAAAAAATCGACAGAAATTAAATTTCGTCGAAAATTTAATTTGTTCCGTCGAAATGTTAATAACAAAATAAAGTAAGTAAGGATTTCGACAAAAATTCATTTCTGTCAAAATTGTAATTAATTTCGACGGAATTTTATCCGTCGAAATTTCAAATTTGTAATTTAAGCAGCATATGGGAGGAGACAACAAACATTTATGTCGAAATTTCAAAAATTTCAAAAATTTAGACGGAAATAATTCCGTTGAAATCCCAAGAATTCGACGGAAACGTTTTCCGTTGAAATTTCTGTCGAAATTTTTTCCGTCAAAATTTGAATTCGACGACACTTTTTTCGACGGCAAATTTCAGTCAAAATTTCGGTCGGAATTTATAAATTTCAACGGATTTATGAAAAACCCATCGAAATTTCCGTTGAAATTTCTCGATTTTCTTGTAGTGGAAAGTGGTGGCCTGTGGTGGGAGGAGTTTTGGTGAAGAAGATGAAATATATGTAATTTCATGGATTAATTTGGATAAAATGATGAGGAATTAGATAAAATGGCTTGGGCTTAAAATCCGAAACGAATTGGACCAGAGTAATCAATGAAAGCCCAGGCTAGCCCAATCAATTTTTCTTTTTTTAATTTTTAAATTAATTATAAAACCGTATAAACGTGTGTAATAAATGATTCTAGATCCGTGCGTGCATGGGAGAGTACGTAAAGGCACATAGGTGGAAGCTGCCAAGCAGTTAGGATAAGCATAGAATTGAAAATTTTACTCACTATTTGAGTTGATCCTGTCTTCTTCAAATCTAACATCTATATATATATAACACAGAACTGAGAGTTATAAAGTAGTTAATAAAACAATTAAGAAATTGAGATATTGAATTGAAGTAATACATTAATATTTCGATGATGTTTGGCACTCAATTCATACCACCCGCAGGTGTTCGTTTCAATCCAACCGATGCAGAACTTATTATGTTCTATCTTATGAAGAAGGTGAAGGGATTTTCCTTGCCATGTGACCGCGTAGTTGAAAGACAACTTTACGGAAAAAATGGAACGCCATGGGAGATTTTTCCCCAAGGGGACAAATCATGGAACGATTGTGAGGGTGTGGAGAAGAATGTTGTATTTGTGTTGTGTAGGCTTTAAAAAATTGGGAGAAATTCTAATTCAAAAAGAATTTCTCGAACCGCGGGTTGTGGAACATGGGAAGGTAAATCTTTGACTCAAGATGTGAGAAATCGAAGTGGTGCCGTTATAGGCCAAAAAAGGGCCTTCACTTTCAAGCCAACTAAAGAATTCAAGTCCGAGGCCAAGGAGAAAGGGCGATGGATAATGCATGAATTGTCATTGCCCGAAGAAAGCAACAATGCAGTGAAGAATGATAATCATTATGTGATTTGTAGAATTACAAGAGATCGTTATAACGAGCAAGTATCCGGAAAGAAGAGAAAGTCACAAAGATCAGAAGAAGAGGAGGGTTTATATTGGAAGAAGTCATGTGTCCTTAATTATGAGGAAGAAGTTAATATGACCCAACAAGAAGAAGAAGAAGAAGATTCGTTTGGAGCTAATATTAAGAATGACTGAATGATGATTTAATTGACATATCATATTGGTTTGATGGTGATATTGAAGATTTCTCTTTCGCCGATCCTACTGCCTAGCCCTTATTCAATGGAGGTCGACATATGGAAGATGATTTAGAATTTGATTCATTACATTGTACCCGGCCCACTGAATGTAATTTAGAACTCATTAATTTCCAATGAAGTTGTTATATATATGTAAAGGTTTATTTTTTTTTAAATAAACTTTCTATAAATTATACTGGGCTGAAAAAATTGGATGAGTCAAATGCAACTTGAAGTCGAGTAGTTAGATAAAAACATGAATGTTTGTTTTGTAATTTTCAACATGGTTTGATTTTTTTTTTTTTTTTTTTGAAAGAACATGGTTTGATTTTTAACTACACAAGTTAACGCATCATATTATGATTTTTTATCATACTATATGTCTTAGTGACATACTACATAATGTTTCGACTAAATTACTTTGAGAGAATTTTATTTTTGGTACCATAAGTAATCATACTTTAAGGTTGCGGTATCATAACTTTATGCAAATTTCCCATCAACTTTCCGTCCGAAGTTGAATTTTTCGTCCGATAATTGACGGAAGTACCAAATGTGTCGATGACAGTTAACATGTGGTACCAAATGTATATGTTTTTAAAGTTATGGTACTGTAACATTAAAGTAGGTTATTTATGGTACTAAACATGAAATTATCTACTTTAATTATTATGTTGTTACCAGAAATTAAAATTAATATCATAAATACCTAAAACAAAATTTGAAAATTATAAACGAAATATAGTTCACTAATTGACAACATTAGTAATTTTCTAAAAATACCATTTAAACGAATTGACAACATAAATTTTTTCTTTGTTAACCATGATATATCCAAATAACTAATTTTCACAAGTATTCTAAAAATATCCAAATTTTTTCTTTTTTTAACCATGATATATCCATATAAACACTAGCCCTATGATTATACTCACATTTTATCAAATTTTGATTTCAATTCATCCAAATTTCGATTGATTTCTGAATCCAACTATCAACCTAACATAACATATATATTAGAGACTGATCACTTAATCTACAAATCTATCAAATAAAGATAATCCAAAGCTATTCTTATTCTAGCTAAACACTACCCCTATGATTTTACTAACACTTCATCGATTTTTGATTTCAGTTCATCCAAATTTGAATTGATCTCTTGAGCCAATCAAATTAACCATATGTCAGAGATTGATTACTTCATCCACAAAACAAATGAATATAATCCCAAGCAATAGCCTGATGATTACACTCGATTCAGCTTAAATAAAACATGACAATCAATGAAATCGCAGAAACAGAGCAAAACATAAATAGTTAGCATCTAAATTTCCGAAGGGGTAAGCTAGCTTTCCCCTTTGAGTAATGGGTGGTTGGATTCAAGGGGACCTCCACTTGAATTAATAGAGATGGCCATCTCCATCCCTTCAAGGGAGAAGCTAACTTTCCCCTTGATCATTGGAGATGGCCTAACAAGTCAGAGACATGTGACTGAAACCTTAAAAGGAAATGGGAACTTTGATGCTACATTCCGTGCAACGCACGATTGCATTCTCCTAATGGCACATTTCCAAATTTTTTATTTTTTTAATTTATTTTATCAATGTCAGTTCATAGGAAAATGTACCCGTGCAGTGCACGGTTTGTTAGCATCTAAATTTCCGAAGGGAAGGGCGTTAAGTGCAAAATGTTAAATATGATGGATGGCAAAGTGTTATTTTCCCTTGATTTTTCTTTTGATGTTCCCATTTAGTAATCTTCAATTGAGCTACATTCCAGGGGTGGTAATAAGACGGTCGATATAATACACTGGTGTAGGATGAATGTAACCGGTCATTAAATCAGACCCCATGACAATGTCTTAATATCCCCAGATACAGATATGGTTAAAATTAGATGCACTGGTTCGCTATGAACACGCGATGCCACGAGGGTTGACTTTTTTATACGTTTTCTTAATCTTCATCATGAACATCATTTCCACTTGTGGCTCCTGAATGAGGTAATTCCCCAGTCTTGATAAAACAGCACAATTTGTTGAGCACATCTAATGAGGAAATACACTGTGGTAAGGAACTTATGAACATATCCATGTTGTTTCCCCCTTCTAGATAATCCCGACAGGCGATCAAGGTTTCCATGCTTTCGGTGAAGCTAGGTGGGCAAAGTGAGATAGCCTTCTTCAACGAATTTATAGCTTCAGCTATTTGATTGTCCTTTATGTAGGCACATGCCAAATGACGCCATGTCACTGCATTAGGACTACCCCCTCTAGATTTTTCTCTGTTTAAAAGAGCTACGGCCTTCACCAAATTACCATTTCTGCAATATGCATCGATCAACAAGTTCGGAATCCGAAAATCATACGATAAACCATTGGTTTCCCATTCCTCAAAAACAACCTCAACTCCTTCAATATGATCACATTTCAATAAAGCCCACATCATGCTTTTATATACCTTATTGGTCAATTTGTTGTTTCGCTTGTACTCGTTCCAGATTTGGTATAGATCATCGTTATTCCCAGCTTCAGCATACAGTTTGAATAGTATAGCACATGCTAAGTCCTTTCTTTCCCCCTTTTCCATCAGAATCTTCACTTTATTCATCATCGTTAAAGCTTTCTCCTTTAAACCAACTCTCAAGTATCCGTTAGCTGCAACAGAATACAAATTCCAGCTCGGAATAATCCGAGGGTCAGATTCCATAATTTTTACGATTTTATCTATTCCGTCAGTATCAGCAACCAGAGTATATGCTTTTAGGCAAATGATGAGAGTGAACTGGTCATAATGTACACTGTTCTTTTCCATTTCATCCATTAGGCACTCAACTTTCTCATAATTTCCGGAATTTAGATATAGATTCATCATAATATTATACCAAATTGGTTTAACAGCATGACCCATATCCCTAGCTTTCTGCATGAGGGCCTCTGCTTTATCAACATATTTTGCGCATATCAAATATTGAAGATGAGAACGAAGAATTACCTGCAGCTCAAGACGTCACTTTGGATAAAAATGCAGACTTCATTTGAATTCTCATTTTCCCCAATTCAATTTGAACGTATTACAAATTAGGGCTCTTATCTATTTTTCTATCTATTTCAGTTTCTGTTTTTATTATTTAAATATAAAAGCGTGTTACGCTTCTTTATTTTCCCTTCACCGCCTTCATTAGTTCAGTTTGTTAGTAAATTAGTTATTTAGTTAATCATAAGGCGGTTTAGGAAACTTATATATAGCAGTTAGGATTAATTATTATGTACACAATATATTCAACAAACAATAATATTTACTTGATTTTTCTCTCCAGAATTTTCTCTACAAATTGTTCATTTACATTACATTCAATATATGCAAATATTATAACTTCTAATATGGTATCAGCTGTATACATTACATAAAATCATCTTTTCCGATGTTCAAGATTCTGTATTTCTTCATCAATTTCGGACGCCCTTCACCACCAGCATCTTTTCCAGTTCTTCCACTGTGTCCAGTAACTTCTGCAAATCAGGCTTCTCTACAGATCTCTTTCTTGTTCTCTCTTTTATCATATCTTCACAAATCTCCATCAAATTATTCTTTCTTTCCTTCTTTTACTACTCCAAGACACCCCTATTTCTGTCACAAATCCCATCCCACACTCTAAATTATATTTCTTCATGGCTGAGGATTCAACCCTTTCTTCCCCTCCAACATCCACCACAAGAAACAGATCTCCAGTTGAGGACCCATCAAGTCCTTATTACCTTCATCCAGCAGACGGCCCTGGAATAAATTTTGTTAATAAACTCCTCACATAAGATAATTATCAATCTTGGCAGAGGTCCATGGTCAAAAGCCTTACTGTCAAAAACAAGTTAGGTTTCATTGATGGCTCCATACCCAAACCAACAGATGATCCTACTCTCATCAATTATTGGGAAAGAAACAACATTGTGGTCCTTTCTTGGTTACAAAATTCTGTCACTCCAAAAATAGAATCAAGCATTCAATATCATACTGTGGCTACAGATTTATGGAATGAGCTAAAGGAAAAATTTAAACAAGGCAATGGTCCTAGATTATACCACCTCAGGAGAGATTTGCTCAAACTTACACAAGAAAAACACACTGTCAACAGTTACTACACCAAATTTAAAATGTATTGGGATGAGATTCTAAATTCAACACCTGCCTGTACTTGTGGCAAATTTAAGGAATTGAATGGATATGATAACTAAATAAAATAAATAAAGGTAATAAATAGTTCAAGAGTCCTACCAAATACCATCCCAAATGTGTAGAACAAGTGGTGCAACCAACATCCTGTAGATAATTTTCAGGTGTACCCAATTTCACATTGTACCTGAAAACATTGTGTCAAGATAAAATTAATTAATGAATTCTAAAACCAAAGAAACTTATAAAAAGAAATTAATCGAATAGAACATAGGTCTTACATAGTGGGGATGAGCAAGTAATCATTCCAATCGTGCTGTAAAATGATTAAGAAAAATGAAACTCTAATCTATGACTAGAAATGTTTACTGAAAACGTAAGCAATTATATTCAAATTCATATTTTAAAAAATAACCAAGAACATATTATAGAACTTACCGAAATTCTTTCATATGCATGGAGAGTTGAAGTGTTTGTATTAAGGATATCGAAGTGTCCTTCGTATGAAGCCAAACCGATATTGCAGTTCTTACAACATAGATTTCTATCCCCCATTTTCTAACAATTGATATTAGAATGGAGAGGGGAGTGTTTCTTAAATACAGGAGTATTGAGAATATGATTAGTAAGAGTTATATTGAAATGTTGCGATGTCAACTTGCAAGCAGATTATGGATTGTTATTGCATTTTGCATCCCCAAAATATAAGAGATAGACATTTTACATCCCCAAAAAATAAACACTAAGCACCCTCAAGACATAAAAAGCTCCGTAACTTGAGCCCTCTATTATTTTTTAGGACAAAATAGGTAATTCATTTCACGTTTCTAGCATTTTTCACACCCCAAAATATGACATTTTGCACCACCGAAACATAAAATTACCACTTAATACCCTCAAATTAAAAAAAAAAAAAAAAAAAAACTCATCAATATGCATCATTGAAACACGAGAACTCAGCATCTTGCACCTCCAAATAATAAAATAAGCACTTAACACCTTTGAATTAAGAAAAAACTCAAGAACTTGCACCCATCGTTTTTTTAAAACTTTGCATTCAAACTTTTTGAATTCATTTTCTTTCTTCCTTATAATTTGCAGAAGACGATTATAAATACTAGAATACTCATGTTCTCTTCATCTTTTTTTTTTTTTCATCTTGTAAACATGGATTAAAGATTCATTTTTTTAATATGTTTCGGTCAAGTATGTATTGAAACTTTCTAGAAAATTTTCTGAGTTCTTATGGAAATTTTTGAGGACGAGTATAAAGTGGTAGAAAGAATGGCCGGATGGAAAGAATGTTCTCGACATTTTCCAAAAGAATTCAATTTTTTTTACAAAGTTTCAATGCAAATTTTCAAAAAAGGAGAGGTGCATGTTTTTGTGTTTTTCTTAATTTGAGGGTGTTAAGTGTTTATTCTATGTTAAAAATGTGCAAAGTGTTGATTTCTCGTGTTTTAGGCGCGCAAATTGATGAGTTTTTTTTTTAATTCGAGGATGTTGATTGCTAATTTTATGTTTCGGAGGTGCAAAGTGTCTATTTCTTGTGTTTTTGGGGTGCTATGGAATTACCTATTTTGCCCTTAGGAAAATACTTGAAGATGCAAGTTGTTGATTTTTTTGGGTTTCAATGGTGTTAAATGTTAATTTTGTATTTTTGGGGTGTAAAATGTCTATTCCTCGTTTTCCGGGGGTGCATAGTGCCAAAAACCCGTGGATTACATTTTAAGCAATTGTTGAAATTTGAACTCTTCTACATGTATTGCCATTTTGGTTAAAAGAAACAGCCTTTAATTTATCATGATTTCCAGCAAGAGTGGTCCGTTACTTTCTTACAAAATAAATAAAATAAAATATATGGACCCCCATTCTACAAACCAGTAAATATATATTTGACCGGTAGCTACAAATAGTAAATGTAGGCAATAAATTACTTTCGAAACTATATATATCAGCAAGGAAACTGTGGCCTTTGGTAAGTCACATGCTTCTGATTTGTAATAATTATTGTGGTGTTGGGACCATGGAATCCTGAATATATATTAGATGAATTCCAATGATTTCTATTTCTGCAAATGAAATGGATTTAACTTTGTTCTCTATGCAGAGTGGTGAAGGGCTAAATTTAGAAATCTATTATTACATTTTTATAAATAGACAACACTTTTGCAGTTTACATTGGAAAAGAAAGTGTGGAATAAGTGGAAAGAAATACATGGTTAAAAATTAAAATGTTATGTTATATTAGTTTGTTACGGCACTATACTAATGATTCTAATCTATCTATACTTCTTGAATTCCTTTAATTTATTAAAATCACATAACAAAATAATTAAGAAATATTCATACTTTTATAATAAAAGATCGTCTCATTGACCTCCCATTTGACCCTGCCCATACCAAGGTTTATGATATCTGTTTTTTCCGCCAAAAGAATTAATCCTCAACTGCAAATTCATCTTTTTCTTGGCTTCAATTGGGTGCCATATCAAAACATGCCATATTTCTTTTTATTGTTGTACCCAATGTTATTAAAACCGGATTGACCGATTCGACCGTGAACCGAAGGTCTATCCTGTCCGATTCATCCCCTCAAACTTATATTTATATTTATAACTTCTACTAGCTACATATGTTTTTCTCAATATATGAATTAGGGCCGTCAATGGACGGATTTTTACCTGGTCACTACCCACTGGGTAGCGAACGTGTCCGGGTCCAGGCCCGGACCAGAACCTTGTTAGGCCATCTCCAATGGTTGAGGGCTAGCCCCGGGCTCTGGAGCCCGGGCTAGCCCAGGGTCAGCCCGGGGCCCTGCCTGGTCGTCTGCAATGGTTGGGGCTCCGTGAGGAAATTAATTCAATTTTTTTCATTTGCCCACTTTAGTTTTAATTTTTTTTAATATTAATATTAATAATAGTAATTATATTAGTACTCGTAATTTAATTATTAATTATATTAAAATATTAATATTAAATAGAATATTTAATTAAAATAACTTAAAATTAATACATAATACGCGAACACATATTTTTATAAGTGTTTAATTAAATTATGTACTCTTATTTTTTTTTCTCACTCAAACTTGATCTTCTTCTAATCCAAATTCCAAAATACAAACAAACAAAACTAAAGGGGACATGGAATGGAGGTGCAAGATGCGATTCTCCTTTCTCCTATTTATAGGTGGGAAATCGCTAATTAAAATACACAAATAAATAAAACACATTAATTACAATAACACATTAATTAAAATAACATATTAATTAAAAAAATACACGACGTTAATTAGATTTTAATTAAAGAACATTAATTAGATTTAAATACACAATAATATATATATATATATATATATATATATATATATATATATATATATATATATATATACACAATATAAATACATAAATACACATTAATATACAAATATATATAAATACTCTAATCTTTTCAATATTTGAATTTCGCATAAATATCAACCCCAAACAAAAAAAAAAAAATTTAACAGTTTCACATAAAAGCGTTAAGTGAGCTGAATACCATCATATAGACTACATCTCATTGTCAGCCTTCTAAAAAAACCTTAATAAATAGTAAACATTTCATTTCAGCTAGTCCCAATTTTTTCCCAATTACGAAACTGTATTAATTGTAATCTGCAAATAAATTCGTCTACATACTCAGACAAGAAGACTTAACATTTCACCTATACATGAAATTATACACGTGAAAATGGAATTGAAACCCAGTTAATGCTGAAGCGAATAAAGCAGGGACGGACCCTCTTGGGGACTTGGTGGGGGGCCATGGTCCCCCCAGGAAAAAAATATATTTATTTCATTATATATATATACTTGCAATATATGGCAAAGAAAATTAGTTTGTTGAGTGGTAAGGTTCATGGTGTTTTGTTGAAGGTCTAGTGTTCGATCCTTGTAGTTGTCAACAATTTTTTGTTTCCTTCTTTTCATTAAAATTGAATTGTGTTTTGCATTAAAATTGATATTTTTTAATTTTCATTAAAATTGAATTGTGTTTTGCATTAAAATTGATATTTTTTAATTATTACACATGACTTTTAGTTGGGTTGACATTATTGATAGGTTCTTGGATATGGTGTAGGAATTTTATGTTCAATTTCTTAAATTAACTTTATTTTTCTTTTTCTTTTCATAAACATTCAATTTATTTTTGAACTATTTAAGGCATGACTCAAGTGGGTATTATTTGATAGACATTATAATAAATATATACTAACATAATCATTATATTATGCACAATTTTACTATAAATATCTAATATTCAATTTCTGTGTTTGATCAAATTTCTCAAATTTTTTAACCGTTTGTTGATTGGACTGACTTAATTCACTTGGCTAATGCTCTTAAAAAGAAAATTGTCATCTTTTTTTTTTTCACTTTTTCTAGGATGAAATTATAGGATTATTTTATTTTATGTTAATTTTTTGTTATTTTTATTAAAAATCAATAAAATATCTAGTTTGATACAGAAAAAAATTCTCCCCCGAAAGAAAATGGTCTAGCTTTGTCCCTAATGGCCCGCCCACCCCCCCCCCCCCCCCAAGAAATGAGGTCTAGGTCCGTCCCTGGAATAAAGGAAAGGGTTTTCTTACGATTGAGTTAAAGAACCAGCAAAGGATATTGCAAAGAATAACAGGTAAAGAAATCTGAGATAGATCGCCATTGATTGTTGAGTGAAGTAAACCGAAAGAGCAATTAATGTTAATTGAATGGGAGAAAGTGGAAAAAACGCAGTAGCGATTACGCAGTAGATCCTTTTCACGCGCCCCTCTTTCTTCTCCAAATAGCAGACGCGGGATCGGTCTCCATAGCGTGCTGCCCCGAGCCCGCAACCCAGCCCCAGCCGCCCCGCGTGCCACCCCGCAGCCCCAGCCCGCACCATCTCCAACCGATTTCCGCCGCAGCCCCGCCCCGAGACCGAGCCCGGCCATCTCCATTGGAGACATCTCCATTGGAGATGGCCTTAGGGTCCGCTCGTTTACGGGTAACCCATTTTTTTTAAAATTAAAACCCCATTTTATCTGATTTCTCCAACCACTTTTCTTCTCTGGAACTAGAAGAGTGGGAATCTCATAAACACCTGAAAGTGTGCGAAATGGCATCCATGTTAGCTCGCAAATCTCTATCCGTTCTTCGCGCTCGTCACCTGGTGAGCCTTCTTTCAATATTTTTTCCAGTCTTTTGCTGATTAATTTATAGATTTTTACATTGTAATGTTAGACTCTGAAATTGGGCAAAATTGGTTTATGTAGAAGCCCTAATTTGTTAATTTTATGCTAAAACGAGTGAGTGGAAGCTGCAAATTTTGAAATGTACCTTTTATCGATTTGTTCCTAGGGTTTACCCTGGATATGATCCTAATTGTTCAAGGATAATAACAATATGTTTTCTGTAAAATTGAATACAGTGGAAATATTCTTTTGTAGCACTTTTACTGTATTCCATGAACAACAGTACATAGCATATTAGCATTCTTAAATTCCTGTGGATCAAACCGTGTTTACAGTTAAATAATGATAGCATAGACTGAATAATATCACGCTCTTTCCTCTGATTTCTGAGGACCAAACCAGCAGACATCAGGCACTATCAACTTGCCAAGAAATATTTATGAAATTGCGTGCTCTTCTGCATGATGTGGATTAAGGATTATAAATTTTAGTTTCAATATTTGGCGTTGCTATCATGTTTTGTTGTTGCACTACTGTGAGTTATCAAATGCGAACTTAGAGAGGGGTTACATGCGTTCTTTGGTGGAAATTATACTAAAGCTTGGGATCTTTTTTCTCTTTGGGTAGGCTTTGGCAGGACAATCTTTGCAGGGATCCAACCGTACTGGGACTATACATGGTGAACCCTCATTTGCCACTAAGCATGCATTCTCTACTGAATTCTAGATTCTTTAAGAAAAATAACAAGGTAATAATTCGATGGCTTCTAGCAGGACAATAATTCGCTAGATTACCCCAGTACTAGTCTACTTTCATTTGATTGCTTAGAAGTTTCAATTATTTCATCCTCAGTTTTAGTGCACGCAGACAAAAAGAAATGTTCCAGCTTGAATTACATCATCATATGAACAAGTAGTTGAAAATAAGCACAACTTTTATGGATCAATAAGCTAATTTAACTCCTCACCTACCCCAACAAAATTAATAACAGTACTTAAGTAGAATTAAAAGAAAAGAAACTGACATTTCTTAATGAAATGTCTTGGGGATGATCGGATGGGGAAGCACCGAAGCAGAATGCTCACTTCTTGAAACATTAAAGGCATTACTTCCTGTGTTATTTGTCATGAAAGGAGTTTATAAAGTTATATACAAAAAAGATCTACATTGGCCACAATTTCTAGTCAGGGGCTTCTGCAATGCTTCAGACCATTTAACAGATGATTAAGCATGCCTTTTGTCCCCGTCAATTCCTTTCATAAGCTGCACATGTTATTCTTCTGAATAAGTGTTTATATGTTGGGATATACCTCTTGGAATGTCCACTCTTCATTTTTTTTTTATTTTCTTTGTTTACTACAGATGATGAGGAACGAGAAAAGCTTGTAAAAGAGATATCAAAAGATTGGAGTTCTGGTAATTAGGCCTTCTCTAAGTTTTTTACATCATCATTGCATTTGAGTCTTCTGCTTTCAGTCTTCTATATGCAGTCTTAACCATGTTGCTTTGTACACCTACTTGTAGTTTTTGAGCGAAGCGTAAATACTTTATTCCTTACTGAAATGGTTCGGGGTCTGATGCTGACGCTCAAATACTTCTTTGAACCAAAAGTTACAGTAGGTTTTTTTCTTCTCATTCTTTGGAGATTGAATGTCCTTTTATTATTTTATTACTTTGGCATGGTGGATCTGGGGAGGTGAAAGGGGAATCTAGGCCAACCCTTGGTCTTCCTGGCTGTTGGACAGATAAGTGTATGAGAGAATTTTCTTGTGCAGATTAACTATCCTTTCGAGAAAGGTCCTTTGAGTCCTCGCTTTCGTGTACTTCGGTGGATTTCTTGCTGTGTTCTTGATCGAGAAAATGGGCATGACTGGGTCTCATCCACCTCCCTATGGTTAGTATTCTGACTTGGTATTTGAATCAATATGGAGTATTAATTTGCACTTAGATTGCCATGTTCTTCTACTCTTTAGACGTAATTCTTTTTTTGCAATCATCTAATCATGGTTGTGTTAATCTCCAATACATGTTTGAGGAAGTTAAAAAGATTACTATTTACCCTGACAAGGTTGTGATAACTTGCAGGCTATTTTGTTCCTGATATTATAGTTGCAGCAGTAATTGGAGTTGTAACCGGGTGGTGTTTCGATCCATTTTTACCCGTTGTTGGAAATTGGTTAGCAAAACCTTCAATTGTCTTCATAGCAGTGTTCTTGCTATGGCAGTGTCATCACAATTCTTTCCCTACAGCATTAACATATACCACATTCTCTCTAACAGAGCAAGGACGAATTTGCCATGTCCAGATTAATTGCACATGCAAGTAATAACATAAACAAACTAAACTAGTAGAAAAGTCATTCATACGAAGGACACTTCGATATCCTTAATACAAACACTTCAACTCATCATGCAGATGAAAGAATTTCGGTAAGTTCTATAATATGTTCTTGGTTATTTTTTAAAATATGAATTTGAATATAATTGCTTACGTTTTCAGTAACCATTTCTAGTCATAGATTAGAGTTTCATTTTTCTTAATCATTTTACAGCATGATTGAAATGATTACTTGTTCATCCCCACTATGTAAGATCTCTTTTCTATTCGATTAATTTCTTTTTATAAGTTTCTTTGGTTTTAGAATTCATTAATTAATTTTGATCTTGGCACAATGTTTTCAGGTACAATGTGAAATTGGGTACACCTGAAAATTATCTACAGGATGTTGGTTGCACCACTTGTTCTACACATTTGGGATGATATTTGGTAGGACTCTTGAACTATTTATTACCTTTATTTATTTTATTTAGCTATCGTATACATTCAATTCCTTAATCCATATTAAAAAATTATCATATGGTACTACTTAATATGAATTAAGGAATTGAATGAATATGATAACTAAATAAAATAAATAAAGGTAATAAATAGTTCTATCGTATACATTCAATTCCTTAATCCATATTAAAAAATTATCATATGGTACTACTTAATATGAATTAAGGAATTGAATGGATATGATAACTAAATAACATAAATAAAGGTAATAAATAGTTCAAGAGTCCTACCAAATACCATCCCAAATGTGTAGAACAAGTGGTGCAACCAACATCCCGTAGATAATTTTCATGTATACCCAATTTCACATTGTACCTGAAAACATTGTGCCAAGATCAAAATTAATTAATGAATTCTAAAACCAAAGAAACTTATAAAAAGAAATTAATCGAATAGAACATAGGTCTTACATAGTGGGGATGAGCAAGTAATCATTCCAATCGTGCTGTAAAATGATTAAGAAAAATGAAACTCTAATCTATGACTAGAAATGTTTACTGAAACCGTAAGCAATTATATTCAAATTCATATTTTAAAAATAACCAAGAACATATTATAGAACTTACCGAAATTCTTTCATTTGCATGGAGAGTTGAAGTGTTTGTATTAAGGATATCGAAGTGTCCTTCGTATGAAGCCAAACCGATATTGGAGTTCTTACAATATAGATTTCTATCCCCCATTTTCTAACAATTGATATTAAAATGGAGAGGGGAGTGTTTCTTAAATACAGGAGTGTTGAGAATATGATACGTAAAAGTTATATTGAAATGTTGCGATGTCAACTTGCAAGCAGATTATGGATTGTTATTGCATTTTGCATCAAATATGACACTTTGCACCACCGAAACATTAAATTAGCACTTAACACCCTCAAATTAAAAAAAAAATAAAACTCGTCAATATGCATCATTGAAAGACGAGAACTCAGCATCTTGCACCTCCAAAAAATAAAATAAGCACTTAACACCTTTGAATTAAGAAAAAACTCTAGAACTAGCACCCTTCGTTTTTTTAAAACTTTGCATTCAAACTTTTTGAATTCATTTTCTTTCTTTCTTATAATTTGCAGAAGACGATTATAAATACTAGAATACTCATGTTCATCTTTTTTTTTTCATCTTGTAAACATGGATTAAAGATTCATTTTTTTAATATATTTTGGTCAAGTATGTATTGAAACTTTCTAGAAAATTTTCTGAGTTATGGAAATTTTTGAGTACGAGTATAAAGTGTTAGAAAGAATGGCTGGATGGAAAGAATGTTCTCGAAATTTTCCAAAAGAATTCAATTCTTTTTTACAAAGTTTCAATGCAAATTTTCAAAAAAGGAGAGGTGCATGTTTTTGTGTTTTTCTTAATTTGAGGGTGTTAAGTGTTTATTCTATGTTAAAAATGTGCAAAGTGTTGATTTCTCGTGTTTTAGGCGCACAAATTGATGAGTTTTTTTTTTTTTTAATTCGAGGATGTTGAGTGCTAATTTTATGTTTCCGAGCTTCAAAGTGTCTGCTTCTTGTGTTTTGGGGTGCTATGGAATTACTTATTTTGCTCTTAGGAAAATACTTGAAGATGCAAGTTGTTGATTTTTTTGGGTTTCAATGGTGTTAAATGTTAATTTTGTATTTTTGGGGTGTAAAATGTCTATTCCTCGTTTTTCGGGGGTGCATAGTGCCAAAAACCCGTGGATTACATTTTAAGCAATTGTTGAAATTTGAACTCTTCTACATGTATTGCCATTTTGGTTAAAAGATACAGCCTTTAATTTATCATGATTTCCAGCAAGAGTGGGTCCGTTACTTTCTTACAAAATAAATAAAATAAAATATATGGACCCCCATTCTACAAACCAGTAAATATATATTTGACCGGTAGCTACAAATAGTAAATGTAGGCAATAAATTACTTTCGAAACTATATATATCAGCAAGGAAACTGTGGCCTTTGGTAAGTCACATGCTTCTGATTTGTAATAATTATTGTGGTGTTGGGACCATGGAATCCTGAATATATATTAGATGAATTCCAATGATTTCTATTTCTGCTTGTAAATTAGGTATATTTCCAAACAATTAGATGAGTTGTTTAAAACCTGTTAGAAAAATAATTTTTATTAGGTTTTTTATTATAATTTAAAATTAGGTATATTTATTTAGTTAATTGTCAAAATAAATATATTATCTAATTGAAAATTCTATATGTGTGTATTCATATTATTTTATTGAGCTGTTTTGAATATTATGAAATAATATAAACTAAAAATGTTAAATATAAATATTTAAAATAAAAGCAACAAAAATTCAAATAATGGTAAAAACATAATTTAAATGAATAAAAAAAACACTCAGTTGGAAGTTTCAATAAAATAAAAGTACCCATTTAGAAGTTATAATAAATAAAATAAATATACTTAATTTAATATTATAATAAATAAAGTAATAAAAAAATCTACCTAATTGATATGCATATTTAAATGAATAAATAAGGAACAAATTTTATTTTTTTACATATTTTTAAATAATTGAACTATTAAATATTCAGATTATAGTAAAAAACAAAGTTCAAATATTACTATGAATAATTGGTAGAAGCAATATTTAGATTAATAATTGGTCGAATTACTCAAACTAACATTAAGTGCAAATATTAAGACCAATACTCAAGAGGTCTGGGATTTTTTACAGGTAATTTACATAATAAAAAGAGAGGCATTTTGATACTTTTAGAAATTCAGTTATTTTTTTGGATGAACTTCAACTTCGAATGCTATGATTTGTGTAATTTTCAAACTCGAAGTGTATTCTATATAATTCCCTCAAGTCTTATGTATTATTTGTGTTTTATCCCTAGTGTCAATAAATTTTATGCTCAAATAAAAATCATGTTTCTTTAAATTTGTAGACGTAACCAACGATATTTAAAGAAAGTTAACATTATACTTAGTATAAACATAAAAAAAAAAAATAATCTCTCTTGAAGTAATTTATTATAAACTCCATGTCATGAAAATAATCTAGACATAAACATTGTAATGTTTTTTTTTTAAATCAACATTGTTATGTCAAGTCATATAAAAATTATAAATCAAATTCGAATCATAAGTAATAGAAGGGATAAAATAAAAACTATAAAATATTACATTAGAAAAGAACAACCTCTAACCCGTCTTTAACAATTTGTTGCAATCAATTACTTACAAAGTACTATAATGATAATGACACTGCGAAGTTTCTATCCAAACTATTTACACTTGTAATGGTATTTACACCCGAATAAAAAATTGACACAAGACTTAAAATCAAAATTTTATAGTATTACATTTAAAAAGAACGACCTTCAACACCATCTTTAACATATTGCAACCAAATTTTCACGAAGTAGTTTAGTAATAATGATAGCAAAGTCTACTCTTTAGCCAAATAATTTCTACTTGTAGAAAAAATTGGGAAAGAAAAAGCTTTATAAAAAATACATAATAAATTACATCTACGATTTTTTACCTTCAAAAATTGTGATACGATTTGGGAGGAATTTGAGTCTTTGGTGATAGGTCTTTCCTGATATTAGAATAAGAGAAAATTATTGTTAACATTCAAAACTTACATAAAGACAATTATATAAGAATGTACAAAATGTAATACAAAATAAAAACATGCTTAGTTGTAATATAAATGTTTATGGAAAATACAAAAGAATTAGAATAAGCAAAGATGTTTGTGATGAATATGATTGATATATATATATATATATATATATATATATATATATATATATATATATATATATAGTCTGACTTGAACAATGAAATATCATTAAAAATTCCTGATTAATGTCTCGCAAAATTTTAAGAAATGGATATGCAATTATGCACATGTTTAATTTGAATAATGATATACTTCTATATGATTAGTTTTTCTTTCCTAATATTAAGCCCACAATTTCGGGTAACCGATTTTTCTCCTTCTAACTTACAACGCCAACATAGATTTAGGTAATTAAAACTTCATAAACTTAATAATTTTGTGAATTTGAATTGATCCATCATAAATATTACAATAATAAAATAATTCAAAATTAATTGACTTGTACTTTTCCACATCTTAATAATTAAAAAAAAAAAGTCCACCTAAAAACCTAATTCGGTCGTCAAATAAACAAAATAATAGTCATTTTATAAAAGTTTAAAATTGTGTCTCTTATATTTTTATATGTGGTACTTTAACGCCTATGTTATTAAAATATGGCAGCTTACGCCTATGTTATGATAAATATGACAATCTATCCACCTATTTTATGATAAATGTGTCAGTTTACCCTATATTACAAAACACTATACATGCCTACCCTCAATTTGACAAGTGAGTTGCGCTCTTCTGTTAAAGAAAGCAAATTGCTCATTTTCAAATTACAAGAAGAAAAATTGAATATAATGAATATCATATAAATGTAAATTGCCACTAACTCACAAAATAATGGCTAAAATCAATTAATTTGCCATCCCTTTTACTTGGGATCAATATTTTCAAAACCGGACTGGACAGTGAACCGATGAGTCGATTGATCACTGATTTTATTGGTCGAACCGATCAGACCATTGGTCGAACCGAATGACGTCATAATAATGTAATAAATATATTTAATTTTAAATTATATGTAATTTGCATAAAATTTAAACATTATTCTACAATTGATTAAAATATACAAAATCTTATAATATATTTAAATTAAATCATATAATATTTATCTAACTTATATCGTAACGGTAATATGATACCAATTTGTAAGCTCATATAAATATAATATGATTATATTTCTTTATAAAAATTTAAAAGTTTTAAAATACAACAAACTAAGAAATTCATAAATTTTAAAATATGGTTATGTATAAAAGTCTAGTCTAAATCAAACTTGCATAAAATATCGATTTGACTCTATATCTGAAAAATAATATTGGAAAGAAATATTTTATAGAACAAATTTTAATAAAAATTATTATTTGAGTATTAATTTTCATTGACAATGTGTAAAATATTAATTTAAGTTAATTATCTAATTTATAAATAAATTTGGCTACAAGTTTCTATAATTTATAAATTTTTGTACTAAAAGTTCAACAAAAATGATATAGCTCAAATGGTAAGGAAATTATGTTTTTCCTAAGAGGTTAGGTGTTCAAATCCCACCTTTTATAAAAATAAAATTAGTTCATTTTTAACATTAAAATAAAAAAAAAATCGAAAAAAGGGAAAAAAGAAGGAAATTTAGAAGTTTTCAGTCTGGTTTTTTCGTCAGATGGTATTAGGGGGTAAATCGAACTGGACCTACTTCCGGTTCGCGTTCGAACAGGTCGGACCGACCGGTCTGATCCAGTTTTAATAACATTGCTTAGGATATGGTCAATATGATATGATTTTAGGTCTAAAGCAATGGATTATAGTTTTTCCCAATCTTTACCAACCACATTTACTTGGTCCTGATTTGATTATATATTTATACACTTGATAAGTACTTGATTGAAAGATCAAAACATCCGCTTTGTCTAACTCCCAAAAAATCTCATGTATTATTTCAACTCTCAAAAATCCCCAAGTGATCTCAAGCAAGTGTCAAATACACGCCAAAAAAGAAAGTGTGGTTCAAATACGAAAATTGCAAGTATTTGTTCAAATTTTACATTTGATATGATAACTTTACCACCGGCATCGAAAGACAAAAACAACCCTTATGCTTTATCTAACTTTCAAAAAAAAAGAATCCCGTGTCATTTTAAATCCCCAAAACCCCCATGTGTTTGGTTTTAAATACCACACTCCACCCAAGTAATATATACGTAAGTTTTTAAAAAAAATAAGTTTTATAAAAACAAACACATAAGGATAATCTTGTCATTCTGCCAAAAATCAAAAATAAAATTCTACTTGGTTTGAATATGGTTATTAAAACCAAAACATAAAGGGTTTTTCGGAGTTAAAATAATATAAGAGAGTTTTGGGAGTTAGATGAAATATAGGGGATATTTTTGTCTTTTGATCATAAGTACTTCGTCAAAATACTCTTAAAAATTGATATAATACTAAGACCCTATTTGATTGGTGCTTTAAAATGCCCTTAAATTGTTCTAATTTTTCAATTAAATCAAGTGCTAAAATTAATAAAATTTATTGTTTTGATTTATTTTTGTAGGAAAATAAAATAGGCTCTCCAACCTGTAGGCGACAAGTGCCCATTTATGTAGAATACTTGACCCGTGGCTAAATTGAAGTTATGCACATATTTTCCAAATTGCAAGATTTTAAGGATCATGTTAATTGAAGATTTTCTCCAAGCAAAAGATTTCGATTTGCTCAACATGGAACTAGTTTATGAAGTATCACCCGTGTCCATTTATGAAGAATACTGAACCGGTTTGGATTTTCCTTTTTAATTTAATTTTTAACCAGTTTGAACCGGTCCAAAATCGACGAATCGGTTTGGATCAGTTCTGCTTTTCCTTTTTTTTTTTTAATTTTTTTTAATGTGAAAAATAAATTGAAAGCTCTTGTAAAAGGAGATATTTGAACACCTAACATTTTGAATGAAACATAACATCCATATCATTTGACTACATCATTTTTGTTGAACTTTTAGTATAAAAAATTACAAATTATAGAAAACTTGTACCAAATTTATTCATAAATTTGATTATGATAATTAACTCAAATTAATATTTTACACATTATTAATCAAAATTAATACTAATTTTAGTCTTATGACATAAATATTTATATTAAGTTTTTTCTGATATTTCTTTCCAACTATATTATTTTTAGGATAAAGAGTGTCCAAGTTTGAAAGCCAAATCGATATATTATGCAAATTTGATTTTGAATATTAGAATTTTATACATAATCATATTTTAAAATCTATTAATCTCTTAGTTTGTTATATTTTTAACTTACACTTTAATATTTTTAATTAAATAAATATAATCATATTATATTTATATGAACGTACTTTCAAATTACTATCATATTACCATATGATATGAGTTAAATAAATATTATATGATTTAATTTAAATATATTCTAAGTTTTTGTATATTTTTAATTAATTGTAGGATAATATTTAAATTTTATGTATATTATATATATTTTAAAATTAAATATATTTTTTAATATCATTATGACATCGCCCTGTCCGATCAGTGGCTCGAACGATTCGACCAGTAGAACCAGCGAGCAGTCGGCTCACTGGTTCATTGTTCGATCAGGTTCTGAAAACATTACCTGTACCTACCTACAGTAAATATATTATGACACATATTTATGTATGTATGGGTTAATGACTTGTACTTTTCCACATCTTAATAATTAATTAAAAAATATTTTGATTTGCTCAAGTAATATGGAAGTAAATTAAGTTGCATATCTACTTAATTATGGAAACTCAATGGATCAAGATTCCAAATTCCTCCAGGATCTTTTTAATTAGGAGTATTCTTTACCTTAATTTTGTAATCTCAAACACCTATATATGGAGAGGTTTGTCAAGAGTTTAGATTAGGGGTGCACATGGTACGGTTCTGCGGTATGTTTAACAAAATTTGTATCGTATCAATTAGTGCGATTTTTAAAAACTCAAAAAAAAACTAGAGTTTTATGAACCATACCAACAAACTCGATTTTGTGCGGTTCCGGTACGGTACTGTACGGTTTTGCGGTTTTTTCGAACAAACTTTTTCGGGCAATTTTTCATATATAATTGATCACATAGTTGACAATTATACAAGAAATTAATAATGTAATATCTTATAAACTATTTTTTTACATTAATTAAAGCATTGAAAAAGAAAATGTTCACAAATTTGACGCTATAGTTCGACCTAATTGAATAAAATTAATTGATTAATTATTTGATCATTGTTTTTATTATGTGAAGAAACTTATTATTTGGTATTTGTTGTCTAGTGTCTAGAATTTTTGCATTTTAAGTTTTCAACATATAACAAGTTTAATTTGTGCTAAATTTGAAAGTATCTTTGTTTAATTGAATGATAGCAATGTAGTAATTAAAACTATGATGGACTATAATATAATTTATAAATAATCTAGTATTCAATAATATTTGAATAATAAATTTATAAAATTTAGTTGTAAATTTTAAAAAATGAATAGTTAATTCATGTTTCTTTTCAATTTCGGCACGGTACGGTTTTTTACGGTATGAGATCTCTAAAACCAAAACCATACCAAAATACTCGGTACGGTTTTCATTCATACCAAGACCTTCAGTTTTGAAAAAAAAACCTAACATTCGGTACGATTTTGAAAACCATGTGCACCCTAGTTTAGATACACAATTCTTAGTCTAAGTTATTGCTAAATCCAGCTCTGGTGAATGTACTGCTGCGGCGTCGACTTATATTCGCCAACCTTTGGATTCCCCATCAGCTGAAGCAAAAGCGGTCTTATTTGAGATTGAGTTGGCTCGAACTCATCGGTGGAATTCTATTATACTAGAGGGTGACACGAACGTCATAATTGCAACAATAATTGGAGATTCGGATCACTACTCAACTTTCGGAAATGTTATTTCGGACTTAAAAGTTATATTAACGAAGTTTGAACACTTCTCGGCGAGTCACATTGGTAGGGAAGGGAATCGTGTAGCACATTATTATGTTGCTAGATTATCTTTTAAAGATTCTTATGTTTCTAATGTCTCACCGGATTCGATTCTTGAAGCTGTATTCTTTCCTCATTAATGAAATCCATCTTTGATTCTAAAAAAAATATTATAGGCTAGGAAATATTTTAAGAGAGTTTACTTTCAACATGCAACCAATGTTTCAAAAATCCGGGTACATCGAACCGGTAACATTACTGATTAGATCGGTTTAACCACTGATTCAACCAGTGTCACATCATGAGAAATTGATGCACAATTCAGCCTGTAATATACCATAACAGTTTTCCTAAATGCCTAGTAATTCTAAAACTCCAGTGTACCAATCAAAAACACAATTTTTCTTAATAAAAAAGCATACCCATTATGTGTGTTGATAAAGGTATAGAAGCTGACTGAAGGCAATGCCATGTTACTCAACTGGACATGGTCTCTCAAGTCTTCCTGAATAGAATGCTCTGTAAATTATGGCCCATTATGATTGACCCATTAGGGTTAGGCCCATAGATTAAGAATCCCTAAGTAGTGGGGATTAGGGTACTACATCTATATAATGAGGAAACTAGTCCTCTCTCTACACGCTTCCAGAGCTGTTAAGTTCCCTCATAACTTAACGCGTTATTAGAAACTCGAAACTGTGCCAAGAGAGAGAAACCAGTCTTCCATTCAATCAGTAATTCCGCTACCGATTGTCCACGCTACGAAGACAGGTATCTCTAAACCTAATTTATGATTAAGCAATTAGCATGATTATAGTCGATCTATTATCGTACATGCTTATGTGAATAATTGCTAACAGTGGTATCAGAGCCCGTGTTGGGCTACTAAATTTGATTCGATTGAATTATGTGATCTAAAATTTATGTTTATCTTTAGATCCGTATTCTATTAAATATGATTCGATTGAATTATGTGATCTAAAATTTATGTTTATCTTTAGATCCGTATTTTGGTAATTTGATACGAACGTCTTTATCAAAATATTTTGTGAATCATGGTCTGTTAATTTAATGTCTCGTTTAGATCTGCAAAATTGTTACTCAAACTAAAACTTCTGAGTTCGAAAATTTTTGCTGCTAATCTTTAGAGAAAATCTATTCAAGATTTGAAACAAATCTTAAACATCGTTGCTGTCTTTTTACCGAAACCTGGAAATTGGGTTGACCGGCAATTTTTTTTTGGGGCCATAATAGGTGCTGGTTCCAATCAAAGAAAATGTTATTTTAGAAAGTTTACATTTAACCTGTTTCATTAGGACCTTTTTTCTTTCACTTTGCTCAAATTTTTCTCATTTGGGCATCACGTTTTGTGAGCTGAATTGTTTTTTGGGTTTAGTCAATTTTGCTGATTTCCATTTCTTTTAAGCTTTATTGGCTTTATATTCGGTAAAGAAATGAATATTTATTGGGCTATTATGTTTTAGTCCTACTAAATTTATCTGCAAAATTAACCATTTTGTCTCAAAAATTTAAAAGAAAATTTATGTTATAAAATCATTACAATTTCTTGTAATGGGCTTAAAATATATATGAAAATTTATTATTTTATGTCAAAGAGAGATTCGATTTTATTATGAAAGTTTTCGAAGCTTGAATAATTGGTGAATTGATTTTGGGGGTAATTTAATGCTTGTACCATCATGTGTTATGGTTTAAGATTCAATTTATTCTCTTGAATTGAGCCTATTTTATGTGATAGGAAATTTTTATTCCTTTAGGCTAAGAGAAAGTGCATCTTATTGCCATGCGGATTTCCTCCGTATTAATGATTTTGATGGGTTAAAGTTAATATAATTTTACTCAATTATTTAACATAATTCATAAGCCCAGAATTTAAAATGTGCAATAAAAGTGAAAATTCACATGATTAGATCTGTTAGTCACCAAAGTGGCCTGATCTGTATGGGTTAGTGAATGCACATTAATTTATTGACTACCAGAACTTAAGTTACACGTTATGTAAAAGGATGTGTAAGTGTTATATTAATCTGTTAGTCACCAAAGTGACCTGATTAATATAATTAATATCGTTATTGTGTAACTTATTTAAATGGTATAATGTGACAATTTGTGTACTAAAATTTACATAATGATGATTTGTTAGTCACCAAAGTGGCCTAATCAGTATGGTTAGTAAATTTTCATGGTACACTAATTTTTTCCTGAATATTTAATTGTACATTTATGAAAAAGGATCTCGAAAGTTATATTGATTTGTTAGTCACCAAAGTGGCCTTATTAATATAATTAGTAATTTCCTTATGTACTATTTCATATTTATTGGTATAATGTGGTATATTATACACTTATTATTTAAAATTCATATGTTGATGATTTGTTAGTCACCAAAGTGACCTGATCAGTACAGTGAATGAATTTTAAATTGCATATAAATCCGTGTTTTACCAATATTTAAATTTCACATTACGTAAAAGAATTTGATGTCATATTAATCTTTTAGTCACCATAATGGTCTGATTAATATGATTGGTCAATTCTGTTGTGTAAATTAATTTAATTGGTGATTTTATCAGATTTATTATGTATTTATTTTAAATTCACATTATGATGATTTGTTAGTCACCAAAGTGGCCTGATCAGTATTGTTAGTGAATTTTAAATAAGTACATCGATTTATTTATTGCCAAATATTAATTAGCATATTATGAAAAGGTGATTTACTAATATATATTAGTTTGTTAGTCACCAAAGTGGCTTGGCTTGTATATTTAGTGAATTTTCTTCATGTGCTATTTATTTGGTATTTGATAATTCTAATTTTGTG
This sequence comes from Penstemon barbatus, assembly GCA_003313485.2. NCBI lineage: Eukaryota > Viridiplantae > Streptophyta > Magnoliopsida > Lamiales > Plantaginaceae > Penstemon > Penstemon barbatus. Next base: position 84,448,956 of record CM064883.1, read on the forward strand.
CATAAATTTCTATTATGATGATTTGTTAGTCACCAAAGTGGCTTGGTCAGTACTACTAGTGAATTTATATGCACAAATATAATGTTCATATTATCAATTAAAAGATAAATAAATCAGTTTACAATGAAAAGACATAAGAGTCGACCCAAAGGAGGCTCGGTCATTTTTCTAAGTAAACAGTATGAGTCAAGCCAATAACGAATATTGTTTAGTGTGTTATAGTATTTTACTGAATCTTACTATGATATGCGCTTATTAATTTAATTTTAATGTGAGCTTCATTCTTGCAATATTTAAGATGCTCTCAAATGAATTCAAATTTATTGTTTCCCTTAGTAATTCCAATTTTCTTTTACTAGATTGGATAAGGGTTAATAGATTTGGTATGAAATTCTTGAGATTTACCCTCATACCGAATAATTAATAATACCCTTCCTTAAGATAAGAAGAGTGTTATAATTTTGAGATATTGTTTCCGCAATTTAGGTAAATATCTCGTATTGACAACTCAAACTAAACTTGTTTACAAGTTTGAGTAGTCAAAAAGCATGTGAAATCGTGCATTGGAGATGATTAACCTAATTAAAACTTATCGTCACGAGGTATCGTTATTGATGAATCTATCCTTATATGTTATTATGAAATCGTTACTTCCTGAACATGGATATTCTCAAAGAATTGTCCCGTATGTTGATTCAGTGAGAGACATTTATCAAACAGTAAGGTTTGAGTTTCATCAACATAGTGACTCAAGAAGCTAATTATGTAAGTTGTGAACATATGAATGTTGGATTTAGCACTATCATAAAGAATTCCCGAATGTAAAGTATGATTCAAAAGGAGGCGAAAGTTTGGCCTTGTTATTGTTTAAATCATACTTAATTATCGTTCTTTGGGATATATAGTGGCTTAAATGTACTCCTGTTCACAAGAACATGTTGGGACTGTGACATACTTTAGGAAATTAACATTTCAGTTTATTAAAGTAACCATTTACTGATTTTGGTTACTTATTATTGGTTTATTTAAACTGAAACATAATCCTAATAAATATGGATCACTTACAATTCACAATTTTTGGTGATGTGAAATGTGACATGATAATAAACATTTTGCTTCTTGAAATTTCACACTTTCCTATGTGTCTTCCTTGAACTCTTTCTCATTTATAGTGGATGGTATCCTATTTTTCCTTGTTATAATAAATTTTTCCATTAAGACAATTTCTATCTAATTTATGAATAGTCTCAAGTTTCAAATATCATTGAGATATTTAATGAGAGACATTTAGATAGGAAAAGGAAAAATTGATAAACATAGAGAATATTATGAAGATATATATTAAATAAATGCATCAATTTATTTAACAATTATCTCACAGAATTGTCATATGTGCTCCATGCAATATGACAAGCACGCCATGAATGTTGGTGTGATTGAAAGACATAATCGACTATTGTTAGAAATGGTTATAATCATTCATTGTGGATTTATGTGCTTAAAACTGTCATTGGGCTCTAGTAAAACAGAAGGCTCATTGCGAGCTTTTGTTTTGTGGGATACCTAATTTAAGACACCTGCATGATTGGTGTTGTACGACATAATCTAAGCTAATTCACTTGAAAGAATTGTATTCTCGAACTGTTAATGGATACTTCATTGGTTATCCTGAGAATTCCAAAGGATTTGTTATTTTTCCTTTTAACCATAACTTATAAATTATGAAAATCGGATAATTGGAGGGTTCATTGAGAATTATGTTTTCAGTGGGAGTGACAATGAATAAGTTGTCATGATGTAACTCCTGTATATGTTGATCAATTAAAAAAAAAAACTGATCAATAAACTGAAATTACTACTCATATAATGAACCTGTAAAATGTGAGTCACAAAGAGTTGCCTTAAGAAAATCTCATAGCGTAATGCGGTTTTGCAACGCTGAGTGATTTATTTTATCATCAAAAGTTGGAAGTAACTTTTGGTAAATTATGATCTGGTGTTATATTCACATGCCATTATAAGTGAAAACTTTGAGCAATAAATTGATGTCAAGAAAGATAAGTTGAAATCCTTGAATTACAATCACGAATTTGATTGGTCACATTGCCATAAGGATCAAAATGAGTTGGGGGTGTGTTCATAATCATACTCAACTCAAAAGGCAATATTGAACAATGTAAGTTTGGTTGATTTTTAAGGATTCTACTGTAAAGAACTGACATTGATTATCTCAAAATTATTGTGACACTTGTAATTCACTTGTAGAACTACATTAAATGGATGTGAAAAATTGTCTTTCTGAATGAAACTATAAGAGAGAGTTTATCAGAAAAAATATTACATTTTTTTCATTAATGAAAAGGATATATAGTATGTACGCTAAAAAGTCAATATAGTGATTTAAACAAACCTCCCGACAATGATATCATCTTACGTTCAATGATATCATTGCCTCCTTAAGATTTAAAGAAAACACTATTCTGTTTGTGTATATATCTAAAGGTCAGTGGGAGTTATTTTATCATTTAATATATTGATGATATTCTTTTTTGGCAAATAGCAATTTTGATTTGCTATATTGGACTAATAAATTTCTCATAATTTTTATGATATAAGATATTGGAGAGACAACTTATGTGATTGAGATTGAAATATTCTATAATAAATCACATGGACTGATTAGTTGTTTCATAAACTTATATCAAAGGTTTGGGATGCAGAAATTGCAATTTAAGTGTAGTCCCAAAATTAAGAGAGAAATCAAAATTATTCTAATGCCAAATAATATCTTTTAGTGGAAAGAAATGAAAATATTTCATTACTTAAGGTTTGATGTATACTCATGCACGCACCAATTATACATCATCTTTATAGTCGGTATGACAATTTAACCGAAAAAGTTGTCAATAAGGCTTTATGTTATCTGCAAGAAACATATGGATTATATGCTTACATATAAAAGATCTGATTTTGATTGAGATGATCAGATATTTAGATTTCGATTTTGGATATCTTGGTAGTATTAAGTTCACTTTTGGCTATTTGTTCCTTTTGGCTGGAGGGACGATATCATGAAAAGTCCAAAAGAAATTGGCAAAGTTTTATCACTACGAAATCTATACTTGTGGCGTGTTTCGAGGCCACAATTAAGGCTGCATAAAATTATTTCATGACTTGATTTTGTTAACATTATTGCCTAGTCGTTGAAATATTTATGAGATAGTTATGCCGCAATTCTTCTCTAAGAACGACAAACATTCCAAAGGTGCATAATATTTGGAGTTAAATGTCTTTGTTGTTGAAGAAGATATTCAGAAACATAAAGTGTCAAATTATCATCAGAACCGGTCTGATATTGATCCTTTGAAAAAATTGTTACTACAAGACATTTATGAGCATGCTAACCGAATGAGTCTTTGTAGTAATTGACTATTGTATTGTAGGATCATTTATGAGTATTGACACTTTTGAGCTCCATTTATATGTTTCTGAAACATGAAAGTAATATTCCTGTTATTTAAAGATTGTGTACACTATTATGGCTATTATGTGAACAATAACAGGAATGGACATTATGAAAATTTCCAAGTATAGGTCTTGTGTAGTGGGTCATTTATACCGTGGTACATGGAAGGAAGTTTGTTGGACAATGATAACTTATGACCGCCATGACTCGTATTTGTGGTTTACTATGCAACGACGATTAATGTTAATTCTCTCATGGGCCAAGTGGGAGAATGTAAATTATGGCCCATTATGATTGACCCATTAGGGTTAGGCCCATAGATTAAGAATCCCTAAGTAGTGGGGATTAGGGTTCTACATCTATATAATGAGGAAACTAGTCCTCTCTCTACACGCTTCCAGAGCTGTTAAGTTCCCTCATAACTTAACGCGTTATTAGAAACTCGAAACTGTGTCAAGAGAGAGAAACCAGTCTTCCATTCAATCAGTAATTCCGCTACAGATTGTCCACGCTACGAAGACAGGTATCTCTAAACCTAATTTATGATTAAGAAATTAGCATGATTATAGTCGATCTATTATCGTACATGCTTATGTGAATAATTGCTAACATGCTCCACCTCCGATCCATCGGTCTATAGCAATAAAAATTTGCAACATTAAAATTAACGATCAGTTTAGCTAGAGGACATGCAAGTTGACATCATATCCGAATGATGTCGAATGATATGCTGGAAAACATGCATGGGAAGATACAAAGTTTCAAGTTTAGCTGAATTTTAATCAAACTGTAGGATGAATTGTATACCATGGTTATGGTAGAAATTGGTTGACATTTTCTACAGGAAGATTTGTTGTGCTTTTACCTGGCCGGGTCTTTAGCCTTTTATATATAATCGTTGAACTAATAGATCATGTATGAATTCATTAATTAATTCCACATAACATATACAGTAAGGATTGTTACAAATCAAGATACTACATTAATTGGGCTCATTTGACTGACCCCTTGTTACAGAGTCATAGCTTCTTCATGTTTCAAGATACTAGAATATGCACCCTTCCCATTAAAGAGATTACCAAAAAATACAATTCACTTTGCAAAGAAATTAAAGCATAATTTCTCTAACTCTTGGAGCCTACATTCTGGACCGGACCGCCAGGAAATGCCCTCTCCGGAAATTAAAGCAAATTAAAGCATAATTTCTCTTACGTAGTTTTCATCGTTAGATACTTTTTGTATGCTTAGAATAGATTACAACAAATGTGAGATACGAAAGTTGCAAGTCATGAATATCTATACTACTAATAAAAAGAAAGGCGTTTTCCTCTCACAAAATGGCGGTTTCTTCCGTTAATTTACGTAAATTGCCCTTCAAATTATATCGTGAATTCAAAACTCTGTTCTGCACAAAGGTTAAAAGTGAAAGTTTATACATTAATTTGACCGTTCTTATACCAACATTGTGTTTTCCATAATTACCCCAACTCTAATGCATAATGAACCTTACACATGTACACTAAAGGGCCTTATATGTAATTTCATGTTTGTAATAACTTCCCATAACCTAATTTATCGCCTAAACATGGAAGTTTTCCCAATGTTTCTGCTCGGATTTAAAAATTTCCTGCTCAAATCTTCTCCTATTTCCTCTTCTCCCTCTCCTGGCATCAATTGTCAGATTTCTCTGCAGAGGGCGAATATCCCAAGAGAATTCCAAAAGAGTTTCTAATGTAATACAAAAAAAGTTATAATAGAAGGTTTAATTGTTTGAATTTTATATATTTGCAGGAACTTCGTTGTTTTTTGTAAATTTATAGTTAACATGCTTTATATTATCGTCCAAATTAATTTTTCGTATAACATCTGTCTTTTTTGGTCTCAGCCCCTTCTCCATATGTTCAATTTATTTCGCCTTTCATTAACTTTTTCCCCTAATTTTGTTCTTATTATATCTCAGATTTTTGTCACCCATATATATACAGGTTATGTGATTGAAGAGATATGCTGAGTTTTGAAGCACTCATAAATAGAAATTTCAAGGTTTGTTTTCTGAGATTGCAAACATCTGTCTTCGTTGTCACAAAAATCTGCTTTAGTTTACTTTGCCTGTTTCTCTTCCTTCTCCAACAATCCTTAAGTCCTTTCATGTTTCTGCAATTGCAAATTTTTTCAATCTGCATATATTATCAAGCATATAACTGATATTTTTTTTTTATTTTTGTATTGCAGATGACTTACTTAAGTTTGAGTTTGGGTATTAATCATTCCTTTTGCAATGAACCACTGTAATTTTGGCGGTAAGTACCATAAAGCTTATAGGTTTCGAGTTTTATTGTCTTAGATTTGTCAGGATCTTTAGTTTGTGGAGTGCTTATAGTTTGTCAGAAATTCTTCTTAGTTATTGACTAATTCTACTTTTCTATGATATGTTATTCCTGTATATATATTGCACTTACTTTTTGTTTTTGTGGTTGTTTTAATAACAATTGTACTCTTAATTAATCAATAATTTTCAATTATACATACACATCCATCTGTCTCTATTTTTTATGTAATTTTTTTTTTGTTATTTTACATAAAATGCTATATATTCATATAAATTTATGCACGTGAGTACCGCGTGCCACAGCGGCTAGTTAGTAGAAAACGAAAGCTAAAGTTGATATGAAATAATATTGTATGAAGCTCAAACCGTGAATATATCCAGCACAGGACAACCTTCATCCTTCTAACCGAAACTTTACTTCTACATTGTAAAATTAATTTTGATTTGGTATATATACATTCTAATGGATATCGAAAGATTTTCCTAACTGTATATTTATAAATAAATTATGTACATTGATGTGTCCAAATTTTGTACCCGAGGGCAATTAAGAGATTACACTAAGTTACATAAATAAGAGATTTGTAACGTCTTATCATAAACTCTCGTAACGTCTGTAACGTCTTTGTATTTATTACTTGTAACGTCCTTCCTGAAAAGACAATTGTACCCTTGTATGTACTTATAAATAGGTCGCCCTATTTCCGAACAGAAAGAACTGAAATCACTATTACAATTACAATACAATTTTTCTCTCGATATAAGTGTGCAGATCTTACTTTATTATTGTGATGTTGTTATAGATTGAAGGGCTTATTCCATCTTTGCCCCGAACATTTTTATACAACATCATAATTGGCGCCGTCTGTGGGAAACGACTGGTCTGCATCAGGAGAGAAAAAAAAACCATTTTTGGAAGAAATTTGCTACGGGCATGCCGAGCTCAAAACCCATGCCAACTATTTTACAGCCTTTGCAATAATTTACGGAATATACCACAAGAACAACGGGCCGTCGATTCACATGCAGACCAATTTCCCAGAAAATTGGTGCAAAGTTGACCCTGAAGTATCTCAACATTGCAGAACTACACAAAGGACTTGGTAAAATTTACATTTTATGTCTTTCAGTTAAAAGTTTAGTATATTATTTACTTACGGATGCACGAAACCAATAATAAATGAATCTCTAAAACTACAAACGGTAAACCGATAGTCTCTTCGCGATCAAGAAGGGTAAATTGATCATCCCTAAAAAAGTAAAGGGTAAATCGATCATTGCTCAACGATCAAAAAAGAGTAAATCGGTCATCCCTAAACGATCGAGGGTAAATCGGTCATCTCTAGAGATCAAAGGGTGAATCGATCATCCCTCCGCAAAATGCTAGGGGGTAAATTGGTCATCTTTCAACGATCAAAAGGGGTAGTGCGGTCGTCTCTCGGCAACAAACAAAAAATAAATAAAGAAAGAAAGAAGAAGACAACAACGACAACCCGATAGAATACTATCAAAGTAGCACTTTGAAAATTTTGAAATATTTGTTTAAAGATTTTGAAGGAGTTTTAAAACTGGGGATAAAATCTTTAAAAGACTTAGTCTACTTGTGAAAAACACTTACAAATTATCCCCTGCAAGTATACTCTTGTAAAACTATTTTTGCTGAAATCAACTAAGAAACTATAAGAAGAGTGGTCACTCTGCTGTTCAAGATTTGTTCACGATCAGCTTAGTCAGCTTACTGTTCTTTATAAGCTTAGTCTGCTGACAGACGACTGAAAAGTTTTTAAGTCAAAAATTTTCAGAGGTCTTTTTACCCCCCCCTCTAGACCTCATCTGACCACTTGGGACCAACAAGTGGTATCAGAGCAGGTAGTTCATTAGAATCAGTTGCCTGATCAACGAGCTTGATCCAAGTGTTTTTTCAAAGGTTTTCAAAACTTTTCAAAAGAGCATATTCTTGAAAAATAAAAACTTTTTGAAAAATGGATTGTATCAGCCATGTTCCCCACATTGCTGGTATATCTTTTGAAGACTGGAAAATCAGGATGAAGATTTTTCTAGCTGCTTATAATGATAACATGTACACATGTATCATAAAAGGTCTATTCAAATTCTCAAAGACTATAAAAATCAATGAAGTTGATACAGTTGTGGATAAAGACTTGCATGAGATGACAGCCAAAGAAATAAAGCTGTTCAATCTAGACAAGGTTGGCCGGTTCATCATGACGAAAGCCCTGGATAATGATCAGTTTGACAAGATCAAACATTGCAAAACTGCAAAAGAAATGTGGGACAAAGTTCGTGATATGAGCGAAGGCAATGATGCTATAAAAGAGCATCAACTTACTGTTGCTTTGGAAAAACTGGATAACTTCAAAATGAAGTCTGGAGAGACCATTGATCAGATGGATACTAGGTTCACCAGAACACTCAATGAAGTTCTAAAGTTGGGAAAAACCTTTACTGACAAAGAAATCACAGTCAGAGTAATAAAGGCTTTACCTCCTAAGTTCAACATGAAGGTGACAGCGATGGAAGAATCAAGAGATTTGGGAAGATCTCCTTTACAGAGCTGTTCTCTGTACTCAAGGCGTTTGAGTTTAAAATGCCAAGAATGGGAATTGAAGAAATCTCAACTTCAGGACCCACAACCGCCTTAGTTGCTGCTGAAAATCTCAAAAGACCAGTACAAAGAAGTAAAGAAGTGGACTCATCTGATGAAGCCACATTACTCAACAAAAAGGAGTACACAGCTGGAGATGTAGCATTGCTGATAAATAATTTCAAAAAGTTCTACAAAAGAAAAATAAAGAACAAATATAACAATGCTTCTACTTCTAAACCTAACTCTTCTTCTCAAGATAAGAATGATTACAAATCCAAACTAATGTGTTATAACTGCAGGAAATTGGGACACTTTATCAGAGACTGTCCATATTCAAAAGCTGAGAAATATACTGAAGAAGAGAAGAGAATTAGAAAGGAAAGAAAGCATCAGAGAGGCAAGGCAATGATAGCTGAAGCAGAAAAGCTGACTGCTATCTACTCATCTGATTCAGACTCAGACACTTCTGATGAAGAGTCTTATGATGAAGAGAACCCTGCTCTCATCTGCCTGATGGCCAAGGAATCTGATGACTCTGAGGATGAGGTAACTCCTCTTGGCAATGAATTATTTAATTCATTTGAACAAATGATGCTTAACAATACTGTTATTGCTGAAGCATATAAAAAGTTTAAGGAAGAGATGATATTGCTAAAAGAGCAAAACAGTTCACTGAAACTCAAAGCTGAAAAGCCAAGAGAATCAGCTGAATATAAAAAGCTTGAGCAAGAATATGAATCTCTGAAAGCTGAATGTGAAGTTTGTAAAGGAAAAATCATGGAACTTGAAAAAGTTATTGAGTCTCATGATAAATCATCTGCTATATCCACTCATATGTCTAGTAAACAGAAGATGCCTTTAGAACAGGATAAGTTAGAACTGAACCATACTGAAAAATTTATATCTGCTGACAATAGTAAGGTCATTTTGTATGTTCAGACTACTAAAACTGCTTCACCTGTGAAAGTGTTAAAGGAGAAGAAATCTCCTAAGGCTAAAAAGAGAAAAGAGCCAAGTGTAGGAAAACAGACTAGTAAGACCAAACAGCAGAGTCCTAAGAAGTCTGCTGATAAAGCTAAATTGAATCAGACTAGTGGTAAAACTAAGTCGTCTGTTAATGAGCAAGCATCTAGTAAACCAAAGAAACATAAGAACAAGAAAAATCAAAATGCTTGGTATGGAAATGAATCTTATTATGTGCAACCTGCTGCATATCCTCCTATGTATCATGCACCTCAATTTTCAACTTACTATGCACCATACCCTGCTCATCCAATGCATGCATACCCTGCTTATCATGCACCTTATCCTGCTTATGAACATTTTCCTTATCATACTGATCATCAACCTGACTTATCTACTGACTATGATGAAGATAAAACTGTTCATGCTCCTGTAAAAAATCAGAAGCCTAAGACATCAACATCTTGGGTTGTCAAAGGTGGAACTAATCCTTCGGACCCTCTCAATAAGGGTACCTAAAACAATTTTATTTTTGTTTTGTAGGTTAGGATTAGGAGTAGGAGTAAAGTAGAGAAGATATGGTACTTGGACAGTGGCTGTTCAAGGCACATGTGTGGAAGCATACATAAGCTGACTGATGCTGTTGCTGTGGATGGTCCAAATGTCACTTTTGGAGACAGCAAAGAAGGCAAGATTGTAGCTAAATGAAGATTAATCAAAAGAAACATTGAGATATCTGACGTCTCATATGTTAAAGGCCTAAAGTACAACCTGCTGAGCATAAGTCAATTTTGTGACAAAGGATATTCAGTCATCTTCTCAACAGATAAGTGCTATGTTGAACAGATTGGTACAATGAAGGTAATCTTATCTGGAAGACGACAAGGAAATGTCTACATAGTCGACTGGAATTCTGCTGACAAGAATTCAAGTATTTGTTTGGTGGCATCAACACCAAGTGAAGTCAGTTGGCTGTGGCACAAGAGGATGAATCATTTAAACTTCAAGACCATAAACAGACTCATAAAGAATGATCTGGTAGAAGGGATTCCAAAAACAGTCATGAGCAAAGATAAGCTCTGTGACGCATGTCAGAAAGGGAAACAAATCAAGTCATCATTCAAAAGCAAGAAGCACCACCAATCTTCTGACAGAATCTTGGAGCTGCTACACATGGACTTATTTGGACCCATTGATCCAGTCAGCAATGGTGGAAAGAAATACTGCCTAGCTGTTGTGTATGATTATTCAAGATATACTTGGGTGATCTTCATGAAGAAGAAAAGTGAAATCAAGGAACATCTTACTAATCTGATGGAACTGATCCAGAATGAGAAAAGCACTAAAATATTGAAGATCGGATCAGATAGTGGGACAGAGTTCACAAACTCTACTGTTGAAGAGTATTGTAATATCAAAGGAATACACCATGAGTATTCAGCTGCTAGAACCCCTCAACAAAATGGTGTTGCTGAAAGGAGAAACAGAACACTGAAGGAAGCTGTCAGAACAATGATAACTGAAGCTAAGCTGCCTCAAAGATTTTGGGCAGAAGCCATAAACACAGCTTGCTTTACCCAGAACAGATGTATGATCAACAAGAATCAGAAAAAAAACTCCATATGAAGTTTGGAACAACAGAAAGCCAAACATTCACTACTTTAAGATTTTTGGTTGCAAATGTTTTGTATTGAACAATGGAAAAAATCACCTTACTGCATTTGCAGAAAAGGATGACGAAGCTGTTTTTGTAGGATACTCTACTGTTAGTAAAGCTTACAGAGTCTTTAACAAAAGAACTTTACTTATAGAGGAATCCATTCATGTAGTATTTGATGAACCAAGTCAATCTTCTGAAAAGAATCAAAGTACTAATCAAGATCTGTCTACTGATTTACAGAAGTTGAATGTTGTAAAGAATGAAGAATATGTTCCCATCATACTACTAGATCTCAATTCAGCTGCTAACTCAAATGCTGTTCAAAATCACAGTGCTGATTGTCTAACAGATGAGTTGCAAACAGCTGACAGACCAGAGACTGTTCAACAGACAAGAACCGTCCAACAGACTACTACTGAATCTCCAACAGAAGTGTTGCAAGATCAAAACAGAGGACAACATTCAGACCTGCAACCTGATCTCAGATGGCTCAAGAATCACCCACCAGAGTTAGTGATTGGTGATCCTTTGGATAAAGTGAAGACAAGAAGAGCTGCTGCACAAGATGCTATGTTTGTCAGCTTTCTATCTCAAATAGAGCCTAAACAAATTGAAGAAGCTCTCAGTGATTCCTTCTGGATTGAAGCTATGCAAGAATAGTTAAATCAATTTGAAAGGAATGAAGTATGGTACTTAGTTCCAAGACCAAGTCATCAAAGAGTAATTGGCACTAAATGGGTTTTCGGGAATAAAATGAATGAAGATGGTATTGTCACCAGAAATAAAGCAAGATTAGTGGCCAAGGGTTATTGTCAAGAAGAAGAAATTGACTTTGATGAAACATTTGCACCAGTGGCAAGACTTGAAGCAATCAGACTGTTTCTTGCCTATGCTGCTTACAAGAACTTCACTGTCTATCAGATGGATGTGAAGTCAGCATTTCTAAATGGAGAATTGCAAGAAGAAGTATATGTTGAACAACCACCTGGATTTGAAGCTTATCAACAAGAAGACAAGGTGTATCGTCTGAAGAAAGCCCTCTATGGACTGAAACAGGCTCCAAGAGCATGGTATGATACCTTATATAGTGTGCCCCCCTTTCTTCGAGTGCCCCGCCCGGTTCACGATTTTCTTTTAATTAAAGGATTTCGTAAAGGTAAGGTGGATAAGACCTTGTTCACTATTGAATGGGAGAATCACATATTACTTGTGCAAATTTATGTGGACGATATTATTTTTGGTTCAACTAATCAACAGATGTGTGATAAGTTCTCAAAGCTGATGCAGAACAAGTTTGAAATGAGCATGATGGGAGAACTTAATTATTTTCTTGGTTTGCAAGTAAAACAGTTGCCTGATGGAATTTTTATCAACCAAGCAAAATACACAAAAGATCTGTTTAAGAAATTTGGTATGGAAACTAGCTCTACTGCTAACATTCCAATGTCTACTAGTCTTCGTTTGGATAAAGATGAAGATGGCAAATCAGTGGACATAACCAAATACCGAGGAATTATTGGGTCATTGTTATACTTAACAGCTAGCAGACCTGATATTATGTACTATGTTGGGGTTTGTGCGAGATTTCAATCAAATCCTAAGGAATCTCATCTCTTAGCTGCCAAGAGAATACTGAAATATGTTAAAGGCACTCAAGAATTGGGATTGTGGTACCCTAGGGAATCTGGATTTGAGCTTATTGGATATTCAGATTCTGACCTTGCTGGTTGCAAGATTGACAGAAAAAACACAACAGGTGCCTGTCAGTTCTTAGGCAGTCGTCTGATCTCATGGATGAGTAAGAAACAGACTTCAGTATCCATATCTACTGTTGAAGCTGAATAGCAGTTGTAGCTTGCTGTGCACAGATACTATGGTTGAAGCATCAACTAGAAGACTACAATATCAAAATCAGTGGAATTCCAATCTACAGTGATAATACAAGTGCAATCTCTCTTACTCAGAATACTACGAGTCATTCAAGGACTAAACATATTGAGATCAAGCATCACTTCATTAGAGATCATGTGGAAAAAGGAAATGTTATGATTGAGTATGTTCATACAGACAATCAAATTGCTGACATTTTTACTAAACCTTTAAGTGAAATAAGGTTTTCAACTCTAAGAGCTGAACTAGGACTGCTAAATTTGGATGCATAAGCTGAGGGGGAACTTATCAGAAGACTGAAGTTCATCAGCACAGTCATCCATTATCATCTTCAAGGTTAACTCTCAACAGACTAATTAACTCATGAAATCTCAAATTCAGGGGGAACGTGTAAGATTAGCGGTACTTCTGTTCTAGAGATGAAATCAGTTAAAAACAGTTAGTTAAAGTTATGCTGCTAAAAGATATATTCATTCTTGAAAATTGAAGATCAAATTATCTTGCTGGATTGACAAACAGCAGAGGAAGATTACTAACTATTGGCTTTCACTAGTAATATCAGATAACAGATCACTCGTCTGTCAGATAAGTTAAACTCTACTCATCTGATACATTATATAAGCATGATCATAAAACGCATCTTTGGAAACATGCTTTTATAAGTAACAGATAAGTGCCGATTGAGTTTCCCGCTCACCTGACATTAATTTAATAAATTTGAAATCCGCAATTCTCACCCATACGATTTAAAACCTGTCAGATCAATCTTACGGTTCATATTAATCACAGTAACCAAAACAAAAGAAACGTATAAAATTCCGACCTGAACAGATCAGTCGACTTACGCACACAAAATTCTCAAATTCTCTAACTCTCTGTTCTTTAGCTCTCAATTTCTTACAGATTTACATCACTTAATCACGAAATGGATATTGTTGAAGGAAGGTTTCTAAGCTATGACAAATTCTTCTCTACTAGTACTGATCTAATGAGGGAAATCAAGGAGAAAATCAAGAAATCATCGCTGGTACCTGTTCTAGAAGCTCATGAGGAACGTGTATATCTGGACGACGTTGCTGTTTTCTACAGAACAAGAAAATTCAGCGATGATAAGACAACTATGATTGCCACTATTGGGGGAAAGAAGATTTGCATATCTGCTGGCGTTTTAAGTGAAATTTATGGGCTGAAAAATGAAGGAGGAGATGTAACAGATCTAGGATCTGAGAAAGAGGAGGAGTTTTGGCAAATTTGTGCCAAGGAGGGAGAGGAAATGTCAGGGACTCTGATGAAAACTCAGCTGAAGGATGAGTATCAGAGGTTTGCTGATATAATTGCGAAGGTGTTGGACTGCAGCACTGGTTCTCTGGACGGATTACCCAGAAGGAGGTATTACACAATGATTTGCATTTTCTATGATTTAAAGGTTAACTGGGTTGCTCATGTATTTAATCTGCTGAGTGATAAGAAGACCAAGTATAGCATTCTGCTCAGTCATCTGTTCTTACGCTTGAAATGTCAAGTGGTAAATGGAAAGTCTGTCCATCCTGCCAAAGAATTCAAGTTGTATGAGCCAGTTAGAAGTGAAGGTACTTCTAAGAGAAAGGCTCATGTCAAGCCTGCTAAGGCCCCTGCCAAGAAAAGCAAAAAGGCTGGTCAGACCAGTGCGTCTGCTGATCAAACAGTGAGTACTACTGTTAAAGTTGGATCAGCTCAGCCTGAGATTGAACTTCCTGAGAAGATAGTCAGTGAATTTGCTAAAGAACTTGAAGAAATGGAGACTGGATCATCTTCTGAAAGAACAGAATCAGACGAAGCTATTCCTCTTCAAGTTACAAAAAGAATGAGGACAAGAAGTTCTGTGAAAAGACTTCCTAAACCTCAACCTTCAGGAAATATGACCAAGGCAAAGGCAAAAAGGAAGGTCACATTATCTGAAGAGTCACCTGAAACAGTAAGAGAGACACCAGCAACAGCAGAAAACCCAATTATTATTGAAGAGCCTGCTGGAGACTCAACTGTTGGATTGTCTGCTGATGATAGAGAAGAACAGCAGTCTGGCACAACAAATGAAGGAAATGCACTCCTTCTGCATCCTGCTCCTGTTGATGCCATTCCACTACAGGCTGTGGAAAGTCCTCAAGCCGAGAAACTAAGGACTGGCAAAATTATAATCCCTTATCTCTCTGTAGCTGAAAAGAAAAAATTGGATGAAGCTGAGAGACAAAGGAAAGCTGCAGAAAAGGCTGAAGAGGATCGTCAAAAGGCACTTGAGATTAAAAGACTGGAAGAGGAAGCCAGTAAGATGACTCGAGAACAAAGAGATGCCATTGAAGCTGCAGAGTTGACTACTGTCATAGAAGTCAGTGCTAAGGATTCTCATGGTCCAAGGCAAGCTGGTGGCATTGTTATTGGATAACAAATAGATCCTAAAAAGCCTAGGCAAGTCATGCCTACACCAGAAGTACAACCTAAGAGAAGAGCAGAGTTGAAACTAGCATTGGAAATTGTTAGAGATGATCCTGCTGCTTTTGATGAATTCATTGCACGCCTGGAAGCTGAAAATGACAGAATTACTCGTCAGACGATGTTCATCAAGGAAAAAGTTAGGTATAACAAATGGAGAGAGTATCGTCTGTTGAAGAGTCAGGATCAGATTGCCAACTGGAAGGCTTTTGCAAGTGAAGAAGCCTGGGTCATGAAGTGGCTTGAAACAAACTCTCTAACTCAAGCATTGGACTCAGAATTCTTTCTAGACATGATGAGACTGAAGATCAGTCGTCTGGTAAAAGTTGAGGCCAAAAAGTTGTATGATTCCTTTCCATAATAGTATGCTGAAGATGAAGATCTAAAGGAACGTGCAATTAAGCTGGCAGTTTCCACAACCATGGAAACTTGGGCCAAAAGAACTAGGAAGATGAAGGGACAGCCAAGTTCATTGCTCCCTCTTCCAAGTTTGAAACAGATTGTCTTTGGACCTACCATCAAGCCTTATGAGGAACTTCCAGAGGATCCAATTTCTCCATTTATTCCAATAGATAACATGACCTGGATTACTCATAGATCAATTTTAAATAATGATGGTAAAGTGCTTACTGTTGCAGATACTAGAAAGGTCCAAGCAGCACTAGCTGATCAGACTAAGGAGAAGGAGAGCACTCCTAGTCAAGCTGATCAGACCAAGGAGAAAGAGAGTACTCCTGGTCCAGCAGAACAGATCACAGAAAAAGAAAGCCTTGCCCTACCTCCTGTTCAAACAGAGGTTGCTTCTACTTCACAGAGCATACAACCATCTCTGTTGAACTCAATACAACAGATGATTTCAACTTCAATGAAGGAATTAGAAGAGAGGTTAACTGCCAATCTCCTGGCTGCTATAAATCATCCAACCCAAAGGGCTGCTGCTATTCACTCCTCAGATAGAAGACACTGCTCATAATGTAGAGACTATCAGACAAGACATGGATATGCTCAGAGCAAGAACTCAAAGCACTGCTGCTGGTTGGAGACAAATTACTGAGACTGTTGAAATGGGCCTAACAGCACAAAATGAAACCTTGGAAAATATGATGAAGGACTTCAAGGCATCTGCTGATATGATACTAACAACTCAGATTCAGCTAGGTGACCAAGGGAACTTTGTGCTTAACAAAATGGATGCATTTGAAGCCCAACAACTCAAACAAGAAGCTCAAATTAATGCAATAGATGAAAACATCAGACTTCTCTGTGATACACTTCAAGTTACACCAGTCTTACCACAATATCCAATCAACCCTGCTGATGATGACAAAAAGGGGGAAGATAGGGTACTTAGTGAAAAAGAAGATAAACAAGATGGCACATCTTTCTCAAAGACTGCTGAATTTGAAGAAACTGAAGTACTGGATGGATCTGCTGAAGATGAAAATGTTGATGAAGAAAATGAAGGCACAAGCAGACCAGTAGATCGGTCAATTACAGAAGAAGAAAAGGAAGCTGATGAAACTGAAGCTGAAGGAAATCCTAAGGAAACAGCAAAGACTGATAAAGAAATTGCTGCTGCTAAGGACTCAGCTGAAGAACAGCTTAATCCTGATGTCAAGTACAAAAAGATGGAGCTTTTAAGGCAAAGATTCTTCAAGGAGTTAGAAGCTGAAACTTCCAAACCTGAAGATGAAGAGGACAAGCCAGAAGAAAAAGGAGAAGACTAGACTAAATTACTTATGCTTGAAATCTTTGTAAATTTTTTTTATGCACATCTCATCTACTAAACTTGTAATATGTAATCTTTTCTGAATCTATAAAAGTACAAGTTTAAATCCAATAAACTATTTCTATCTAAGTTTAAATCCAATAAACTATTTCTATCTCAGAAATTTTTGAGGATCAAAACTGATTTAACCGGATTTCGTCGGGTTAATCGTATATCAGTGAATTTGTAATATCGGTGGGGTTTTACGATATTTGTGTATATATTTAGTAGGGCTCTGTTACTTTATTCCGGATGGATCAATCACAAAGAAAAGCAATAATCAAGAACAAGAAGTAAAACCACAAATAAAGCTAATAACACATCAATATGGAGATCAGAATACTATGAATAATATTGAATCTTATTCAGTTGTAATGCCTTAGGCAATATATATTTGTGTATTCTTGAAGTAAAGGGATTTCGTAGTCCTCTAATACAATGATTAACTAGGTATTTATACAATGTTAAACCTAGCGTTACAAGGAATCATAGTCCTAATAGGACTCGGCCCAAATATCCTTCATGGGTCCGGAGTATCATCTTTTGATCGAAGAGAGCTGCGCTTGGCCGGGTCTGTAAGATGATCCCGATCTGTTTGGATTGGTCGAATCGATCTTAACTTCTTCGTTCGATTCGAGTAATATGTAGGGTGCGAAATAGCCCCCATCAGTACTCCCTCACTTCTTCGAGCGTATAGATAATAGAAGCTCGTAGAAGTAGATAGATCTTTACGACTGTTTCTTTTCTATGAATGGAGCCTCGTTAAAAACCTTACTTAAGAAAAAACCCTGTGGGAAAAAATCTTAAATAAGGAAAAGAGTGCTACATATCATAGATAGTCGTTTTCTCTGTCCAGTTACGGATCGCCACGCGTCTATTCTGGAAGCTTTTCGTATCCTTCCGTTTTTGGCGGGAATATGAGTAGCTGCAATAAGTTCGAAACGTCTTTTCTCATTTTTTTATAAATAGGTAACTCTATAGTTCGCCATTTCTCTTTTATACTTCCTTATAACCCGTAATCATTTTCCTGACTAGTCGTTCATCACGCTAAATTTTTCCTTTTATCGACCTTCATTTTCCGAGAACCAGAATATATGGCTTCTGTAAGAAGATCTTCTTCTAGAGAGGTCGTCGCCCCCGACAATGAGGAGGAGTTGCAATCTAGTCTGTTGGGCGAACAATCTAGTGTAACCGACTTCGTCGTCCCTGTAGAGGATACCTTCAAGGTACAGATCCTTACTGACGCAGATGTGGCTGCCCGAGCTAAAAAGGGCAAAGGTACTGTTCCTCAAATTTCTGAACCAATTGAGGACGTCGCTTGCGCTTATACAGCGGAAACATTTCCGGAGGTTGTGAATAATTATACCAAATATTTTCCGGAAGGTTCTGAGATAATTCTTCCTTCCTCTACTGATAGGGTCACATCTCCCCCGGAGGGATGTCGAGCCTTTTATACGGCTCACTTCAACAGCGGACTTCGTCTTCCTTTGTCTCCCCTCTTTCTCGAAGTTTTGAAAACTTTTAGTGTGTGCTTGACACAGCTGGTTCCAAATTCCGTTGCTTTTGTAGTTTGCTTTTCTGTTTTGATGATCGCCAAGGGGTTTAAACCTTCTTTTCGTAATTTTACGCAACTTTTTCGCTTCAATATTTCTAGTTCTTCAAATCGTGGATACTTCTTTGCTAGTCAGCGGCCTAGTCGAGCGATCTTTGACGCCCCTGTTTCTAGTAATCCTTCATGGAAATCTTATTTCTTCTTCGTTCGTCCTCCGTCTAATTTTCGCTTAGCGGATGGTTCGAGTGTGACTTTTTAATGGGATCATGGTTCTAGTTGGATTTCTGGAGGTCGCTTAGCGACAGGCGAATTAATTCCCGATGATGCTAAGTTTATCGCTGATATCTCCGAAATGCGTGCAAACAAATATCAAAGTGCTCTTTTGATCGGGGAAGCTTTCCTTCGTAAGGCGGGGTTAAGCATTCACAGCTTTCCCATTAATTCATCATCTGAACTTCTTGGTTAGTAATTTATTTTAGTCTGGTGTTGATACCGTTTATTGGGAAGGTACTTAATTTATAATTTATTTCTTTTTCAGCTGATATGGTAGAAAACTCTCGACACTCTTCGAAGGGAAAGATGGTGCTGTCGAAATCTTCTAAATCCGTGGAGAACGCGCCTATTGAGCAGAGAGCGTCACGGAAAAGGAAGTTGGAGTTAGGTCATGAATCCGAAGAGGACAGAGAGGAATCATCAGAATCTCCTCAAGAGCCCCCTATTCGTCAGGGCACGGGATCTGGTTATCCTCCTCTTTATCTTAGAACATCTTTAGGCGTTCGAGGATGTCGCACCTGGTCTCATCCTACTAATAATCCAGTCGATAGAAAGAGGAGTTATTATGGACGCTCTGGCCAGGATCTTTCTTTAGTCGGGGAAAAACATCCAAAACCTACCCTTGTCGAAATGATCGAGGATCATTTAGAGGGAAAGAGGGCCGCTGGTTATTCCGAGAAGGACTCTCTTATCCACGATGATAATGAGAATGCGATCGATAAGGCAACCCGTGTTCTTTTGTCTGGTGTTTTTACTCGTGATCTGAATAAACTTCTTCATAAGGATCCTCTGGAGAAATTCCAGCGAGCTTCTCTTTATGCTGAAAAGGTGATATCTTTTTCCTTTAATCATGTTAACAGATAATTTTAAGGGTCTTCCTTAATTTACTAATCCATCTCTTTTTCTTGCCCTCTTTGTTTGTTCAGACTAAGACGTGTCTTGCGTCATACGCCTATGAGAATGCACTTTGGAAACAACAGTGCGAGTTCCTGGAGGAGAAGAATAAAGCTTTACTTCGTAAATCCTCCGGTTCAGAGGTTGGTCCCTCAACATCTTCTTCCGTTCCCGTCGTAGAGACTCGTGCTACTGGGACTGAAGATCAAGAAATGATAAACAGGGTGATGGAGGTTTCTCGTGCTCAGGAGCAGGCCAACCAAATGGCTAGAAAGTTAGAGGAATTTCAGTTACAGAGCACGGCTCGAATTAGTGAGCTGGAATCTCAAGTGTCAAGCCTTGAAACTTCTTTAGAGGAGTACGAAAAGGATGTCCCACTTAGTGGACTTAGGGATCGATACGGTAGGAATCCCGACGAAAGAGTTGTTCGTGAATTCCTCAATTCCCCTGTTCATACGGCGTTGGTGTATCGGATGGTCGGTCCTTTACTTGAAAATACTTTTAAGAAAGCGATTCATCAGCTGGTCGCTCTGGAGATGATCGATGATCGTCGAAAGGAGTATTTTAAGGCTGCTCATATTCGGTTGAATCGCTATGGTGAACTTTATTCTTCTTCTGAGGTCCCAGATGTTGTATATCAAGGTTTTCCTCTGGCTCACCTTGTCGAAGAATTTGGAAATCCATTGCCGATTCCTCCTTCTGACGTCAACGAAGAGCTCGATAATACTTTCATTGATCCCGAAGTCGAGGAAGAAGAGGAAGAGGATATTGGTATGACTGAGGACGTCGGTACCGACCAGAGAATTCCGGATAGCGAGCAGGCTTCTTAAAACAGTGATTTTTTTTTTTGAATAATCCTTGTAATTATTTACTTGTAGGTATTAATTGTAATTTTACCTTTTCTTCTCTTTGTACACTAAACGTTTCGTATTCTGTCAGTCGTGTCTTTTCACATTCGCCGTAATAATTCAGACAAGTCATTAAATTTGCCGTAATCATTATGCGTGTGTCTTTTCATATTCTAGCGTTTGCTCCAAGGTCAGTTTTCCTGTTTCGCGCCCTTTCTTTAGGTCTGTCGCGTCCTTTCGTGTAGTATAAATACGAAAGGTAAAAACTTGACTTGTTTTTACTGCTATACTCCTCTCTTAATAGAATACTCTTTCTTTAGTTAGTCGATAAACTTTCTCGATATTAATTTGTATTTTTCCGTAATCCGACCATGAGTAACCTTTTCGGTAATACTTCGAAGCGACCCTCCCGTGAGGGCGCTCGGGATAATACACCCAAAAGATCTCGAAGAGATGGGCCGTCGATGGATCCTCCTCGTTCGTCCCAAACAATTAGGTCGGAGATCGATACTGGTGTTATTGCTTCTGAACCTCTCTCCGTGGTAAATTCGTCGTTTTCAGAACCAACCTTTTCTGCTTCCACTCAAGTAGGAAGCATGCCTTCCCCTGGTCGGATAGCTTTTGGCGATATGTCCAACGAGGAACCGGCTTATAATATAGCTGTTAGTTCAAATGCTCCTTCCTTTGAGCATGTTTTTCATGGAGGGGATTTTGCTATTTCCCTTCCTTTGTCTGTTTCTACTGTCCCAATCGCCAGCGGAGGGCAAACTGGCGATGATTTATTTGTCAATCCTTCCGCAACACAATCTATTGTGCAGGACTGTCCTGAATATTTGTTTCATGATACCACTGTAACGACTATTTCTTTTGAATCGGGAGGACCTTCTGGAGATCGGACCAGCTCCAGGTCTGGTCGTCGGACCGTTATTTCTGCTTCTGGCAAGGAGACCTCTGTTAGCCCCGACGAGAGAGGATCTCCTCGTCTGTTAGATGATCGATGTATCTTCGAGCAAGTCAAGGACATTATGTTGTCGGAGACTCCTCGTTCTGATGGTGTCCCTTCCAATAGCGAGTTGCCCGGCTCAGTTGAGCCTGATGCTTTGTCATGGGATCTGGGTTTAAGTACTATTTTACCCGGTGAGCTGAAAAAGCTTGAGGATGCCTCCAACGTACGCTTTGTTCAATCGCTGGTGAAGATATGTGAACAGGTGGGCGAGTCTTTTCATTTTTTTCATATGTTTTTAAGTTTTGACTTCCTTCTCACATAAGGATTGTTTTCTTTTTTCCAGGGTAAGTACTTTGCACTCCAACTGGGTGTTCAAAACGATGAACTTTGGAGAAGTAAAGATGCTTATCGACTTCGTTTGGAATCGGAGTTGGCGAAGGTTGCTGGGCAGTCTCTCGAACTGCAGCTTGCCAATGATGAGCTGAAAAAATTGCAGGAGGAAAAGTCCGTTTGGGAGAAAGAGAAAAGTGACTTGGTTCAGGCTGCTGCCTTAGCGGAGGAGTCTCAACGGCGGTCCTATGAGGAAGGATATGACGCTGGTTATCTAAAGCGTCAAGAAGAGTTGATGGCTTTTGCTGGCAATATGACTCCTCGGAAGGCTGTTTCTGGTAGTCGGCCTGCTGACCGTTCTTCTCAGTGACCTTTGCTCGACCTGGCAGGCCTTGGACTGTCTCTTTTTTTTTTTTTTTTTTTTTTTTTTGTTTTGTTTTGCCCGACTTTTGTGCATTTATTTGGGCTGAAATTTTTGTAATGGGAGAAGTACTAAATTGGAAAAGATTATCTTTTTGTAGGCAGATTCTTGCCTTGATCAATTTCCTTCTGTAGATATACTTCGTTATGCTCATGCTTCCTTCGTGCATAAATATAATGTTTGCTTCTGCAAGTTAAGTCTTCTGTTGACCAAATCCAGTATATTCCTTTGGATTACATGCACCAGCATGTTTTACGTCATAATTTAGACAATAGGTTATTCATATCGATAATGCTCATCATCTTGGTCGATGCTCAATCTAAGCCTTGTACTTTTGTCTTTTTGCGATCTAAAACTTATATAAAGAGGCTATTGTCCCTTTGTTGAACTTCGGTTTTCTTTGCGTCAACCTAAAGAAAAATGTCCCTTTCAATCTTTTCCAAACCCTTATGTTTCCCAGCATTAATGTTTGAACAATATGTTCCTTGGCTAGTGTATTGTTATATCACTTTCTTGATATGGGAGGAATTGGAAAATGTAGCGTTCATGGCCAGATCTATCCTGTTCAGACCTTCTTAAGCAATTCTTTGGTATGTTAGGCAGTGACGTCTTTGCCGTTTCGAATAAGGAGGACTATTCTCCTGATTTCTGTGTCAGATATCTTGGACTCCATAGGAGTTTCTGTATAGCTTACTCAATGGTCATCCATACGATGTATGAGGCAGTGACGTCCCTCGAATGGTGAAGGGTTTGGTCTTTTATCTTTTATCTTTTATCGAGCAACTGTCCTTTTCGCTGCGATTTCAAAGCTTGTATGACTTTGTTTGTGGATTCCAAGTTTTTAAGCCATCGACCATGAAGTATGACCGTTCCGGTGTGTCCGATCCGGAGTTCTTTTAGCTTTACTTGTGTTATTTGGGTGATCGCTTCGATCCACGACTTCTTTCGTTGTCGACCAGTTGAGGCGAATAGATGGTGCCGTTCCAACTTATTTGCATTTATTACGGGGAGTCAAAGGGTCGTATCCATGTCCGTTGATCAAATACTTTTTCAGCCGTTGGATCCCTTAGATCTGCCCCTATAAATAGGGGGGTGGTTTATATTCTTCATTTGCAATTTCCCAAAAAGGATGGAGATCTCAAATTCCTTAGATTTTATTCTGCCCTCTGATCCCATTGTCTTCAAAAAATCACATTATTATGAATTATTTGTTCAAAATAGTGAAGTCGTTCCCAGTCTTGTATTGACGGGTCCCATGTCAACCCTACCTTGTATCGACGGGTCCCATGAGATCTCTGCATTGGTCTTCATCATATTAGAGGTCCGTGGTTTCCGTTTGCACATGGAGGGTTCATACTTGCCAGCCACCTCCGCTCTTCGATGTTACCTCCGGAGTGATAGACCATCGGGGTGGCTGGTAAACTTACCGTTTTACGACGGTCCCGAAGAGATGCTGCTCTAGAGTAAAATGTTTTATAGATAATGTAAAAGCAGTATCTTCTTGCGGGTGAGTGAGCATTGCTAGCTATCTGGCTGGTAATGTTCATTTCCTCTGGAAGAACATTTGATCTTCAGAGCCTGGCCGTCGAACCAAAGAAGTCGACCATCCTGAGCAGCATGCTTCTTAGGTGGTTCATTATAATCGACGAGGTACTAGGGAGGAGATTGGTGTTTCCGTGGACATTGTCGTGAAGATCTCCGATCACAGAGGATCATCTTATTTAAATCATTGTAACGATCTTTAAGTAGTATGTAGATCTTTGTAACGTAGGATTTTTGTATGTAACTGATTTGATGAATAAAATATTATTTTTATCCCTCGCATCTTCCTTGTCGTTAATTCTGTCATAATTTATTTATGAGTAGCATCTTCCGAGCAGACGGTTTTATACTTAGTCTATCTTCAAGATTTCAAGCTAATCATTTAGATCGTTAAGAACAGATCAAGGAGTTTTTATTGAGCGTATCAATGTTTACTCAACTTGTCATAATTTAGAACTTAGGTTTTTAACCCAAAGTCTTTTTTGATTGTTGAATATTTAACGAGGAGTTTGTATCGAGCGGATCGATGTTTACTCGACTCTTTTTTTATTAGACTTAGGTTTTTAACCCAAAAAGTCTTTTTGATCGTTGTAAATAGTTCGAGGAGTGTTTATCGAGCGGATCGATGTTTACTCGACTCTTTTTTGATTAGACTTAGGTTTTTAACCCAAAAAGTCTTTTTGATCGTTGTAAATAGTTCGAGGAGTGTTTATCGAGCGGATCGATGTTTACTCGACTCTTTTTCGATTAGACTTAGGTTTTTAACCCAAAAAGTCTTTTTGATATATCGAGGAGTTTTTATTGAGCGGATCAATGTTTACTCGACTCGTTTTTAATTTTTGACTTAGGTTTTCAGTACCCGAAAGTCTTTTTGATCGCTGTAAATAGTTCGAGGAGTGTTTATCGAGCGGATCGATGTTTACTCGACTCTTTTTTTATTAGACTTAGGTTTTTAACCCAAAAAGTCTTTTTGATATATCGAGGAGTTTTTATTGAGCGGATCAATGTTTACTCGACTCGTTTTTAATTTTGGACTTAGGTTTTTAACCAAAAAGTCTTTGGATCGATGAGTTTGAGCGAGGAGTTTTTATTGAGCGGATCAATGTATACTCGACTCGTTTCGTTCTGAGAATATGATTGTGCGATTCCGATGAATGTTAACCGATATAATCGATATATACAAAATGCCAAAGAAATCTTTAATAATTGAACTGTAGGCTACGGCCTTTATTACAAGGATTGAAACTTGATAAAGTAAAAAGTAAAATAATGCAGTATAACCTGCTAAAATTTATTTACCATAGTATTTCCTAAGGTTGACAGCATTCCAGGTTCTTGGTAAGGCAGTTCCATCCAAGTGTGCAATTTTGTACGAACCTTTCTTCCCTACGCCAATGACGATGTAAGGTCCATCCCAATTTTGTTGTAATTTTCCCACATGCTTGGATACTTTTACCTTTTTCAAGACTAAGTCTCCTTCTTTGAAGGTTCGAACGCGTACTTTTTGATTGTATGCTTTCTCCATATTAGCTTTAGTGGCTTGTAGGCGCACAGCAGCTTTATCTCTCAAAGCTTCTGTTAAATCAATGTCATTTTTTCTTGACTTTTCATTTTCTTGATCATCGAACATCTCTACTCTTGGCGTTGGGATTAGGGTTTCCACAGGGATAACCGCTTCCGACCCATATACCAAGCTAAATGGGGTTTCCCCAGTTGAGCTCCTTACTGTGGTCCGATTAGCCCATAATACTCCTGGGAGTTCATCAAGCCATTTTCCTTTGGCGGCTCCTAATCTTTTTTCCAAAGATTTTATTATCTCTCGGTTTGCTACTTCAGTTTGTCCATTTGCTCGAGGATGTCCTACCGAGGTAAAATTTTGTTGAATTCCAAGTTTTGTACACCATTCTATTATCTGTTTTCCCGCGAATTGAGTTCCATTATCGGAGATAAGGATCCTTGGGATGCCGAATCGGCAGACTATGAATTTCCATAGGAAGTTGATAACTTGGAATTGGGTTATTCGTGCGAGGGCGACGCATTCTATCCATTTGCTGAAGTATTCTACAGCGACCAGGACATAGGATTTC